>CM047580.1:2022852-2112657 GCA_026184515.1 Peronosclerospora sorghi
GGGGGGGGGGACCCCGCGAACCTTCGCATACGATCCGATCTGATCGTCCGCTGCTAGCAGACGACCGATCATCAACATAGGACGCCTGGTACGATTTCTGCGTCTCCATCTCACCTTGTGTACCCGATGGAATGGGCTGGTTACACACTTGGTGGATCGTCGCTGTAAATTGATTCGGGTATTAAATGCGATACCGTTCTGGGTAGTGTACCCTGGGCGGAACTCTTCACCCTGGGTACGGGCAGACCAATTATACTCATAGTAAGTATACTCCAAAAGGGCAGATCGCTTAACCGATCGTAGAGCCCAACCAATGCGAGAATAAAAGACCAATATTCCAATATGTAGATCCAACGAGAACGTAACAAACTCCACGAAAGATATCTCCACGTAACAATCCAAAAACTTTCTTACACGTTCCAAACGTGTGTGCTTGGGCTTGCGAAGACGACCAATGCGTACTCCCGTAGAGGGACTTCCGGCGGACCAAGTGCGTCTGTAACGCGTCCCGGTCGGGTATAATGAGATATAGGGGATTACTCGACCCTCTGCTCCCAAACACTCCGCGGCGTGCAGAGGCGACTGATGTACTTGGCAAAGATGTTAACGACTTGCTTGTTGTGACTTAAAGTCCAAAAAATAACGAACCAATCCTATCTCCCTACGGTCCCCAATATGTACAAACATGAAATATGTAAGTACACGCAATATCATGTGACTTACCAAAATCTGTGTTCTTGACACTTCTTGCACACGATAGGCTTAAAATTGAATCCACTTCACCACAACCGCCCCTGAGTCTGGTTGCAGCCGCACAACGGTAGCGACCCGATCTCAGCACCAGTTGGCATTCCAGATCTTCCCAGTATCAGACTTCCTCAGCGATGGACAGATCTTCGAATCCTCCCTCGCCAGGTCCTTGTCCTTGTGCACCTTATCATCTTGTAACCTCTCTTGACGTTCGTTGCCGCAGGTGCCCTGTGTTCCCCATCGCCCCATGTCAATTCGCCTCCCAGATCGGCCCGATCTGACAGCCCTCGCTACACTCCAGATTCCGACACACCGGATGGGCATTAGATCGGGGTCGATCAGCTCCGGAAAACAGTCCGGGAGATTCAGTCGCAGTTGGACTTCAAGAATTCATCACTCCTGCAACTGCGGAAGGAGGTGGATACCTTGATCCCCATGTCCACGAAGTTGCAGGAGGTGATCGCCGAAAATGCGCATTTCCGGGCCCAGATCTCCCAACAAACAACGCGAGGTAAGCTGATCGGTCTGTTTTTTCGTCTTCGATCTTCTCAAACCTTCTTTCGCGTGCAGATCGGCTGCCCACTGACATCGCCAAGGCGTTTGACGCTTTACTAGTAGCTGATCGGCAGTCGCATGACCACTGCGATCAGCTCCGACAGATCTTGGACGGGCTGATCGGCGCACGGCATGATCTGTCTCGTTTGGAGGTGTGGTGGAGTCAAGTTCGAAATCGAAAACATTAGCATCGATAACCTGACTACCACCATCGCGCCCAGCCTTCCAACTTTCAGAGGGGGTACTCCGCGGACCACCACTCGAGATCTGGTCCGATCGTCCGCTGCAAGCAGACGACCGGTCGTCATCAGAACCCACTTGGTCCGATTGTTTAGTGTCCATCTCACCTTGTGTACCCGATGGAATGGTCTAGTTACACACTCGGTGGATAGGGTTCGCAGATTGGATCGAAGCGGTCTTCAATATAGAAGACCGATCTGGATAGGTATCTCTGGGGCGGAACTCTTCACCCCAGACGCAAACAGACCAAAAACACTTCCAAGAGATAACTTCCAATAGGTCGATCGTCCAAGCGATCAAGACCTGAACAATACGAAATAATAAAGGGTAGACCGACCGTTCCGGTCTAGCCCCTGACCAATACGAAATAAGACCAAAACCGGTCTAGTTTCCAACCAATATTAAAACAAGCCAATATGTCCGCGTAAAGACCCAATATGCTCGTGAAACTCCACAAACGATATCTCCACGCCAAGACCAATCCAGTGAATAGCACGTTCCAAACGTACTTGAGTTGAGGTGTTGAGATCGCCAAATCGTACTCCCGTCGAGGGACTTCCGGTGGGCCAATGTGCGCGTGCGGCGCTTCCAGACCGGGTATAATGGGCGAGAGGGGATAATTCGACCGTCTTCCCCCAAACACTCCGCGGCGGGCGGAGGCGACTAGCGTACGAAAAGGGAAGAACGGCGATCCCTAGCTGTGGTGTGAACCAAGACCAGAAGAGGTTTCAGCCACTTATCCGAAAGCTAAAAGATTTCCTTAATTAAAGGTATAACCTCTGTCCTAAAAGGTAAAACCACAACCAAAAGCCTCTTACTTGGAAAAACCACAACTAACATACTACTACCCTATAGTCCCTAAATGTACCCACACAAAAATATGTAAAATACCCAAAGTCGGGTGACTCACCAAAACTTGCGTTCTTGACACTTCTTGAGTCTGATAGGCTGAAAAGCCCCCTTGTTTAAACCAATCCGAAATTAGACCAAATTCGTTGACGAAACTTGACCAGAAGTGTGCCAAATTTTGGGCACGCTTCTCCACAGCCGCCCCAGAGTCAGACCGTTTCGCACAACGACAACGGTCTGACCTCGTCCATAAAATTCAGTTAAACCTTGGTCATTCAGACTTTTCCGACATGGAGCAACCATCTTCTTCATCCGTTGCAGGTACTTTCACTGCTGGACTTGACCTTCTTGTATTTCCTTAACGACCGTTCTTGTAGGTACCTCGCATACCACGTCATCGCATGTCACTTCGCCCGTCCGGTCGGTCCGGTCTGGCAGCTCCCATCGTTATACTGCACCTCAGACATCTGCAGGGCATCAGACCGGGACCGACGCGCAGTTTTAAGACGCACTTGAAGAGATCGCACGTCTCCAGGAACAGATTGCTCAACAGGCGACACAACGTAAGCATGCATGTCTGGTCTTCACCTTGGACCTGTTCTAACCTTCGTTTGTCTTCAGCCCGTATACCTCCAGCCCGTATACCTCCTGGCATCAGCAAGGCGATCAATGCCCTGCTTTCCGCCGATCGACAGTCGAACACGCATGACCTCCAGCTGCGTCAGGTTTTGACTGGACTCATAAGCGCGCGCAACAAGCTGACCCGCTTGGAAGCTCATCAGCTTCATCTTCGGAAGCAGCTTGTGCTGGTCCAACAGCAGCAAGTGGAAGGCCTGTTGGGCCAGACCACGTTGAGCGTTCAAAGCGACGATCTCGAGAGGCGTCTCACCGAGCTCCGAATTTCGATTCAAGACCATACCGAGAAGGTCCGGTCTTGTGAACGCAAGTCGAACGATTGGACGCAGGCAGCGAACGGTCGTCGGGCGGTATTGAAAGAATGTCATCAGCGCTTGGTTGAACTGTTGCGTCCTCGTCGGCATCCGGTTGCTGCCTCCAGCGTAGACCGGTCTGCGTCGGCCGCCTTGGTGGACCTACACCGGGACCAAGACCAAGGCCGTTCATTGGCCGAAATTCTCCAGCCCGAAATTGCACACAAATCAAAGAAGCGCGCGGACGCGCCGGGTAGCTCGAGGGCGCGGGGCATAGCGCGCGACCCTGAACTCGAAGGGAAGCGTGCGGTGACCCATAAGCGAGCCAAGACGCAGGCGCTTCTCGTGGGCCCAAGCTTGGACGAGGATGACGACAGTAACATCTCCAAAAATCAAGCGCCCTTGACCGCCGGTGCTGACCGTGCCAAGTATTCAGAGGTCTCGTCCTGGGATGACTCCAGCGAAAACTCCGGTGATTCAGAGTTTGCTGTCCCCATCCCAACCAAGTCGCGAACAAGTCCACATGAAAGTTTTGTTCAAGTTGCATCGACTTCGGAGCAGACCAAGAATACCGGTCCGCATGGTGGCGTTCCACCACCTCATGCTTCGACAAAGTCAACACCTACGGTCTTGCCTGGGACGTACAAGCTCCACCAAGATGCTTTGTTGGTCAACGTGGCAATCGACACTTCTTCCCTTCCGCCACGAACGCGTGAGGATACTTTGCCGTGGTCGCCAGGGCAGATCGGTTGTTTACGCCGGTCCACCCTGACCAAGCAGCTCCTGGCCCGGTCTTTCTCTCGTCCAGACCATTGGCTTTTCCCGCCGGCGAAGAAAGTTCCTGCCGCGTCGGAATGGCGGCCGGAATTGATCACGTCGGCACAGATCTCCTGCTTGTACGCTGACGAGCCGTGGAAGATTTTCGAGCATCCCAAGCTGGGGTTCATCTTCCACTCGACTCCGTGGGCCAATGCTTTCATGAGTCGGGTGAAATATTTTAACAAGACTCACGCTCAAGCCATCTGGGAGGCATCCCACTATCTGGTGCTTCCCCCGGAACGAGTTCGGCAAGACCCTGGCTTGGCGACCATCCAGAACAAGCGCAAGCGGCTTCGGATCAGAGCGGGTGAGGCCTGGCAGTCCCTGTGACAATATGTTTTGGACGGGATGCTGGCCCACGAGTGCGACGTCGATGTGTTCTTATATTCAGTTGTACTTCATATGCCGCGGCGTCGCGTCGAGAAGACCCGACTGCTGGCTGACGGTGGCACATGGTACCCCGGTCTTGGGTGCACTACACCGGTCTTGGACCTCAAGGATGCTTTGGTCCAACTAGACCAACAAGAATCTTGGCGTAACCAGTACCAGGACCAAGTAGAAAAGCATCCGTCGTTGACCGTCGGCCGTCTGTGGGGTGATGGCGAGTGAGGTCGTAAGTAGTCGACCAGATAACACTTAACATATATCATCGTTCTTTTTCACATGTTCGGTCATCAAATCACTTGAGCTAATTCCACCACTTTCTCCAGAGTTGCACTAGACACGTTATCACCAATCGTTCCACTTACATCGCGAGAAAACAATCCACGTTCGTCACTCCACTATTCCAATTCGTCACATATTCACAATACACAATACACGAGGCGCAAGACCTTCCACCTCTTCACGTCGGTCGGGAAGACCGATGCTACTGCATGTCTTTGTCTTGGTCTTCATGGGTCTGCGTCGCTGCGAAACGGTTCCGACTGACTCGGTCCCGTTCGAATTCTCGTAGTAGTGCTCCACAGTTTAGGTAGGACTCATCGATCCAAGTTGTTTCATCATGGTCCTTCCATCGGACCAGATATTCTCGGTGGGTCCGGCCCAACCTGGTCTTCTTGACCGATCGGACATCTAAGACCTTTTCCACTTCAAATTCGTCCTTCTCCAGCGGTCGTTCCCAACTGTCCTCCGGCAGTAATGCTTCATCGAAATCAAACCGTTCTGCCTCGTCTACTAGACAGGGCATTTTGGGACGATCAGGAAATTCTCGGACCAGTTTTAACTTGGACACATGTACGATCGGGAAGACCTTGTAGTCCGTGCCGGTTGTTACTAGACGGGCAGCGTGTTCACCAATCAGCTCGGCAACACGGAAAGGACCGTGCCACATGTGAGACAGCTTCTTCGCATAGCCCTCCTTCACTCGGTCTAGGTACAACCATACCCTCGCCCCTGGTTCTATACCGTGGGGTTGGACCTGGTCGTTATTCCGGTCTGCCCGGTCTTGTGTAGCTTGACGTAACTTTTCGTTGACAATTTCTCTTGCATGATGATAATGTTTCTGGACCTGCATGCGCCAACGTCGAGCATCACGATCGCGGGTCCGAGTGCAGCCAATAGGTATCGCGGCTTCAAGAGTGGACCGGGGGTCTCATCCATACGCAAGATAAAAAGGCGTTTCTCTTCGGACCCTATCGGTCGACGAGTTGAGTGCAAACACCAGTCTTTCTGCGTATTCGTCCCAATCGCGCTGGTCTGGATCGGCAACGTACACCTTGATTGCTCTTTTAATAGTTTGCACCATACGTTCTGCCGATCCATTCGCTTGCGGACGATATTCCATCGTCGCGCTCTGTTTCTGGCCCAGCATATTGTTAAACGACCGGAACACATCGGCCATGAAACCGGGTTCTCGGTCGTGTCTGATGACCTCGCTGGCGCCGAACCTTCGGAACACGCATTCTTCGTAACTTTTGGCGATCTGCTCGGCAGACCGGGACGCACTTGCCTTCGCAATAACTAGACCGGTGAACAGGTCTACCCAGAGCAACAACTCAGTATTTCCATATGTCGATTTAGGCAGCGACGGTATATGGTCCATCACTATGACCTGGAAAGGGTAGGTAGCTTCGATATTTCCGGGCGATCGCCCCTTGATTATCGGTCTACCCTTTCCGGTCTCGCAATCCGTACAACAACCCACATATTTCTGTACACTTCGGAAAAGACCTCTCCAGTGAAAGTGGGACCTGATCTTGTGATACGTTCTGCCTATGCCCTCATGTCCCCCTTCTAGACTCACATGGTAGTGATGGAGGACATCCGGCTGCAGCAACTCGGGGATCACTAATTTCGCCAGTCGGTCCCGGTCTGCACTGTCTTGGTCGGCATCGCGGCAGTAATACAATAATCCATTATCATCCACTTCGTAGCTATCCGCGATCTTGATGCACTCTTTCGCTTGATCGTTCGTCAACTTAGACAATTCACCGCGCAGGTAGGTTTTCAAATTCACAATCCATTCTTCTTCGTCCTGCGCCTTGAGGATCCGTTCTGCCCTTAGTCGTTGCACAACAGATTCACTCAACCGTTCCTTCGGGAATGGTTGGTGGGACTTCCGAGCTTTCGGTCTAGTCGCGACCATCACATGTATCTGGACTGGGGCGTTCTTGGGTCCGATCACCTCTGGGAGCCTGTTTATATTCACCAATTCATCCAGAACGGCCTTCTCGGTGATCGTATCCCCGGTCTGATCTTGCATGGCCTTGGTCGCGAGGTAGTCGGCACTTCTTTTCCAGTCCCGTTTCACGTGCAATAGCTCGTGGTTGGGGTGGTACTTCAATGCCTTCATTACTCGATCATTTAGCGTCCTTAGTTGTGGAGCCTTGCAGTCGATCTCTCCGGTGACCTTCCTGATCACTAGGTTGGAGTCACCACATATGATGACTCGCCCCTTCTCTTGCGACGACAGCAGGTCCAGACATAGAAGTAGACCTCGGTACTCCGCCTCGTTAACCGTAATATCCGGCGTGAAATCAGCAGCGGCTGCAACTATAGACCATTGTGGCAACTTCCACACTATGGCACTATAGGCGCCTACCTTCTTCTTCACGCTTGCCGATCCGTCAAAACTTAAGACCAAGAGCTCTTCATCATAGTCGACGGTCGGTGGCGGTTTCGAAACTGACTGCCGAGGTTGCTTCCTCGGGGAAATCGCTATTAATGCCTCGTCCACTTCAGACCGAGGGGTGATACTGGCAGCTAATGTGCCCAATATCTCTTCCTCGCCCCTGGTGCACTTAACGACCTCGAGGGTCCCCTGCGACAAGACCGCCGACCATCTGCCTAGACGTCCGTCCACCCGATTGGCTGATAATAGCCAGGCCAAAGTAGACCGCCTTGACAGGACCTTTATAGGTCGGCCGACCAGCAGGTTGTAACACACAACCAGAATTCGTAGCAACGCCAGAAATTCTTTCTCGACAATTCCATAGTTCACTTCATTTGGCTTCAGCGTTCTGCTCGTGAACGTTACCGGATGGTACACACCATCATGATCTTGTACTAGAGTGGCCGAAATGGCCCACTGACTAGCATATACAATAATGGTCGGGACCTTTTCGGGATCGAAATGCTTCAAAATCGATGCCGTCGCCATCTTAACCTTCAACATACCAAAAGCATACTTTGCACGCTTCATATGGTCTTCGGTCTCCACTTGCGGACAATCTGCAGCAACACCAGAGTCGTCGCCCCCATGTAAAGTTGACCGGTCCTCTTCGGGCAACATACGGTAGTCCACTTCCCGGAGCTCATACAACACAGCCGCGTAGATAGCAAAATCTTCGATGAAGCGGCTGTAGTAGTTTAAACTTCCTAGGAAGGACTGCATTGCCTTCAGAGACTTGGGAAACGGGAGGTTTCTTAACGAATCCAGGTCCTTAGGATTAGCCTCTAGACCATTGTTCGAGACCATATGACCTAAATAGGCGACCTTGTACATACCCCAAAAACTCTTCACAGCACTGATTGACAGGTTCCAGCGATCGCACGTCTCCAACAACCGTTCAACCTTCTCGCACAGATCGTTCCATGACGAGGCAGGTATCAGAATGTCGTCGATGTACGACCGCCTCCCTAGAACGGACGGTCTTCTTTCCCGATCGGGTTCACCCTCTGTAAACACATCATAACTTTCGGCAGGGTACCGATCGGTCTTGATTTTGAAGTGTCCGTACAGTGCGGTGTCTATCAACCTTTGATAGATCTGGGGTGCGTTCTTCAGACCGAACGGCATACGGTTCCACTCGAAAAGACCAAACGGTGTCACAAATGCGGAAATTTCACGGGCTCGATCAGTCATCGAGACCACCGAAAATCCACTTGCCATGTCCAGCGAACAATACCACAAGGTCTTTTCGAGGTCTTCCAACAGATCATTAATCAGCGGCATCGTGTAAACCATGAGTTTAGTCAACCGATTTACCAGCCGATAGTCGATGCACAACCTAATGTCTACGCCGTTCTTCTTGATAACAATTACGATCGGCGAGGTCGACGGTCTAATAATATTGGTGCCCAACAGTCCTTTAATGATATCAGAATGCTTTTCACGGTACTGTGGCGCCACGCGTCGACACCGCTGGGCAATCGGCTTGGAATCTCCAACGTCAATATCGCAAATCGCACCACGGGCTGCAGGTGGTAAGGCGTTGCCCTTTCCGATCAGAAGATGTCTTTTCTTCCATATGATATTCTTCAACTTCTCCATCTGGTCTGGACTGTAAAGGTCTTGATCACCCACTTGTAAATCATCCGTTGTAACATCGGGAGAGTCGGCAGACACTTCAGGGACGACTGCCATTTGGCTTTCCAGCTCCTGAATGTACTGTTCCCCGCCTTCATGTATACAGACTTGTTCATATTCTGGGGTAATATCACCTAGACCATCTGGACCGGCTGAACGCCCCTGGTCTTGATCGACGGGCTGTCCTTCACTGATATCGGTCTGATTAGGAATACCGTCATGGTCCGACCTAGCAACTTCATGTTCCCCTTCTTCCGTTTCTTGCTCCGCTGTCGCCCGGTCTTGTGCTGACACCACGTTGACTAGCCTCGGCTCGTCTACTTGATGGTCCACCGTTCCTGGTGACTGCGGCGCCTTTCTTCGGACCAACATCTTTTTTGGGGTGACATAACTTGGTCTTTCCACTAAAGGTGAGGTATCCTCTTCCACCGACCCATCATCGCTGATAAGATCGGTGATAGATTGGTACGCCAGGTTTTGCCACTCGACATACCTCCTCGACCCAATCGAGACGAACCCCATCTTCCTTGGTACCTTCCCTTCTGCTAACCACATGCCGACAATAGTGTTATTGTCCAATGTCAGCGGCTTGTCACCGATATTGGTAACACGGACAAAATCACGTCGACCAGCACTCTTTACAAAGATCGAGACCCACCGATCGCCCCTGGTCAACCACAACTTCCTCGAACGAAAACCTTTCTCAACCGGGGTATCGGCAGACCGACCAACTGGGATAGTGAGGTCTTGGTCCCACCGGACCAGACCGGTATACGAACCATACAGAGGTCTTCGACCAGCCAACTGGACCTGGACCTCATCCGGGAGCGTAAGCACTCCATGTGACAGGTCTAGGCGAATACTAGCTGGGACCATGAAATCCATTTCTAGTAAAGCGTCTTGACCATCCAACTTGCCAACCCAAGCGCTGAAAAAGTAGACCAGCGATCCCGACAAAGTAATTTTCACACGCGTTCTTCCTTTGGTCATATAAGAGTTTTCGCCGATCCCGACGCATTCTTGTCTCTGGGTATCGTCTATACGACATCCGACCTTACGATTAAAGGCGGAGTCGATTATCGATACTTCAGCTACAGAGTCGAACAACATCGTCGCCTTCTGGTTATTAATCTTGCCACAGGCTTTCGCTTGCTTGAACCATTTGTCGGGCGCATGATAATTCCAGTATCCGCGAGATTCCCCAGGCAGCAAGTCCAACTGCATGACCACCTTCGATCGGGAATATTCATCGGTCGTGAGATTGTAGACCGGATGATCCCGACCGACGCGATTGCGAATAGAACATGTATTGTCGGTTTTATTCTCCTTTCATGCAAACATTCCAAACGTAGATCGCTCGGATCGATCCAGATTCCAACCTGGAGAGCGTTCTAGTTTAACATCTTCTCCACGTCCGGTGGAAGCATCCCCGCATGCTTACCCGGCACATACCACTTGCGCATCATATTGAAGAACTCTCCGATCTTGCACTGGCCGTTCTCGTGGGTCTCTCCACATGACTTGCACACGAAGAGGCAGTGATCGGTGGGGTGGCCGCGTCGTTCGCACTTCTTGCATATCAACTTCTTCCAGCAGTCCCCACCATCATGCTTGCTTGGCGAGCAGTGAGAACACTTTTTGCGAGATCGGTCCGTATCGGACTTGTTCCCACTACTGCCATTCCGATCTGCCTGGTTAGGCGTCGATCTGGTTCTTGGGGCAGGTTCCGTGACGAAGATGTGGCGATATTGGTCCTCGTCCGACTCCCGACTGGACTGGCCACTACTTTCTTCTTCCGATCCAGTGCTGTCTTCAGTCGAGATCGCCTTAACAGCACGAGCCGATCTGGTCAGGGGCCTCTTCACCGGATCGGTCTGGGTCTTAGATCTGTAGCGACCCGATCCAACGGCGCCCTTCGCCCTCATGCTGCGTGAGTGTTGCAACGTCCGCAACGTCTGATCCACTTCCCCCACATCTTTGAGGCGCTTCAGAGTGAGCTGATCTGCCAGCTCTTGGTCATCAAGGGTACTGATGTAGTGACCCACGTGCTCCATAGCGGCACCGGTCGACGGGTTGCCTTCCTTGATCACTATCCCGGCGCGAATTGCAGCCACGTTCAATCGGTGCAAGTACTCTATCAGCGTCTCGTCGCCCCGCTTCTGCATATGATGGTATTTACGGGCGGTAGAGGTTCCGGAGTTGCAGTACTCCCCTCAAATTCTGAACATAGCAGATCCCAGTCAGATCGGACACCCCGACCCAACTGTTGGATTCAGTTCGCAGCCGGTCCTTTCAGCAGATCCCTGAATATCAAACACCGTTCCTTTTTTTGTGTCTGATCCCGCAAGAAAGCAGACTTGACCCGACCAAACCACGATCTGGCTTGCTCCCCGTCGGCGTCCTTGCCAGTAAAACCCTTGAGATCCGTGGTCGCAGCCATGCGAATGCGTGGGATCGCAGTAGATCCGCAATAAAAGGCGGTCGTAGAGGCTAGGTTATCCCTGCGCGTTCTGCCCGCCCCTGCACGATCTGACCCATAGTGGTCATCCGGATCGCCGATCGACTCCATGTCAAAATCGCTGTTCTTGATTGATCGGAGCGGTCTGGCTGGCTGCGGCTTGCGTCTCCTCTGCCAACTGGTTTGCCACCTCGGGTAGCCTTATCCCTTGATGCCACTGACTCCATATCAACATCCCGGCAAATGTTGACATTTTTCCGGGCAGATCGGTCCTAGGCATGCGGTCGCGGAGGCATCGGTCTCCCATGAAACGCTCCATCATTACCTCAAACATGGCTTGGACGTTAGCTTGGGTCATGGGCAGCGTGTTGGCATCCTCCTTTGGAGGTACTGAAACCTGTGGGGGATCGTGGGGTACCGACCGTCATGCATCCCCATGCTGCCGCACATCCTTTTTATGCTCCCAGGGGTGTATGATCCACCCCCATGGTCATGCGCTCACACCGACCTCCAACTCCGATGAGCTATTAGAGGCAGGTGGAGACTGATACAGCGATTTATCATCGGAACACACATCATCGTGTGCTGCCGTGACTGGCCTCAGCGGCCTTCAATGCCACGGTGGGAGTTGGGCGGCGAGCCGCCCCCACCAATGGCACCAAATGATCATGGAGGGTCGACATCGACATCTCCAGCTTCCCAGTGTCCATATTAAACAGCTTAAGTACGCTGGCGAGGTTTTGCACTTTTATGCCGACCTCAGCCAATATCGCCAGCAGGTTCTTCACCAATAGCAACGGCCGATTGCTTTGGATCGGCTCGGTGGTGGGTCCGAGAAGGCGATCGAGGATCTGGGGGTTTAAGATCTGCATGACCTGGTCTTCACGAATAAATCGCTTTAACTCGTTGATGTAATACATCCTGGTCAGGTCTTCTTCATTGATAACCCCATCACCGACCTGCGACTTTTCTTCCAAGTCGTCTTCATCGGGTGGCATTCCGAGCCTCTGCTTGGAAACCTTGGGAGGGTGGATCGGATCGTTCTGATCAGCCTCCAAGTCGTTTCATCTTTTATTTTTCCATCAAAACGTTCATTCAAATTCATAGGATCAGGACAAAAGTCCTGATCCTTTCCGGAACTATAGCAATTCTTGCTATAGTCCCGATCGTCTCCGGTGGGAGCCTTATGGGGAGGAAAAAAATTATTAATCCCGATCTGTTCCTCCACCCGGCCAGATCGGACATCGCCATCCTTATCGACAACGAGAACATAAGGCGATAGCCGTTACTTATGTCCTCTTCAGAACTATTCCACATTTAATTCGTTATAATCAATTCTTCACGAGATATCATCTCGGTGATATCCTCGATCACCAAGTGATCCGGGCACGCGCACCATTGTGGTGGAGTCAAGTTCAAAATCGAACACCGTAGTGTCGATAACCTGACCACCATCGTGCCCAGCCTTCTAACTGACGGGGGGGTACCCCGCAAACCTTCGCCTACGATCCGATCTGATCGTCCGCTGCTAGCAGACGACCGATCATCATTATAGGACGACTGGTTCGATATCTGCGTCTCCATCTCACCTTGTGTACCCGATGTAATGGGCGGGTCACACACTTGGTGGATCGTCGCTGTAAATTGATTCGGGTATTAAATGCGATACCGTGCTGGGTAGTGTACCCTGGGCGGAACTCTTCACCCTGGGTACGGGCAGACCAATTATACTCATAGTAAGTATACTCCAAAAGGGCAGATCGCTTAACCGATCGTAGAGCCCAACCAATGCAAGAAAAAAATACCAATATTCCAATATGGAGATCCAACGAGAACGTAACAAACTCCACGAACGATATCTCCACGTAACAATCCAAAAACTTGCTTACACGCTCCAAACGTGTGTGCTTGGGCTTGCGAAGACGACCAATACGTACTCCCGTCGAGGGACTTCCGGCGGACCAAGTGCGTCTGTAACGCGTCCCGGTCGGGTATAATGAGCTATAGGGGATTACTCGACCCTCTGCTCCCAAACACTCCGCGGCGTGCAGAGGCGACTGATGTACTGTTCAAAGATGCGAACGACTTCCTTGTTGTGAGTTAAAGGCCAAAAAATAACTAACCAATCCTATCTCCCTACAGTCCCCAATATGTATAAACATGAAATATGTAAGTACACGCAATATCATGTGACTTACCAAAATCTGTGTTCTTGACACTTCTTGCACACGATAGGCTTAAAATTGAATCCACTTCACCACAGTATGATGTGAATCTTGCTCAAAACCGTGGTATTTTATGTAATTACTCATCACTGAAATTTCATTGACACTACAATATATCTACGTTTACTATGAAACCAAAAAAAGAGTTTAGTGTTTTGATGCTAACGACATCGTATGCAATCTCGAGAATTGGCCGCTTCCTTCATTGCGAGATTTTGCAACCTCATTCTTCGTAGTGCTTCGTCATAAACGACGTTGCGCATTAGGCGTACTTCTGCAGACTCAGCTTCCAGAACGACGGAGATGTTCTCCGGTGCTGTAGACCGTAAAAAGGCGACGTACAACTGTCCATGCGAGAACACGTCCCTTGTGAGACATATACGAACCTTGTGAAGAGTCTTTGCCTGTGACTTGTTTATCGTCATCGCATAGGCCAAGCGCACAGGAAACTGCTTCCGTGGTTAGCACTTATAAGGTGGAGCGGCTGGCCAAATTTTGAGGCTTGGACAGTCGTTCCCACATCTCCGGACTACTGACTAATGAAGGGGGTCCTCCGGCTGTCCTGTGACAGGCTTATGTCTTGCTCACCTTGTGTAACCGAAGGTTTGGGAGTGGGTCTATCTCCAGGTGGCTGGGGACGTAGATCAGTGCAATTCCGATGCAGATCAAGCGAATTCGTAGCAGATCGATAGGTGTCGATCTGGTGGAATATCGCAGATTCGAGATCCCGGGGAAATACTGGGGGTCGAAGGTCGATGATCGCAGATCGCAGATCGAACCAGTTGATATAGTGCGAATTGGCGAGATTGCGGATCTGTAGATCGCAGATAGATGATCGCAGATGGACGCTGTCGATCTAATGTTAATCAGCGATGGGGTACTTGATCACGTGGCGGAAGTCTTCACCACTTGATCGTCGATCCTCTTAAGCCTAGATCGCTAAGTAAATACCCAATATAATTGTATTCGTAGCTTAAACGTAAGAGGAAGGGGGTTGATCTGCACTTTCTATGTGTAGATCGACGGATTTTACAAAAATCTACGTAGAGTTCCCTTGGGGCGCTTAGAGCTGCCGAACGTCTAGGGGATAGGTGTAAACCAATGGGGAAGAAGTGAGATCACTTGGATCGATCAGCCTTTACAAAAAGGGGCCGCTGACACAGCGGGAGGAGTTGAGGACGAGTTCTCAGGAATTTACGTCTGCCGGTGGGCCAAAACGTGCACTACGTGCTCCCGCCTGGGATGTGTAAAGGTGCGTATGCAATGAAAGGGAGGCGTGAAGTTATCACGCCGTCCCAATCGATGATCTAGTTAATCGGACGCAAAAAGAGAACTTTATTATTCCTTATATCCTAAAATCAACCAATACCTAATATCGACCAATCAACTCTACCTACATCATCGACAAATTATCCAGATATATCATTCTTCTGTCGCTTACCATCATGCACCTGTACCCTGCGTCGCTCTTGCTCCGGATGGCCCGTACATGTTCACAACTGTTGACCCCAAAATATTCTATGCGCTACTCCACACTTACTCTTAAGAGCAGCCTATCTTAACAAACTCATCAATCTCTCGCCCGCTTGTACAGTTTCCCGTTTAGGTGACACTGACCGGCGGGTCATACTCTTCCTCTCTGACCAAATATGGTAGGCCAGATTCTGCCACTCCACATATCGTCGTGAACCCACCGTTAAATATCCGGGTCGGCGCGGAGCTTTGACCTCCGCCAGCTACATCGCCACCACAGTATCTCATCAGGATGTGGGTTGGTCGGAGATGTTGATTACTTGTATTAAATCCGAGCGAACTTTCTCTTTAACGAACGCCGACATTCGCCATTCTACACGGGTTAACCTTGGTTGTGATGGCAATTGCAAGAGCGCAAGGTAAAATTAGTTGTCCTGCCTAGTTGAACGGTTTTAAATTCTCCCAGCGTCATGAACCGTGTATGCACACCATACAACCTCCAATTGGATCTGTATATCGTTGAGAAGGATCACCCCGAATACTGGCAGGCACCATATATCCATACCGAGAATATCTTTCTGTCCGGTAGTGGTCCAACACAAGCAATGAAGTCCTATACCAAGGATTCTGCTAAGGTGATCTTGTGTTCTTCCTATGAATTTTCTCCAACTCCGACACATTCTCTCTTCTGTATTCATTTATCGGTCACCCGACCGTACGAGAAAAGGTGGCAACAACGATCTAAGCATCTGTACCATAACTAATAAAATATTATATCCATTCAGCTATTAATTTTCCCATTTGCCTTGGCTTTTTAAACCATATATTTGCGGAGGGGGGGTTGATACTTCAAGTACCCACGTCACTCCTGGGGCAGTAAATTTAACTCCATACTAACTCTCGTCCAGGAAAACACGTCAAAAAATATACTACTGACTGGGTATGCTGCCCGAACACCGACAAACTCGATCTCCCGTTTCATATTGTTGAGAATTGGACATATTCGCACGCTGTACTCAAATCACGCGTTCCAGCACTGCCGGCGTGTACTTGCGTGAGTAATTCCAAGCGTAAAAAGATGCGATAGAGGCGATAACGTAAGATAAAAGATTTAATCACAACCACCACAAATCCACTCGTAATTGCAATAATATCTCCACGTAATCCGTAACAGGGCACGTAACGATTCCACGCGTCACAAAAAGCGAAAGTTGTCAAACGTAAGAATTTGTACTCCCTTCCTGCTGAACGCAGTACTGAGAACAAGTCAAAATCCAAAGTGATTTATTAGTGTTAAGTTAAGTACTTAAACTAATAATATGCATATATGCAGTTTGCTAGGTTTTTGCTAAAAGACACAAACTAAATGAAAGTCCTCGGCGACGCTGAATGCCGCGCGAATTGCGCGCACTTTCAGCACTCCTTCTTGTCTTTTCCACTGCGAACGCCTAGCCCATCTTGGTCGCCTTCAGTACTAGTCCCTCTTGCATCGCTTGCAACTTCACAGGACCCAATCCCTTTGTCAGACCATCCGCCAACATGCTCTCGGTCGGTTCGTAGCTTGGAGTTATCAATCCGTCACTTGCCTTGTATATCAAGAACTTCACTCGAACATCCATGTGTTTAGTCCTAGCCGTTTTTACATTTCCATTCATGACTGTAATTGCAGCTTGATTGTCGCAACGCAAATCCATCGGCATTTTTACTTCAAAACCAACTTCTTTTGCCATTTCCATTACTCCGATCATCTCGCACTGCACCGTCGACGCAGCGTACAGCTCCGCTTTCATTGTGGACAATGAAACGCACGTCTGCCTTTTGCAGAACCAGTGCACCAAACATCCTTCCAGCGTTATCACTCCACCACTCGTGGATTTTCTGTCGTCCTTGGACCCCACGAAATCCGCGTCCGAGTATCCGGTGACTTTAACTTCATACTTTTCATCGCTCTTCTGATCTTGGCATATCTCCATATTCAATTTTAATCTTCTCGAACCCTTCAGAAAACGTAGAATCCGCTTCGCCGTCGCCCAATCCAATTTCGTTGGCGCATGCGCCCTGCGCGTGGCCTTGTGCACCGCGTATGCGATGTCCGGCCTGCAGCAACGCGACACCCACAGCAAACTGCCGTTCAACGATTGAAAGTGTTTTATCGACGGTTCATTTCCGTGCACGTCAACCTTCAACAATTCATGCTCCTTGAGTGCTTCGTCCTCTTACTCATACGCTAGCGGTGTTTTCACCACATTCGCATTTTCCAAACCGTAAGTCTTGAGCAAATCCGCGATCATGACTTCTTGATCTAGCAGATAACGTTTTTCGTCATCATACGAAACTATCATGCCCAAAAACTTCGTGGCATGTCCGAGATTTTTAATTTCCAATTCTTTTAATCCATCAAAAAAGTCATCAATCTGTTGCTGTGACGTTGCAGTCACCAGCAAATCGTCTACGTATACACCTACTACCACTGTGTCGTCATCGAACCTCTTGTAGTATAAGCAACTATCAGTAAAACTTTGCGAGAAACCAAACTCAGCCAACTTCGCGTGCAGCAGGCGATTCCACTGTCTTCCGGCCTTTTTCAGCCCGTAAAGCGACTTTCTTAACTTCACAAACAATTGCTTCGAGCTTCCGACATTCAATTCCTTCAATTTATCTGCACCAATTTCCATACCACTCGGCACGTAAAGGTAAATATATTGTTCATCCTCCAACGCTTTGACATAAACGTTGGGGATGTCCCCGTGCATGGCTTGCACTTTCCAATTTCTCGACAGCGCGAAAATGAACCTCACCGTCGTCATATCCACCACTGCGTCGAAAGTAAATTCGTAATCCACGCCGTACCGTTGCTCGTTGCCGCAAGCGATGAGCCTTGCCTTGTAGCGCTCCAGCGCACCATTAGCATCAGTTTTAGTCTTATAGACCCACTTCGTATGAAGGGTTCTAACATTGTCCGGATTCTTCATCACAATCCATACTTCATTCGCTTCTAAGGCACGTATCTCTTCATCCATAGCCTTCATCCACTTGTCGGCATCAGCTCTGCCGACCGCATCGCGAATACGTTTGGGATCGACGTCTGATATCAGACTCACTTCACCCTTTTATTCCAATTAATCGTTGTCATCGCTCTTCTTTTCCTTCTGCGCCTTCAACCTTGCGTGTTGATGCGTCAGGTGCCGCTCACGGGTCCAGCGCAACTTTCTTCCTTTCTTCAGATTTTTCGCATGCACTTGTACTTGCTCGTCGTTATTATCCGGCGCTTGCACTGCGCCCGATGCATGTCCGTCGCCTCCCGATGCTTGAACTGCTCCTTCTGAGCCTCGGCTTGTTCCTTGATCCTGCAAATCTTCAGTCTCTTCCAACAGATTTTTAAGTTTCTGGTTTTGCTCGTCATTTAGTGTCTCCACGTTCTTCACGTGTTTAGTAACTGTCACGTTCTGCTCTTTTTCAGGAAAACCTTGTACCCTTTTGTCTCCTATCTGCAGCCTATTATTACAGCGACCTGCGCACGCGGTGCCAGCGCGTTCGACCCCGGGTTGCGATATACTGTGCATGGTGAGCCGAACGTAACTATTTCACCCAAGTTGGGTTTAATTCCAGTCAATAATTCCAGCGGAGACATCTTCCGCGGATTCGCGCTTGTGGGGGTGCGGTTCAGCACATAGGCTGCGTATTCCGCCGCATCCCCCCCAGAACGACAATGGTAATCCACTTCCAAATCGCATACACCGGGCCATGTTCATGACCGTTCGATGCATGCGCTCTGCCTTCCCGTTGCTGCCTTGATTTCCAGCCTCTGCCACTTGACGTGCAATTCCAGTACTTTGGCAAAAATAGTCCACATTCTTGAATTCCGCGCCGCCATCAGTCCTTAGCACGTGAATCCTGCAATTGAACTTGCGTTCAAGAAACGCTAAGAAGTGCTCAAATTTTTTTGGCGGCGACGTCCTTGGTTTTTGCCAGGAAAATCCGAACGTAATTACCCTTGTAATCGATGTAATTAACAAGGTATCGGTTTCCCAACCCTTGGCGTGATCGGACCCTTAAGGTCCGAACAGATCACGCCGCCGATCTGATCGATATGCGCATTCCTGCCACTATCTCTCTTGGATTGCGCGTTCTTAGTCTGCTTACCCTGCGCACACTTGACACAGTTGCACCGGGTGTAATCCGTGATCCGGATCCCATAGCGGGGATCCTTCGACAACGAGACTATGGTCTCGAAATTTAAATGTCCCATCCGAGAGTGGAAGTGCATCATACTTCCACTCTGGACATCTTGCGTGGCCTGATAGTCAGCATCACTCGCTGACGCCACAGACATGATCAATTCTTTCCTGGACTTCCTTGGTCTGTCCACCTCTCTTGTACCGTCAATACGTTGTTCTCAACGTCAACTCCGACGACACCAACACCGGAATCACGCTTCACTAGCGTCCTTTTTCCGTTTTTACACGACAGGACCAGTCCACCGATCTCGAAAAGGCCATACGAGAAGATATTCTTTGAAATTCCTTCCGCGTAATACACGTTTCTCACTTTAATTCGCGTACTAGTGTTTCCGCAAACAAAGTTGATAAATAGCGTGCCTTTTCGGGTGACTTTCACCCGCTTTCCATCCACTTGGAAACACTCGCGGACGGCACTTTTCACGTCAACCAGACACGTTAGGTCTGACGTTAGATGCATACTCGCACCACTGTCTAGTAACCACGTGTCTGGTCCCACATCACCATCCGAATCGTCAATCATTAATGCAAAATCTTCTTTCGCATTTTTGTTCTTGCGGCAATATCGTTTTATATGCCCTTCCTCGCCACACGAGTAGCACACTCGCTTCTTGACGTACTGTTTTGGCTTTTCAGCCACCATATTCACTACACCGCCCTGCGCGTGCTTCGTCGTTCGTTCACTGTACTCGACCGCCTGTGCAAACTGGCACAAGTCCTCTGCATGTGTCAGATAATCTTCGAGCGCACTGTTACATTTGGAGACGAGGATCTGCCTCATCTCCGGAGACGCGTGAAATACAATGTTGTTTAGGACCAAATTATCGCTATTTGGTCCCATAGATTCTGCGACCGCGGTCAGATACAAGAAATGTTCTGGCCACGTTCTGCCAGGCATCTTCCGGCCCATGAATAGTTTCATGCCTTGTGCAGGCTTTATCTGCACGTTATACACGGCCAATAATTGATCCATGATGTACCACAATTCCGGCTTCTTACGCCACCACGCGTCGACCTGGAGGTTATAATACGCCTCCGCTGAGCCCGCCAAATAATGGCCCAGCAGGTCGACTTTCACATCCTCGGTCCATCGGAATCCACAAGAGGCTTCGGCAAGGCTAATCTGGCGGAAACACTTTCACCCCTAAGCCTGAAAGCGGGATCCCAGACCCTTGTACACTTCCTTTCCATCGAAAGGCTTTATCTGCAGTGTTCTCTGCTTAGGGGAGGGCGTTCGCACCACCCCGTATCCCTGGAACGGCGCCTGATCGTGCCAACCATTCACTTGTGGTCGATTCACGTTATAAACACCTGCCTGCGGTACTCCTGCGCCCGCGGCGACAACCGGTGTAAAAGCGTCCCATCCAGCGCGACTTATCCCCAGGAAATTCATTCTTCCTTGTCGCCCGGTAGTGTACTCTTTCTTCTCTTCGTCGCTATCATCGAGGGAAGAAATGCTCATCCTTCTGTCCCCCCTCGACTTAGGCGGCGACGACACTTGCTGCTTGGGCGCGCTGTTCACTACCTCAAGCTTTTCCAAGCGCGTCATAAGCGTTCCAAACATCTTCATGACAACTGAAGCCTTGACTTCTTCTTCTGATTCGTTACGGCCCCCTTTTGGGCTCATAACCTGTTGAGAATCGGACATATTCGCACGCTGTACTCCAAATCACGCGTTCCAGCACTGCCGGCGTGTACTTGAGTGGTTAATTCCAAGCGTAAAAAGATGCGATAGAGGCGATAACGTAAGATAAAAGATTTAATCACAACCACCACAAATCCACTCGTAATTACAATAATATCTCCACGTAATCCGTAACAGGGCACGTAACGATTCCACGCGTCACAAAAAGCGAAAGTTGTCAAACGTAAGAATTTGTACTCCCTTCCTGCTGAACGCAGTACTGAGAACAAGTCAAAATCCAAAGTGATTTATTAGTGTTAAGTTAAGTACTTAAACTAATAATATGCATATATGCAGTTTGCTAGGTTTTTGCTAAATGACACAAACTAAATGAAAGTCCTCGGCTACGCTGAGTGCCGCGCGAATTGCGCGCACTTTCAACACATATGCATTGTCGGTAACATGCTCACTCTCCTTCTTAGTTCCTACTCCTACATATGCATAAATGTTAATTTCGGACCACTAGACAGTTGGAATCAGCATGATTCTGATGATACGGATCGCGGTCTGCAGTATCCGGAAGATCCACTGCCCGGCGGCGGTTCCGAAGGGTCGGTCCCGTTGATGCATGCTGTATGATTTGGTGCGGAGATCCTGCACGTGCATAATAAATAGTCTTGAAAACTACCCCTGCTTGCCAACTCCTCGTGATCCTCTGGACGCCCTGTTGATTCCAACAGGGTTATGAGCCCAAGTGACAGTCGCTAGGAATCAATATGGCGGAGTACAAGATGAAGTACCACGAGAACGGCCTCCCCAAGAACTGGGATGGCAATGATTGGGATACGTACAAGCGTGCCATGACCAACTTCTTCGCTGAACAAGATCTGATCGACACTGTGGAGAAGAAGGAATCCGATACAAAGAAGAAAAACAAGGTCCGTATGTACATCGACATGTCCGTCCCACCATCGGTTGCAGCCCAGCTGCGGGAAGCCAACACTGGTTCGGATATGTGGGAGACTCTGTGTGAGGTGTACGAGACGAAGAAGGATGCAGTGTTGCGCGCGCACAAGATCCGGCGGTTGAGGTCGGAGTTGGAGAACATGTCGTTTCGGTTGGGTGGTGATATGAACCTGCACCTGGCCCAGATGTTCTACAAGAAGCGCGAGTTGGAGCAGCTCGAATTCAAGGTCCACGACATTGAAATGATCGACTTGATGCTGAAGAGTTCGCCCCATCATTCTGTCTTTCTCTCGTTCAAATCCGTCCTCAAGTTCGGTTCAGATCGAGCCAACCTCGATCCGACTGATGTGCGCCATCGGATGCTGTTGGCGGCACAGGAAGTGGCCGAGATACAAGCCCAATCTGGCCGTGGTCAAGCTACTGGTGGGAAGGGCAAGGCCAAAGGTGATTCCAAGGGAGCAAAGAACAGTGGGAACGGTGGTGAAGCCGGCGCCTGGCGGTGTTTCAAGTGCAAGAGTACTGGTCACATCAAAGTCAATTTCCCCAAGATCAAGAAGCCATCTGCCGGTGAAGGCAGCGGAGGCGCTATAACGAAGGAGACAAACATCTTTTGTAGTGGTGGCCATAAATCCACGCATGCGTCTGGAAGCGGCGTGGCAAAAGTCACTGATGGCGGGCTAATGAACGGCCAAGTCAATCACCAGCAGCCGTTGGGTTCGACGGAACACCTGTGGTATTTCGATTCAGGGGCGGATTCCCACGTAACCGGCAATCGAGACTACTTTGTGACTTTCGAAGAGTTTGCTGAGAGCTACGAGGTTACTGCAAGTGGTGTGTTCCCCGATGTGAGAGGGCGCGTCGAAGGAATAGGCACAGTCGCGTTAGTGACTGAGGTGGATGGGAAGAGAGTGAGATTCTACGTGGATGAGGTGCTTTACCTCCCCGGGGCACGGTACAGTCTGTTGTCGTCGGGACATGTGGAAGATCAGGGTTTCGAGTACGAGTACGATCGTCCACACCGACGGTACAGGATGATGAAGGATGGAGAGGTTCTGCCGAACGCAGAGAAATTTGGCCGCTCATACAAGTTCTACTCGTACCCCGTTGGTACGACTCCACCGGATGCCACTCCACGAGCTGACGACGTGATCGTGAACTTCACCACGACGGACGGTGTTGCCAGTTTGAAGGTCTGGCATGAGCGGCTAGCTCACACTTGTACTCAGTATGTGAAGCTGATGGCTGACCGCGGTATGGTGGATGGTATGTTAGCGAGGAAACGTGTGCACACGGCATGTGACGCGTGTCACTTGGGCAAACAACGGGCAAGTAGACACCGCAAGAAGCTCGATCGCACGGTCTCGGCACCAAACCAGATCGTGTATGCTGATCTCATGTTCCCGAGCAAGTCGAACGGGACCCGGTTCAGAGCAGTGTTGGTGATCATGGATGCATACTCTAGGTTCCTGACGGTGCATCTTCTCACCTCCAAAAGAAAGCATCGGTTGTGAATGCGCTGATGAAGCAGTACGTGCTGTGGGCGGAACGCCACGCTGGACGGGTAATCCGACGGATTGTGCAGCGTGAAGTTTTTGGTGACGATGGGATGGAGTATCCAGTTGAACAAGTCGTGACGGACAAGGGACGCGAGTTCGTTAACGGTGAGATGGACGACTGGTACAAGTCTCGGGGAATAGAGCACATCAAGGTGGGCCCCAAGAGCTCACAACTCAACCCGTGTGAACGAGCCCATCAATCGTTGGCAGAGATGACCCGGGTGCAAATGGAGTCATCAGGATTTCCACGCTCGTTTTGGCCGGAAGCACTCATCAACGCTGTGTACATCAAGAATCGTACCTACTGCAAGGGTGCAGGTGCAGTGCCGTACACAAAGATGTTCGGGATCAAGCCGGACATTCATCACATCCGTAAATTCGGTGCACTTGTCTACGTGCACGTGCCCGATACAACTGATCGTCGTCGTGAGATGCACAACGCCAAGATCGGCTACTTGCTCGGCTACGTCGATGATGTGGTGGGGTGCCTGGTGTACTTTCCAGGAGAGCGTACGAAGAAGTTCGTGTCTGATGTTCGCATCGAAGAGAGCGTGTTATCGCGATCGACACTCCGTCGACCCTGATCGACCACCGGTTGGATCTTGGCTTCGATTTGATCGAGATGGGGAGTCGAGCGATGACGACGCATCGTCAAGTAGTGGCTCAGTGAGTGGTGCCGCAATCGGCCCCAGTGGCGACCAAGTTGCATCGTCGCTGCGTAGTGTTGTCAATCTCGACGTGTATATGTCAAGTGCAGTCGAAATTGATGGGGGCGTGGAAGTGGACGTAGACGACGATGATGAACAAGACGAGAATGCCTCTATGAACTATGGAGTGGACCTCAATGACCCCACGGTTGATAATGACGATCGTGCGGTCGGTGCAGTGCCCAGGACACGGGTACCGGTGTAGACACCAATACTGATGATGGTTCCAACAACGATTCGGCCAATGCTGTGAACGGTAGTGTGGATCGCGATTCCCACGCAAGTGAACCGTCACACGACTCCCCGGACACGGCGGAAGATGGAGATCAAGTATCAACTGAAGAAGGAAACAACAGTGTACTCAGTGGTGATGATGCCGGTAGGGCATCGGATGCCGGTGTGGCATTGCGCGACATGCCTGCGGTCTACAGTGAGTCTGGTCGTGATGGAGAGCCCCAGCTGCACGACGGTGAGTCGGAAGGAGAAGATCAACAGTCGGATGGAAGTGAATCCACCACTGGTGTTTGTGGCTCGGTTTGTGGTTCCATGGATATGAATAACCTAGGCGAGAACCAACGTGGAGTGTCAGTGGAGATCAATGGGCCAGTAGCGACACTGGAACCAGATATCGATCAGTTCATGAAGCAAGCACGTGTTATCAAGCGCGACGGTTGTTAGCCAACGCCTTCGGACAACTCGTTGGAAGAATTTGCGGGAGCTAAACGGCAGCGCACAGGACTACGTAACCGAAGCACCATTCGCAAGCCAAAGAGATACGATGACTACGTGATGAACGCGTTTGCAGCAACCCGTGTGCTTGGACCCAATGGCAAGCCCATCCTGGCGTCGCAACTCAAGTTGCCGAGGAACAATAGCGAAGCCACACGTTCCAAGTTTGCTGATCTGTTTCGAATGGCTCAGTTGGAGGAATTGGCTGCTCTCAGGACGAAAGGTGTTCTTGGTGAAATCCCCAAGTGTGAGATGCCGGAAGATGCGAAGGCGATTCGCACCATGTGGGTGTGGGATTGCAAGACGGACATGCAAGGATATGTGACTCGTATAAAAGCACGGCTCGTGGCACTGGGTAACCACCAGCGTGCTGGTATCGACTATACCGACACATTTGCACCGGTGGCAAGATCGTCGACGTTTCGTCTACTCGTTGCGATCGCTGCACTGTTTGGTCTCACGTTGTTTGGTGGAGACATCAACACCGCCTATTTGAATGCCCCACTGAAGATTCCACAATACGTCAAGAGCATAGATTGATTTCCATGCGAGATCGATGGCCACATCTATGTTGTTCTCAAATCACTGTACGGCCTGTGCCAGTATGGTCGTGAGTGGAACACCGAGTTTGACAGGTGGTTGACCGAGCGTGGATTCCAACGGATTGCAACGGATCCTTGTTTGTACTTCCGCAGCGATGGCGACTCGATCATGTTGGTGCTCATCTACGTGGACGACATCGTGTGTGCAACGGATGATGAAGCTGGCAAGATTCAGCTGTTCGATGAGTTGGACAAGTCATACGGGATCAAGGACCAAGGCAAGTTGCACTCGTACCTGGGGATGGAGATCACTCAGACTGAGGATGCCGTATACATTGCTCAGTCCAAATATGCGAGTGAGATCCTGGAGAAGTTTGGGTACACTGACGCGCACAAGTCAGGAAACCCAATGGAGACCAACGTCAAGTACGTACCTGCGACGTGTGACGACACCAAGGATTCAACTTTTGACTACCGTGGCGCTATCGGTATGTTGATGTACTTGGCGACGTCGACTGGACCTGATCTGGCATATGCGTTGGGCCAGTTGAGTCGATTTGTATCATGTCCAACGAAGGTTCACGTTGGTGCGGTGAAGAGAGTGCTCAGATACCTCGTTGGTACCGTCGACCAGTCCATTCGATTCACAAGACGCACGGAACGGCCGGTTGGGGCCATTGAGCTACGTGGATACTGTGATAGCGACTGGACTGGTGACCCAGAGACGAGAAAGAGCATCGGAGGGTTCGTGTTCGAGTTGGCAGGTGGCGCCGTGTCGTGGTTGGCCAAGAAACAACCGATCATCGCTTTGTCTACGGCTGAGGCCGAGTACATCGCGGCCTGTGAGGCAGCAATGGAAGCCACGGCCCAGTACAACATCTTGAGCGAGGTGTTTCCGACGTACCAGATCAAGGCGGTGATTGGCATCGACCGCCAGTCTGCTTACGTGATGGCGACAAATCCAACGTACTGTCGGCGAACTCGGCACATCGAGCTACGGTGGCACTACGTGAGAGAGCAAGCACGTCGTGGTGTCATCGAGCTGGTGAAGGTGAAAGGGGAGAACAACCCAGCGGATGCCTTCACAAAGGCTCTGGACAAGAAACGACTTACCATGCTGATGGCGATGGTCGGTGTTGGCATCGCGAGTCCCGGTCAAAAGGGGCAACGGGTTCAAAGTGTTCACTTCGAGTAGGGCGTGTTGGAATCAGCATGATTCTGATGATCCGGATGGCGGTCTGCAGTATCCGGAAGATCCACTGCCCGGCGACGGTTCCGAAAGGTCGGTCCCGTTGATTCATGTTGTATGATTTGGTGCGGAGATCCCGAACGTGCATAATAAATAGTCTTGAAAACTACCCCTGCTTGCCAAGTCCTCGTGCTCCTCTGGCCGCCCTGTAGATTCCAACATAGACTCTAACCTGGCGAGCGGTCTAGCTTAACATCTGTTCCACTTCTGGGGCTAGCAAACCAGCATGCTTGGTTCGAGAGATACAACTTCTTTTATCATGCTGAAAAAAGCTTCCATGGGGCAGTCCTTCATCATGCTTCTCCGCAAGTCTTGCAGATAAACAAGCTGAGCTCGGTAGGGGGGTTTCTTCTTGCACATTTGGCAGGTCAAGCCCTCCCAGCAGCCTCAGTTATTATGCTTGTTAGATCCGACCTACGTCTTGGGCTATCTTGTTTATTATGGACCGGGAAGCTCTGGTCGACACTTGTACGGGCTGTGCGTGGACCTGTACTAGGACCTGCCCGAGTCTCTGCTTCAAATATGTGGCGAGATTGTTATTTCTCGGGTTTCCACTGAAGCTAGCGACATAGGAATCTATGAAGACTGCTAGCGCTGACCTGTTGGTCTAGTTGAAGATGATCTGCCCTGTGCTGGATCTGATACATGCACACTTAAGGGCCTCGATTCATCAATGCGCAGCGTTTCTCCAACTTATCGATGTTCTTGAGACGTAGCAATGTTAATCTTTCAACTAATTATTGATCTCCTCAAGTACTGATAAAGTGCTCTACATTTTCTTGGGCGATCTCCGAATGATCAGATGCTCCCGATAGGCAGGTTTTCCTTCAACCCAGCCATCTTCATCATCTATAGGTGACTCGTTTGGCGCTGCTTCATAGATTTATATCGTCTGGAGTCCTACATCCCTAACGCAATATACTGTACTTCAAATGCACTTACCAAATTCGGCCAATACACCCGTATTTTGCGACATAGCTGTTGACTACAAATTTCGCGGGTCCTCACGAATCGATCTCTGTCTAGCACACATACTCTTAAGAAGGATGACTTGGTCTTACGTAACCATTTCGCGATCTTGATCATCGTCTGTGCTCCTATGCCCGTGAAATCCTACAACACAGACGCTGCTAACATATGCCCGTGAGTCACTGAACCTGAAACCTTAGTCTACGTCGGCCGCTTGAGTAGATGCCATCTAGATTTTATCTACCGAAGACAACCTAGTCAATCATCATGGTCACAGTGATCGGCCACTACTGGAATGACTCCATCTTACATCACATACTGATTTCTGTGCGCTTCTGTATCCTGGTTAAGCGCCTCGTATTGATCGGGACCATTTGATGGACTTTCAACTCTTCCCAGACACTACAAAATCCTTCTCCACATTCTCGTACATCCCTTCGAATAGCAGGGAAGTCGTAATCCTTCGCTGGTTCTATAGGAACGTCTCCATCATGGTCTGGGCATCTTTTGGAGCTAACTGGGAGACGTGCCAGCTCTGACTTTTGTCGGGTAGGCTGGACACCGGCGCTGGCGGGTTTTGGTTAAACCTTTAGTAACCTGTACAGCCTTTGGTCTGCAGACCGCAGATTGTCCTATATTTTTCCCAACATAGAAGCCATACGGGGAGCTTCCACAGGCTGGTCACTAATTGTCGAATTCCCCTGGCCTGTTCGAGCTCATCTCTTTACCCCAGGTTTGTTCTTGGGGAGTTTCCGGTTTTGGCTCTGGCTTTGGTTAGCATTATTGGCTTTAACTGGTGCCACTATACGCCTTCTTAGTGGCAGCGCGGTGAGCGCCACACCAGAGGCATTCGGGTTATTTTAATGGAGGAGTTAGTCAAACGTGTTGCCCGCAGCAACCGGGGAACGAGACAAGATCTTCCAAATTGCGATAAGTTTAGGAAGGGTAATCAGCATAACTTCATCGGGCTTCAGAAAGTTTTCCATCCCCTTTAGACAAATAGACTTCTACTTATCCTTTTCTTGGACTTCCTCACCTTTTTCCTCATCTTATACGAACATAAAAGAGACTTGATCGATATCTTCAGTTGCTCTTTCTTTCCAATGTTCTTTTCTAATATGCATCACGTGTAAATGTTTTGGATCAAAATCTGGATCTTTTCCGCATTATCGTAATCATCACCCCAATTCGGGGTGGGGAGTAGGTTCATCACTAATCTCAGTTTGGCACTTCCCAGGGCCAAGCTCATGCTTTCCTCCTCTATTCTTCAGCATTATTGTTTAAAACTCCTAGATGATGTCCAGAAATCATTATTCACAAACTTGACCAGTCTTAAGAAATGTCAACTTGGAAATCGCGTAACATTTAAAATCACGGAAAGATGCGGGCATGCGTACCATTGTGGTCTGGACCTTTTTGGAAGTTTTCTTCTTCAGTCAGATAAAAGGAGTGACGCAGACGATTCACTATCAGAGGGTATACTCCGATCGTGTGGCCGCCGTATTCACCCTTATCGCAAGATGTCTAGCTATCTGGTCCCGTGTTCATCCTAATCGCGGGAAGATCGAGAACACACCCAGATACCCTGAGTATGGGTGGGTTACGCTTTCTTGGTAGACACCTTGAAGATTATATGCGTGTTGCCTGGTAAGGCGATATATAATGGGGGAGGACTAGGGTTAGCTCCGGGGTAATTAAAGTATGCCAAGGACGCTGACTAAGAAATATCGATCGGTTTGTTTATCCAAGATAGGGAGACTACTCCATCCACCGTAGGTACTCGAAAGCTCCACCAATATCCTCATGTACTTTTACAGCGAGAAAATTTTGCTCCACTCAAAAAACAAAAGAACGTTGTTCCACACACCGGCGAGTTGAGTGAGCATACGGTTTCTTCAGTGATTCCCGTAGGGGGAACTTTCGGGCAGCCCAATACCTTACTGCCCTGGATGAGAAAACTAGAGGGGACCTTGTTAACCTCTGCTATCGAAACCAAGGACGCCAAGATGCGCTCCGACTACGTACTTGAAAGGAAATCGTAAATTGGTTTATTTTATTGCTAAATCCAGTGAATTCAACGTGGATCACATCGGATCATGTGACCTTAACCTGTATATCCTAAAATTCTGTCACGTGAATGACGGATATTATATTTGATGAAATCCTCGCCACCTGACCGTCATTAATGATCCTGAACGCAAGGTCATGTCGCCTTGCTACATTGACCCATTGAACTTCTCCTTAATATTGGCGAGTACTTATCTTATGATCGTTTGATCCGGGCAGCTGTTAATACCAGATTAACCGTTGCCCACCCATCCCCTGTATGGATGGTGACGTCTCATTTTGCTGCCTGCCCCCACTCACTATATATAGTATTTATACCACTTCTCCACCGGGCGCTACCCGTTGCTATAGCTGTCTGCAAACTCGCGATATTCCGATGTCGAAAGCAGTTCAGCCAATCGATTGTAAAGGAAGCTTTTCACCAATCATACTATCCGGGGAGACGTTCAGCCAACTGCACCACTCGACGAATCCATTGGATCCTTTGGGTTATACTTGATCCAATCGTCACTATCTCGTGGAGGATGACGACAGTTAACCATTGGGGTTTCCTTGACGGTGCTGCACCACAGTGGAATTTAAATATTGGTAAAGCAAATCTAGATTTCCTGAAACTAAGGATTGGTGATCGTCGGAATGGAGTTCGCATGATCTCTCATGTCTTTCATCTTGGTATTTCGGACATCACCGACGCACCGCGACTCTTTTGGTAGGGGTCACTTTTGTTGTACCTTTGTATTGGGAACGGAAGGTTAACCAGGTTCCTCCCTTTCAATCAATTCCCGGACGTATACACAACTGATATTAAGAAATTAAGATCTTCTTCCTATGTAAGCGACACAAAATCACGGGGACATACCTAAAACTCCTTATCTTCTTTTGTAGCGTGATTGGTGAAAAGTGTCGTCCATTGACCACTTGGCTGATCTTGGCTCTACTACGTCTCGTACACGCGATCCGGCCGGCTAGATCGACAGGCCGATCTGCTAACATGTCGACGATCAGTTTATTCGATACGATTAGATCCGCTCCAATTTGCTATCATGTTCCCAGATTGGAGTGTCCTCATCAACCCTTGACATTCTATCGGCCACTTTCATCCAATATTGTCATTTGACCCAGCTCGACTACATGATCGGTAGCTTGGCTCGGTATGGTCGGTCACCCGATCGAATCGACCTCCAGATCGCATTACATTCCGCCACTAGTTTTTTCGAGCGTTTCCGTAACCGTAACATCATAACCATTTGCTGAAAATTTTCGATCAGCAAAAGGGGGGGCGAAGGTGTCCAATCGACATCGATCCCGATCCCATTTCGGCAATTCTACTCCCACAGACATGTTTCTTCAAATTTCATCGCTTTACGAAGATCTCTAGCCAACTGACGCAGAAATTTCCAGGTTACTACGCCACAATTTCAGCCAATCGGATGGTGATTAAAGGATGTTTAGTCTTAGGCATGTCACTTAGTTAGTGTGGGGCACACAAAATACACTGGATTCCAGTGAATAATATATCAGTATACCATTGTTTAATCGCATAGCTCACAGCCTCAGACTCCTAGCGATATTGGTTCAGACAGCATAGTATTAAGAAGGTCCCCGAGCTGAGAAAAATAGTTTGGCCTCCCGGAGTCCTCTGACAGGTAAAGCTTGAAAAATCCATACTGTGCAAGACTGTGCAAGAACGTGGAGGTATCTTGGAGTTACTTACGGTTCACAGTGGATTGGTGTACCTCTATATTGATTGACGTGACCGATCGATATTTCTAGGCCAGATTTTATTGGTATATTTTAGTTAGAATTATCGTTGCCCCCTACCGGTGATGAATTCCGCCGAGGGGCGAGCTCAAGTCTCGACATTCTCACTTGCCCTTAGCGGACATCCCACGCAATCGTCAAGGGATAGCGCAACCGTCCACACTCATGGGTACACAAGGTGAGATGGGTAAAGAAGTGGATTGTTATGCTGCCCGCGATCGAGTCGATGTATTCTACTCACCGGTCTAATGAAGTAGTGAGTAGTGAACCACTCCACGGTCGGTCTCAGGGACCTTCGCTTAGGAAAGACGTTTAAAAAAATTAAGAAAAGCGAAGTTCATGACGTTATGTGGCGGAAGCTGTATTTACACTTTTTGATATTTTCCCAACCATGTTTTGATCTTGACAATTCCTGACCTGCATAAATTTTACGTGCGTGACATACACGTGTGCACGAGAATGAATTTTCTTAAAACGCTTGGGAATTTGGTTGGCCCGAGTGCCACAGGTGGTCTGCCTTACACAGTGGACACCCCTCCATTACATGGGGATGTGGGTGAGGGCGGCGGTGCTGGCGGGGTCGTCTTTGAGGGACTGCCCGATTTCGTGCTTTATTCAGGCAAGAGCAAGCATGACCCTAGTAATGCCGTTTCCATTTTCAAGTCCCGGCAACCAGCTGGGGAGCTAACGCAGAATGCTCTGCGGCGTATTAAGACGCTGCGCCACCCCAACATCTTAGCTTACGTAGATAGCAAAGAAGTTCCCAACAAAGGTCCTGTGATTATCGTTACGGAGCATGTCATGCCGTTATCAGAATTCCTTGCGGCGTTGCGTACGGAGTATGGAGCACAGAGTGAAGAGTTTACGACTTGCGTATCCTGGGGCATGCGTTGTATCCTCTTGGCACTCCAGTTTGTTAACATAGATTGCAGACTTATTCATGGTCGCCTCACCCCGGAGAGTATCTTTGTAACCAAGGTAGGCCTTTACTGACCAAGTGCGTGAAGAAATACCTATGGTTTAATCTTGAGATTTTGAACGGCCTGTTAGGGTGGGGACTGGAAATTAGGTGGCTTCGAGCTGACAGCCGAGATCACTAGCGATGGACCTTCGTACATTTACACCGCATTCCAACAGTATGCAGACGTCAACTACAAGTCACCAGGTCTGTGCCTGTTAACAGTGATTTTATGCGTAATTGGTAATGCGTAAATATGGCTGTCTCATGATCCAGAATGTCAACGCTCCGATTGGAAAGCTGTGGCGACAGGCCCACCACACGGGATGGATATGTGGGCGTTTGCTTGCCTCATGTTCTATATATTTAATGATAGTCACTTCAGATCCAGTGATATTTCGACAGCTGCAAATATTCCGCAGGCACTTCGGACTTATTTTCTCAAAGCTATGGACGAGAATTGTACTCGCCGACCAAGTCCGCAGAAGATGTTAAGCTGCAGATACTTTAACACTCCGTCTATTAAGCGATTGGAATTTCTAGAGAACCTCGCTGTAAAAGATTCGGACGAAAGAGCAGCGTTTTATAAAGAGCTCTGTGCCAACGTAGAATCATTACCGCACTGTTTTGGCGTGCACAAGGTTTTACCAGCCTTTAAACAAATAGTTGAGTTCGGTGCTTCGTCTGGAGTGAACGATGGGTCTGTCAAGCTGGACCCATCGGCTAGCCACATGCTTCCAGCAATGGTGCAAGTCGGTAGCTCTCTCTCTGCCGAAGACTTTAAGGCCCAGGTGCTTCCGATTATTGTTAAATTATTCAGTTGCAACGATCGAGCGGTCCGTGCTCAGCTGCTGCAAATGATGGAAAAGTTTGCGGTCTATTGTGACTCAAAACTTGTCAACAGTTCGGTAGTATTTGACAATTTGTGCAGTGGCTTCACGGACGCAGCTCCGGTGTTGCGGGAGCTCACTGTTAAGTCAATGTTACACGTAGCTGATAAGCTATCGGAAAATAATCTTAACCGAGTCATCAAATACTTCGCCAAACTTCAGGTGCGATAGTTTGCATGTGAGACTTATTGCCTTTTGCAGCGCGATCTCATTGCTCAGCTGAATTATGTGGTAATTGATATGAAGGCTGATCCAGAGCCAGCTATCCGAACTAACACCACGATCTGTTTGGGTAAAATAGCTAGCCAACTGAATGATGCAACGAGATCAAAGGTGCTGTTTCCAGCGTTTTCGAGGGCGTTAAAAGATTCATTTCCTCATGCCCGTCTTGCTGGACTTCGCTCATTATCTGCATGCCAAGTAAGTTTCGTAGCTTTGCAGATCTTTTAAATCAGCTCATAGCATCACCTTCACCTCCAATCAATTTGTGCGTATTGTACAGGAATACTTTACTTCACAAAGTATGGCTAACAGCATTATCCCAGCGATCTCCCCTCTTCTTCTTGACGTATCGATCACTGTTCGGAACGAAGCAACAAATTTGCTTGAAAGTTTTATGAAAAAAGTAATGGATGAGGCTGCCCAAATGAAAATCCGGGAAGAGCGGGAAGCCAAGGAACTCGAATTAAAGATCGTCTCAGAAAATGGCGATCACATCGGCGATGCTGTTATAAAGACGAAGGCGCCAAATGGTAGTCATAACACGAGCGCGTACGCATCTTTTCTGACAGCATGGGCCTCGCCGACTGTCTGTTCAAACGAAAATAAAGTAGTTGAATCTGATGGGATGTCATCTGCGCTGCCATCATCCAGGGCATCTGCTGCCATTGCGACGTCAACTCTCTTATCGGGCAGCAGGATTCAGAATAGCTCTTCAACTGATTCATCGGCGAAGCACGATAACCTTTATGATTATCCAGTTGAGACTGCAGGTGGTGATGACGATTCGGATTGTTTCGATAGCCCTACCGACCCTGACGTTAGCCCTGACGGTACTTGTTCTGAATTTTACTCGTCGTTATTGGTAAACCGTGGAAACTCATTATCATTTACCTTACCAGCAGCATCTCCGTTGTCCAAGTCGTTGCCTTCGAAGACTTCATCACGTAAGCAAGACGTGCTCCGTAAACCGAAAACAAATGTAAACTCAACCTCGTTGAGAGCAAATATTACTACCTTAAGAGTTGGGACGAACGCTGCTGTTGATAAGGGGTGGGGAGAGAGTTGGGGTGAAGATGCAGACGTGTTAGCGTCAAAGGTGAGTAGGCTTAACATGGGTTCCAGTGCGTCTGCTCTATCCACCACCACTACCGCAGTGCCTAGTTCGTCTTGCGGGTTGTCTTCAGGCCATGAAACGGCTAGTGAACGTCACGCAAAGGCTCTAGAAAAAAGTAAGGCGAAACCTGCTTCTTTGGGTGCAATTAAGCTCGATTCAACCGCGAAAACAAGAACAGATGAATGGAGCTGGGATTTCTAGGCTGCGGGTGCTTCAGTGATAACACTGTCAATCTTAATGCTGTTGCTACCACTATCTGATATTTAGCTGTTTTGAGATCGTCGACACTACTTCGATTTCTCGGTATCCAAAGCAACCGGCTTGATCTTGAAAAGGAAGATATTGAGATAGTCACAGATATCCTTGACCACACCAAAGACGAAGTGCAGATACACAAACACGATAAAAAAAGCATACAAAGACGAAGCCACAATGGTCGGGATCAGTGGTTTCGAGAAGATTCCCACGGCAGGTCCGTACGCATTAAAGATAACAAGACCGAAGGGGATAATCACACGAAGCTGAAGAGTAAACGGGATCTTGCACATGTGGCACACGATCATTCGCGTCTGGGCACCAATAAGTGTTAGCAATGGAGCACTAACATAATAGATGTACGCACAGAGAAGAAGACGTAGCCAATGCCAATAGGAAACAGGAACAAGGTCGGATAGTTTTTGTAATTCTCCGCGTCCGGACCACAAATCCACAGGGATCCTAAAGCAAGCAGAATCAGGATAGGTACCAGTTGGACTAAGGCAATCGGCTTTGAGATGTGTTTGTTGCCGAGTTCATCCAGCGAAATTGCGTTGGGGGTTGCCTGTAGAACGTTCGAGACATTGCCATACGCCAGCAAGACGTTGCTAAGCACAAGTGCCGCAAGGAGCACGTCCGTCATGCTCATGGAAAATGGTGTTGGGCGCGGTAGCTCCATCGTCCAAAATTCTGCGCCAAAGATAGCAGCAGCCAAGTGAACTGCAACTAATGTCAATTGTCCCTCTGTGACGCCAAAAAGACCATTACCACAGCTCATGACACCTGTATGATACTCCTCCCATTGTGCTAGGTAGAAGGTGATGGACACTGACGACAAAGCAACATACGCAGGAAGACTGGATCCCATCTGGCATGTTGCAACAGCACTTAGGACATTAAAGACCGTGCACAAAGCATCACAACCATGGTCAAACAATTGGCCGAGCGGAGAGGACGCGCCCGTGCGACGCGCTTGTTTACCATCCAGCGCGTCCATTGTCTGATAGAAAAAAAGACCAAGAGCCGAGAAGACGTAGACCTAAAGACATCATAGATCATTCGTACCGAATCTTACATCAACTAGCAGGCATAGTACTGCTCACCCAAGTGGGGCAGATCTCCGACAAGTGTGGCGCGTAAAAGAGCTGCACCATTGTTGTGGACATCATAGCACCCGTGCCAATCATCGTGACAAGATTGGGCGCCATCCAAATGGGCAAAAACTGCACCGAGTATGTCCAGAAGTGATTTAGTACATTGTCCAAGTACGTGTAAGAGCCTCTGCAGCAGCATAGTAAGGTTATAATGTGCATCTCATTTTTCCATCGCAGTCAGATACTCACGATTTGTATTTATACGCGGCGATGCCTGCGAGTGCTTTCTTCCCTAACATTTTAGTCTATTAAGTTGCACTTGCTGTACCGTAACCCCCGTCCCGATTTTGCCACCCAAGGTGAAATGCGGATAGAGAGCGGTTTGCAGTATGTGTTGCGTATTCCTTCCTAAGGCTCCCCAAAAGCCCAGCCCGCCCGGGTCAGCCCACAGTTCAGCCCGCTTGGGCTGGGCTGTGGGCCGTTGTTCCCAGCCCACAAGGCCCATGAGCTGAGCCAAGAACTTGAGACACTAAACATGTACATGGGAAAATTTAATGCCAAGGGCAAGAAACCCGACGAAAAGTTGGTGACTATGTTTGGCGTCTACTTGCATGCTTTCGGTGAATGTAACGGGGTTACATTTGAGTTACATTTAGTGTTGGTGTACATGAGTACACCACGGTTGAGGTCAGTATTGACCGGTTTGAAAGGTTTCGAACCATTGGTTATTTTAACCAATGAGGGCATGAGCCCTTGGGTGGTGGTGTGTCAGCCATCCACGTGTCGGTACACAGGTGTGTACATTACATTTTAGCTAGGTACGAATTGGGTATATTCTACTTAGTATTACATATAGTTTACATTAGTTTAAATTAATTTAGGCTAATTACATATTAAATATAGGGAGTTGCTATATTCACACCCCTTTCCTTAAATTCACACCCTTTCATTTTACATTTCCATAATTTGCAACCCCTCCAACCCTCCCCTTTCAACCGCCCGACATCGCCCCACACCATGCCCGAAAAGCTGTCTGCGCCGTTCCCGGCCAAGCTGCCTGCCCCTTTCCCAGCTGAGCCGCCTGCCCCGTTTGCAGCTGAGCTGCCTGCGCCGTTCCCGGCCGCGCTATCTGCGCCGTTCACGTCCGATCTGTCTTCTTCCACACCGTCCTCAAGGAATTTCTCCAATAGCTTGTTGGAGTATTTCTTGATTATCATATTCAATAACAAATTGACGCATATATGATATATTTTGATAAGACAAGCCTTTCATCTCTGGGAACTCACTACGCAGGTCTTTTGAGATGTTTTCAATAACCTTACCCCCCCCACCCTTCTTGTTTTTGGCGCTCAAATATCTGATTGCCAATACTCCAGTAAAGACGAATCATTTCCTTATTTACCGAAAGGTGTGCACGTATTCTTGCAGTGCTGATTTCTTTCTTTAGGTTTTGTAACAATATTGCGTATGTTTTACTATTTAGTTTTGTGGTCATTTTTTTAATCCCTGCTGTTTCTGATTCTGCTATATTCTTCCATGCTTTTTTTCAGACCAAAGCCAATAGCCTAAATCCTCCACCCACGCCTTTTTATAACCATACTCATAACCAGCTTTCCAAGCTTCTTCTTTCAAAGCTTTTTGATACTCTGCATCTGACTCGTAGTTTTCTTTTTTTTACTTTTTTCTCTACGAGATCAGTATAGAACTGCAATTATTATTGAAATCCCGTAAGATGTTAGGCAACACACTGCTTGCAAGAACGAGGGAAGCGGACGGGAGTAGATAGGAAGGCAATGGTTTGACAATTAAAGTTCAAGCTGAAACATAGGAGGTGGCATGTGTGATTTGCCCTCTGATTTATGACTAAAGAGGGTATACTGTATGTGTATTCAAGGAAACAAGTGTGGATTTAGCTATTCAGTATGCAGAAAGGGTGTGAATTTAAGGAAGAGGGGTGTGAATATAGCAAATTGCGGAAAGGGTGTGAATTTAAGGAAAAGGGGTATGAATATAGCAACTCCCTAAATATATTCAGTTTACATTTCACTCTAAAGTATAGACGTGCGACCTCGACCGGTCGCGCGTGCAGTGAGTGTCGTAGGTAAGAGGGAGCCCTCCATTTACTTACACCCCGTAAAGGGGACACAGCCGTTAAGGCTAAGTAGTAAACCAACCCGGGAATCTTGGCCCCGAGTAGGAGAGCTCTCCTACTAAGCCCTTTATAAGGGCTTATCGGCTAAGTAGCGGTAGATACCGCTTTAAGGAAGAGTCTTCCTCTGTGCGCTAGCCGCACCGTGCGTATACGCACCGGCTACAGTGAAAGCAATTTTGCTCTTCTGTTATTGGAAGCAGTCGAGTCATCAACTATGAAAGGTAGATATCACGCTGGAGTACACTTGCCAACGCTCTTTAGTCGATGGCAACGTGCCGGCATTGACCCGTCGAATATTGAAAGAGAGCTCTACTATGAAGAAGACAAAAAGATTGCGAATCAAGTGAAAACGCTTCGCGACCTGTACAAATCCTATTACGAAGGACGACCCGCTCCTAATGGAAAGTAGTATCCAGCCAGTATTTTCGTTATGATGAAATAGGTCTATCAAAGTGCATGTTTAGGCTAACTATTTTTAGTCCGATCTACTTTTACATTTTCTTCGTCTGTGGAGTTGTGGTTGCTTTTTATGGTGGAAAATTCGTGATAACGTGAAACAGGTTAGTGTGGAGATTGGTTTGTGGACTTACGTGGGGATCAGCCCAGACCAGCCCGTCAGCCCGCCCACGGCTTGTGGGCTGGGCCGCGGGCCGACGAAAACCCAGCCCAGCCCGCCCATGCGGAGCCCTATTCCTTCCTACCTTTCGTCATGTTGTAGTCGTAATACATCTATATGTAATTCACTTGCCCTTAGCGTATAGTCTCCACGTGAATATGCGTAATCAATCAGTAAATGCCTATACCAAATTAATCGTGAACTCCACTTGTATCCCCTCCACTAATTCCTAATGCGTAACGTGAAATCTACTGTCCTATCACACGATCATTTTTTGGTCCAAAATAACAATGCGCGCAAAAGTAACGTGCGCGAAATTAACGTCAGTTACTAAGAAAGAAAATGTAAAAGTTATATATTTTGACTAGACTAAGTTATGGTCCGTCACAAATTATAAATTTGTGTACACCTATTTTCTGCACTTGCGCGGTGATGCATCATAACTGGAATATCGAAAAACTTCAACTCATCTGCATATTCCAACAGTATGGACACCTGACATTGAGGTAATACTGAGATCCAATTGAACTACGTATTGGAAGGAGTGAACGAGATAATGGCAATGGTAGAATACGTAGCATTATACTTCTAAAGAGATAATGGCAATGATTTGTTTCGTCATTTTACACTTATTTGATGGAACCAACCAGGTTGGATTGGCACGGATAGAACCCGGGACCTTCCGGTCACGTAGTGAGCAGTGAATCACTCGACCATGGTCGGTCCTAGATAATGGCAATGGTCGCAATGACCTGTGGAACTTCATCCTGGTGGATAAAGGAAGCAAACCAACCAATAACACTATCCATATGGTAAGACGACACCCCAACATACCTAACGGATTCAGTGCCGACTAGACCATGGACGCAATCGAGTGGACCTGATGCAGCAACTGTTTGGAGATATATGAACATCCAAAGCAGAAGAAGCAAGTCGAACACCGCAAGGCCTCGAGTTGGCATGACAGAACAGGAACGGTTATCAGAACTTTTCGAGGTAGTAGTCCTGTGTGGTGAAGCGTGAGTTAACGGAAGTATGTGGTCCAAATCTAGAACTGATTGTATCTGGATCAACACTCATTCTACGAATGGGTGTGTGGTGAAGTGCTATTGAAAATTTTTGACTAGCATGTACCAGTGTACCAGTTGTCAAGGCGGATCGATCAGTTTGGCTAAAATGATGGAGTGTTTGGGCCAATCGTGTGCTTGGAGTGTTTTGTACGCAGATTTGAGTAAGGCACACGGTTTTGCATGTATTTTACATGTTGGATTTTAATTGGTTATATAATATAGTGTTCGTATTACATTGGGTTGCATAAGTCGCCGCTCCGCAGGAGACATTGGGAGCAGAGGGCTAACACGGTCCCCTCTTTCTCATTTAATTTCGGCCAGGACAGAGCTCCACCGGAAGTCCCACGACGGAAGCTCCCACTACGTTCACTCACCCCTCAACTCCCGCCACGTTTGGAACGTGTTTTTCTATTTGAATTGGCTGGGTTACTCACTGCTTTTGCAGTCAAGCCCCAGAACTTCTATTGTCTGGATTACTCACTGCTGTGTGCAGTAAAGCCCCATATTTTCCCCGCATTTGTAGTGACGATTTCCGCTCCATTTGCAGATAGGACGCATTCAATTATCTTTTCGTTGGTTTTTCTGTTCAAGTACCATGAAAGCGGTACACCCATATCGGTGCCTGCCAAGGTCCTAACTAAGCGACGGTTCACCGAGTGTGTAGTCACCCACACCAATGGGTACACAAGGTGAGACAGAAGACAAATCGGACTCGGCGTCCTGTAATGCCGATAAGTCACCCGATCGGCACCCAGGCAAAGGTTCGCGGGGTACCCCCCCCCCGTAAGTTGGTCGGCTGGGCACGATTGTGGTCAAGTTCCAGACACTTCGGTGTTCGATTTTGAACTAAACTCCAACACAATGGTGCGCGTGCCCGTAATATTTGGTGACCGTGGATATCACCGCGATATTGCGCAAAGTTTAACTTTACACGTTTTGATATGTATACTGTCAGGAGAGGACGCAAGGAACGCCTATTGCCTTGCGTGCTACTGGTTGGAAAGGATGGCGATTTTCGATCCCGTCAGGGGGAGGATCAGATCGAAATTGATGAATTTACGACTCCCCATACCGCCCCTGCAGGCAGTATGGGGAGCCGATCGGCACGAGGAACGCTTATCGCTTCCTGTCGTGGTCATGGAAAAGGATGGCGATGACCGATCTGGCCAGGTGGATGACCAGATCGAGATTAACAAGTTTGTTCCTCCCCATAAGGCTCCGATCGGGACTATAGCAGGTATTGATATAGATCCAGAAGGGATCAGGACCCTTTTCCTGATCCCATGTATTTCGACGTAAAACCGCATGATGTGAAAAACACTATAGGGGCGTATTACCCCGATCCGCCCGAATTACCCATGAATAAACCCAAGCAGAGGCTCTGAATGCTCTCGGAGGATGACAACTTGGAAGAAAAGTCGTCGATCGGTGATGGGGTTGTGGATGACAACGAGGTGACCAGGATGTACTACATCTACGAGCTGAAGAAATTCGTTCGCGGAAACGAGGTTATGCGAACTGTCAAACCCCTAAATCCGGATCGTCTACATGGATCTACAACCGAACCGATCGACTCCGATCGGCTGCTGAAGCTGGTTAAGAATCTTCTGGCAATGCTAGCCAAGGTTAGGATGAAGGTCAAGAACGTTAATGGTGTTGGAAAGTTGTTCGAAATTGACGTGGAAATTAAAACAAGCTATGTCAACACTACATGACCATTTGACGCCATTGGTGGGGGCGGTGCGCCGCCCAACTCCCACAATCGCGTTGGAAGACCCAAACCTCGTGCGATCACTTGTCGAAAAGTCATTCTCTGATAATATATCGCTATATGGGCCTCCACCTTCCTCCAAGTGCTCGTCCGAGTTGTAGGTCGGTGTGGAGCGAATGACCATGGATCACGGTATCAGTAACACGGAAAAAAAGGGACGTGCGGCAGGGTGAGGCGGCATGTCTGTCGGGGCCCCAGGGGGCGCCCACGGGTATCGTCACCCCCAAGACCGATCCAGTCACCTCGCCCGCGACGGAAGAAAACATGCAAGCCATGTTCGAAGATATGATGACGCGTTATGTCGTAAATCGAGACCGATAACCTCAGCGCCTGCGTTTACCGAGACTATCGGTCCAGTAAAACAACGCTATTTATTCGGACGTTGATATGGAGTCGGTAACATCATCAAACACGGTTTTCGAAGGTGTTGGACAAGTTTTAAAGCGAAACGCAAGTCATATCCATCCCGCCCTTGCCGATCGGCAAGTAGCAGTGACTTCGACATGGAGTCTACCAGCGAAATTGACGGTGACGTGACTGCGGTGTTTCGGGAATATGCAGGACGCGCAAGGCGAACTTAGCCTCGACCACGACGTTTGATTTCGTTTCAATGGCGATCCAAAGGATCCGCATGGCCGCAAGCATCGAGTTGAAGGACTTTACAAGTAAAGATGCCGATGAAGAACAAGCCCGATCATGGTTCAGCCGAACTAAGTACGCCTTCCTCCGTGATCAGACACCGAACAAAGAACGGTGTCTGATCTTCCGAGGTCTGATGAAGAGACCGGCTGCAAACTGGATCCAGCAGTTAAGTCGGGATGTCTGGTCTGATTGGAGTTTTCTGTGCATGGAGTTTGAAAGGCAGTACTGCCACTCCGTCTTTTCTACTGTTCGTAGGTATCACCACATGAGGAATAGGGGCGATGAAACGCCGATCGAGTACCTCCACCGGCGAAATGTGGCTGCGTGCGGGGATCCCGATAAAGGAGACCGATCCGCCGATCGGCGCTGCCCAAGAAGATGTGGGCCACTTTATCAGTACGCTGGACGATCAGGGGTTGGCCGATCAGCTGACCTTACTGCTCCTCAGGGACGTGGAAGAAGTGGAGCAGACGTTACGTATGTTGCGCCGCTCCCGCAGGATGAGGACGAAGGTTGCTGTCGGATCAAACCGATCCCGATCGAAGGTGCAGGATGATCGTGTGAAGAGACTTGCGACCAGACCGGCCGGAGCGATCAGATCGATCGTGGCTGATGTAAGCACCGGGTCAGAAGGGGGGAGCAGTGGTTGGACCAATCTGGAGTCAGACGAGGAACAGTACCGTCACATTTTCGTCGCCCAGTCTGCACCAAGAGATAGACTAGTGTCAAGCCGTGCCGAAGAGAAGGCAAGAAACGGCAACAGGTCAGATCCAGATTTTCCATACAAGAAGTGCACTCACTGCGGGTCAACCAAACACGATTATCGGGGCTGCTAGCGAAGAATTACGTGTAAGAAGTGTGAATGACGCGGCCACCCCACCGATCATTGTTTGTTTGGATGCAAGTCATGTGGAGATATTCATGACGATGAACAATGCAAGATGTGGCTTTTTTAATCAGATGCGCAATTGGTATGTTCCAGACAAGCATGCGGGGATGTTGCCGCCCGATGTGGAGAAGATGTTAAAATAGATCGCTCGCCAGGTTGGAATCTGGATAGAACCGAGCGATCTACGTTTATCATCTATGCATATGTCGGAAGGGTCAATAACTAAACGACAAAAGAGACAGGCAATGGGAATCATATGATCTACATTCTTGCGACTGATGAATATTCCCGAAGGTTGTTATTCAGTTGGACCTGTGTGGTAAAGCGTGCTATAATTGGGCCTAATTAAGGGCCTAATTAGGGGCCTAATTAGGGGTCCGATTGCGGGCACAAATTGGGTACGTAATCGTATACGATTGTATGTACCACGGTGTATACAGTTGCGTGTACAACCGTGGTGCACATAGTGAGGACATAGACAGGACATGGGAAAATGGGACGAATACATAAAGGTACTCAACGAGCACCGACGAACACCGACGAACAACGAAGGAATCAGGTCGACTGGTGGACGGAGGACGCTGGAATGGGCGGTTCTGATTGGCTGAAATTAGGGAAATGGTAGATCTAAGGCTATAAGTGATAAAGAAGCTCTCCTTTTGCGTACGATCGGGCAGATCGTTTACAGGTACGGCAACTTAGGGCCTCCGTTCTTCTAGTAAGTACCTCTACGTCCCGGGCGGGAGCACTGAGTGCGTTTTTGGCCCACCAGTAGGCGTATTGTGTGAGAACTCGCCCGCAACTCCGCCCGCTGTGTCAGCGGTTCTTCTCGTAAAGGTTTTTTGGTCTCGGGAACGTGATAGAGCAGTGCTCTCACCTCTTCCCCGTTTGGTTCACGTTTGGCCCCTAGAGTTCAGCTGCTGTAAGCGCCCCACGGGAACTCTAAGTGGATTTAGTGAAATTCCCTTCCCTCGTAAAGTCTAGGCTAGGAATACATATATTTGGGTATTCCTTTAGCTGCGTAAGACTCCAGAGGCTCCGCGATCAGGCAGTGAAGACTTCCGCTGCCTGATCAAGTACCACCTTCGCCGATCAACACCTGATCAACACTCTGCAATTTGCAACCCGCGCTCATTTGCTCGCAACTAGCGCCAACTAGCGCCTGATCAAGCCTGATCTCTTCTGATCACACCTGATCACACCTGATTCAAGCTTTATTGTACCTGGTCACGCCTGATCAGCACATAGGACGTTGCGTTACAAGTTTTCCTACTCTTGCATCAAGTAATTGTCGTGTTTACACCCCCGCCACCTGGAGATCGACCCATACCCAAGCCGTCGGGTACATAAGGTGAGCAGAAACACAAGCAGTCAAGGACAACCGGAGGACCCCCTTCGTTAGTCGTCAGTCCGGGCGCCGTGGTACCGCGTGATCAAGCCTCAAAAACTTTAATCAGCCGCTCCACCACACCTGTTGACTGGAGAGACACGCGGTTACTGGAAATACCGCGCTCCCGACAAATAGTTCAAGCAGGCAAAAGACTACGGAAGATTAACAATGAGAAATCGACGATGTTGTTTGACACTGGCGCAGAAGTCTCAATTATCTACTCCGCCTTTGCTCGTAAGGTTAGAAGTCAGATTGACTATGCACAGAGGCAAGAATGCGTCGGAGTTGGTGAAAATTCCTACATGACCGAAGGGAGGACGCGTGTGAAGATCACTCTATCTGGTTCATTGGTCTACTTCTTTAGCGCTTGGGTCGGTAAGCTGGCCGGCCAAGACGCGCTCCTTGGCATGGATTTTTGGTACCGGCAGTCATACTCCTCGATCTGTCGCATGGAGTACTTATGCTTCCAGACGTAGTCCAGATCTAACTGGCTGGCCGACGCCCCTTACACGGATCACACACTGATCTGGTAAGGTGGAACCAAGATATCACCATTCCTGTGTGGAGAAGCGTGCCCAAAATTTGGCACACTTCTGGTCAAGTTTCGTCAAGGCATTTGGTCTAATTTCGGATTGGTTTAAACAAGGGGGCTTTTCAGCCTATCAGACTCAAGAAGTGTCAATAACGCAAGTTTTGGTGAGTCACCCGACTTTGGGTATTTTACATATTCTTGTGTGGGTACATTTAGGGACTATAGGGTAGTAGTATTTTAGTTGTGGTTTTACCTTTTAGGACAGAGGTTATACCTTTAAGTAAGGAAATCTTTTAGCTTTCGGATAAGTGGCTGAAACCTCTTCTGGTCTTGGTTCACACCACAGCTAGGGGTCGCCGTTCTTCCCTTTTCGTACACTAGTCGCCTCCGCCCGCCGCGGAGTGTTTGGGGCAGAGGGTCGAATTATCCCCTCTCGCCCATTATACCCGGTCTGGACGCGCCGCACGCGCACTTTGGCCCACCGGAAGTCCCTCGACGGGAGTACGATTTGGCGATCTCAACACCTCAACTCAAGTACGTTTGGAACGTGCTATTCACTGGATTGGTCTTGGCGTGGAGATATCGTTTGTGGAGTTTCACGAGCATATTGAGTCTTTACGCGGACATATTGGCTTGTTTTAATATTGGTTGGAAACTAGACCGGTTTTGGTCTTATTTAGTATTGGTCAGGGGCTAGACCGGAACGGTCGATCTACCCTCTATTATTTCGTATTGTTCAGGTCTTGATCGTTTGGACGATCGAACTATTGGAAGTTATCTCTTGGAAGTGTTTTTGGTCTGTTTGCGTCTGGGGTGAAGAGTTCCGCCCCAGAGATACCTACCCAGATCGGTCTTCTATATTCAAGACCGCTTCGATCCAATCTGCGATCCCGATCCACCGAGTGTGTAACTAGCCCATTCCATCGGGTACACAAGGTGAGATGGACACTAAACAATCGGACCAAGTGGGTTCTGATGACGACCGGTCGTCTGCTTGCAGCGGACGATCGGACCAGATCTCGAGTGGTGGTCCGCGGAGTACCCCCTCCGAAAGTTGGAAGGCTGGGCGCGATGGTGGTAGTCAGGTTATCGATGCTAATGTTTTCGATTTCGAACTTGACTCCACCACAATGGTGCGCGTGCCCGGATCACATGGTGATCGTGGATATCACCGTGCTGATATTCCATCAAAAATTGGATTCGAAGATTTGAATGATTGAATATGGAGTCGTTCTGGAGAGGACGTAAGGAAAGGTTATCGCCTTACGTTCTCGTTGTTGATAAAGATGGCGATGTCCGATCTGGCCTGGCGGAGGACCAGATCGGGATTAATAAGTTTTTTCCTCCCCAAAAGGCTCCCACCGGAGCCGATCGGGACTATAGAAGGTCTTGCTATAGTTCCAGAAAGGATCAGGACCTTGGTCCTGATCCTATGTTTATGAATGAAAAAATTGATGGAAAACTAAAAGATGAAAATTACTTGGAGGCTGACTGGAACGATCCGGTCTACCTCCCTAAAGTCCCCAAGGTACCCAAGGTTCCCAGAAAAAGGCTGGGAATGCCACCCGACGAAGACGACTTCGAAGAAAAGTCGAAGGTCGGGGATGAGGCTATCACCGAACAAGACCTGGACAAGATGTATTATGTTTTTGAATTGAAGCAATTTGTTCGCCAAAAACAGGTCTTTCGGGTGTTGGACCTCCATATCCCCGACCGTCTTCTCGGTCCCACTACCGAGCCGATCCAGAGTGATCTACCATTACTGCTTGTCAAGAATTTGGTGGCGTTGTTGGCGGAGGTTGGCATTAAAATGCAGAACCCCGCCGGTGTCAATAAATTGTTTGAATTTGATACTTGGAGACTGGAGGCGTCGATGTCGGACCTCCACGACCGTTTGGTGCCACTGGTGGGGGCGGTTCGCCGCCCAACTCCCACCACGGCAATGAAGGTCGCCGAAGCCTCCACAGATCTTGTTGACATTGGTTCTGATGATGAATCGTTCTACCAGTCTCCACCGGCTTCTAACAGCTCATCAGAGTTGGAGACCGGTGTCGAGCGGATGACCATGGGGGTGGACCATGCCCGGTATGAACAAAAAAGGGACATGCGGCAGCAAAGGGCTGCTTGCCAGTCGGGGCTCCAGAAAGCCCCACAGGCCTCAGTTCCGTAAAAGGAGGGTATCAACACGTTGCCCATGACGCCAGCCAACTTCCAAGCCATGATTGAGACGATGATGCAACGTTTCATGGAAGAACGGGTTAGACCACCTATGCGCCCACATGTCCAAGACCGGTCTACCTGTCAAGGTGTCAATGTTTGCAAAGATGTGGATATGGAATCGGTAACATCTATGGATAAGCCTATTAGATGTGATAAACCAACCGGCAAGGGAAGGCGCAAGCCGCAACCGGCAAGACCGCGTAGACCAAGCAAGACAAGTGACTGTGATATGGAGTCGGTCGGCGGTCTTGACGACCATGGTGGTTCAGATGGTACAGGCGCAGGCAAGGTGCGAAGGCTAACCTAGCCTCCACTACTGCCTACGACTTTGGATCTGCTGCGATTCCGCGCATCCGTATGGCCGCGACGACCGACCTCAAGGACTTCACCGGCAAGGATGCTGATGAAGACCAGGCCCGGTCTTGGTTCAGTCGGGTCAAGTCTGCGTTCCTGCGAGACCAGACCCCAAAAAGCGAACGTTGTATAATCTTCCGGGATTTGTTAAAAGGACCGGCTTCGAACTGGATTCAACAGTTGGGTCGGGGCGTCCGGTCTGACTGGGACCTGTTATCTGCGGAGTTTGAAGGTCAATATTGTAACTCCGGATTTTCAAGCGCCCGTAAGTACCACCATATGCAGAAGCGGTCCGACGAAACACCGATCGAGTATTTGCACTGTTTGAACGTGGCTGCACTTCGCGCCGGCATAACAATCAAAAGAATAACCCGCCGAACGGTGCCGCCTTAGAACATGTGGGTCACTATATTAGTACCCTTGACGATCAAGAACTGGCGGACCAGCTTACTCTACTGCGTCTTAAGGATGCGGGCGAAGTCGAACAGACCCTGCGGACGTTACAACAGTCGCGTAGTATGAGAGCGAAGACCGCTGGTGGATCAGGTCGCTATCGTTCCAAGACCCATACCGATCCGGTCAAGAGAGCTTGGACCAGACCGACCCGAGCGGTCAAGGCAATTGTAGCTGATGACAGCACGGGGTCAGAAGGGGAAAGTGGAAGTCCATCCAGCCAGGAGTCATCGGATGAGGACCAGTATCGTTACGTCTATGTTGCGGGACCTGCCCCGAAGACCAAGTCGAAGTCCGACCAGGTGGACCGGAAGGGAAGGAACGGAAGCAAGTCCGATCCAGACCGACCTCGTCAGAAGTGCTCCCACTGTGGGTCGAGCAAACATGATGGTCAAAACTGCTGGAAGAAGATAGTGTGCAAGAAGTGCGAGAGACGCGGCCACCCGACGGACCACTGCCTCCTTGTATGCAAGTCATGTGGAGAGACCCACGAGGCCGGCCACTGCAAGATTGAAGAATTTTTTAACATAATACGCAAGTGGTACGTGCCGGACAAGCACGTGGGGATGCTGCCGCCGGACGCAGAAAAGATGTTAAACTAGAACGCTCGCCAGGTTAGAATCTGGATCGAGCCGAGCGTTCTACGGTTAACATCTATGCATATGTCGTCAAGGAGGATAAGACCGACAATACGCGTTCTATTCCAAATTTCGTCGACCGAGACCATCCGGTCTACAGTCTGAAGACCGATGAGTACTCCCGGACTAAGGTGGTTATGCAGTTGGACTTGCTGCCTGGAGAATCCCGTGGATACTGGAAGTATCACGCGCCTGATAAATGGTTCAAGCAGGCGAAAGCCTGTGGCAAGATTAATAACCAGAAAGCGACGATGTTGTTCGACTCTGGAGCTGAAGTCTCGATAATCGACTCCGCCTTTGCTCGTAAGGTCGGATGTCGTACAGACGATACCCAGAGACAAGAATGGGTCGGGATCGGCGAAAACTCTTATATGACCGAAGGAAGAACGCGTGTGAAAATTACTTTGTCGGGATCGCTGGTCTACTTTTTCAGCGCTTGGGTTGGCAAGTTGGCTGGTCAAGACGCTTTACTAGAAATGGATTTCATGGTCCCAGCTGGTATTCGCCTAGACCTGTCACATGGAGTGCTTACGCTCCCGGATGAGGTCCAGGTCCAGTTGGCTGGTCGAAGACCTCTGTATGGTTCGTATACCGGTCTGGTCCGGTGGGACCAAGACCTCACTATCCCAGTTGGTCGGTCTGCCGATACCCCGGTTGAGAAAGGTTTTCGTTCGAGGAAGTTGTGGTTGACCAGGGGCGATCGGTGGGTCTCGATCTTTGTAAAGAGTGCTGGTCGACGTGATTTTGTCCGTGTTACCAATATCGGTGACAAGCCGCTGACACTGGACAATAACACTATTGTCGGCATGTGGTTAGCAGAAGGGAAGGTACCAAGGAAGATGGGGTTCGTCTCGATTGTGTCGAGGCGGTATGTCGAGTGGCAAAACCTGGCGTACCAATCGACCACCGATCTTATCAGCGATGATGGGTCGGTGGAAGAGGATACCTCACCTTTAGTGGAAAGACCAAGTTATGTCACCCCAAAAAAGATGTTGGTCCGAAGAAAGGCGCCGCAGTCACCAGGAACGGTGGACCATCAAGTAGACGAGCCGAGGCTAGTCAACGTGGTGTCAGCACAAGACCGGGCGACAGCGGAGCAAGAAACGGAAGAAGGGGAACATGAAGTTGCTAGGTCGGACCATGACGGTATTCCTAATCAGACCGATATCAGTGAAGGACAGCCCGTCGATCAATACCAGGGGCGTTCAGCCGGTCCAGATGGTCTAAGTGATATTACCCCAGAAGATGAACAAGTCTGTATACATGAAGGCGGGGAACAGTACATTCAGGAGCTGGAAAGCCAAATGGCAGTCCTCCCTGAAGTGTCTGCCGACTCTCCCGATGTTACAACGGATGATTTACAAGTGGGTGATCAAGACCTTTACAGTCCAGACCAGATCGAGAAGTTGAAGAATATCATATGGAAGAAAAGACATCTGCTGATCGGAAAGGGCAACGCCTTACCACCTGCAGCCCGTGGTGCGATTTGCGATATTGACGTTGGAGATTCCAAGCCGATTGCCCAGCGGTGTCGACGCGTGGCGCCACAGTACCGTGAAAAGCATTCTGATATCATTAAAGGACTGTTGGGCACCAATATTATTAGACCGTCGACCTCGCCGATCGTAATTGTTATCAAGAAGAACGGCGTAGACATTAGGTTGTGCATCGACTATCGGCTGGTAAATCGGTTGACTAAACTCATGGTTTACACGATGCCGCTGATTAATGATCTGTTGGAAGACCTCGACAAGACCTTGTGGTATTGTTCGCTGGACATGGCAAGTGGATTTTGGGTGGTCTCGATGACTGGTCGAGCCCGTGAGATTTCCGCATTTTTGACACCGTTTGGTCTTTTCGAGTGGAACCGTATGCCGTTCGGTCTGAAGAACGCACCCCAGATCTATCAAAGGTTGATAGACACCGCACTGTACGGACACTTCAAAATCAAGACCGATCGGGACCCTGCCGAAAGTTATGATGTGTTTACAGAGGGTGAACCCGATCGGGAAAGAAGACCGTCCGTTCTAGGGAGGCGGTCGTACATTGACGACATTCTGATATCTTCCTCGTCATGGAACGATCTGTGCGAGAAGGTTGAACGATTGTTGGAGACATGCGACCGCTGGAACCTATCTATCAGCGCCATAAAAAGTTTTTGGGGTATGTCCAAGGTCGCCTATTTAAGTCATATGGTTTCGAACAATGGTCTAGAGGCTAATCCTAAGGACCTGGATTCGTTAAACAACCTCCCGTTTCCCAAGTCTCTGAAGGCAATGCAGTCCTTCCTGGGAAGTTTAAACTACTACAGCCGCTTCATCGAAGATTTTGCTATCTACGCGGCTGTGTTGTATGAGCTCCGGGAAGTGGACTACCTTATGTTGCGCGAAGAGGACCGGGCAACTTTACATGGGGGCGACGACTCTGGTGTTGCTGCAGATTGTCCGCAAGTGGAGGCCGAAGACCATATGAAGAGTGCAAAGTATGCTTTTGGTATGTTGAAGGTTAAGATGGCGACGGCATCGATTTTGAAGCATTTCGATCCCGAAAAGGTCCCGACCATTATTGTATATGCTAGTCAGTGGGCCATTTTGGCCACTCTAGTACAAGATCATGATGGTGTGTACCATCCGGTCACGTTCACGAGCAGAACGCTGAAGCCAAATGAAGTGAACTATGGAATTGTCGAGAAAGAATTTCTGGCGTTGCTACGAATTCTGGATGTGTGTTACAACCTACTGGTCGGCCGACCTATAAAGGTCCTGTCAAGGCGGTCTACTTTGGCCTGGCTATTATCAGCCAATGGGGTGGACGGAAGTCTAGGCAGATGGTCGGCGGTCTTGTCGCAGTGGACCCTCGAGGTCGTTAAGTGCACCAGGGGCGAGGAAGAGATATTGGGCACATTAGCTGCCAGTATCACCCCTCGGTCTGAAGTGGACGAGGCATTAATAGCAATTGCCCCGAGGAAGCAACCTCGGCAGTCAGTTTCGAAACCGCCACCGACCGTCGACTATGATGAAGAGCTCTTGGTCTTAAGTTTTGACGGATCGGCAAGCGTGAAGAAGAAGGTCGGCGCCTATAGTGCCATAGTGTGGAAGTTGCCACAATGGTCTATAGTTGCAGCCGCTGCTGATTTCACGCCGGATATTACGGTTAACGAGGCGGAGTACCGAGGTCTACTTCTATGTCTGGACCTGCTGTCGTCGCAAGAGAAGGGGCGAGTCATCATATGTGGTGACTCCAACCTAGTGATCAGGAAGGTCACCGGAGAGATCGACTGCAAGGCTCCACAACTAAGGACGCTAAATGATCGAGTAATGAAGGCATTGAAGTACCACCCCAACCACGAGCTATTGCACGTGAAACGGGACTGGAAAAGAAGTGCCGACTACCTCGCGACCAAGGCCATGCAAGATCAGACCGGGGATACGATCACCGAGAAGGCCGTTCTGGATGAATTGGTGAATATAAACAGGCTCCCAGAGGTGATCGGACCCAAGAACGCCCCAGTCCAGATACATGTGATGGTCGCGACTAGACCGAAAGCTCGGAAGTCCCACCAACCATTCCCGAAGGAACGGTTGAGTGAATCTGTTGTGCAACGACTAAGGGCAGAACGGATCCTCAAGGCGCAGGACGAAGAAGAATGGATTGTGAATTTGAAAACCTACCTGCGCGGTGAATTGTCTAAGTTGACGAACGATCAAGCGAAAGAGTGCATCAAGATCGCGGATAGCTACGAAGTGGATGATAATGGATTATTGTATTACTGCCGCGATGCCGACCAAGACAGTGCAGACCGGGACCGACTGGCGAATTTAGTGATCCCCGAGTTGCTGCAGCCGGATGTCCTTCATCACTATCACGTGAGTCTATAAGGGGGACATCAGGGCATAGGCAGGCCCTATCGCAAGATCAGGTCCCACTTTCACTGGAGAGGTCTTTTCCGAAGTGTACAGAAATATGTGGGTTGTTGTACGGATTGCGAGACCGGAAAGGGTAGACCGGTAATCAAGGGGCGATCGCCCGGAAATATCGAGGCTACCTACCCCTTTCCAGGTCATAGCGATGGACCATATACCGTCGCTGCCTAAATCGACATATGGCAATACTGAGTTGTTGATCTGGGTAGACCTGTTCACCGGTCTAGTTATTGCGAAGGCAAGTGCTTCCCGGTCTGCCGAGCAGATCGCCAAAAGTTACGAAGAATGCGTGTTCCGAAGGTTCGGCGCCAGCGAGGTCATCAGACACGACCGAGAACCCGGTTTCATGGCCGAGGTGTTCCGGTCGTTTAACAATATGCTGGGCCAGAAACAGAGCGCGACGATGGCATATCGACCGCAAGCGAATGGATCGGCAGAACGTATGGTACAAACTATTATAAGAGCAATCAAGATGTACGTTTCCGATCCAGACCAGCGCGATTGGGACGAATACGCAGAAAGGCTGGTGTTTGCACTCAACTCGTCGACCGATTGGGTCCGAGGAGAAACGCCTTTTTATCTTGCGTATGGATGGGACCCCCGGTCCACTCTTGAAGCCGCGATACCTATTGGCTGCACTCGGACCCGCGATCGTGATGCTCGACGTTGGCGCAAGCAGGTCCAGAAACATTATCAGCATGCAAGAGAAATTGTCAACGAAAAGTTACGTCAAGCTACACAAGACCGGGCAGACCGGAACAACGACCAGGTCCAACCCCACGGTATAGAACCAGGGGCGAGGGTATGGTTGTACCTAGACCGAGTGAAGGAGGGCTATGCGAAGAAGCTGGCTCACATGTGGCACGGTACTTTCCGTGTTGCCGAGCTGATTGGTGAACACGCTGCCCGTCTAGTAACAACCGGCACGGACTACAAGGTCTTCCCGATCGTACATGTGTCCAAGTTAAAACTGGTCCGAGAATTTCCTGATCGTCCCAAAATGCCCTGTCTGGTAGACGAAGGAAAAAGATTTGATTTCGATGAAGCATTACTGCCGGAGGACAGATGGGAACGACCGCTGGAGAAGGACGAATTTGAAGTGGAAAAGGTCTTGGATGTCCGATCGGTCAAGAAGACCAGGTTCGGCCGGACCCACCGAGAATATCTGGTCCTATGGAAGGACCATGATAAAACAACTTGGATCGGTGAGTCCGACCTGAACTGTGGAGCACTACTACGAGAATTCGAACGGGACCGAGTCAGTCGGAACCGTTTCGCAGTGATGCAGACCCATGAAGACCAAGACCAAGACATGCAGTAGCATCGGTCTTCCCGACCGGTGTGAAGAGGTGGAAGGTCTTGCGCCTCGTGTATTGTGTATTGTGAATATGTGACGAATTGGAATAGTGGAGTGACGAACGTGGATTGTTTTTTCGCGATGTAAGTGGAACGGTTGGTGATAACGTGTCTAGTGCAACTCTGGAGAAAGTGGTGGAATTAGCTCAAGTGATTTGATGACCGAACATGTGAAAAAGAACGATGATATGTATTAAGTGTTATCTGGTCGACTACTTACGATCTCACTCGCCATCACCCCACAGACGGCCGAAGTTCAACGACGGATGCTTTTCAACTTGGTCCCGGTACTGGTTACGCCAAGGTTCTTGTTGGTCTAGTTGGACCAAAGCATCCTTGAGGTCCAAGACCGGTGTAATGCACTAAAGACCGGGCCAGGAGCTGCTTGGTCAGGGTGGACGGCCGTAAACAACCGATCTGCCCTGGCGACCACGGCAAAGTATCCTCACGTGTTCGTGGCGGAAGGGAAGAACTGTCGATTGCCACGTTGGCCAACAAAGCATCTTTGTGGAGCTTGGACGTCCCAGGCAAGACCGTAGGTGTTGACTTTGTCGACGCATGAGGTGGTGGAACGCCACCATGCGGACCGGTCTTCTTGGTCTGCTCCGAAGTCGATGCAACTTGAACAAAACTTTCATGTGGACTTGTTCGCGACTTGGTTGGGATGGGGACAGCAAACTCCGAATCACCGGAGTCTTCGCCGGAGTCATCCTAGGACGAGACCTCTGAATACTTGGCACGGTCAGCACCGGCGGTCGAGGGCGCTTGATTTTTGGAGATGTTACTGTCGTCATCCTCGTCCAAGCTTGGGCCCACGAGAAGCGCCTGCGTCTTGGCTCTCTTATGGGTCACCGCACGCTTCCCTTCGAGTTCAGGGTCGCGCGCTGTGACCCGCGCCCTAGAGCTACCCGGCGCGTCCGCGCGCTTCTTTGATTTGTGTGCAATTTCGGGCTGGAGAATTTAGGCCAATGAACGGCCTTGGTCTTGGTCCCGGTGTAGGTCCACCAAGGCGGCCGACGCAGACCGGTCTACGCTGGAGGCAGCAACCGGATGCCGACGAGGACGCAACAGGTCAACCAAGCTCTGATGACATTCTTTTAATACCGCCCTACGACCGTTCGCTTCCTGCGTCCAATCGTTCGACTTGCGTTCACAAGACCGGACCTCATCGGTCTGGTTTTGAATCGAAATTCGAAGCTCGGTGAGACGCCTCTCGAGATCGTCGCTTTGAATGCTCAACGTGGTCTGGTCAAGCAGGTCTTCCGCTTGCTGCTGTTGGACCAGCACAAGCTGCTCCCGAAGATGAAGCTGATGAGCTTCCAAACGGGTCAACTTGTTGCGCACGTTTATGAGTCCAGTCAAGACCTGACACAGCTGGAGGTCATGAGTGTTCGACTGCCGATCGGCGGCAAGCAGGGCATTGATCGCCTTGCTGATGCCAGGAGGTATACGGGCTGGAGGTATACGGGCTGAAGACAAACGAAGGTTAGAACAGGTCCAAGGTGAAGACCAGACATGCATGCTTACGTTGTGTCGCCTGTTGAGCAATCTGCTCCTGGAGACGTGCGATCTCTTCAAGTACGTCTTAAAACTGCGCGTCGGTCCCGGTCTGATGCCCTGCAGATGTCTGAGGAGCAGTAGAACGATGGGAGCTGCCAGACCGGACCGACCGGACGGTCGAAGTGACATGCGATGACGTGGTATGCGAGGTACCTACAAGAACGGTCGTTAAGGAAATACAAGAAGGTCAAGTCCAGCAGTGCAAGTACCTGCAACGGATGAAGAAGATGGTTGCTCCATGTCGGAAAAGTCTGAATGACCAAGGTTTAACTGAATTTTATGGACGAGGTCAGACCGTTGTCGTTGTGCGAAACGGTCTGACTCGGGGAAGGCTGTGGAGAAGCGTGCCCAAAATTTGGCACACTTCTGGTCAAGTTTCGTCAAGGTATTTGGTCTAATTTCGGATTGGTTTAAACAAGGGGGGCTTTTCAGCCTATCAGACTCAAGAAGTGTCAAGAACGCAAGTTTTGGTGAGTCACCCGACTTTGGGTATTTTACATATTCTTGTGTGGGTACCTTTAGGGACTATATGGTAGTAGTATGTTAGTTGTGGTTTTTCCAAGTAAGAGGCTTTTGGTTGTGGTTTTACCTTTTAGGACAGAGGTTATACCTCTAAGTAAGGAAATCTTTTAGCTTTCGGATAAGTGGCTGAAACCTCTTCTGGTCCTGGTTCACACCACAGCTAGGGGTCGCCGTTCTTCCCTTTTCGTACCCTAGTCGCCTCCGCCCGCCGCGGAGTGTTTGGGGGCAGAGGGTCGAATTATCCCCTCTCGCCCATTATACCCGGTCTGGACGCGCCGCACGCGCACTTTGGCCCACCGGAAGTCCCTCGACGGGAGTACGATTTGGCGATCTCAACACCTCAACTCAAGTATGTTTGGAACGTGCTATTCACTGGATTGGTCTTGGCGTGGAGATATCGTTTGTGGAGTTTCACGACCATATTGGGTCTTTACGCGGACATATTGGCTTGTTTTAATATTGGTTGGAAACTAGACCGTTTTTGGTCTTATTTCGTATTGGTCAGGGGCTAGACCGAAACGGTCGGTCTACCCTCTATTATTTCGTATTGGTCAGGTCTTGATCGTTTGGACGATCGACCTATTGGAAGTTATCTCTTGGAAGTGTTTTTGGTCTGTTTGTGTCTGGGGTGAAGAGTTCCGCCCCAGAGATACCTACCCAAATCGGTCTTCTATATTCAAGACCGGTTCGATCCAATCTGCGATCCCGATCCACCGAGTGTGTAACTAGCCCATTCCATCGGGTACACAAGGTGATATGGACACTAAACAATCGGACCAAGTGGGTTCTGATGACGACCGGTCGTCTGCTTGCAGCGGACGATCGGACCAGATCTCGAGTGGTGGTCCGCGGAGTACCCCCTCCGAAAGTTGGAAGGCTGGGCGCGATGGTGGTAGTCAGGTTATCGATGCTAATGTTTTCGATTTCGAACTTGACTCCACCACACCTGTGGGTCGATCAGCAGATATCTCGGTGGATAAGGACTACCGGACAAGGAAGTTATGGGTGACCAGGGGCGATCACTGGGTACCGACGTTTGTGGTAGGCGGAAGCCGAAGCGATTGCGTACGTGTTACTGTGGTAGAGTGTACCGCAAAATGGGTACAATTGTGGGCATAATTGTGGGTGTAATCGTGGGCACAACTTTGTGTGTAATCCTGTGTACATCTGTGTGTACAATTGCAGGTACATAGAGGGACATAGACGGGGGATCGAGAGAAGGGACAGCTAGGTACGGGTACCTAACGGTTAGCGGCGGACGACAGATAAATCAGGTTGACTGGTCGACGGAGTACGTGGGAATGGGTAGTTCTGATTGGTTGATATTAGGTAATTGGTAGTTCTTAGGATATAAGTGCTAATAAAGTTCTCCTTTTGCGTCCAACTTGTAACGGGGTTACATTCGAGTTACATGTAATGTTGGTGTACATTAGTACACTACGGTTGAGGTCAGTATTGACCGGTTTGAAAGGTTTCGAACCTTTGGTTATTTTAACCAATCAGGACAGGGGACCTTGGTGTGGTGGTGTGTCAGCCATCCACGTGTCGGTACACAGGTGTGTACACTAAATTTTAGCTAGGTACGAATTTGGAATATTCTACTTAGTATTACATATAGTTTATATTAGTTTAAATTAATTTAGGCTAATTACATATTAAATATATTCAGTTTACATTTCACTCTATTTAGCGGACGCGCGACCTCGACCGGTCGCGCGCGCAGTGAGTGTTGTAGGTAAGAGGGAATCCTCCCTTTACTTACACCCCGTAAAGGGAATACAGCCGTTAAGGCTAAGTCGTAAACTAACCCGGGAATCTTGGCCCCGAGTAGGGGAACTCTCCTACTAAGCCCTTTATAAGGGCGTATCGGCTAAGTAGCGGTAGGAACCGCTTTAAGGAAGAGTCTTCCTCTGTGCGCTAGCCGTACCGTGCGTATACGCACCGGCTACATCTGGTAGCACTTGTAGTCAATCCAACACCTGTGTTGGTAGACTAAGGCATCCTCTGTAAAGGATGAATCAGGAAGATTGGGATAGTTTGACCCTCGTCCAGCAGGAAGCGTTTAAAAGGCTGTTACCCTTATTGGGTGACGAAGGCATGAAGCTCATAGTGGGGCAAGGCCTTGAGGCCGTAAAGGCAAGGGTAAATTCCCTCATCGCTTATGAGGCGAGTGCAGTGGAGGTAGTTCCACGGGGGTGCGATCCCCATTATCGTTTAAGATAAAGGAGTTCACCGTAGAGAAGGGTGACAACCTTTACGTTTGGTTGCGAGAGGTCGAAACGGCCTTCGCCACAGCGAATGTGATCGCTGATCACTTTCAAGTGGTACTTGCATTGACCCATCTTACGGGTAAAGCCTGTGCATGGGCGTTTACACGTTACGAGTCAGTCACGAACGTGTTCCCAACCTGGGAAGTCCTTAATCAAAAGCTTATGGACATGTATGCCACGCCTGATCTGGTTTTCCAGTATCAGCTGGCGTTTCTGAGGTGCCGTCAGGTCACTAAGGACTTGGAAACATATATCCAAGAACTTAAGACCCTGTTGGCAGGGATGTACGCGAAAGCGTATTCGGACGATGTGTCCATCCCCGTCTTCATGGGTGGCCTGAGAGAAGGGCCAGCACGTTCGGAATTGTTCCGATGCCGACCCCAATCCGTGGGGGAGGCGTTCAAGATGGCGTTAACGCCGAGAGGAACTTCCGTTCCTCTAAGGTGGGTACCAAACCCATGGACCTTTGTCAGGTCGAAGCGGAGGAGAAACCTCCCGCTAAGAGTCACACTGACTCTTTTTCGCAGAGATTCGAGGTGGAGCTCTTAGCTATGATGCAGCGACATGGGCCGCTGAGATGCTTCCTTTGTGGAAGCACGGATCATCTGCGGAACAGATGTCCACAAAATCCCCAGCGAGATAGTCGCTGGAAGGGGCCGAGGGCGGCTAAAAGGCCCTCGCCCAAGCCGTCGGGAAACGACGGCTCCCAGTAGGTGCGGGGAGCCTTACTAGGGGACCCCTCAGTTCTGTTAATCCCCAGGGTAGGGGACGACAGCACAAAGCCCCGAGGGAAGCGGTGATTTCTAGCACCGAGTTGGTGTACCAGCCAGGTTTGCTGGTAGTCCTTGCGGACTTGAAAGCCTTTGGTAAGCCTTGATAGACTCTGGAGCGTCTGACAATTATGTCAGACGGACTTCTGTTGAGAAGAGTCGGCTGTATGCCGAGGCCCTAGACGCACGTTCTCGTGACGTTGTCACGGTCCGTCTTGCGACGGGCTTACAGGTTTCTGTACCCAAGGTCTCTATTGACCTTAAGCTGAAGTTTGCAGACTTCGACAGCTTAGAACGTTGCCTAGTCCTGGATTTGGACTCGAGGTATGACCTCATTCTGGGCATGAAGTGGCTGGAACGACACGAGCCATGGATAGACTGGAAGTCTAAGTCCATTGGATCAACACACCCGCGGTCGGGTGAAGCATTGGAGAGTCATGAACCCACCTTTGCTCGATCGCAAAAGCGATTCTGGCGTGAGATGCCAGAGATTGGGATGTCTGAAATGATCATTCCCAATGACGTTAAGTAAGAGTACCTTAACGAGGGGGATTCGGCGGTTAATCCCCACGCCGTTAACGGTGAGACTGATGAGTTGCCAGTGGCAGAGGTGGATTACTCTGAGGCGACCCCAGTGGTATGGGTATAGACCTCTGTGGATAGGCGCGTGGCGCTTCCAATAGATGGGGCAATTGACTCCCCCCATCTGGGTGTCGGGATGAGTCCCGAGGCCAGTAGTCAGCAGTCCTATAGGATGCTGAATAGTGTGACAGGTGTTGTCACAGAAGGCGTAAGCCTGGAACGGTTGCCTGGGGTAGGCGAACTGTTGTCGTTGGAGGAGATGTCCTTCAACGAATTTGAAACGGCTTTGAAAGCAGATGAAATCGACGAGGTTGTCGTATTACGTCCGGAAGAGGAGTTGAACTCCTCATCCACGATGGACGAGTCAGTTTTGGTGCAAACTAAACTGGCATTGAATGCCCGAAGCGGACTAAAGATCCTCGCGGATCCTGAGGACCCGTACCATTTCTTTTTAAAGGAATTTGGAGATGTCATTAGTGACAACCCACCGATGGGGTTACCACCAGATCGGGGAGTCCGACATGAAATTGATTTGGTTCCTGGAACCAAATACTGCGTCACTAGGCAGTGGCCTCTCCCCAAGGAGCAATGCGACATCATCGACGCATTCTTCAAGGGGAAAGAAGAGGCAGGGACGGTGCGGGAGAGCAAGTCCCCACTCATCTCCCACTTTTTGTGTTCGTAAACCGAACGGAAAGTGGCGCATTGTGGTGGAGTCAAGTTCGAAATCGAATACATTTGTATTGACAACCTGACCACCACCATCGTGCCCAGCCTTCCAACTTACGGGGGGGGGGGGGTACCCCGCGGACCTCCATTCGAAATCTGGTCCGATCGTCCGCTGCTGGCACACGACCGGTCATCATCCAAAGACACTTGGTTCTATTCACTTAAGTTCATCTCACCTTGTGTACCCGATGGAATGGGCTAGTTACACACTCGGTGGATCGGGATCGCAGATCGATCTGATTCGGTCTTGAATATGAGACGTGATGGCTAGGTGTACCTAGGGCGGAACTCTTCACCCCAGGTACGTACAGACCAGAAACACTTCCAAAAGATAAATTACAATAGGTCGATCGTCCAAACGATCTATACCTGACCAATACAAAATAATAGAGGGTAGACCAATCAACCGGTCTAGCCCCTGACCAATATGATAGAAGACCAAAACCGGATAAACTCCAACCAATGTTACAATGAGCTAATATGTCCACGTAAAGACCCAATATGCCCGTGAAACTCCACAAACGATATCTCCACGTAAAGACCAATCCTGTGAATAGCACGTTCCAAACGTACTTGACTTAAACTTGAGGAAGTCGACCAATACGTGCTCCCGTCGAGGGACTTCCGGATGGCCAAATGCGCGTGTGGCGCGTCCAGACCGGGTATAATGAGCTAGAGGGGATTACTCGACCCTCTGCTCCCAAACACTCCGCGGCGGGCGGAGGCGACTGATGCACATAGCAAAGGTTTAAACGACCTCCTGTTGAGGTGTTAGCCCGAAGGCAAAACCAAAAGATTCCAAACGACTTCTTCTCTTTTAGGAAAATACACAACTCTAACCAATACTACCTCCCTACGGTCCCGATATGTACCCACATCAAAATATGTAAAAAAACCAATTTCAGGTGACTCACCAAAACTTGCGTTCTTGACACTCCTTGAATATGATAGGCTAAAAAGCCCCCCTTGTTTAGACCAATCCGAAATTCGACCAGCTGCCTTGACCCCAAAAGTGACCGAATTTGTGGTACACTTCACCACAGCCGCCCCTGAGTCCGACCGTGTCGCACAACGATAACGGTCTGAACTCACCCATCACTTGACCAACTGGACCTTGGTCGCTCACACTTCTTACATGGACCAGCCATCTTCGCCACCTGCGCCAGGTCCTTCCTTTACTGCACTCGATCCTCTTATGCTTCCTCTTGACGCTTGTTCTTGTAGAAACTCTATGCGCCGAGTCGCCCCACCTTGCTTCACCTGTCCGGTCGGCTCGGTCTGACAGTCCACGTAGCTCTCGTGCACTTCAAACATCGGAAGGGCGTCAGACTGAATACGACACGCAGATGCAGGATATGCTTGGAGAAAACATGCGTCTCAGGACCCAGGTGGCCCACCAGGCAACACGAGGTGCGCATCTTTGGTCTTCGTCTTGTACTTGTCTTGGCCCTCGTTTGCCTTCAGCTCTCATCCCTCCCAGCATCGTCAAGGCAATAGGTGCCTTGCTTGATGCCGATAGGCAGTCCGACGATCATGTTGACCAGCTTCGACCAATTTTAGAGGAGCTGGTAAGCGCGCGTCATGAACTGTCCCGTCTGGAGACTCATCAGTTCCATCTCCGGGATCAACTTGCACTTGTTCGCCGGCAGCAGCTGGACGGACACTTTGACGCGACCTCACTGCGCACGCAAGGCGACGACTTCGCGCGACGCATTGCCGAGCTTCAGATTTCAATTCAAGACCAGACCGGGAAAGTCCGGTCTTATCAAGACAAGTCATACGCTTGGACGCTAGAGTCGGGTCGTCGTCAGGTGGCACTAGACCAGTGCCGCCAGCGCTTGATGAACTTGCTGTATCCGTGTTCGGCTGCTTCCTCCAGCATATATTGGTCTGCGTCGGCAACCTTAGTCGCCTCGGAGCAAGACCAAGACCGCTTGCAGCAGGACCAAGACCGACATCGTTCATTGGCTGATATTCAGCAGCCCGAAATTGCACAAAAATTGAAGAAGCGCGCGGACGCGCCGGGTAGCTCGAGGGCGCGGGGCACTGCGCGCGGACCCAGACTGGGGGGGAAGCGTGCAGTGACTCATAAGCGAGCCAAGACACAGTCGCTTCTTATGGACTAGACTCGGACACGGACAAAATCTACAGCCCCTCGGAAAGTCGAGCGCCCTCGCGCCGTACTGCAAATCGCACCAAGCACACAGGGGTCTCGTACGGGGAGGACTCCAGTGAAGAGTCCGGCGACTCAGAGTTCATGATCGCCATCCCGTCCAAGTCGCAGACGTTTCAGTGTAAAAGTTCCGTCCAAGCGGCATCGTCATCAGGGTAGGAGCAGAAGACCAGTCTTCCAGGTGACAGCACGCCAGCATATGGGTCAGCGAAATCGGCGCCTTCGTTCCTGCCTGGCACGTCTGGACTGAACCACGCCCGGCTAAAAGATATGGCAATTGGAGATCGCCCACTTCCGCCGCGGACCTCGGACGTCACCTTGCCCTGATCTTCGGGGCAGATCGGTAGCTTGCACCGGTCCGCCGTGACCAAGCAGATCCTGGTCCGGTCCGCATCAATACCGAGATCGGCGCCATTCCAAGAGGCGCGCGGGCTCGTCGAGTGGCTCAAGGGCGCGGGGCGTAGCGCGCGACTCCGAACACTAGGAGAAGCAAGCACCGCCCAACAAGAAATCCAAGACGCAGGCGCTCCTCATGAGCCAAAAATCGGATGCAAGTGATGCGTTTAACATCGCCAAATCCCATGGGCCCTCACGCCCCCGTGGGTGCATTCAGGTGGTACGATTTACCAGCAAAATTCGGGTGGAAATTCTCGCCATTCATTGGCTGAAATTCCCCCCCCCCAAAATTCACGCACGCAATGAGAAGAGTAAGGGCGCATCAGGAGGCGCGAGGGCGCGGGCCCTTGCGCGCGACCTAAAGCACGAGAATAATCCGGAAATGGTGTAATCACTATCCAAGATACGGGCGCAACTCCCAAGTGCGGTGAAGGATGCAGTTACGGAGAGGAAGGACTCCACGCGCGCCCTCGACCCGTTTCGCCGCCCAAACAGGCTCGGGTGGATTATCGTTCCGCTCATTGGCTAAAAATCCGCCCACGGAATTTACAAACAAAATCGGAAGCGCGAAGACGCGTAGAGTGGTGCGAGAGAGCGGGCTCTAGCGTGCGACCTGGAGCGCCAAAAGAAGCTCAAAGCGGTGCAAACGCAAGCTAAGACGCGGGCGCAACTTCCAAAAGCGGCGGGGGATCCAGTTGTGAAGAGGAAGGCTTCGAAAAATCGCGCGCCCTCGACCCGCCACACCGTTCGGTCCAAGTCAGTATTGGTCTCGCCTGGGGCGGCTTCGGAGGGTGAATCGGTGGGTTCAGATGATCTCCTTCCCGCTTTATCTCAATCACGATACACCCAGCATCGTCGATCCGCTGTCGCAGTTGAAGAGCCGACGTCAGAAGAAGACCAAGTGGCGCACTCGGAGGGTGACATCGATAAAGGGTCGTCGAAACTGGCTGTCGACGCGCCCAAACCAACTTTTCTGCCCGGGACTTCTGTTCGATATCGTCATGCTTTGTCGTGGTCATTGAAGGTTGACGTGACTCTTCCTCCTTCTGGTCTGGCCACTGCCGACCCTCGAAGGAACCGATCTGGTCTGGCCACTGCCAAGGCGTAGCGTTGAGAAGACCAGGTTGTTAGCCGATGACGGCATATGGTACCCCGGTCTTGATTGCGCTTAGCCGGTCGCGGACCTCAAGGATGCTTTGGTCAAGCTTGACCAGAAGGATCCCTTGCGCAACCAATTTCAAGACCAAGTTGCAGGCCATCCGGCGCTGACCATCGGCCGCCTGTGGGGTGATAGCGAATGAAGTCCGAGGTAGTCGACCAGATAGCTCGTAATACATGTCATCATTTCTTTTTCACATATCTGATCATCAAATCACTTGAACTAATTTCACCACTTTTTCAGAGTTGCACCAAACACGTTATCATAAACCGTTCCACCGACATCGCGAAAAATAGTCATCACGCTCGTCACTCCACTACTCCAATTAGTCACAGTTCATCACAATTTCACATCAACTCCGGACCTTCCACATCTTCACACCGGTCTAGACCGACCGATGCTACTGCGTGTCTTGGTCTTGGTCTTCATGGGTCTGCATCACTGCGAAGCGATTACGACTTACTCGTTCTCGTTCGAACTCTCGTAGATGAGCCCCACAATTCAAGTCGAGGTCGTCGACCCAAGTTGATTCATCATGGTCCTTCCATCGGACCAGGTACTCTCGGTGAGTCCGACCGAACCTGGTCTTCTTGGTCGACCGAACATCCAAGACCTTCTCCACTTCAAACTCGTCTTCCTCTAATGGTCGTTCCCAACTGTCCTCCGGCAGTAACGCTTCATCGAAATCAAATCTTTTTTCTTCGTCTACCAGACAGGGAGTTTTGGGCCGATCCGGAAATTCTCGGACCAGCTCCAACTTGGACACATGCACAATCGGGAAGACCTTGTAATCTGTACCAGTTGTTACTAGACGGGCAGCGTGCTCACCAATCAGCTCGGCAACACGGAAAGGGCCGTTCCACATGCGATCCAGCTTCTTCGCATAGCCCTCTTTCACTCGGTCTAGGTATATCCATACTCTCGCCCCTGGTTCTATACCGTGGGGTCGGACCTGGTCATTGGTCCGGTCTGCCCGGTCTTGTGTGGCCTGACGCAGCTTTTCGTTGACGACTTCTTTTGCATGCTGGAGGTGTTTCAGGACCTGCATGCGCCAGCGTCGAGCATCGCGATCGCGGGTCCGGGTGCAACCGATAGGTATCGCAGCTTCCAGTGTCGACCGAGGGTCCAATCCATATGTCAGATAAAAAGGCGTTTCTCCTCGGACCCGATCGGTCGACGAGTTGAGTGCAAACACCAGCCATTCTGCATACTCGTCCCAATCTCGCTGTTATGGGTCAGCAACGTACATCTTGATCGCTCTTGTAATAGTTTGTACCATACGTTCTGCCGATCCGTTCTCTTGCGGGCGATATGCCATCGTCGCGCTCTGTTTCTGGCCCAGCATGTTATTGAACGATCGGAACACCTCGGCCATAAAACCGGGTTCCCGATCGTGTCTGATAACCTCGCTGGCACCGAACCTTCTGAATACGCATTCTTCATAACTCTGGGCGATCTTCTCTGCAGATCGGGATGCACTAGCCTTCGCAATAACTATACCGGTGAACAGGTCTACCCAGATCAACAACTCAGTATTGCCATATGTCGATTTAGGCAGCAACGGTATATGGTCCAACGCTATGACCTGGAAAGGGTAGGTAGCTTCGATATTTCCGGGCGATCGCCCCTTGATTACCGGTCTACCCTTTCCGGTCTCGCAATCCGTACAACAACCCACATATTTCTGTAAACTTCGGAAAAGACCTCTCCAGTGGAAGTTGGACCTGATCTTGTGATAGGTACTGCCTATGCCCTGATGTCCCCCTTCTAGACTCTCGTGATAGTGATGAAGGACATCCGGCTGCAGCAACTCGGGGATCACTAATTTCGCCAGTCGGTACCTTCAACAAATCCCGGAAGATCAGAAACTTTTCACTTTTCGGGGTCTGGTCTCGCAGGAACGCAGACTTGACCCGACCGAACCAAGACCGGTCCTGGTCTTCATCAGCATCCTTGCCAGTGAAGTCCTTGAGGTCGGTTGTCGCGGCCATACGGATGCGCGGAATCGCAGAATATCCAAAGTCGTAAGCAATGGTGGAGGCTAGGTTAGCCTTGCGTGGCTTGTCAGCGCCCGTACCGTCTGACCCACAGTGGTCGTCAAGACCGCCGACCGACTCCATGTCACAGTCACTTGTCTTGCTTGGTCTACGCGGTCTGGCCGGTTGCGGCTTGCGCTTCCCTTTGCCGACTTGCTTATCACTTCGAGTGTGCTTGTCCACAGATGTTACCGATTCCATATCTACATCTCGGCAAACATTGGCACTTTGCTGGGTAGACCGGTCTTGGAAATGTGGGCGCAGAGGTGGGCTAACCCGGTCTTCCATGAAACGCTCCATCATCGTCTCAAACATGGATTGGACGTTAGCTGGAGTCATGGGCAACGTGTTGATACCCTCCTTTTGCGGAACTGAGGCCTGTGGGGGGTTGCTGAAGCCCCAACTGGCAAGCAGCCCTTTGCTGCCGCATGTCCCTTTTTTGTTCAGGCTGGGCATGGTCCGCCCCCATGGTCATCCGCTCGACACCGGTCTCCAACTCTGATGAGCTGTTAGAGGCCGGTGGAGACTGATAAACAGATTCGTCATCAGAACCAATGTCGACAAGCGCTGTGGAGGATTCAGCGACCTTCACTGCTGCGGTGGGAGTTGGGCGGCGAACCGCCCCCACCAGTGGGACCAAATGGTCGTGGAAGGTCGACATCGACGATTTCAGCCTCCAAGTCTCAAATTCAAATAGTTTTTGGACATCGGCGGGGTTCTGCATTTTAATGCCAACCTCCGCCAACATCGCCACCAAGTTCTTCACCAACAGTAATGGGCGATCACTCTGGATCGGCTCGGTAGTGGGACCGAGAAGATGGTCGGGGATCTGGAGGTTCAACACCCGAAAGACCACGTCAAAGCGAACAAATCGTTTCAGCTCAAAAATGTAATACATCTTGTTTAGGTCTTTTTCAGTGATGCCTCCATCTCCGACCTGCGACTTTTCTTCAAGGTCGTCTTCGTCGGCCGGCATTCCCAACCCTTTCTTGGGCATCTTGGGGACCTTGGGGACCTTGGGAGGTTGGTCGGATCGTTCTGATCAGCCTCCAAGTATTTTTCGTCTTTTAATTTTCCATCAACTTTTTATGCATATACATAGGATCAGGACCAAGGTACTGATCCTTTCCGGGACTATAGCATGACCTGCTATAGTCCCGATCGGCTCCGGTTGGAGCCTTTTGGGGAGGAAAAAAATTATTAATCCCGATCTGGTCCTCCACCAGGCCAGACCGGACATCACCATCTTTTTCGAGAACGAAGACGTAAGGTGATAGCCTTTCCTTACGCCCTTTCCAGAACGATTCCAAATTCAAATCTTCAAATTCAATCTTTGATGACACCTCGCGGTGATATCCACGATCACCAAGTAATCCGGGCACGCGCACCATTGTGGTGGAGTCAAGTTCGAAATCGAATACATTTGTATCGACAACCTGACCATCACCATCGTGCCCAGCCTTTTAACTTACGGGGGGGGTACCCCGCGGACCTCCATTCGAAATCTGGTCCGATCGTCCGCTGCTGGCAGACGACCGGTCATCATCTAAAGACACTTGGTCCGATTCACTTAAGTTCATCTCACCTTGTGTACCCGATGGAATGGGCTAGTTACACACTCGGTGGATCGGGATCGAAGATCGATCTGATTCGGTCTTGAATATGATACCGTGATGGCTAGGTGTACCTAGGGCGGAACTCTTCACCCCAGGTACGTACATACCAGAAACACTTCCAAAAGATAAATTCCAATAGTTCGATCGTCCAAACGATCTATACCTGACCAATACGAAATAATAGAGGGTAGACCAATCAACCGGTCTAGCCCCTGACCAATATGAGAGAAGACCAAAACCGGTATAAACTCCAACCAATGTTACAATGAGCCAATATGTCCACGTAAAGACCCAATATGTTCGTGAAACTCCACAAACGATATCTCCACGTAAAGACAAATCCACTTGTTAGTACGTTCCAAACGTACGTGACTTAAGCTTGAGGAAGTCGACCAATGCGTTCTCCCGTCGAGGGACTTCCGGCTGGCCAAATGCGCGTGTGGCGCGTCCAGACCGGGTATAATGAGCTAGAGGGGATTACTCGACCCTCTGCTCCCAAACACTCAGCGGCGGGCGGAGGCGACTGATGCACATAGCAAAGGTTTAAACGACCTCCTGTTGAGGTGTTATCCCGAAGGCAAAACCAAAAGATTCCAAACGACTTCTTCTCTTTTAGGCAAATCCACAACTCTAACCAATACTACCTCCCTACGGTCCCAATATGTACCCACATGAAAATATGTAAAATACCCAATGTCAGGTGACTCACCAAAACTTGCGTTCTTGACACTCCTTGAATCTGATAGGCTAAAAAGCCCCCCTTGTTTAGACCAATCCGAAATTCGACCAGCTGCCTTGACCCCAAAAGTGACCAAATTTGTGGTACACTTCACCACAGCATTGTGCATGCGTACAACAAGCTGAATGCAGCTACTTTACCCATGCAGACTCCGATTCCTCGGAAGGATGTCCTCCAGAAAAATATGGCGGGCTGTACTGTATACAGTGCCTTACATCTGGTGGACGGGTATTATCAGGTGCTCATGTGAGCGTCCGATATTCCGCTTACAGCGGTCAGCACGCCTACTGTCATGCTGTGGGAGTGGCTTGTTATGCCACAAGGGCTTTCAAATGCACCAGCGACTTTCAATCGCTTGGTGACTCAACTCTTCCGCCCTCATAGGAAGTACGCTCAGACGTACTTCGACGATATATTCGTTTATAGTCGTGCGGAAGGCGACTCGTCTGATTTTCAGACGCATCTTATACACCTTCGAGCGGTGCTCGAATGTATGCGAGAGCATAAGTTGTATGCAAACGCATCCAAATGTATCTTTGGTGCTGAGGAAATTCCTTCCTCGGATGCTTCATCCGTAAGGATGGAGTGCGGGCGAATCCCGCGAAGGTGAAAGCCATTGTGGAGTGGCCTTCGCCTGTAAATCTTAGAGATTTACGGAAGTGGCTTGGATTAGCCAATTATCTCCACAAGTACAGCGAGAACTACGTTGAAACGGCGAAGCCATTGACGGACCTTCTTAAGAAGGATGTTGATTGGTGTTGGGAAACCGAACACCAAAACGCTTTTGAAGCGGTTAAGGGGAGCTTGTTAAAAGCTCCCGTTCTTGCTCTCCCAGATTCTGGGAAACCATTTAGTTTCGTCTGCGACGCCTCCGATTTCGCAATCGGATGTGCTTTGTTACAAGCAGACGATGCAGGAAGGGAACGCGTAATTTCGTTTGAGTCGAGGAAGCTTAAAGCTGCGGAACAGAATTATCCCGTTAATGACAAGGAGCTACTTGCAATGAAGTGTGCCCTTGTCAAGTTTAGGGTTCACCTACTCGGCTCTAAGTCGTTCGTGGTTTATACCGACCACGCGTCCTTACGGACAGCGACAAAGTAGCCTCATCTCTCGCAAAGGATGGCCCGTTGGCTCTCCTTCTTTGCGGTGTACAACTTTGAGGTTAAGTATAAACCTGGCAAGCAGAACGTGCTTGCGGACGCGTTATCGCGTCGTCCCGATTACGAGCTCGCTCACGCGACATTCGTCACCACGTCTGGGGTGGATCTCATACGCCAGGCGTATGAGAAAGACCCACTATGTACGGCGCTTATCAGCGCGTTAGGTGAAAAGGGTCTTGTCTCGTCTGAGCCAACCCTGTAAAGTCAAGCTAAAGCTCGTTTACACCGTTACAGGTACTGTGACGGTATGCTATTTTATAGCACGGGCGCGGAGGACACTCCGCGGGTGGTAGTTCCTCACTATGAGGAACTGAAATATAGAGTCCTCTTTGAGGCACATGACTCCCCAACCGGGGGTCTTTAGGTCGGGATAAGACCTACAGCGCTTTAAGCGCTTTGTATTGGTGTCCCAATATGTATAAGTGGGTCGGTACGTATATACGCACCTGCGAGACGTGTCAGAGGGTTAAACCCTATGCAAGTTTAGCTGCGCCTTTGGTGAGCTTATCGGTTCCAACGGAGTGTTGGAAATTCATTAGCATGGATTTTATCTTCGGTTTTCCGAAGGATAAGGCCGGGAACACCGGCATATTGGTCCTTGTAGACCGATTGAGCAATATGGCTCGCCTGGCGGCGGTTCCAGATTCCATAGATGGACAAGGAACAGCGAAAGTGTTCCTAGACCGTGTCTTTCGGCAGCATGGTCTACCCGATTCCGTTGTGTCGGATCGGGATCCCCGTTTTACGGGACAATTCTGGGGAGCGTTGTTTAAGGTGCTAGGCACCAATCTCCTCAAGTCCACTGCGGATCATCCGCAGACGGACGGTCAGCCGAAACGCGTTAATCGCGTTGTGGAGGATATTCTTCGGAGTTTATGTCCGGATTCTCCAAAGAGTTGGAGTGAGATGCTTCCGATGGTTGAATTTGCTATCAACAATTCGGTACATGCCTCTACGGGGTTTACCCCGTTTTACGTGAACGGATTGGTGAATCCGAGGGTTCCGTTGACGCCACGTGTGTGTGGACCAGGGCTTGAGTGGGGAGGATTCCCCGATGTCATCCCTGTATTGGCGCGAAAGCACATCGATAAGTTTTTATCTACGCGCCTTAGTGTCTTACGACACGTCTGCCATGCCATGGCGGAAAGCCAAGACAAGCAGAAGGAGCAAGCTGACCGCAAGGGGCGGCGTAACAAAAGGGTGTACAAAGTGGGGGAAAGTGTTTTATTAAACACTAAAAATCTTCCTACACATGCAGTTTCAAATGTGTTGCGTAATAAACTGCGCCCCAGGTTTGTGGGACCCTTTAAGGTACTAGCCCGGAAGGGCTTATCGTATACCTTGGACATCCCGAAGGTGATGCGTACGCATCCAACCTTTTATGTCGGTATGCTTAAGCCATACCAGGACCCGGAGGCGGTGCCCCTCCTGGAGGAGGGTGGAAAGGCGGATAGCCGTAAGGCACCGCAGGGCGAAGGAAGCCCGAAAGGGCTAAAATGCGGCCACGAAGCTCCGCAACGGTCGTCTCGATAGAGGCAAGCCGCCTCTCGAAGCGATCAGTGGCATCCGCTCATCGCGGAGCCCCTCGTGGAGATCATGGATGCGAAGGCTGTGTCGATCACAGCGCTCGCGAATCTCACGTCGCAATTGCGCGACCTCCCCCTCCAATGCTCGATGCGGATAGTACTCCACACTTTCATATGGAGCGGCTGATGGCGCGACGCCATCATCGGGGTCAAACCCAGTATCTGGTGAAGTGGAAGGGTTATCCACACTCACAGAGTTCGTGGGAGTTCGAGACTCCCCTACGGCAGGATTGCCGCGACGTCGTTGACGCTTTTGATCGGGAGAATCCCGCTGTAGGTCAACGACCAGAGGGGCATGAGAATCCCCTTCACTCCCAATAAGTGGTAGTTCGCCGGAGGCAGATATGGCGATCACACTGTCTTCGGACACCGTGATGGAGACAGGGGCGCTGGCGTAGCGCGTGCGATACGGAGCACGTAGTTGCTCCATCGCTTTGGCTTTGGCAAATGTCAGGCGCAACACCCTATCCACCCAAATGTATCGACGGAAAAGCTGTTGTGTAGCGCATCGAAACTGGGGAGGCGTTTCTCCCTTTCCACCCAGGCGCGGAACGCCTGTTCTGCGTCTTCGAAGCTTTCGTCCCTCAGGAGAACAATGGGAATCTCGCGGATAATATCCACGAGGACACCGCGTGCCTGCTTCCCGAGGCGCGTCCGGTAGGACTTGATGGAATAATGTTTGGGCGTTAGTAGTCGGGCCCGGACTTGGTTCCGATGCGCAATTTCACGCGGCAGTATAGCCGCTGGACCAGGGGTATAGGAGGCTAAACCCCTCTTGGCCGCGTTCTTAGCCCTCTTTTGAGGGTCGCGAGGTCCCTTCCGTGCCCGTCCGGCCTCTTGAACCAAGGATGGTTCATTGGTGGTGGTTGCCTGTGGCAACCTGGAGGTATCACCCCTAGCGGGTAACGGTGGCGCACGAGTTAGTGCGTTTTCCCCACGTGTGGGGAATGTGTTGGATGACTGATAGCGCCGTTCGGCGCTATCAACATGGCCAGACGTTGGGGAGAGCTACCCAAGGGCGTCCACTTCCGAGTTGTCGGAATAGTTTGCGTCCATAGTATCGCTGAAGGTGTACAGTGGACAGCCAGAGGTACTGGCGTTGGAGTTCTCCAACAAAATTTTGTTTATTGCGTAAGCAATAGTCTTGATGGGGGAGGATGTAACGGGGTTACATTCGTGTTACATTGAGTGTTGGTGTACATGAGTACACCACGGTTGAGGTCAGTATTGGCCGGTTTGAAAGGTTTTGAACATTTGGTTATTTTAACCAATCAGGTCAGGGGCCCTTGGTGTGGTGGTGTGTCAGCCATCCACGTGTCAGTAGACAGGTGTGTACACTACATTTTAGCTAGGTACGAATTAAGAATATTCTACTTAGTATTACATATAGTTTATATTAGTTTAAATTAATTTAGGCTAATTACATATTAAATATATTCAGTTTACATTTCACTCTAAGTGCAGGCGCGCGACCACGCCCGGTCGCGCGCGCAGTGAGTGCCGTAGGTAAGAGGGAGCCCTCCCTTTACCTACACCCTTAGTAAGGGAGCCTTGCCGTTAAGGCATTAGCGGAGCTCCTTGCCGTTAAGGCATTAGCGGAGCTCCTTGTCGTTAAGGCATTAGCGGAGCTAGGCGCACGACCACGCCCGGTCGCGCGCGCGGTGAGTATTGTATCCCAAGGGAGTTCTCCCTTACGCTACCTCCCTTTATAAGGGAAGCCTTGTTACAAGGGGTTAGCGAAAGCTATCTGTAAACCACCCCGGGAATCTTGGCCCCGAGTAGGAGAGCTCTCTCCTACTAAGCCCTTTTATATGGGCGTATCGGCTAAGTAGCGGCGAACCCCGCTTAAAGGAAAGTCTTACTCTGTGCGCTAGCCGCACCGTGCGTGTACGCACCCGGCTACACCTTGTGTACCTGATGGAATGGGCTGGTTACGTACTTGGTGGACCGTTGCTTGGTGGAGACTTTAGAGAAGATCGATATGAATGTACCACCTCTGGGGTACTGATCCAAAATTCCAACGAAAGATAAAGCGATATAGCCGATCGGCAAACGAAGCGGAAATGTTCACTCCGAATGCGGTTAAATCTGGCACTTGACTGCACGCAGCAGTGATTAATCCATCCAATAGAGTTTCTGTCAATTGACTTCAAAAGCAGTGAGTAATCCAGCCAATAATTTCTTGGCACTTGACTGCAGCTCGCAGTGAGTAATCCTACCAATTCCTGGGACTTGACTTCAGATCGCAGTGAGTAACCCAGCCATTAAAAACACGTTCCAAACGTGGCCGAACTTGGACTTGAGTGGTGAGTGAACGCAACGAGTTTTCCCTGTCTTGGGGATTCCGGTGGAGCTCTGTCCTGGACGGGTATAATGAGCTAGAGGGTATTACTCGACCCTCTGCTCCCAAACACTCTGCGGCGTGCAGAGGCGACTTACGCAACCCGATGTAATACGAACACTATACTATTTAGCCAATAAAAATCCAATATGTAAACTATATGTAAACCGTGTGCCTTACCTCTAATCCGCGTACAAAACACTCCACGCACACGATTGGCCCAAAATACTCCGTCCTTTCAGCCAACCAGATCGATCTGCCTTGAAAACTGGTACACTGGTACAAACTGGTCAAAATATTTTCACTGCACTTCACCACAATCTTCTCTTTCCAGACATGCCAGGCTCTTCCTGATTATCTCGTTCGACTTTTCGTCCAAAGTTTCAATATCCATCACATGTCGCGTAGTGATAACCACTCTTTCCTTCATTAATTAAACCTTGTAACCTTTGGTTTCATCATTTTTCCCCAATATCAACGCTCTTTCTGCATGTTTTACAAATGTTTTCTTTCTTGGATCTCTCCAGACCATGCAGGGTGATCCGAACATAACGATATCTCCCAAATTTGTCTGCTTGCCTGTCATCATGCATATCGGAGAAACTTTTCCGGGATTATACCTTGTAGGACTTCGATTCAGTATATAACTTGCGTTTTCCGCTGTTTCCGTCCAATATTTTAGCGGCACTCCGGATTCAAAAATCATGCATCGAACCATATTGAATATGGTCCGATTCATCCTTTCAGCTTTACCATTTGGCGCAGTAGTCCCTGGCTCCGTAACTTGTCTGCGTACGCCTGTGGTTTTGCAAAATAAATTGACGTTCTTGAATTCACCACCACCATCAGACCGTAACAAGCAGATTCTGCAGTTGAATTCTCGTTCAAACCATACGAGAAAATGTTCAAACATTTTCGCTGCTCGATCTTTCGATCTTGCGATCTTGTAGCAAAAACCCTCACATAGTTCTAGAAATGATCAACGAACATCACCATGTAGCGATTTCCACGTCGGTTTCGTGGGGTAATAGGACCTTTAAGGTCACTACAGATTACCCCGCCAGTTCGGTCGATCGGCAAATTTTCACCACTACCACGAGTGGGCATCTTCGATCGGTGACCCTTTCCTTCCGCACAGGTCAGGCAATGTGAACGTGAGAAATCCGTTATCTCAATGCCTGACCGTGGGTACTTGGCTAACTTTTCGATATAATCGTACGAAATATGTGCCATTCTCGTGTGGAATAGGTGAAGAGAGCTCTTTTGTACGTCATTTTCACCAGTTTCCGTTATTGCATTCACCATTTCTTCGGAAAAAGCTATCTGGAATGCAAATTTCCAATGGTTTCGTATGCACGTGAGCCACAAATACGGAATCAAATTCTTCCACTGCGAATAAAACTTCCTTATCCAATGTCACAGCCATTTTGGTTCCTCTGTCTTCTAATCGGAAGCATTTCTTCCTCAATTTCCCAAGCGATATCAGATTTCTCGCTAATCTTGTTGTAAAAAACACTTCAGACAACGTAATAGTTGTATTTCTACTGGGATCCAGGTCGATAACGAGCCTTACTTTGCCCCTTTTCGTCACCTGTAATTGCCCGCTGTCCGGTAGCGTCAGGGAATCCTTTACGTCCCAAATTTACACTTCAAATAGTTCATTTTTGTTAGACACTAAATGACAGCTTGCTCCACTATCGAGGATCCATGAATCCTCATCAATTTTACAAGTATTCTCCACATTTCTTGTCCCCGAATTGAAACTTCTCATGGTCGACAATGCATAATCCTTTCGTCTTGCACTCTTGTGACTTCCTGGGTTATTCTTCTTGAGTTTCTGCTTCCGGTTACAACAGTTCCGACTAATATGTCTTTCATTTCCACAAGAATAGCAGCAAAATCTCCCTTTTACTTCACTCACTGCATTTGCAGTGAATCTTCCACTTCTTCTCCCAACGCTCTGGTCGTCGTCTATTTCTTGCGCCCAAGCGATTATTTCCTTCGCATGTTGGAGGTTATCTTGCCTATGGGGGTTGTACCTCACCATTAACTACAACTTCAATTTTGGCGCGGCATAATTTACAAGGTTTTCGAGAATTAATTTCTCGCTCGACTCGCTTTCCTTCGCAAGCGCCACCAAGTAAAGATAATGCTCGTTCCACGAGCGTCTTGGGTCTTTTTCAGCGGCTAATAACGTTGCTGCCTGCTGATGCGAGATATGAACCTTAAATGCGTTATACATTTGGTCCATGACGAAAACTAATTATGGCGTAATTTGCCACCAACTTCCAATATTTGCGCGAACGTAGTTAGCTGCCACTCCATCTAAATGTTCTCCAAGTTTGTTAACTTTCATTTGCTCATCCCAAACGAAACCAGAGGCAATTCCAGCTACTTCAAATGCCTCGTAGAGCAGTAGCTCCCACTGCTTAAATCCTGATCCCAGGCCAGGGTATATTTCGGTCCCCGTAAAGTTCTGCACATTCAACTTCGGTATCTTGGAACTTCTACCCTGTGCATAGTGATTTTGTGGTGGAGCGGCTGATCAGATTTTTTGAGGTTCGATCAGGCGTTCCCACAGCGCCCAGACTACCGACTAACGAAGGGGGTCCTCCGGTTGTCTTGTGACAGGCCTATGTCTTGATCATATTGTGTACCCGACGGTTTGGGCGTGGGTCTCTCTTCAGGTGACTGGGACGTAGATCACTGCAATTCAGATGCAAGATCGAGCGAATTCGTGGCAGATCGACGGGTGTCGATCAGGTGCAAAAATCGTGGGTTGAACAAGTGTGGATCGGCGATATCGCAGATCGATGATCAATGATCGATGATCAATGGTAGATGATCGCAGATGACTGTTGATCTTGTGCGGATCAGCAAGATTACGTGTCTCGGATCGCAGATCGACAATCGATGATCACAGGTCGATGATCGATGATCGATGATCAAGGTCGATGATCGCAGATCACTGATCGATGTTGTTGATCTTGTACGAATTGGCGAGATTGCGGGTCTTTGATCGCAGATTGCAGATCGCAGATCGACGGTGTCGATCTAGTGGTGATAGGCGAAGGGGTACTTGATCACGTGGCGGAAGTCTTCACCACTTGATCGCCGGGCCTCTTAAGCCTAGATCGCTAACGGAATATCGAATATATTATGTATTCCTAGCTTAGACCTAAGAGGAGGGGGGATCGATCTGCACTTTCTATGTGCATATCTACGGATTTCACAAAAATCCACCTATAGTTCCCGTGGGGCGCTTAAATCAGCCGAACTTCTAGGGGACAGATGCGAACCAATGGGGGGAGAGATGAGAACACTAGGCTCGATCACTTTCCCAAAAAACTTTACAGAAAACTACCGCTAGAGCAGCGGGAGGTTGTTGAAGCCGAGTTCCCAAGAAGTGTACGTCTGCCGGTGGGCCAAAAAATGCACTACGTTCTCCCGCCCGGAACGTGTAAAGTGCGTTTACAAAGGAAGGGAGGCGCGAAGTTAAAACGCGTACCAATCAGTGATCTTAGTGATCGGACGCAAAAGGATAACTTTTTTATTGGTTATATCCTAAAATCTACCAATTACCTAATATCAACCAATCAGAGCTACCCATCCTGATGTTCTCCATCGACCAGTCAACCTGATATCTCAGTCATCCGTCGCTTACCGTTAGGTACCTGTACCAGTCGTCGCGTCTACTCCGGATGGCCCATCCATGTTCACCACAGTTGGCCGCAAAATGTACGTTACGCTTCCCACAGTTGGCGACAAAATGTACGGTACGCTTCCCCACAATTTCCAAATGGAATTCCACCGGGATACATATTCTCGCCCATATCACGCATCGGATGCGGGTTTTTCGGTGGTTCGGGGACCATTTGGGGTGGAGGCGCACGGTACTTCACTCCTTGATAGGTTGACGCATCTTCACTCAATTCGTTCAGCGTCATTTGCTTCCCGAATGCCCCATAGTTCTATATCGCGTCCTTGAAAACGCTGTTTCCAGAGTCATCTGAAAGTCTTCTTACCGAATTCGGTGTACTTGGTGGAGAAATTCTTCTGGTGTTTTTCATAGCCTCGATCTCGGCTTTTAACCTTCTAACCTCTTCTTTCAGCGCTCTCGCCTCATCTTTCGAGGCTCTCATGTATCCATCCATGGTCAATTGTACTTAAAACGTAAAAATTCGCATGATAAACTCCAATAAATCCACAAAACGTGATAATTAAGACAAATTTCTTTCGTGTCCAACCGAGAAAATCACGTAAAGCTGTTACCCTGCTTAAGGGGAATTTTCCTTTAATTTGATGACTTCATACTGCACTTGTCCACACAGAGCTCCCTTTGGGTCATAACCTGTAGGAAGACGCAGGTAGTAGTTTCCTTTGTCTTGTAGTGTGTGTGTGTAGCTAGAGGACTGGTTAGAGTCCTGCTTGTGTCTTGTACTCCGGCGCGCTATTTCCAGGAGACCGTCCAGTCACTAGGTGCACGTGGCACTTGTATAGTAAAAGTAAAAGTAATATATTATTTAAAGGGAATTGTTAAATCGACGCCCAAAATTTGTTAAATCGACGCCCTGTTAAATCGACGCCTTTCCAGGCATAACCTTGATGTGTGGTACATAGAGCTCTGCGGTCAGCGTCTGGTAGATCAGGAAAAGATCTGGTACGATAGAGGGTACATTCTTCAAACGATCCTAACCCCGTTCTTGATCAAAACACTTGTTGACTTGCTATGCACATGCTCGCGCCAGAATAGAAGACCTACGCTACTTACGATGAACTGTTTACCTCCGTGAAATCTTTTGGGCACACGCAAGGATATACGATTACGACTAAGACCTCCTCGGATCAAGGTCGAAAAACTGGTTAAAATGCATTCGGGGCGGCACTCCTGAGATATTTGCAGAAGAAGCTCGTCTACGAAAAGGAGCTACAACACTCTGCGGTTGCCCGTTTCTACTGTATGCACGAGTATTGAAAGATGGTATTTGGCACTTGACGGTCAAATGCGGCGAACATAACCACCCTCCTTCCCTGGATATAGCAGGTCATGCTGCAGCAATCTGCCGCACAAGCTTCTTCAAGTCCCGTGCAGGCAGTTCATCCAGCAGTTCATCATCAAAGCAGCAGCAGCTCGGACAGCGACACAGATTCAGATTAGATGCAGCCGTAATGTACTATCGTACATCACACTTCTTCATTTTAACATCAAAGTTTTTACTCAGTAGAATGTATTGGTCTAGACTCGCTGAAAAAAATGGCGTAAGCCTTTGAGTATAGAGTAGATAGAGTAGATAGATTAGATGGATGGATGGAAAAAGGGCGTCGATTTAACAAAAATAATAATAATTTCAAAAGGGCGTGGATTTAACATTTTGGGGGGCGTCGATTTAACAATTCCCTATTTAAAGTTAAAATTTAGTAACTAATAATAACTTCAAATATAGAATGAACGTGGTCCACGGTAAACTTGTATATTCACGTATAATCACATTTTCGCCAAAAATGTATACTTGAGTTCAACAGTAGTGACGGTAGCAACCGACGCCGTTTAGAATTAAAATAGTCCTCCGACTTTATCAGAGAGGCTTAGGAGTGAACTTCAGCGCAGGAACTCCCCTGAAGTTAAACGTGATTCTCCTCATGTCAATGCTCAAGAAAACCTGGCTTGTTCTGGCAATCGCACATTGAAAAAGGGTAATCCAGCAACGAGTGCATGACAAGCAATATGGGCTTGCTGTGCCAGGGGCGCAAGTGGAGAGCGTAGGTCAAGAACTCAATCTTGCGACTTCTTTATTCAATGAATGTTTCGCTGTACTAATCGATATTTTCTCCGTGGGGCGGAGGCTATGATGCATTCAATTTGAACTGAAAATTTACACGTCTGAAATCAAGTTAGTCTATGTACTGAAACGGGCGTGCGTGAAGAGCACCATAATTAAACGTGGAAATATCCAAAATTGCTTCAGTGCTGTCAGTATTTCTACAAGTTAACACTCGATTTAAGCTTCAAAGAACTGTTTCCACCAAACTTAGCAGCTCGTCAAAGTCTTTTACCCTATCTCGTGATTCAATCTCGGGAAAAGCTTAGAGAATTGGCATTCAGTAAAGAGCATCTTTGCAGCGATGAACTGCCCATAGATGGCATGTGTAACATCTGGATCAGAAACGAAGGCATTACTATTGAAGCACTTCTGAATAAAAAGGAGGTCGACGACCTATATAAAGGTAAGAAGACACTTGATCCCGGCGCGATGAGTTGGAAAGTGAATTTAGTTAGAGAGTTAACTATAATATATATAAAAAAACTACTTGACTGATGTAAAGCACTTGCACCTTGCGCGCCCTGTGCTCGCTCTCTTCTGCCGCCTCTGCAGCATTTCCATCCCCTTTTTGTCCTTCCATCCATGATGACTCCAGACTTCGTGCTGCCACAGCCACTAGTCCACCTGTCGCCATCCAGTGCTACAGCCACTAGTCCATCTGGCGTCATCCAGTACTAAAGCCAGTACTAATCGTCATCGTGGGTGACGCCGTCTGCATCACTGCTCGAATTCGTCGTCTGGTCCAACACTCCCACTCGGTGAATGCCGAGCAGCTCTCGAAAGTAGCTGAACTTCGTCCGACCTAGAGGCTTAGTAAAATGGTCTGCAATCATTTCGCTGGTCGGACAGTATTGTATACGTACTAGTCCATCTGATACCTTCTCACGTAGTCAATGGTACTTAGTGTCGATATGACGAGAACGCTGAGTGACACCTTTACTTTCTGCAAGGTGCTGCGCTCCTTGATTATCCTCCATTACCACTATATTTTTGGTCACAATGTCCAGGTCCTTTAATACCAGCATGATCCCAATACACTCCTGCAATCCGGTGGCCATCGCAATATATTCACCTTCGGTCGACGACAAAGTGACTGTGCCCTGCTTTTTTCGAACCCCATTCCACAAGGTTTCCATCATAGAAGATGGAAAATCCTGTGGAAGATTTGCGCTCTCTTTCAACTGCAAACGCTGCATCGCAATACACAACCAGACCATCGTGCTCAGTACCATCACGAATCACCAGGCCATATTATTTCGTTGACTTCAGATAGCGGAAAACATTTTCAATCCCCGCTTTTAGTGCGGCTGTCGGACGCTCCGTTTCTTGTGCTAGAAGACGAACGGCTGTAGAAATGTCTGGCCGGGTGAGCACCGACAGATACAACAAAGCGCCGAGTGCTGGTCGGGGCTTAAAAGTGGTCAAATCTTTCTCCTGAAAGAGACAATTTCTGTACTGCTCTTCCATGGGCGTAGCCGCAGGACGTACATTCTTCATCCCAAACCGATCTAAAATCGTGTCAGCGTACTTGTGCTGGCTCCTCGCACTTCATCACCACTGAACGACCACTGTAGTTCTAAACCCAGAAAGTAATTAATGTCATTAAAGTTGTTAACCTCAAATGTTGCCTCCATCGATGCCTTAAAATCAAACAGGTCCGCATCACGCATAGCAAACGCCAATATGTCGTCGACGTAGACTAGAATAATCACCAGAGTTTCATCCGCGCCTTTAATAAAGAGGCAATTGTCAGCTTTTCCACATTAAAAACCCAAACTTATCATGTACGCACGGATCTTTTCATACCACGAGCGCGAAGCCTGTTTAAGTCCGTACAAAGCCCGCTTCAGCAACCACACATACTCATCGTCATTTTCGTATCCTTCGACAGGTTCCATATAAATTTCTTCTTGAAGTGGTGAGTTAAGAAACGCCGTCTTGATGTCCAACTGAAGACGTTTCATGCGTCGAGTACTAAAACCACACGCACAGTGCTTTGACGTACTACTGGACTAAAAGTCTCAGTGTAGTCCTCTCCATAACGCTGATTAAACCCCTTGGCCACAACACGCGCTTTATATTTGTCGAGGCTTCCATCGGCAAGAGTCTTTTTCTTAAACACCCACTTGGACTTCACCGCTTTGTGTCCCGGAGGAAGCGGAACTTCTACAAACGTCCCCATTTGGAGCAAACTTGTAATTTCTTCCTCCATAGCGCGCTCCCACTCGCTTTGGTCATCACTGTTCTGGACTTCATCCAGGTTCATAGGCTCTAGTGAGAACGCCCACTCTTCGAGTTTAGTAGGAGTCATCGCACGATAGATGTAGCCATCACAAGGTTAGTGCCATTAAACGTGAGGGGTGCCAGACGTTCTTCAACCATGGCGCAAGTTTCTTCCATGGATACGTGGCATTCTTCATAATCTAAGCTCCGTCGGCTGGGCTTAGGTATTCTGCTAGAACGACGTGGTGGGGGAATAGTTTTTTCTGCACGTGGATCACCTCGCACTCTAGCTTGCTGTTGAGTGGCTCCAACTGACTCCGACATTTGAGACGGGGTTACTACTTGTTCACCGAAGTCAAGCGATCGATTGACGGTAGGTTTCATCTCTACGTCCTCCATAGTCTCTTGCACACTGGTGTCCAATTGCGTGGTGATGGTAATTTCTTCTTCAACTCGAGGTGGCAAGAACTGATCTTCGTAGAACACCACCGAACGAGCAGTAATTGTTCCTTCGTGAGGAATATAACGCGATACGCACCACCATTAGCGTAACCAACAAAGATCCCATTGCGCGTCTTCGAGTCCAGTTTCTTGCGTTGCTCTTTCGGGACTAAGACTTGTACCTTGCAACCGAAAATACGCAACTTAGTGGTATTTGGAGGCGACCCTAGAAAAGCTTCCATGGGCGTCTTGCCATCCAGCACCTTTGTCGGGATGCGGTTTCTGACATAGGCTGCGCACACAACAGCATCAGCCCAGTAAGTCAGTGGCAAACTAGATCCAATCATCATTGAACGCGCCATCTCCACGATCACTCTGTTTCCACGCTCAATTTTTCCGTTCTGTTGGGGGCTGTAAGGAGTCGAAAATTCCTGCACAATCTCGTTCTTGGTACAATAATTAGCAAACTCTCCACTAACATACTCTGCGGCATTATCCGACTTAATGAATGCCACGCGGTATCTCGGTAAGTAAGCTTTCAGCTTTGCAATTCAGTCTTTTACTGCATCCAATTGGGCACGAGAGCTCTTCTCGCGTAACGGGTACGCCACCTCCAGATGAAACGGCTCTACAATAATGTTCACCAAACCAGTGTACCCTTCGCGGGCGGTGACATGCATTGGTCCGATGTAGTCAACAGTCGATAGAGCTTGGTTCTTCTTGAGTACTCGCTTCGGTTTCGCTGCAAACGGCTTCTGAGCCAATTTTCCACTGACACACGTCGGGCAGGACTGGTTAATGCTTCCTTGCCATGGAGCATTTAAATCTTCCAGTAACTCCTTTACACTGCGCGAATTCAAATGACCTAAGCGACGGTGCCACGTCACAATGTGCGGCACTTCAGTCGTTGTCATAGCCACTAACTCCGAGCCTTCACTAATGGCATCTACCACATACATCGGGTGGCCTTCTCGCGACGCTGATAATGTTTCTCCACTCGAAGAACAAATAATGCACGATGTTCCACTAAACTCCACTGTCATGCCACGACGAGATACAGCAGCAACCGACACTAGGTTTCTAGCGAGTCCCTTCTCGAACAGCACATCATGTAGCACGCAGACTTCGCGTCCATTCTTCACTAATGCAGCTTGTCCGACTGCCGTTCCCACCAAACTGTCGCCAGATGCTACTGTTAGCACACGGGGTTGATCGAGTTCACGCACTTCGATCAAATTATCCAGATGGCCAGTCATGTGACTCGTATCTCCGCTATCCACAATCCACCCTCTTTTCTCGTCATCCACGGCGTCATCCACAGTGAACGCCATACTGGCAGCTTCTTCTTCCTTCTTTTGAGAAGGGCGTTTCATCGTACAGTCCCGAGCAAAGTGTCCGAGTTTTTCGCACTTGTAACACTTTATTTTAGTCATGTCCTACTTCTTCTTGGACTTGAACCCCTTTTGTTTTCCCGCCGCTTGTTCGGCACTGAAAGCGGAAGCTGCTTTGCCACCGTTGGGCCCGTTTTTTCCACTTTGTTTCGTCTGATGTTCTCGGCGTATCGCCTCAGCTTGGCACCGCTGCATCATCAACTCGAACGTCGGACAGGACTCCAGTACACCGACGAATCCGTTCCATGCAGGTCCCAGACTCTGCATAAAGTTTTGTCGTTTCTCTTCATCCGACAAAGTCACACGCTGCTCCTGCAGCTCATCGATCACCCTCTTCGTGTTCTTGATGTGATCAATCATTGAGTTTTCACCATCCAAGTGTAACCCTATATACTCGCGCTTGGCAGCACCCACATTGGCGCTGCATTTGACATTGTATGTCATTCGCAAGTGACGGAGCATGGCCATCGGGTGATCCAGAAGATACACCTCAGCAGCAATCTTCTCGCTCAACGCCGCGAGAATGATTGATGATGCCATCTTCTGCTTGATCATGAGGTCATAGACAGGCGTAGCCGTGTTACCGACAACTGCCTTAATCTGCGCCATCGCCTCTGCCGATACCGTCGATGCTGGCGTCCCTGGCGCCGTTAACGATCCCGTTCCGGCAACCAATGCCGAAGCTCTCTCCGCCTTCAGCTCTTGGTCCGTTGGCATGGGGAGCTGGATAGCATCCCACATCCCTTTAATTTCCAGGACCAGCTTCACCTGGGCGCCCCACGCTGGGAAACCGGTACCGCTGAATAACTTCAGGTTGGTACTGTAGGTCGAGGCCGTAGCGATAGAACTCATAACCTATTGAAGCACTTCTGAATAAAAAGGAGGGCGACGACCTATATAAAGGTAAGAAGACACTTGAGCCCGGCGCGATGAGTTGGAAAGTGAATTTAGTTAGAGCGTTAACTATAATATATAAAAAAATCTACTTGACTGATGTAAAGCACTTGCACCTTGCGCGCCCTGTGCTCGCTCTCTTCTGCCGCCTCTGCAGCATTTCCATCCCCTTTTTGTCCTTCCATCCATGATGACTCCAGACTTCGTGCTGCCACAGCCACTAGTCCACCTGTCGCCATCCAGTGCTACAGCCACTAGTCCATCTGGCGTCATCCAGTACTAAAGCCAGTACTAATCGTCATCGTGGGTGACGCCGTCTGCATCACTGCTCGAATTCGTCGTCTGGTCCAACAATTACTTCTTGTGGTGGGGTTGTGCAGTTCATCGACTCAAAACTCACAGCTTGGAGATATAACTCTGGTGTCTTTCCAAAGGTTACTGCCTTTTTTGATCGCGACGACGTATTGCAGTCAAGTACAGAGTATGCTTCACGCAACTACCTCCAGTCTGAAAAAAAAGGCTCAGATATCTCTCTTTCTCCATTTACTAAGAGTTCTTTTCGGTGAAAAATTGTGGGGAACTTTCCTTGTCGAAGAAAGTGAAGGCAGATACGCGTTGAAGGATTCAAAATAGAAACGAGTACAAACATGCCAAATTTGTACCGAGTCAGTGTAACGGTAAGCGAATACAAAGGCACTTTTAATTCCTGGCGCGTTCCAATGAAATATATCCTAATTACCAGCTTGAATGGGAGACCACTGAAGAAGAAAGAGTCCGTTGTGTTGTAATAAGAGAATGGAAGACGACATTTTCCTGCTGGATCGTAATGTGTCTCCGCATAATAATTCGCGGCATTTCAGACAGCCTAGAAAGCTGAATTTGAATACGTATCAGTATCGGAGTGCTACTAAACGAACACCTGTGTGATACAGTAGAGACTCGGAACCTGCTGGCATTTCTTGCATGGTTTTCTCGCTAGCTCAATTCTTCACTTGTGTACGATACAATTATCAATCCATCTACTTTTTCTGCTTCCTATGAATTGAAATTTTTTGATCCGCAGTTGTTTCATGTCATGTCAAGACTGAAAGACATCCAAGGCTTGAAAAGGTCAACAAAACTCTCACTGCTGATGCCTTCATTAAAAAGGCGATGATAGCCAAGTTTGGTCCCGAGTGTGAGATTGGGTGGCAACCACAGTCTCTGCGTCAAGGTTTCTTTTGTTAGTAACTTCGATTGAACAGCTTAAACGCGTTGATTTTGCCGTAGCAGGAGCATTTGCGGTAGAAGTATTGGTAGCGATGACTTTATTATTGATTAAGTCTTTCGGGCAGTCGCAGACGCCGAATTCACAAGTTGCAAGTCCCTATCGAGGATACCTGGTAGAGAATTAGTGGTTTGAAGCCACAGCTAAAGCGGGGATTTATTAATTTGTGACGGGTGTGGATGCGTTCGCACAGAGGTACGTCTTTTCATGACTGTACTCTTGTCATGCTCACATGCTATCGTTGCTGATTTGTCAGTTTCTTTAAGTTGAGATACTAACGCAGATACTGACCTGAATAACTGTCTGCAGATGCTTGCTCAGGCTCATGTTCGTGCTAATCAGCAGATGAAAGCTTGCTCAGTAGTCCTTATCTGTTTCTTGGTTTCTTTAGACATGTGACAACGTTCTAGAGTTATTTCATTTGGAAAGCGCTATGTTGGAAGGAGCAGCACAACGAACATGAAGCCAATGCCGAATGGGAAGAAAAGTTGGCAGTTATGCGGGGAAAGAAGCTTCTGGACGCGGGTGAAGTACACGAGCGCGTACAGGCTTGGCGATACATCAGCTGTATCCAAAGCCCAGTAAAGGCTACGAAGAAAATAAGCGAGGTGCAGGTACCATTTTCGGTCCTGACGTAGTACATAAATTCTTGGCTAAGAATAAGCTCGCTCTTGTGGTGCGCTCACATGAGTGTGTTCCACGAGGTTTTGACTGGTCGTACAAGGAGAAAGGGATGCTGGTTACCCTCTTTTCCGCATCAAACTATTGTGGTAGAGCAAATAATCTTGGCTGCTTCATGCGCATTCCTTCAGGGAATGGCAAACCTGCCTTCTTTCAGTACATGGCTTGTGCCGAAAGTAGCGATATGGCAGTCTCTAATTTGGATGCTCTCCTCTCGCTTATCGTGCAATACCGGTCTGAATTAAGTGAAGAGTTTGAGAACTGTGACGAAGAGAAGACGGGAAAACTATCAGTTCAAACATGGGGTATCATTATGGAAGATATATTGGATTTGTCTTTAGATTGGAAAGCTCTGCAGCCGCAGCCACTGTTGACTGCCTTGGACGAAGATGGTTTGGTGCCGTACAAGGATTTCTTGGACCGCTACAACGCGGAACGAGCTGTACGACACACAGATAAAGAGGGGAATGGTGACCCCGAGCGCGAGAAGCAGCGCAGCGCCTTCATGTAAAGTACATTCATTCCCGGATTAGATGAAGGAAAGCGACAAAAAAGCGCAACATCTCCTCAAATTTCTCAACAGGAAATGGGCAGCATTGATATTGCAAACATGTACGTGCAGGGAGACGAGTTGGATGAGGTTATTACGTTAAAGAATGTGGAAGATCTCATTGATTCGTGTCGCAACGGGAAAAAGATTCGGCGAATATAGTCGTGCGCGTAGTCACAGAAGCGACGACGCTATTTCGAGAGCAACCAACAGTGGTGGAGTTAGAAATTGCGCCTGCGAATCACATTACAATCGTTGGTGATTTGCATGGACAGCTCGATGACTTGTTATTGATCTTTCGTGAAAATGGCTTACCGACCGAATCCAATCCTTATCTTTTTAACGGAGACTTTATCGATCGAGGCGACCGCAGTGTGGAGATTGCCATCATTATTTATCTGTTCAAGCTCCTCTACCCGGGTCATGTCCTATTGAATCGTGGTAATCACGAAGAGAAATCGATTACGCAAGTGTTTGGGTTTATGAAAGAATGTGAGCTTAAATACGACCGACTCGTGTACGACCTTTTCTGCGATAGCTTTCATTATCTCCCACTTGCCACGCTCATTGATAACCGTGTGCTTGTGTTGCATGGTGGCGTACCTCGCGAAAATATGCTGGTCAAGGAATTCAATTCGCTTGATCGCTCCAGCTACGATCTCACGAGTTACCGAACAAAACCCAAGTGCCGAAAAGAGCGTGAACCACATCGAAAGATGGAAGTGATGCTAGACTTGCTCTGGAGCGAATAGGCGTGCTCAGACTCCGTCGCAGTTGACATTGAGCTGGTGAAGGAGGAAAGTTATTCTTCGCACTGTTTTCTGTTCAGTCGGAAGGATATAATGCTGCTGATCTTTCTGCGGAATAGTACTAACATCCATAGGTTAAGCCCAACTACATAAGAAGAATATCAAATCAGTAGTCGGATGTCACTTGCAGCTGACAGATATGAATTAATACCGCATTGACAGCTTTGGCTATAACTCACAATACGTGTCATGAATGAATACTGTAGTGTCATTATTGATAGTGGATGAGGTAAAAGGAGCTCTGAGGACATCCTAACATGGAAATGATTTACAACTCAGAAGTTTGATTTTTGCTATTTTTTCATGGCTGGAGAGAATGATGATGGCAAATAGAAGATGATGGCAAAAGAAGGCGATGCCGTCGCTCGCTCATCATGCATGGGCCCAGCAACCAATCACTTTTCGTGATCCCTCACGCGTGCTGATGCTCATCATCGTACGACTCGTAGTCATCCTCTTCATACTCGTGCTCATACTCGTACTCCTCCACGGGTGGGGCTTCGGGCACTGCCACCACCAGGCCATCCAGCTCCTTCTGCAGCACAATCTCCGAGCCCAAACGAGAGTTCGCGGAGCGTTCCTCTGCCGGGACGTAAGTATCGATTATATCTTGTTCCTTTGTGCTCGGAGGCGGTAACTTGGATATCCATTCATTGGCGATCACAACATGCGACAGCGGGGATACAGAGCCCTCACCAAAAAGGGACTCAGTATAGAAGTCAGTGCGTCGGGCATCGTACACGCCGCCACCGCCCAAGGAGTCATCCTTGACATAAATTTCACTAGTCATATTACAAGCTTCCAATAGCGTCTGACCAGCGCGTCCCTTGACTGTGTGTCGATTACCCTCATAGTCCACAAGCACAACGTTTACCCTGCGAAACAGCGACAACGGTGAATGGGACGCTATACAGTGAGATTAAAATCCATAAAGACGCACAGTTTTTCAGCCACAGTGGGAGCGGATGCATCGGCTGCAAGCCCGCCGATGAAGCGGCGGCTAGCGACAGATGACAGCACTGGTAACCGAAGCGTACGAGCTAACATTTTTCAGGGAGGTGGACAGTCTTTGTGAAAGAAGTGTCCTATTCTGTGAAATTAAAACAAAAGCGTTCTATTCTATGAATTTAAAACAAAAGCGTCCTATTCTGTGAAATACTGCCAAAAAGGGTCCTATTCTATAAAATTTCTCTTCTTTTTATTGGGTGCCATTTCACATTGGTTGAAATGCTTTTCACTTTGGTTTCAAAAATTATGAAATTTATATTTTACTTCGCTAGCCATGGCAAATTTTGACCCCTATACTTTCGGTTCCTCAGCGCGGCAGTAACTTTTGCCGAGTTCTCTCTTACCTCCTAGTAAACAACTTTTAAGCGAGATTCATTATACTGGGTTAGTTGTTGGCTACTTTCTCGCTTTCGCATCCCACCTTACGCGTAGCGTCGCATATCGTTCACATAACGAATGCTGAGATACATTTTCGCATCGGTCTCACACTCTTGCAGGGGTACACCTACTGGGGAAGGTGGGAATGTGCCGTCAAGACAAACTGAGCCACCACTCACCTCCTTGAAGTCCACAAACCCTTCGTCCTCGTCTTCGGAAAAAATGTTGCTCCCTGACTTGGGAGGATGACGGATACGATGGCGCCATGAGTCGTCCCGAACTTCGATCGGATGCTCACTAGCCAAAGCCAATTTACTGATTATACTTCCGCGCACGCGCTTGCGGCGCTTAAGTTGCATTTTGGCATTCGTATTTGCCAGAATCTTGGCGGGCACGGCCTCAAAGTTGCGGTAGATATCCTCCGTTGAAAAACGAACGAAACCGAGGCGCTTTTTTGGCAGCGGTTTTCGCTTGTGGTAGACAGTCAGTTCGATGAACGTGTCGAGTGACGATACACTAACTAGCCACGACTGGTCATACTTGGGTGTGCCAGTGTGCCGCGCGGTAGACGATTTGAACACCACAACCTCTTTTTCAGGATAACCATCCGCTTGAGTATACACTCGAACCACAACCTTTGGATTTACATTGTCAGGCAACCCATCGACGTATAAGACGTGCACTTCAACCTCTGTTATCACATTCGA
>CM047580.1:2112757-2133127 GCA_026184515.1 Peronosclerospora sorghi
TCCGGGAATAGTACATTGAGCACAAGCATCTCATTTTTTGCTTCGAGGCCATGCTGTAGTATCGTAGCTTCGTCGCCTCCCGGAATAAATTGGAAGATAAGGTTGCTTAGGCCAAGCAAGTATTCCAGGTTTAATCTGACAGCCATTGACCCAACCTGCAAGTCAAAGTCGTTTACGATTATAATACCGGTTTGCGGGAGTGTTTCACAGCTGAGCGTAAGGAAAGGTTGTTCACCATCCCCTGGAAGCCAGCCTTCACGCTTGTCACTATTAAAGCCACTATCTAAAGGAGCAAACACAACGGGGTATGCGGAACGTGGTGTCATATCATCGAATTGCACGTGATGAACCACTAACGAAACACGCCGAGACTGAGTCTTGGAGGACAATCGTATAGTTTCCATAGTAATATTTAGAATTTCTTGCGGCTGCTCATCAACCAGCGTAATTCCAACTCCATGCATCGAAAAATCAATCACAGTATTGCTGAGCCAATCATTTACAAGTGCGCGCTGTCGAACGTCCGAAAAGACCTTGGTGTCTCCCATGGCAAAGACTCGCGTAGAATTATCAATGTACACTTCACCATGGAGGCCACGAGGTGTACTTTTCACCTCACCAATCTGTACAAAGTCAACCACTGTAGGTACCTTCCAGTGTGTCGCTGAAATGCGCAACTTTTGGTCCCCCTTCGGGTCATTCCATGCAAACGAATGGCTTTCCAGTGGGCCAACCACAATTTCCTCGGCGGTCTTTACACCAAGCTGCATATACCGGAACGAGTATCGTGTCGACCGATTTTCGATGCGGTAGTTTGGATTGGCTGAAATATCGTTCACGCTTGCAAATATAATTTCGGCTGTCTCGTGGACACGAACACTACAAACTGGTCCATCGCCCAAGCTTTCACGGATCCAGAACACTGCTTCTTCTGCCATATTATACGTCACATTAGGATTGCCTAATTTGGAGTTTAGTTTAAAAAGTGGAATGGTCGGACTCCATTCGCCCACATCGAGAGTGGCAGTGGCGAGATCACGGATTCGCAAACCTGCCACGTATTTTTCGGGACCCCTCAAACAATATACCACAACAGCCTCACCTTCTCTTAACGTGCAGTTACCTCGATCAGCACGACTTTTTCCGCAGTTTCCCTTTTTGTCCAGTAAGATGAGATTTATTTGCAGTGGTCGCGGTACGTGGTTCTGGACCACATAACGTGGCGAGATAACAAAAATTTTCGACCGGAAAAATTGTGCTGGCGCAGCGCGAACTTCAAATGCTAGAACAAATGAATAGTTACCGGCTCCGTTCGGCCTTAATTCTCCCTTTTTACTCACAGTCGCCATATCTTCGGGCTCCGACCACCCCAGCTTCTTGAAGTCTGGCAAATACTTTTTTGTCGTTTCGGATACAAACGAGTCGCCCTCGTAAAGACGTGGTGTTTCTTGATAAGGCAGAACGCTAATTAAAGCTTTATCTGGTGGAGCAGTAGCCAGTATAGGGATCTCCTTGGCCCCTGGAAAGGACGCACGATGTTCATCTATAGTGCAAACGTGGCCACGAGACAATTTTAAATGAAAGTCTAAACCACTTCGATTTTGAATCCAGAATGGGGAGTAAAAAAATACAGTGCGAGCAGCATTTTTTTCCCACTGTGGGTGAAAAATAAAACACGGACCGTCATCAAGGATCACTTCGAATGCATCCGAATTAAATACTTCACGGGATGCTTCAAGACGCACTAAGAAAGGTGCACTCCATGTCGGAGCTCTGTTGTCCTCATTAGCGCAAAGACGCATTCTCATCAATGCAGGTTTGTCTAAATCCAAACCAAACACTTGAATAGCCTTGCCACTTTCAATATACATTTTGCGGCAGTTAACTTCATTGACATAGTTAAAATAGTCAATTTGACCAAGCGTTTTCACTGCTCGAGACTTTTTGTCCTTCATCGAATTGTCCACAATGCGAAACTCTTTCTTACTTGTGAGTGTGTCAACTGGACAATCATCAGGCTGAACAATAGCGTACTCGACACCGCAAGGAAGAACGTTATGAAGCACCAATTGAGGCTGAATAGTCAACGACCAGACACCTAATTTGGCGTCGTTGGCAGAAATCTTTTCAATTACAACCGTAGGCTGATTATCAATACAACTTGATGAAGGGTATACAATTTCCTTTCCAGTGGGTACGATCTCATTTGGGTCAGGGAGAGCAGCGTTTGTACCTAGCTTCTCCTTTACACGTTTTGCTGAAGAGACTGAAATCGTATCTTCGCTACGCAAAGCTTTTTGAGCCTCCAGCTGCTCAAATCTCGTCATTCGCTTGTAAAGGCGCTGTTCTCCGACGGACAAAGGTAGAGTGTTACTCCACTCGGTTTCTCCGATTTGACGGATAGCAAAATATCCAATGCCAACTAATTCCAAGGGAATACTGAGTGTACTGAGAGCCTGTAGAATAAAAAAACGTTCTTCCGAGTTGGGCTGTTTTGGGTTGCAGCGAGCAATCCGCCCCTCCTCGTCATACATTAACAGCTCCGTGTCCTTAGCAGTTCCATTGCGAATACATTCAGCTCCAGAGACCTTCACTTGTAGACCATAAAACCCATCAACATAGATGTGAACGGCAGCCAAAATAGGGAGGTACCGCCGTTTACATTCGCCAAAGTAAGAATCGATCCACTCGTAATTTGGGTCCAGCGCTTTCACTCGGTGCAAACACGCGTACGCCCTCTGCAGTTCTTGTCGCGTTGGCTCCTCCATCTTCGTCAGCAGAGCCACACCTTGATCGTATAATTCTGCAATTGACGACTCCGATTCTACGTCTTCGAAATATGGAGTCAGTTCGTAGACCTGAGTTTGACCTATCGACATTAAAGGCACACCGTGAATCGTTCGATAACCTTCAACCTCTAATGAAATAAAGCGATCAACAGTGGCTCGCGATTTCGCAATCGCAATCTTAAATTCTTCCCAAGAAACTTGTCCAGATTTGTCCGTATCTGCCACTGTAATAAAATCTTCCACAGCCCGAGCAAAGTCAGCCTCATTATCCAAAATACTGCTACTTGAACGCGCGTATAGTGACGAGTTTCTCGTGTCTGACGACTTTCGTTGCTTATCTTCCTCCTCGAATACTCTTCGAAGAACTGCGCGCACTTCTTCAGCGTCCAACTCGCCACTTCCATCTTTATCAGCATCGCGAAAAGCTTGTCGTAACTGCTTCTCCTTCAAGCTTTGTTGTTCGTATTCTACAGCTTCACTATTATCCAATAACATGCAGGCACTTGCCTCGCCAGATGAAACAGCAGTGACAGCTGTTATCACTTGCTCACGCACACGCTCCTTCAGCTGCTTTTTGGCTACCATATAATACTTAACATTCACGCCGCTTTCGTTCAGCATCCAAAAAATACCACCAAGTTCTTTAATGTGAGGACGCTCAGCCTTTGCGCGATGCTCTACCTTGGAAAATGCGGTAATGTTTGAATTCATTGCTTTCATAAAGGCTGACGTAACGTTCAATTGAAAATAGCGATCTGACGAGTAAATCACTTCCAGAGGTGAATCAGGCACTTTCTTTAAGTCAAGGATTCCTTGGTAAAACTCAACGAACGGTTCGATTTGACGCGCCTTCGGATTAAAATAATTGCCATATAAGTCGAAACTGATTTTTGCAACTCCAAAATTATCTGTGACTTGTTTCCGCGCTTGCAGATCGGTAGGAGTACTCGAATTTTCACCCTCCCATATACTGAAGTTAGCGTAAATTACAAGCTCTTCTAGAGATATCTCAATTGCCGGAAGGCCCATTGGTAGCATATCATCAATCAAGCGAAAGTAAAAGCCGCCAAATGACGTCGAAAGAACCGTTTGAACAAAGAGCTGCTGCTCAGCGGCAAAAGATAGGTTAGTGGATACCTGGCTGTGGGCATCGTCTTTCAGTCTAGACAGCAACTGATCGATAACATCACCACGACCACCCATTTCCATCACCTTACTCAGTAGCCAACGGCACTGTTCACCAGGCTTTATAAGAGACGGATTCACGATTCGATTCCACGCTTCCTGAGCATATTCATAATTTTTAAACGTACGAACCATTTTTTTTTGAACAATCATAGGTTTTTGACCGTTCAGTGAAGTACGTGATGCTCCAATTTGCCCCTCATACCGTTTCCAAAAAGTGGCAAGTGCTGCTGCGTTAGCAAGATTACTAGCATTGTCACCTGTAAGATATGGTACTTTGTTTCGCGCTGTGTCCGGGTCAACATATTCTTGGCCAGTAATTGAAACCACATGGCGATGAAGTCGTGTATACAGGGTCTTATTCCGGCTCAACGCATCCTCAAATTCCTCCAAAGAAATATCACCGCTTCCATCACTGTCCACAATGCTAACAAACTCAGCCACGGTGGCATCGAACTCCGATTTGGTCAGATTATCACAATCAGTTGCGCTGCGGAGAAGATGCCCGATTTCTGCTACATCCAGTGTGCCCCCACCATCAACATCCCGCAACTTAAATTCAACTTTAAGTCGATCCAAGTAGCGCTTTTCATCAACTTCACGCCTCGCTTTATTTATTCGAGCCTTGATTTCCTCACGATTTTTTGTAACCTCAATATCTTCCTGCATTGCTTCATTTAGAGAGGCCAAAATACTTAGAAGAACTCCCAAATCATTCACTGAGAGATTCATAGCAAAGTCAGACACTTGCATCGTTAATTTGCGGCGTGCACCAGGTTTTTTGCGATCTACACGATGGTCGATGACCAACCGCTCCTCAACCTCTTCAATGTCTGGATGGTCAACTTCAACGATTTGTTGTTTACCCAATGCTTTTCGAGCAGCGTTCCACATATCTCTTCCGGGATTTTCGGAACCGCCTACTGCCATATCACTGTGCTTGGATAAATTTTGAGTCGGACTGCCAACGCAAAGTCTATATCCCATTGAAAAATCGACGCCTTCGCCTTCGAGTTCCAATATGGTACGCAAGTCTCCAATATCAAGTTCAATACTGTCGGCACGCAAGACAAGTGTACATGGAGTCAGTGCTACATCTACTAGCTCCAGCTCTACAGCTTCCGAGCGCTGCGAGCTTAAGATTCGGAGCTTAGTGTCCGAAGTAAAAGCTAACACTAACGACTTCATAGTTTTAGAATCTCCAACAAGACAAAATTTGCAATTTTGTAAACAGATACTGCAACCAAGCGACATCCCCCCAAGCATTAAAGGTGAAAAAGGCTTTGGCAGATCTTCCTCGTAAATGGGTTTTGCAGCATCTCGCCGCTCTGGCGAGTCCATAATGTCTACCATCTCGCACGCAATGAAACGCATTTGTTCATTTTCATCGTCGCTAATGGCGGGCAGATATTTATGCACCAAGCACAACAGTGGGTCAAATAAAAGTAGAAACGAGAAGTGATTTAACGTCACTCCAACATCCATGTGGCCGTCCCCACGCTGTGTAATAGCTATCGACATCATAACTTCAGCTTCAGGATTGCGATCCAATACTTGACGAAACACATTGGTTGAAGCGCCACGATTGTCCAGCAGACCAAACCGCACGACATCCAGTCCAATCTCGATAGCAGTGTCTTTTTCTTCAATTTTTGTCATTAGATGACGCAGTTGGAAATCCAAATCATGCGCAAAAAACGTCATCAATCTATCATTGTTATCGTCAATCATACGCACGTCCATCTTCTTCATCTTGAACGATAATCGAAAAAGGTGAAACATCGACGTAGTTTCTGGTATCGTGTCTTTATCGACGTAGTGATCGACCGAATTTTCCACAAACTTCCATAGATTTCTTCTCTCCACCTCGTCTTCGCTAACGAAAGGCAGTGGCTTACCCGCGTTTGGTACTGACCAGCCAAGCGCTAGCGAACGTAAGTAGAGGAGACGCGAAGCGAGGATTTTCGTTTCTATCTCATCCAAGCGAGCTTTTCGCTTATCGATGACTTCCTTTCTCTTGTAGCCTTCGTACATACGAAGCACGAAGCCCGTGTCATTGTCAAATTTCCACTGCTCACTGAACAATGACATGTATTCTGCGGCTTCGGGAGGGGTGAGCTCCATGCAAGCGAGTTCATCTTCAATGGACGCTGCTGTTTGCCAATCATAATAATAGTTAATGGGCTGCAACAATTTTAAGAGCATTCCAACCTGGGCAGGTCGCAGTTCCACCACGAGCGTCTGCCCAGGGGCAAACAATATCTCAAGCTCAAGCGCGCGTACTGCAGCGCCCTGTTTCAATACTAAGGACTGGAAGCGATAGGGCATCCAGACACTAATTTCCATGGTGAACGGGGCTACAAGATAGCAGACATTTGCACTTTCTCCAGGTTTCACGTTCAAAAACATTTCATAATTCACCAACTGAAGCACCCGCTTGCTTTGGCTGTCTTCAAAGCGAGTGCTACGACCAACCTCGAACCGTTCTAGAGTAATACCTAAAGTTTTGTTCGAATACTCGTCACGGATAAGGAGCGAAAATGATTCCAGCACAAATACAAACGAGTCCAGAAGTTCGTCCACCCACAAGTGCCAAAACGCGGGCCTGGGCGACGCCTTGTCCCCAGTCTTTTCATTCTTGGACATTTCTGCCTCACGAATTTGCTTGCGTAAACTTTCCAGATCACTTAATTTCTGCACCACAGTAGCCGTCCAGGCGTTTACACGCTCGACTCGCGCCTTGGCAGCTTGCTTGACTGCCTCCTTGCAGCGCGTCTTGTTCTCCTCACGTTGCCACATCCATTTCTCAGCAGCGTCAAGCTTCAAGCCAAGACGTAATCCATTAATTAAGTACTTGGACTCCAGACGCCGAGCCTTTGGATCAGTCGGTTGACCGCTTGCAAGACGCACCAGACGCCCCCAAAGCGGCAAGACTAAAAGAAGCTGCTGCATTTCCAGATGCTCTAAATCAAATGGGAGACCGGTCATCTGCTCTATGTACGGCATTATTCCATTGCCCAATATTAGGTCACACAGCTCCAGTGACCCATCGCGAAGGGACCACGAAATCGTAAATTTGGAGCCTATGGCAAACGCTGCGTACCGGCGTAGCAGCCGCGTTAGCAGCACATCGCCGTACACTGCAAAGGCTGCGATAGCTATAGCAATCGGCAGCAGCAAAATGTGCACCATCCACGTGTATGCACAACAAGACGTTTCTGTTGCGGATCTGAATTGCCAATACGGTTAGGGGCGATTCTAACAAGCTTGATGAGATTTTTTATGCGAAAATACTGACTAGTTTTAAGTTTATATCAGAGGTAAAAGTACTTAATTAATTGGGCGTAGCGAAACGTGATTTACTTATCATTTGTATAGGGCACTTTCTCGTTGCGTTGTGCATCAGTTTTTTTCTTGCTCGGTATTGTCCTCGTGAAATAACCTCAATCAAGGCAGCTTCAACTTCAATCTCTGTCGCAACATTAACGACCCAATAGAACTCCGACAGGTACTAAATCTAGACCAGTGACTTTTTTCAAAATTAAAACGCGAAATTGCCCGGAATCCATCCGCATCATGCTCTTGCCGAGAATCTACGAGAGCCATCTCGATGTTATGTCCCGCTTTTCACGCAGGACTGCGTCCATTTGAGCATATTCTCTTCTCCATAATTTTGCGCTCCCAACTTGCGCTTGCCAGTCGCGAAATTCTTGTAAGCTGTGCCGACGCTCTCCATTCATAAACTTTTGATTTGCCTTACGTTCGGCTTCAACTCCGCCGGATAGCCACGCTGTTACTCGATGAGGAAAAAGGTCGATCCAGAAATGATAACTACGGTAGAGCTGCGATGTATGTTTTTCGAAACGAACGTGTGCTGGAAATTATCGGTTATCAGCAATTCGTAACGTCTTAAGCATTGGCATGGCTTTGAGAATGTTCAGCGTCTCTAAGGCGTCAATGAGTTTGTTGCTGATGTCGATGTTGATAAGTAATGAACAGCGAGCAAGTTCTTGCAAGTCTGTGCTTGTAGTCAGAAGGTTGCGCAATATGTTTAACGACAACAGCTTCGTTGGTGCGTGATCCTTGCAAGCGATTGAATATGGTTCTAGATCAAGTCCAGCATTTAAAGGCACCGTAGCTTAAAGAGGTGCGCCAAGTTTTTTCAATCTTTAACATGCCTTTCGATTCGAGCCAAAGAGTCGTCAAGTTGTGGTAAGCCCTTGATGCGCTGAAACCCGCGGAGGCGCGCGAACAAACTGTCATCTAGTTCTTGTTGAAAGTTTGTCATGTTATGCATGTGTGCATGCTGCATACAAATTTCAAGTTGTGCGCGATCATTGTGGCCATTTTTGCATTTATGCATATTGTAGTACTTTGGAATTTTATCTTTATATTAAGTTTAGGTTAGGTTCTTAGGTACGCATTTATAATTAGTATATCTTTTACCTTTTAAGTCGCATTACATCCTGCCCTCCTGCGCACCTTCCCTGATCAGGTAGGGCGCGCTTCTTTACAAGAAACTTCGATCCCAACGGCAGTCAGGCACTAGCGGTCTGAACTGCCATTACGGAAAGTTACACGTGCCCCCAACTCGTATCAACTTCCGACAGGTTATGAGCCCAAGGGACACGGGGGCACGTAAGGACATATAGAATTCAAGATAGTACTCGACTTTGGTCTTTGGCGTTGGCGGTTACGTCTGGACGGTCTCTGGTACATTGGAGTTGCTTTTTTTTAAATGAAGTCGACTGTTACGCTGGCTATTGCGCTATTGTCGTGGTGAATTGTTTGGTTTAGCGTTTGGTTGCCATGGACGAGGAAGACGTCTTCGACCCTGAGGGCGTGTGGTGGAGTCAAGTTCGAAATCGAATACATTTGTATCGACAACCTGACCACCACCATCGTGCCCAGCCTTCCAACTTACGGGGGGGGGGTACCCCGCGGACCTCCATTCGAAATCTGGTCCGATAGTCCGCTGCTGGCAGATGACCGGTCATCATCTAAAGACACTTGGTCCGATTCACTTAAGTTCATCTCACCTTGTGTACCCGATGGAATGGGCTAGTTACACACTCGGTGGATCGGGATCGCAGATCGATCTGATTCGGTCTTGAATATGAGACGTGATGGCTAGTTGTACCTAGGGCGGAACTCTTCACCCCAGGTACGTACAGACCAGAAACACTTCCAAGAGATAAATTCCAATAGGTCGATCGTCCAAACGATCTAGACCTGACCAATACGAAATAATAGAGGGTAGACCAATCAACCGGTCTAGCCCCTGACCAATATGAGAGAAGACCAAAACCGGTCTAAACTCCAACCAATGTTGCAATGAGCCAATATGTCCACGTGAAGACCCAATATGCCCGTGAAACTCCACAAACGATATCTCCACGTAAAGGCCAATCCAGCGAATATCACGTTCCAAACGTACTTGAATTAAAGTGTCGAGATCGCCAAATCGTACTCCCGTCGAGGGACTTCCGGTGGCCAAAGTGCGCGTGCGGCGCGTCCAGACCGGGTATAATAGGCGAGAGGAGATAATTCAACCCTCTGCCCCCAAACACTCCGCGGCGGGCGGAGGCGACTAGTGTACGTGAAAAGAAGAACGGCGACCCCTTGCTGCGGTGTAGACCAAGACCAGAAGAGGTTTTTGCCACTTATTCCTAGACCAAAAAACCTTTACCTGGAAAAATTCGTAACCAAAAGACTTCTACTTGGAAAAACCGCAACTAACCAATCATACTACCTCCCTATGGTCCCTAATGTACCCACACAAAATTATGTAAAATACCCAAAGTCAGGTGACTCACCCAAGACCAACGTTCTTGATACTCCTTGAATTTGATAGGCTAAAAGCCCCCCCTTGTTTAGACCAATCCGAAATTCGACCAACTGCCTTGACCAAAAGTGACCAAATTTGTGGTACACTTCACCACAGCCGCCCCTGGGTCCGACCGTGTCGCACAACGATAACGGTCTGACCTCACCCATCACTTGACCAACTGGACCTTGGTCACTCACACTTCTTCACCATGGACCAGCCATCTTCGCCACCTGCGCCAGGTATTTTCTTTACTGAACTCGATCTTCTTATGCTTCCCTTTGACGCTTGTTCTTGTTGTTCTTGCAGAAACTCTATGCGCCGAGTCGCCCCACATTGCTTCACCTGTTTGGTCGGCCCGGTCTGACAGCCCACGTAACTCTCATGCACTTCAAACATCGGAAGGGTGTCAGACTGAAGCCGACACGCGGATGCAGGATATGCTCGCAGAGAACACGCGTCTCAGGACCCAGGTGGCCCACCAGGTAACACGAGGTGCGCATCTTTGGTCTTCGTCTTGTACTTTTCTTGACCCTCGTTTGCCTTCAGCTTTCATCCCTCCCGGCGTCGTCAAGGCAATAGGTGCCTTAGTTGACGCCGATAGGCAGTCCAACGATCATGTTGGCCAGCTCCGACACATTTTGGAGGAGTTGATAAGCGCGCGCCATGATCTGTCCCGCCTGGAGGCTTATTAGTCTCATCTCCGGGATCAACTTGCACTTGTTCGTCGGCAGCAGCTGGACGGACAGTTTGACGCGACTTCACTGCGCATGTAAGGCGACTACCTCGCGCGACGCATTGCCGAGTTGAAAATTGCGATTCAAGACCAGACCGGGAAGGTCCGGTCCTGTCAGGACAGGTCCGAAGCTTGGACGCAAGAGTCGGGTCTTCGTCAGGTGGCACTGGACCAGTGCCGCCTGCGCTTGATGAACTTGCTACCTCCGTGTTCGACTGCTTCCTCCAGCGTAGATTGGTCCGCATCGGCAACCTTAGTCGCATCGGGGCAAGACCAAGACCGCTTGAAGCAAGACCAAGACCGGCTTCGTTCATTGGCTGATATTCAGCAGTCTGAAATTACACCAAAGTCAAAGAAGCGCGCGGACGCGCCGAGTAAATCGAGGGCTGGGGCACTGCGCGCGGACCCGGAATCGGGGGGAAGCGTTCAGTGTCCCATAAGCGAGCCAAGACACAGGCGCTTCTCATGGACTCGGACTCGGACGCGGACGACATCTACAGCCCCTCGGAAAGTAGATCGCCCTCGCGCCGTACTGCAAGTCGCATCCAGCACACAGGGGTATCGTCTGAGGAGGACTACAGCGAAGGGTCCGGCGATTCCGAGTTCATGTTCCCCATCCAGTCCAAGTCACGAACGAATTTGCGTGACAGTTTCGTCCAAGTGGCGTCGACAGTGGGGTCAGAGCAGAAGACCGGTCTGCCAAGTGACGCTGCACCAGTATCGACACCTGCGACGCCGGCGCCTTCGGTTCTCCCCGGGACCTCCGGGCTTCACAAGTATGCCTTATTGAAGAACATGGCGGTTGATACCAGCTCCCTTCCGCCGCGGACGTTTGAAGTCACTTGGACGTGGTCGTCGGGGCAAATCGGCTGTTTTCGCCGGTCTACCCTGACCAAGCAGCTTCTGGCCCGGTCTTTCTCTCGCCCGGACTCTTGGCTTTTTCCACCGGCCAAGAAAACCCCTGCCGCGTCTGCATGGAGGGCGGACTTGATTACGTCGGCGCAGATCTCCCGCCTATACGGCGATGCACCATGGAAAATCTTCGAACACTCCAAGATAGGACTTGTGTTCCACTTGACTCCATGGATCGGCACTTTGCTAGGCCGGGTGAAAAATTTCAACAGGATCCACGGCCAAGCAATTTGGGAAGCGTCCCACTACTTGGTGCTTCCTCCCGACCGGGTGCGACAAGATCCGGGCCTGGCGACGTTCCAGAGCAAGCGCAAGCAACGTCGAATTCGAGCGGGAGAGGCTTGGCAATCCCTGTGCCAGTACATTTTGGACGGGATGCGAGCTCGCGAGTGTGACGTCGACGTGTTCTTGTACCCGGTGTTCCTCCACATACCAAGGCGTCGCGTTGAGAAGACCAGACTGCTGGCCGACGACGGCACATGGTACCCCGGTCTTGATTGCGCTGAGCCGGTCGCGGACCTCAAGGATGCTTTGGTCCAGCTTGACCGGAAGGACCCCTGGCGTAACCAGTTTCAGGATCAAGTGGAACATCATCCGTCAATGGTCATCGGCCGTCTTTGGGGCGATAGCAAGTGAAGTCGTAGTAGTCGACCAGATAACTCGTAATATATGTCATCATTTCTTTTCATATGTCCGATCGTAAAATCACTTGAACTAATTTTACCACTCTCTCCATAGTTGCACCGAACACGTTATCGTAAACAGTTCCACTCCCATCACGAAAAAAAGTCATCACATTCATCATTCCGCTATTCCAATCCATCACAGTTCATCACAATTTCACATCAACTCCGGACGTTCCACATCTTCACACCGGTCTAGACCGACCGATGCTACTGCGTGTCTTGGTCTTGGTCTTCATGGGTCTGCATCACTGCGAAGCGATTACGACTTACTCGTTCTCGTTCGAACTCTCGTAGAAGAGCCCCACAATTCAAGTCGAGCTCGTCGACCCAAGTTGATTCATCATGGTCCTTCCATCGGACCAGCTGCTCTCGGTGAGTCCGACCGAACCTGGTCTTCTTGGTCGACCGAACACCCAAGACCTTCTCCACTTCAAACTCGTCTTCCTCTAATGGTCGTTCCCAACTGTCCTCCGGCAGTAGCTCTTCATCGAAATCAAATCTTTTTTCTTCGTCTACCAGACAGGGAGTTTTGGGCCGATCCGGAAATTCTCGGACCAGCTCCAACTTGGACACATGCACAATCGGGAAGACCTTGTAATCTGTACCAGTTGTTACTAGACGGGCAGCGTGCTCACCAATCAGCTCGGCAACACGGAAAGGGCCGTGCCACATGCGATCCAGCTTCTTCGCATAGCCCTCTTTCACTCGGTCTAGGTATATCCATACTCTCGCCCCTGGTTCTATACCGTGGGGTCGGACCTGGTCATTGGTCCGGTCTGCCCGGTCTTGTGTGGCCTGACGCAGCTTTTCGTTGACTACTTCTTTTGCATGCTGGTAGAGTTTCTGGACCTGCATACACCAGCGTCGAGCATCGCGATCGCGGGTCCGGGTGCAACCGATAGGTATCGCAGCTTCCAGTGTCGACCGAGGGTCCAATCCATATGTCAGATAAAAAGGCGTTTCTCCTCGGACCCGATCGGTCGACGAGTTGAGTGCAAACACCAACCATTCTGCATACTCGTCCCAATCTCGCTGTTCTGGGTCAGCAACGTACATCTTGATCGCTCTTGTAATAGTTTGTACCATACGTTCTGCCGATCCGTTCTCTTGCGGGCGATATGCCATCGTCGCGCTCTGTTTCTGGCCCAGCATGTTATTGAACGATCGGAACACCTCGGCCATAAAACCGGGTTCCCGATCGTGTCTGATAACCTCGCTGGCACCGAACCTTCTGAATACGCATTCTTCATAACTCTGGGCGATCTTCTCCGCAGATCGGGATGCACTAGCCTTCGCAATAACTAGACCGGTGAACAGGTCTACCCAGATCAACAACTCAGTATTGCCATATGTCGATTTAGGCAGCGACGGTATATGGTCCATCGCTATGACCTGGAAAGGGTAGGTAGCTTCGATATTTCCGGGCGATCGCCCCTTGATTACCGGTCTACCCTTTCCGGTCTCGCAATCCGTGCAACAGACCACATATTTCTGCACACTGCGGAAAAGCCCTCTCCAGTGGAAGTGGGACCTGATCTTGTGATAGGTCCTTCCTATACCCTGATGTCCCCTTTCTAGACTCACGTGATAGTGATGAAGGACATCCGGCTGCAGCAACTCGGGGATCACTAATTTCGCCAATCGGTCCCGGTCTGCACTGCCTTGGTCGGCATCGCAGCAGTAATATATTAAACCATCCTCATCCACTTCGTAACTGTCTGCGATCTTGGCACATTCTTTTGCTTGACCATTCGTCAACTTAGACAATTCACCGCGCAGGTAGGTCTTCAAATTCACAATCCATTCTTCTTCGTCCTGCGCCTTGAGGATCCGTTCCATCCTTAACTGTTGCACTACATATTCGTTCAAACTTTCCTTCGGGAACGGTCGGCGAGACTTCTGAGCTTTCGATCTAGTCGCGACCATCACATGCACCTGGACTGGGGCGTTCTTGGGTCCGATCACCTCTGGGAGCCTGTTTATATTCACGAATTCATCCAGAACGGCCTTCTCGGTGATCATAGCCCCGGTCTGGTCTTGCATGGCCTTGGCCGCGAGGTAGTCGGCGCTTCTGTTCCAGTCCCGTTTCACGTGCAATAGCTCGTGGTTGGGGTGGTCCTTCAATTCCTTCATTACTCGATCATTTAGCGTCCGTAGTCGTGGAGCCTTGCAGTCGATCTCTCCGGTGATCTTCCTGATCACTAGGTTGGAGTCACCACATATGATGACTCGCCCCTTCTCTTGCGACGACAGCAGGTCCATACATAGAAGTAGACCTCGGTACTCCGCCTCGTTAACAGTAATATCCGGCGTTAAATCGGCAGCCGCTGCAGCTATAGACCATTGTGGCAACTTCCACAATATGGCACTATAGGCTCCGACCTTCTTCTCCACGCTTGCCGATCCGTCAAAACTTAAGACCAAGAGCTCTTCATCATGGTCGACGGCCGGTGGCGGTCTCGAAACTGACTACCGAGGTTGCTTCCTCGGGGCAATAGCTATCAATGCCTCGTCCACTTCAGACCGAGGGGTGATACTGGCAGCTAATGTGCCCAATATCTCTTCCTCGCCCCCGGTGCACTTAACGACCTCGGGGGTCCACTGCGACAAGACCGCCGACCATCTGCCTAGACGTCCGTCCATCCCATTGGCTGATAATAGCCAGGACAAAGTAGACCGTCTTGACAGGACCTTTATAGCTCGGCCGACCAGCAGGTTGTAACACACATCCAGAATTCGTATCAACGCCAGCACTTCTTTCTCGACAATTCCATAGCTCACTTCATTTGGTTTTAGCGTCCGGCTCGTAAACGTGACTGGATGATACACACCATCATGATCTTGTACGAGAGTGGCCGAAATGGCCCACTGACTAGCATATACAATAATGGTCGGGACCTTTTCGGGATCGAAATGCTTCAAAATCGGTGCCGTCAACATCTTAGCCTTCAACATACCAAAAGCAAACTTTGCACGCTTCATATGGTCTTCGGCCTCCACTTGCGGACAATCTGCAGCAAGACCAGAGTCGGCGCCCGCATGTAAAGTTTCCCGGTCTTCTTCGCGCAACATATGGTAGTCCACTTCCCGGAGCTCATACAACACAGCCGCGTAGATAGCAAAATCTTCGATGAAGCGGCTATAATAATTCAAGCTTCCCAGGAAGGACTGCATTGCCTTCAGCGATCTGGGGAACGGGAGGTTACTCAGCGAATCCAGGTCCTTGGGATTAGCCTCTAGACCATTGTTCGAGACCATATGGCCTAAATATGCGACCTTGAACATACCCCAAAAACTTTTCACGGCACTGATAGACAGGTTCCAGCGGTCGCACGTCTCCAACAATCGTTCAACCTTCTCGCAAAGATCGTTCCATGACGAGGAAGGTATCAGAATGTCGTCGATGTACGACCGCCTCCCTACAACGGACGATCCTCTTTCCCGATCGGGTTCACCCTCTCTAAACACATCATAATTTTCAACAGGGTCCCGATCGGTCTTGATCTTGAAGTGTCCGTACAATGCGTTGTCTATCAGCCTTTGATAGATATGGGGCGCGTTCTTCAGACAGAACGGCATACGGTTCCACTCGAAAAGACCAAACGGTATCACAAATGCGGAAATCTCACGGGCTCGATCAGTCATCGAGACCACCCAGAATCCACTTGCCATGTCCAGCGAACAATACCACAAGGTCTTGTCCAGGTCTTCCAACAAATCATTAATCAGCGGCATCGGGTACACCATAAGTTTAGTTAACCTATTTACCAGCCGATAGTCGATGCACAACCTAATGTCGACGCCGTTCTTCTTGATAACAATTACGATCGGCGAGACCCATGGCGAGGTCGACGGTCTAATAATCTTGGTAGCCAACAGTCCATTGATAAGATCAGAAAGCTTTTCCCGGTACTGTGGCGCCACGCATCGACATCGCTGAGCAATCGGCTTGGCATCTCCAACGTCAATATCGCAGATCGCACCACGGGCTGCAGGTGGTAAGGCATTGCCCTTTCCGATCAGCAGATGTCTTTTCTTCCATATGATATTCTTCAACTGCTCGATCTGGTCTGGACTGTTAAGGTCTTGATCACCCACTTCTAAATCATCCATTGTAACTTCGGGAGAGTCGGCAGACACTTCAGGGAGGACTGCCATTTGGCTTTCCAGCTCCTGAATGTACTGTTCCCCGCCTTCATGTATACAGACTTGTCCATCTTCTGGGGTGATATCACCTAGACCATCTGGACCGGCTGAACGCCCCTGGTCTTGATCGACGGGCTGTCCTTCACTGATATCGGTATGATTAGGAATACCGTCATGGTCCGACCTAGCAACTTCATGTTCCCCTTCTTCTGTTTCTTGCTCCGCTGTCGCCTGGTATTGTGCTGACACCACGTTGACTAGCCTCGGCTCGTCTACTTGATGGTCCACCGTTCCTGGTGACTGCGGCGCCTTTCTTCGGACCAACATCTTTTTTGGGGTGACATAACTTGGTCTTTCTAGTAAAGGTGAGGTATCCTCTTCCACCGACCCATCATCGCTGATAAGATCGGTGATAGATTGGTACGCCAGGTTTTGCCACTCGACATACCGCCTCGACCCAATCGAGACGAACCCCATCTTCCTTGGTACCTTCCCTTCTGCTAACCACATGCCGACAATAGTGTTGTTGTCCAGTGTCAGCGGCTTGTCACCGATATTGGTAACACGGACAAAATCACGTCGACCAGCACTCTTTACGAAGGTCGAGACCCACCGATCGCCCCTGGTCAACCACAACTTCCTCGAACGAAAACCTTTCTCAACCGGGGTATCGGCAGACCGACCAACTGGGATAGTGAGGTCTTGGTCCCACCGGACCAGATCGGTATACGAACCATACAGAGATCTTCGACCAGCCAACTGGACCTGGACCTCATCCGGGAGCGTAAGCACTCCATGGGACAGGTCTAGGCGAATACCAGCTGGGACCATGAAATCCATTCCTAGTAAAGCGTCTTGACCAGCCAACTTGCCAACCCAAGCGCTGAAAAAGTAGACCAGCGATCCCGACAAAGTAATTTTCACACGCGTTCTTCCTTCGGTCATATAAGAGTTTTCGCCGATCCCGACGCATTCTTGTCTCTGGGTATCGTCTGTACGACATCCGACCTTACGAGCAAATGCGGAGTCGATTATCGAGACTTCAGCTCCAGAGTCGAACAACATCGTCGCTTTCTGGTTATTAATCTTGCCACAGGCTTTCGCCTGCTTGAACCATTTATCAGGCGCGTGATACTTCCAGTATCCGCGGGATTCTCCAGGCAGCAAGTCCAACTGCATAACCACCTTAGTCCGGGAGTACTCATCGGTCTTCAGACTGTAGACCGGATGGTCTTGGTCGACGCAATTTGGAATAGAACGTGTATTGTCGGTCTTATCCTCCTTGCCGACATATGCATAGATGTGAACCGTAGAACGCTCGGCTCGATCCAGATTCCAACCTGGCGAGCGTTCTAGTTTAACATCTTTTCTGCGTCCGGCGGCAGCATCCCCGCATGCTTGTCCGGCACGTACCACTTGCGTATCATGTTAAAAAATCCTTCAATCTTGCAGTGGACGGCCTCGTGGATCTCTCCACATGACTTGCATACGAAGAGGCAATGGTCAGTCGGGTGGCCGCGTCTCTCGCACTTCTTTCACACCATCTTCTTCCAGCAGTTTGGACCATCATGTTTGCTCGACCCACAGTGGGAGCACTTCTGACGAGGTCGGTATGGATCGGACTTGCTTCCGTTCCTTCCCTTCCGGTCCACCTGGTCGGACTTCGACTTGGTCTTCGGGGCAGTTCCCGCAACATAGACGTAACGGTACTGGTCTTCATCCGATGACTCCTGGCTGGATGGACTTCCACTTTTTGCCCTTCTGACCCCGTGCTGGCATCAGCTACAATTGCCTTGACCTTTCGGGTCGGTCTGGTCCAAGGTCTCTTGACCGGATCGGTATGGGTCTTGGAACGATAGCGACCTGATCCACCAGCGGTCTTCGCTCTCATACTACGCGACTGTTGTAACGTCCGCAGGGTCTGTTCGACTTCGCCCGCATCCTTAAGACGCAGTAGAGTAAGCTGGTCCGCCAGTTCTTGATCGTCAAGGGTACTAATATAGTGACCCACATGTTCTAAGGCGGCAACGTTCGGCGGGTTATTCTCTTTGATTGTTATACCGGCGCGAAGTGCAACCACGTTCAACCGATGCAAATACTCGATCAGTGTTTCGTCGGCCCGCTTCTGCATATGGTGGTACTTACGGGCGCTTGAAAATCCGGAGTTACAATATTGCCCTTCAAACTCTGCACATAGCTGGTCCCAGTGTGGAGAAGCGTGCCCAAAATTTGGCACACTTCTGGTCAAGTTTCGTCAAGGCATTTGGTCTAATTTCGGATTGGTTCAAACAAGGGGGGCTTTTCATCCTATCAGACTCAAGAAGTGTCAATAACGCAAGTTTTGGTGAGTCACCCGACTTTGGGTATTTTACATATTTTTGTGGGGATACATTTAGGGACTATAGGGTAGTAGTATTTTAGTTGTGGTTTTACCTTTTAGGACAGAGGTTATACCTTTAAGTAAGGAAATCTTTTAGCTTTCGGATAAGTGGCTGAAACCTCTTCTGGTCTTGGTTCACACCACAGCAAGGGGTCGCCGTTATTCTTTTCACGTACACTAGTCGCCTCCGCCCGCCGCGGAGTCTTTGTGGGCAGAGGGTCGAATTATCCCCTCTCGCCCATTATACCCGGTCAGGACGCGCCGCACGCGCACTTTGGCCCACCGGAAGTCCCTCGACGGGAGTACGATTTGGCGATCTCAACACCTCAACTCAAGTACGTTTGGAAAGGGCTATTCACTGGATTGGTCTTGGCGTGGAGATATCGTTTGTGGAGTTTCACGAGCATATTGGGTCTTTACCCGGACATATTGGCTTGTTTTAATATTGGTTGGAAACTAGACCGGTTTTGGTCTTATTTCGTATTGTATTGGTCAGGGGCTAGACCGGAACGGTCGGTCTACCCTCTATTATTTCGTATTGGTCAGGTCTTGATCGTTTGGACGACCGACCTATTGGAAGTTATCTCTTGGAAGTGTTTTTGGTCTTTTTGTGTCTGGGGTGAAGAGTTCCGCCCCAGAGATACCTACCCAGATCGGTCTTCTATATTCAAGACCGCTTCGATCCAATCTGCGATCCCGATCCACCGAGTGTGTAACTGGCCCATTCCATCGGGTACACAAGGTGAGATGGACACTAAACAATCGGACCAAGTGGGTTCTGATGACGACCGGTCGTCTGCTTGCAGCGGACGATCGGCCCAGATCTCGAGTGGTGGTCCGCGGAGTACCCCCTCCAAAAGTTGGAAGGATGGGCGCGATGGTGGTAGTCAGGTTATCGATGCTAATGTTTTTGATTTCGAACTTGACTCCACCACACCAGTCAGACCGGACATCCCGACCTAACTGTTGGATCCAGTTGGCAGTCGGTCCTTTCAACAAATCCCGAAAGATAATACACCTTTCACTTTTCGGGGTCTGGTCTCGCAGGAACGCAGACTTGATCCGACCGAACCAAGACCGGGCCTGGTCTTCATCAGATCCTTGCCAGTGAAGTCCTTGAGGTCGTTCGTCGCGGCCATACGGATGCGCGGAATCGCAGCAGATCCAAAGTCGTAAGCAGTAGTGGAGGCTAGGCTAGCCTTGCGTGGCTTTCCAGCGCCCGTACCGTCTGATCCCACAGTGGTCGTCAAGACCGCCGACCGACTCCATGTCACAGTCACTTGTCTTGCTTGGTCTACGAGGTATGGCCGGTTGCGGCTTGCGCTTCCCCTTGCCGACTTTCTTATCATTTCGAGTAGGCTTATTCATAGATGTTACCGATTCCATATCCACATCCCGGCAAACATTGACACTTTAACGGGTAGACCGGTCTTGGACATGTGGGCACATAGGTGGTCTAACCCGTTCTTCCATGAAAAGTTCCATCAAAACGTCTCAAACATGGCTTGGACGTTAGCTGGAGTCATGGGCAACGTGTTGATACCCTCCTTTTGCGGAACTGAGGCCTGTGGGGGATGCTGGAGCCCCTACTGGCAAGCAGCCCTTTGCTGCCGCATGTCCCTTTTTTGTTCAGGCTGGGCATGGTCCGCCCCCATGGTCATCCGCTCGACACCGGTCTCCAACTCTGATGAGATGTTAGAGGCCGGTGG
>CM047580.1:2133227-2154043 GCA_026184515.1 Peronosclerospora sorghi
CGGACCCAAGAACGCCCCAGTCCAGGTGCATGTGATGGTCGCGACTAAACCGAAAGCTCGGAAGTCCCACCAACCGTTCCCAAAGGAACGGTTGAGTGAATCTGTTGTGCTACGACTAAGGGCAGAACGGATCCTCAAGGCGCAGGACGAAGAAGAATGGATTGTGAATTTGAAGACCTACCTGCGCGGTGAATTGTCTAAGTTGACGAATGGTCAAGCAAAAGAATGTGCCAAGATCGCAGACAGTTACGAAGTGGATGAGGATGGTTTAATATATTACTGCTGCGATGCCGACCAAGACAGTGCAGACCGGGACCGATTGGCGAAATTGGTGATACCTGAGTTGCTGCAGCCGTATGTCCTCCATAACTACCATGTGAGTCTAGAAGGGGGACATCAGGGCATAGGCAGAACGTATCACAAGATCAGGTCCCACTTTCACTGGAGAGGGCTTTTCGGAAGTGTACAGAAATATGTGGGTTGTTGTACGGATTGCAAGACCGGAAAGGGTAGACCGGTAATCAAGGGGAGATCGCCCGGAAATATCGAAGCTACCTACCCTTTCCAGGTCATAGCGATGGACCATATACCGTCGCTGCCTAAATCGACATATGGCAATACTGAGTTGTTGATCTGGGTAGACCTGTTCACCGGTCTAGTTATTGCGAAGGCAAGTGCGTCCTGGTCTGCCGAGCAGATCGCCAAAAGTTACGAAGAATGCGTGTTCCGAAGGTTCGGCGCCAGCGAGGTCATCAGACACGACCGAGAACCCGGTTTCATGGCCGAGGTGTTCCTGTCGCTTAACAATATGCTGGGCCAGAAACAGAGCGCGACGATGGCATATCGTCCGCAAGCGAATGGATCGGCAGAACGTATGGTACAAACTATTATAAGAGCAATCAAGATGTACGTTGCCGATCCAGACCAGCGCGATTGGGACTAATACGCAGAAAGGCTGGTGTTTGCACTCAACTCGTCCACCGATCGGGTCCGAGGAGAAACGCCTTTTTATCTTGCGTATGGATGGGACCCCCGGTCCACTCTTGAAGCCGCGATACCTATCGGCTGCACCCGGACCCGCGATCGTGATGCTAGACGTTGGCGTATGCAGGTCCAGAAACACTACCAGCATGCAAGAGAAATTGTCAACGAAAAGCTGCGTCAGGCCACACAAGTCCGGGCAGACCGGAACAACGACCAGGTCCAACCCCACGGTATAGAACCAGGGGCGAGGGTATGGATATACCTAGACCGAGTGAAAGAGGGCTATGCGAAGAAGCTGGATCGCATGTGGCACGGCCCTTTCCGTGTTGCCGAGCTGATTGGTGAGCACGCTGCCCGTCTAGTAACAACTGGTACAGATTACAAGGTCTTCCCGATTGTGCATGTGTCCAAGTTGAAGCTGGTCCGAGAATTTCCGGATCGACCCAAAACTCCCTGTCTGGTAGACGAAGAAAAAAGATTTGATTTCGATGAAGAGCTACTGCCGGAGGACAGTTGGGAACGACCATTAGAGGAAGACTAGTTTGAAGTGGGGAAGGTCTTGGATGTTCGGTCGACCAAGAAGACCAGGTTCGGTCGGACTCACCGAGAGCACCTGGTCCGATGGAAGGACCATGATGAATCAACTTGGGTCGACGAGCTCGACTTGAATTGTGGGGCTCTTCTACGAGAGTTCGAACGAGAACGAGTAAGTCGTAATCGCTTCGCAGTGATGCAGACCCATGAAGACCAAGACCAAGATATGCAGTAGCATCGGTCTTCCCGACCGGTGTGAAGAGGTGGAAGGTCTTGTGTCTTGTGTATTGTGTATTGTGAATATGTGACGAATTGGAATAGTGGAGTGACGAACGTGGATTGTTTTTTCGCGATGTAAGTGGAACGGTTGGTGATAACGTGTCTAGTGCAACTCTGTAGAAAGTGGTGGAATTAGCTCAAGTGATTTGATGACCGAACATGTGAAAAAGAACGATGATATATATTAAGTCTTATCTGGTCGACTACTTACGACCTCACTCGCCATCACCCCACAGACGGCCGACGGTCAACGACGGATGCTTTTCAACTTGGTACTGGTACTGGTTACGCCAAGGTTCTTGTTGGTCCAGTTGGGCCAAAGCATCCTTGAGGTCCAAGACCGGTGTAATGCACCCAAGACCGGGGTACCATGTGCCACCGTCAGCCAGCAGCCGGGTCCTCTCGACGCGACGCCGTGGCATATGAAGTACAACTGGATATAAGAACACATCGACGTCGCACTCGTGGCATCCCGTCCAAAGCATATTGGCACAGGGACTGACAGGCCTCACCCGCTCTGATCCGACGCCGCCTGCGCTTGTTCTGGATGGTCGCCAAACCAGGGTCTTGCCGAACTCGTTCAGGGGGAAGCACCAGATAGTGGGATGTTCCCAGATGGATTGAGCGTGAGTCTTGTTAAAATATTTCACCCGACTCATGAAAGCATTGGCCCACGGAGTCGAGTGGAAGATGAACCCCCGCTTGGGATGCTCGAAAATCTTCCACGGCTCGTCAGCGTACAAGCAGGAGATCTGTGCCGACGTGATCAAGTCCGGCCGCCATTCCGACGCGGCAGGAACTTTCTTCGCCGGCGAGAAAAGCCAATGGTCTGGACGAGAGAAAGACCGGGCCAGGGCCTGCTTTGTCAGGGTGGACCGGCGTAAACAACCGATCTGCCCTGGCGACCACGGCAAAGTATCCTCACGCGTTCGTGGCGGAAGGGAAGAAGTGTCGATTGCCACGTTGACCAACAAAGCATCTTTGTGGAGCTTGGACGTCCCAGGCGAGACCGTAGGTGTTGACTTTGTCTACGCATGAGGTGGTGGAACTCCACCATGCGGACCGGTCTTCTTGGTCTGCTCCGAAGTCGATGCAACTTGAACAAAACTTTCATGTGGACTTGTTCGCGACTTGGTTGGGATGGGGACAGCAAACTCCGAATCACCGGAGTCTTCGCCGGAGTTATCCCAGGACGAGACCTCTGAATACTTGGCATGGTCAGCACCGGCGGTCGAGGGCGCTTGATTTTTGGGGATGTTACTGTCGTCATCCTCGTCCAAGCTTTGGCCCACGATGGGCGCCTGTATCTTGGCTCGCTTACGAGGCACCGCACGCTTCCCTTCGAGTTCAGGGTCGCGCGCTGTGCCCCGCGCCCTCGAGGGACTCGGCGCGTCCGCGCGCTTCTTAGACTTTTGACGAATTTTGGGCTGGGGAATTTCGGCCAATGAACGGCCTTGGTCTTGGTCCCGGTGTAGGTCCACCAAGGCGGCCGACGCAGACCGGTCTACGCTGGAGGCAGCAACCGGATGCTGACGAGGACTCAACAGGTCAACCAAGCGCTGATGACATTCTTTTAATACCGCCCGACGACCGTTTGCTGCCTGCGTCCAATCGTTAGACTTGCGTTCACAAGACTGGACCTCCTCGGTCTGGTCTTGAATCGAAATTCGGAGCTCAGTGAGACGCCTCTCGAGGTCGTCGCTTTGAATGCTCAACGTGGTATGGTCAAGCAGGTCTTCTGCTTGCTGCTGTTGGACCAGCACAAGCTGCTCCCGAAGATGAAGCTGATGAGCCTCCAAGCGGGTCAACCTATTGCGCGCGTTTATTAGTCCGTCAAAATCTGACGCAGCTGGAGGTCATGCGTGTTCGACTGCCGATCGGCGGCAAGAAGGACATTGATCGCCTTGCTGATGCCAGGAGGTATACGGGCTAAAGACAAACGAAGGTTAGAACAGGTCCAATGTGAAGACCGGACATGCATGCTTACGTTGTGTCGCCTGTTGAGCAATCTGCTCCTGGAGACGTGCGATCTATTCGAGTGCGTCTTTCAACTGCGCGTCGGTCCCGGTCTGATGCCCTGCCGATGTCTGAGGTGCAGTAGAACGATGGGGGCTGCCAAACCGGACCGACCGGACGGGCGAAGTGACATGCGGTGACGTGGAATGAGAAGTGCCTACAAGAACGGTCGTTAAGGAAATACAGGAAGGTCAAGTCCAGCAGTGCGAGTACCTGGAACGGATGAAGAAGATGGTTGCTCCATGTCGGAAAAGTCTGGATGACCAAGGTTCAACTGAATTTGATGGACTCATGGGCGGCTGTGGAGAAGCGTGCCCAAAATTTGGCACACTTCTGGTCAAGTTTCGTCAAGGCATTTGGTCTAATTTCGGATTGGTTTAAACAAGGGGGCTTTTCAGCCTATCAGACTCAAGAAGTGTCAATAACGCAAGTTTTGGTGAGTCACCCGACTTTGGGTATTTTACATATTCTTGTGTGGGTACATTTAGGGACTATAGGGTAGTAGTATTTTAGTTGTGGTTTTACCTTTTAGGACAGAGGTTATACCTTTAAGTAAGGAAATCTTTTAGCTTTCGGATAAGTGGCTGAAACCTCTTCTGGTCTTGGTTCACACCACAGCTAGGGGTCGCCGTTCTTCCCTTTTCGTACACTAGTCGCCTCCGCCCGCCGCGGAGTGTTTGGGGCAGAGGGTCGAATTATCCCCTCTCGCCCATTATACCCTGTCTGGACGCGCCGCACGCGCACTTTGGCCCACCGGAAGTCCCTCTACGGGAGTACGATTTGGCGATCTCAACACCTCAGCTCAAGTACGTTTGGAACGGGATATTCACTGGATTGGTCTTGGCGTGGAGATATAGTTTGTGGAGTTTCACGAGCATATTGGGTCTTTACCCGGACATATTGGCTTGTTTTAATATTGGTTGGAAACTAGACCGGTTTAGGTCTTATTTCGTATTGGTCAGGGGCTAGACCGGAACGGTCGGTCTACCCTCTATTATTTCGTATTGGTCAGGTCTTGATCGTTTGGACGACCGACCTATTGGAAGTTATCTCTTGGAAGTGTTTTTGGTCTGTTTGTGTCTGGGGTGAAGAGTTCCGCCCCAGAGGTACCTACCCAGATCGGTCTTCTATATTCAAGACCGCTTCGATCCAATCTGCGATCCCGATCCACCGAGTGTGTAACTAGCCCATTCCATCGGGTACACAAGGTGAGATGGACACTAAACAATCGGACCAAGTGGGTTCTGATGACGACCGGTCGTCTGCTTGCAGCGGACGATCGGCCCAGATCTCGAGTGGTGGTCCGCGGAGTACCCCCTCCAAAAGTTGGAAGGATGGGCGCGATGGTGGTAGTCAGGTTATCGATGCTAATGTTTTTGATTTCGAACTTGACTCCACCACACCAGTCAGACCGGACATCCCGACCTAACTGTTGGATCCAGTTGGCAGTCGGTCCTTTCAACAAATCCCGAAAGATAATACACCTTTCACTTTTCGGGGTCTGGTCTCGCAGGAACGCAGACTTGATCCGACCGAACCAAGACCGGGCCTGGTCTTCATCAGATCCTTGCCAGTGAAGTCCTTGAGGTCGTTCGTCGCGGCCATACGGATGCGCGGAATCGCAGCAGATCCAAAGTCGTAAGCAGTAGTGGAGGCTAGGCTAGCCTTGCGTGGCTTTCCAGCGCCCGTACCGTCTGATCCCACAGTGGTCGTCAAGACCGCCGACCGACTCCATGTCACAGTCACTTGTCTTGCTTGGTCTACGAGGTATGGCCGGTTGCGGCTTGCGCTTCCCCTTGCCGACTTTCTTATCATTTCGAGTAGGCTTATTCATAGATGTTACCGATTCCATATCCACATCCCGGCAAACATTGACACTTTAACGGGTAGACCGGTCTTGGACATGTGGGCACATAGGTGGTCTAACCCGTTCTTCCATGAAAAGTTCCATCAAAACGTCTCAAACATGGCTTGGACGTTAGCTGGAGTCATGGGCAACGTGTTGATACCCTCCTTTTGCGGAACTGAGGCCTGTGGGGGATGCTGGAGCCCCTACTGGCAAGCAGCCCTTTGCTGCCGCATGTCCCTTTTTTGTTCAGGCTGGGCATGGTCCGCCCCCATGGTCATCCGCTCGACACCGGTCTCCAACTCTGATGAGATGTTAGAGGCCGGTGGAGACTGATAAACCGATTCGTCATCAGAACCAATGTCGACAAGCGCTGTGGAGGATTCAGCGACCTTCACTGCTGCGGTGGGAGTTGGGCGGCGAACCGCCCCCACCAGTGGGACCAAATGGTCGTGGAAGGTCGACATCGACGATTTCAGCCTCCAAGTCTCAAATTCAAATAGTTTTTGGACATCGGCGGGGTTCTGCATTTTAATGCCAACCTCCGCCAACATCGCCACCAAGTTCTTCACCAACAGTAATGGGCGATCACTCTGGATCGGCTCGGTAGTGGGACCGAGAAGATGGTCGGGGATCTGGAGGTTCAACACCCAAAAGACCACGTCAAAGCGAACAAATCGTTTCAGCTCAAAAATGTAATACATCTTGTTTAGGTCTTCTTCAGTGATGCCTCCATCTCCGACCTGCGACTTTTCTTCAAGGTCGTCTTCGTCGGCCGGCATTCCCAACCCTTTCTTGGGCATTTTGGGGACCTTGGGGACCTTGGGGAGGTTGGTCTGATCGTTCTGATCAGCCTCAAAGTATTTTTAGTCTTTTAATTTTCCATCAACTTTTTATGCATATACATAGGATCAGGACCAAGGCCCTGATCCTTTCCGGGACTATAGCATGACTTGCTATAGTCCCGATCGGCTCCGGTGGGAGCCTTTTGGTGAGGAAAAAACTTATTAATCCCGATCTGGTCCTCCACCAGGCCAGACCTGACATCGCCATCTTTATCGATAACGAAGACGTAAGGTGATAGCCTTTCCTTACGCCCTCTCCAGAACGATTACAAATTCAAATCTTCAAATTCAATCTTTGATGACACCTCGCGGTGATATCCACGATCACCAAGTAATCCGGGCACGCGCACCATTGTGGTGGAGTCAAGTTCGAAATCGAATACATTTTTATCTACAACCTGACCACCACCATCGTGCCCAGCCTTCCAACTTTCGGAGGGGGTACCCCGCGGACCTCCATTCGAAATCTAGTCCGATCGTCCGCTGCTGGCAGACGACCGGTCATCATCTAAAGACACTTGGTCCGATTGTTTAGTGTCCATCTCACCTTGTGTACCCGATGGAATGGGCTAGTTACACACTCGGTGGATCGGGATCGCAGATCGATCTGATTCTGTCTTGAATATCGGAGACCGTGCTGGCTAGGTGTACCTAGGGCGGAACTCTTCACCACAGGTACGTACAGACCAGAAACACTTCCAAGAGATAAATTCCAATAGGTCGATCGTCCAAACGATCTAGACCTGACCAATACGAAATAATAGAGGGTAGACCAATCAACCGGTCTATCCCCTGACCAATATGAGAGAAGACCAAAACCGGTCTAAACTCCAACCAATGTTGCAATGAGCCAATATGTCCACGTGAAGACCCAATATGCCCGTGAAACTCCACAAAAGATATCTCCACGTAAAGACCAATCCAGTGAATAGCACATTCCAAACGTACTTGAATAAAAGTGTCGAGATCGCCAAATCGTACTCCCGTCGAGGGACTTCCGGTGGCCAAAGTGCGCGTGCGGCGCGTCCAGACCGGGTATAATAGGCGAGAGGGGAAAATTCAACCCTCTGCCCCCAAACACTCCGCGGCGGGCGGAGGCGACTAGTGTACGTGGAAAGAAGAACGGCGACCCCTTGCTGCGGTGTAGACCAAGACCAGAAGAGGTTTTTGCCACTTATTCCTAGACCAAAAACCTTTACCGGAAAATCCGTAACCAAAAGACTCTTACTTGGAAAAACCGCAACCAAAAGACTTCTACTTGGAAAAATCGCAACTAACCAATCATACTACCTCCCTATGGTCCCTAATGTACCCATACAAAATTATGTAAAATACCCAAAGTCAGGTGACTCACCCAAGACCAGCGTTCTTGATTCTCCTTGAATTTGATAGGCTAAAAAGCCCCCCTTGTTTAGACCAATCCGAAATTCGACCAACTGCCTTGACCAAAAGTGACCAAATTTGTGGTACACTTCACCACAGGCGCGCTGAAGGCGCTGCTACTGCAAGTGGGCAAGATGAACGATCGTTTGAATAAAATAGAGGGAGAGAGGCTCCAAGTCCTCGGGCGAAAGAATTCGCTAGCTACGGTTCAGAATACACCTGTTGGGGTGTACATTCACCCTTTCAAGAAAGTATTAAGAATTTCGCGCCGTTTGGGCAGCGGATTACGATCGATGACCTGTCATCAGATGAAGGCATCGAGAGAGGAGGTGCGCCTCGCGCGGGACTGCCGCGAGAGCGACATGGGGGTGCCTGGTTGTAACAGGGTTACATTTGGTTACATTTGGTTATGTTGTGTACGTAAGTACACTACGGTTGAGGTCAGTATTGACCGGTCCGAAAGGTTTGGACCTATTGGTTATTTTAACCAATCATGGGAGGAGCCCTTGGTGGAGGCGTGGCAGCCAGCACGGGTTGGTACACAGGTGGTGTACATTACACTTCGGCTAGGTACGATTTGAGTAAGTTATACTTAGTATTGAATATAGTTTACATTAGTTTAATTAATTTAGGCTCATTACATAATAAAAAAATCGTTTACAAAATACACTGAATCCAGCTAGACGCACGACCTCGACCGGTCGCGCGTGCTGTGAGTGTTTGTAGCCTAAGGGAATGCCTACCTTAGCTACCCCCTTCATAAGGGAAGACTTGTATCAAGGCGTTAGTTAACTCCAACTAGTAAACCAAGGGAAATCTTGGCCCCGAGTAAGAGAGCAATCTCTTACTAAGCCCTTTTATAAGGGCGTATCGGCTAAGTAGCGGCATATCGCCGCTTTAGGAAAGTCTTCCTCTGTGCGCTAGCCGCACTGTGCGTGTACGCACCTGCTACATCTGGTAGCACTTGTAGTCAATCCAACACCTGTGTTGGTAGACGACAACATCCTCTGCAAAGGATGAATCAGGTCGATCGGGATAGGTCATGTTACAGGGTTACATTCGAGTCACATTCAGTTGGTGGTGTACGTGAGTACACTACGGTTGGGGTCAGTAATGACCGGTTCGAAGGGGGTTTGAACCATTGGTTATTTTAACCTATCAGGGCAGGATCCCTAGGGGGGTGGCGTGTCAGCCATCCACGTGTCGGTACACAGGTGGTGTACACTACATTTTAGCTAGGTACGAATTTGGTATGTTCTACTTAGTATTACATATAGTTTACATTAGTTTAAGTTAATTTAGACTAATTACATATTAAATATATCTTCAGTTTACATTTCACTCTATCTTACAGACGCACGACCTCGACCGGTCGTGCGTGTAGTGAGTGCCGTAGCGTAAGGGTAGCCCTCCCCTTAGCTACACCCTTAGTAAGGGAGCCTTGCCGTTAAGGCAGTAGCGAAGGCTACAGTAAACCAACCCGGGAATCTTGGCCCCGAGTAGGAGAGCTCTCTCCTACTAAGCCCTTTATAAGGGCGTATCGGCTAAGTAGCGGCGAACGCCGCTTGAAGGAAAAGTCTTCCTCTGTGCGCTAGCCGCACCGTGCGTATACGCACCGGCTACAGGTAAACCCTCGTCCAGCAGGAAGCCTTCAACAGGATGTTATCCATACTTGGTGACGAAGGCATGCAGCTCCTAGTGGAGCAGGGCCTTGATGCCGTAAAGGCGAGGGTCAACGCCCTCATCGCCCATGAGGCCAATTTTCGTTCAAGTCATTCCACTTCCACGGGGGTGCGCCCTCCGTTGTCCTATAAGATAAATGAATTCACCGGTGAAAAAGGTGATATCCTTTATGTGTGGCTTCGAGAGGTCGAAACGGCCTTCGCCACAGCGAATGTGATCGCGGATCACTTGCAAGTGGGACTTGCACTGACCCATCTTACGGGTAAAGCCCGTGCATGGGCGTTTACGTGTTCGGATTCGGTCACGGACGTGTTCCCAACCTGGAAAGTCCTTAATCAAAAGCTTATGGACATGTATGCCATGCCTGACCTGGTTTTCCAGAATCAGCTGGCGTTTCTGAGGTGCCGTCAGGTCACTAGGGACTTGGAAACATATATCCAAGAACTTAAGACCCTGTTGGCAGGGATGTACGCGAACGCGTACTCGGACGATGTGTCCATTCCCGTGTTCATGGGAGGACTGAGAGAAGGACCAGCACGGTCGGAGCTCTTCCGATGCTGATCCCAATCCCTAGGGGAGGCGTTTAAGATAGCGTTCAACGCCGGAAGGAACTTTCGTTCCTCTAAGGTGGGTCCCGAACCCATGGACCTGATTCAGGTCGAAGCGGAATAGAAACCTTCCGCTAAGAGTCACGCTGACTCTGCTTCGCTGGGTTCTGAAGCGGAGCTCCTGGCCATGCTGCAGCGGAATGGTCCGCTGAGATGCTTCCTGTGTGGAAGCACGGATCATCTGCGGGACAGATGTCCGAAAACCCCCCAGCGAGACACTCGCTATAAGGGGCCGAGGGCGGGTAAAAAGCCCTCACACAAGCCTTCGGGAAACGACGGCTCCTAGTAGGTGCGGGTCGCCCTACTGGGGGATCTCTCAGTGCTGTTAAACCCCAGGTTAGGGGCCGACAGCACAAAGCCCCGAGGGAAACGGTGCTTTCTAGCACCGATTTGGTGTACGAGCCAGGTTTGCTGGTCGTCCTTGCGGACGTGAAAGGCTTTGATAAGCCTTGGAGAGTTTTGATAGACTCTGTAGTGTCTGACATTTATGTCAGACGAGCTTCTGTTGAGAAGAGTCGGCTGTATGCCGAGGCCTTAGAGGCACGTTCTCGTGACGTTGTCACGGTTCGTCTAGAGACGGGCGTACGGGTTTCTGTACCCAAGGTCTCGATTGACCTTAAGCTGAAGTTTGCAGACTTCGACAGCTTAGAACGTTGCCTAGTCCTGGATTTGGACTCGAGGTATGAAATCATTCTAGGCATGAAGTGGCTGGAACAACACGAGCCATGGATAGACTGGAAGTCTAAGTCCATTGGATCAACACACCCGCGGTCGGGTGAAGCATTGGAGAGTCATGAACCCACCTTTGCTCGATCGAAAAAGCGATTCTGGCGTGAGATGCCAGAGATTGGGATGTCTGAAATGATCATTCCCAATGACGTTAAGTAAGAGTACCTTAACGAGGGGGATTCGGCGGTTAATCCCCACGCCGTTAACGGTGAGACTGATGAGTTGCCAGTGGCAGAGGTGGATTACTCTGAGGCGACTCCAGTGGTATGGGTATAGACCTCTGTGGATAGGCGCGATGCGCTTTCAATAGATGGGGCAATTGACTCCCCCCATCTGGGTCTCGGGATGAGTCCCGAGGCCAGTAGTCAGCAGTCCTATCGGATGCTGAATAGTGTGACAGGTGTTTTCAAAGAAGTCGTAAGCCTTGAACGGTTGCCTGGGGTAGGCGAACTGTTGTCGTTGGGGGAGATGTCCTTCAACGAGTTTGGAACTGCTTTGAAAGCAGGTGAAATCGACGAGGTTGTCGTATTACGTCCGGAAGAGGAGTTGAACTCCTTCTCCACGATGAACGAGTCAGTTTTGGTGCAAACCAAACAGTCATTGAATTCCCGAAGCGGTCTCAAGATCCTTGCGGATCCTGAGGACCCTTACCATTCCTTATTGAAGGAATTTGGAGATGTCATCAGTGACAACCCGCCGATGGGGTTACCACCGGATCGGGGATTCCGACATGAAATCGATTTGGTTCCTGGAACCAAATACTGCGTCACTAAGCAGTGGCCTCTCCCCAAGGAGCAATGCGACGTCTTAGACGCATTCTTCAAGGGGAAAGAAGAGGCAGGGATGGTACAGGAGAGAAAGTCTCCCCACTCATGTCCCACTTTTTGTGTTCGTAAGCCGAACGGAAAGTGGCGCATTGTGCATGCGTACAACAAGCTGAATGCAGCTACTGTACCAATGCAGACTACGATTCCTCGGAATAATGTCCTCTAGAACAATATGGCGGGCTGTACTGTGTACAGTGCCTTAGATCTGGTGGACGGGTATTATCAGGTGCTCATGCGAGCATCCGATATTCCGCTTACAGCGGTCAGCACGCCTAGTGGCATGCTGTGGGAGTGGCTTTGAATGCCACAGGGGCTTTCGAATGCACCAGCGACTTTTAATCGCTTGGTGACTAAACTCTTCCACCCTCATAGAAAGTACGCTCAGACGTACTTCGACGATATATTCGTTCATAGTCGCGCGGAAGGCGACTCTTCTGATGTTCAGACGCATCTGATACACCTTCGAGCTGTGCTCGAATGTATGCGGGAGCATAAGTTATATGCGAACGCATCCAAATGTATCTTTGGTGCTGAGGAAATTCCTTTCCTAGGATGCTTCATCTGTAAGGATGGAGTGCGGGCGGATCCCGCGAAGGTGAAAGCCATTGTGGAGTGGCCTTCGCCTGTAAATCTTAAAGATTTACGGAAGTGGCTTGGATTAGCCAACTATCTCCACAAGTACAGCGAGAACTACGCTGAAATGGCGAAGCCGTTGACCGACCTTCTTAAGAAGGATGTTGATTGGTGTTGGGAAACCAAACACCAAAACGCTTTTGAAGCGGTTAAGGGGATCTTGTTAAAAGATCCCGTTCCTGCTCTCCCAGATTCTGGGAAACCATTTAGTGTCGTCTGCGACGCCTCCGATTTCGCAATCGGATGTGCTTTGTTACAAGCAGACGATGCAGTAAATGAATGCGTAATTGCGTTTGAGTCGAGGCAGCTTAAAGCTGCAGAACGGAATTATCCCGTTCATGACAAGGAGCTACTTGCAATGAAGTGTGCCCTTGTCAAGTTTAGGGTTCACCTACTCGGCTCTAAGTCGTTCGTGGTTTATACCGACCACGCGTCCTTACGGACAGCGACAAAGTCGCCTCATCTCTCCCAACGGATGGCCCGTTGGCTCTCCTTCTTTGCGGAGTACAACTTTGAGGCTCAGTATAAACCTGGCAAGCAGAACGTGCTTGCAGACGCGCTGTCGCGTCGTCCCGATTACGAGCTCGCTCACGCGACATTAGTCACCTCGTCTGTGGATCTCATACGCCAGGAGTATGAGAAAGACCCACAGTGTACAGCGCTTATCAGCGCGTGTGGTGGAAAGGGACTTGGCTTGTCTGAGCCAACCCTGTCAAGTCGAGCTAAAGCTCGTTTACACCGTCACGGGTACTGTGACGGTTTGCTATATTATAGCACGAGCGCGGAGGACACTCCGCGGGTGGTTGTTCCTCATTATGAGGAACTAAAGTATATAGACCTCTTTGAGGCACATGACGCCCCTACCGGGGGTCATTTAGGTCGGGATAAGACCTACAGCACTTTAAGCGCTTTGTATTGGTGGCCCAACATGTATAAGTGGGTCGGTACGTATATACGCACCTGTGAGACGTGTCAGAGGGTTAAACCCTATGCAAGTTAGCTGCGCCTTTGGTGAGCTTATCGGTTCCAACGGAGTGTTGGAAATTCATTAGCATGGATTTTATCTTCGGTTTTCCGAAGGATAAGGCCGGGAACACCGGCATATTGGTCTTTGTAGACCGTTTGAGCAATATGGCTCACCTGGCGGCGGTGCCAGAAGCTCCATCGCGCATCAGCGCCATCTCAGATCCACTCAATTTTTCATTCACCCGTCCATGGACAAGGAACATCGAAAGTGTTCCTAGGCCGCGTCTTTCGACAGCTTGGTCTACCCGATTCCGTTGTGTCGGATTGGGATCCCCGTTTTACGGGACAGTTCTGGGGAGCGTTGTTTAAGGTGCTAGGCACCAAGCTCCTCATGTCCACTGCGGATCATCCGCAGACGGAAGGTCAGACGAAACGCGTTAATCGCGTTGTAGAGGATATTCTTCGGAGTTTATGTCCGGATTCTCCAAAGAGTTGGAGTGAGATGCTTCCGATGGCCGAATTTTCTATAAACAATTCGGTCCATGCATCTACGGGGTTTACCCCTTTTTACGTGAACGGATTAGTAAATCCGAGGGTTCCGTTGACGCCACGTGTGTGTGGACCAGGGCTTGAGGGGGGAGGAATCCCTGATGTCAGCCCTGTATCTGTGCGAAAGCACATCGATAAGTTTTTATCGACGCGCCTTAGTGTCTTACGGCACGTCTGCGATGCTATGGCGGAAAGCCAAGACAAACAGAAGGAGCAAGCTGACCGCAAGGGGCGGAGAAACGAAAAAGTGTACAAAGTAGGAGAAAGTGTTTTATTAAACGCTAAAAATCTTCCTACACATACAGTTTCCAACGTGTTGAAGAATAAACTGCGCCCCAGGTTTGTGGGCCCCTTTAAGGTACTAGCCCGAAAGGGCTTGTCGTATACCTTAGACATCCCGAAGGCGATGCGTACGCATCTAACCTTCTATGTGGGTATGCTTAAGCCATACCAGAACCCGGAGACGGCTCCCCTTTTGGAGTAGGGTGAGAAGTTGGATAGCCAAAAAACACGACAGGTCGGAACATCTCCGACAGGGTTGAAATACGACCCTGAGGCTCCGCAACGAGAGAATCGAGGGAGGCAAGTCGCCCCTCGATGCGTTCATTCGCACTCCCTTCGTTGCGGAGTCCCTCCTGTGCATCCTGGATGCGACGGCTGTGCCGATCACAGCGCTCGTGGAGCTCACGTCGCATTAGCGCGACCCCCTCCTCCAGTGCTCGATACGGAGGGTACTCCACATTACCATGTGGAACGCCTGATGGCACGACGCCATCACCGGGGTGATACCCAGTACCTGGTGAAGTGGAAAGGGTATCCATATTCCCATAGCTCGTTGGAATCCGAGACTCCCTGCGGTAGGATTGCCGTGACGTCGTTTACGCTTTCGAGCGGGAAAATCCCACTGAGAGTCAACGACCAAAGGCGACGAAGAAGCCCCTTTACTCCCAGTAGCTGGGAGTTTGCCGGAAGCAGATGCGGTGCTCGCATTTCTCTCCGGCACCACATCGAGAGCAGGGCGCGTGTAGTAAGAGGCAGGTAACTGCCCTTGTGCTTTGGCCTTGGCATAGGCCAAAGGTAGCGCCCTCTCCACCCGAACGTCGTGTTCGGAAAAGCTGTTATACAGCGCATCAAATCTGGGGAGGCGTTTCTCCCCTTCCGCCCAAGCGCGGAATGCCTGTTCTGCGTCCTCGACGCTTTCGTCCCGCAAGAGAACAAAGGGAATCTCGTGGAGGATATCCACGAGGGCACCACGTGCCTGTTTCCCGAGACGCGTCCGGTAGGACTTAACAGTAAACTGCTTAGGCGTCAGCAGTCTGACCCGGAGTTGTTTCCGGCGCGCAATTTCACGCGGCAGTATAGCCGCTGGACCAGGGGTATAGGAGGCTAAACCCCTCTTGACCGCGTTTTTATCCCTCTTTTGAGGGTCTCGAGGCCTCTTCCGTGCCCGTACGGCACGTCGGGTCACAGGAACCGAGGACGGTTCATTGTTGGTGGTCGCCTGAGGCGACCCGGTAGTATCACCCCTAGTGGGTAAAGGTGGCGCACGAGTTAGTGCGTTTTCCCCACGCGTGGGGAGTAGGTTGGATGACCGACAGCGCCGTTCGGCGCTGTCGGAGTGGCCAGCCGTTGGGGAGATCTCCCCAAGTCCATCTGTGGTGGAGTCAAGTTCGAAATCGGATACATTTGTATCTACAACCTGACCACCACCATCGTGCCCAGCCTTCCAACTTACGGGGAGGGGGGGTACCCCGCGGACCTCCACTCGAATTCTGGTCCGATCGTTCGCTGCTGGCAGACGACCGGTCATCATCCAAAGACACTTGGTCTGATTCACTTAAGTTCATCTCACCTTGTGTACCCGATGGAATGGGCTAGTTACACACTCGGTGGATCGGGATCGCAGATCGATCTGATTCTGTCTTGAATATCGGAGACCGTGCTGGCTAGGTGTACCTAGGGCGGAACTCTTCACCACAGGTACGTACAGACCAGAAACACTCCCAAAAGATAAATTCCAATAGGTCGATCGTCCAAACGATCTAGACCTGACCAATACGAAATAATAGAGGGTAGACCAATCAACCGGTCTAGCCCCTGACCAATATGAGAGAAGACCAAAACCGGTATAAACTCCAACCAATGTTACAATAAGACAATATGTCTACGTAAAGACCCAATATGCCCGTGAAACTCCACAAACGATATCTCCACGTAAAGGCCAATCCAGCGAATATCACGTTCCAAACGTACTTGAATTAAAGTGTCGAGATCGCCAAATCGTACTCCCGTCGAGGGACTTCCGGTGGCCAAAGTGCGCGTGCGGCGCGTCCAGACCGGGTATAATAGACGAGAGGGGATAATTCAACCCTCTGCCCCCAAACACTCCGCGGCGGGAGGAGGCGACTAGTGTACGTGAAAAGAAGAACGGCGACCCCTTGCTGCGGTGTAGACGAAGACCAGAAGAGGTTTTTGCCACTTATTCCTAGACCAAAAACCTTTACCTGGAAAAATTCGTAACCAAAAGACTTCTACTTGGAAAAACCGCAACTAACCAATAATACTACCTCCCTATGGTCCCTAATGTACCCACACAAAATTATGTAAAATACCCAATGTCAGGTGACTCACCCAAGACCGGTGTTCTTGATACTCCTTGAATCTGATAGGCTAAAAAGCCCCCCTTGTTTAGACCAATCGGAAACTCGACCAACTGCCTTGACCAAAAGTGACCAAATTTGTGGTACACTTCACCACAGTCGCCCCTGAGTCCGACCGTGTCGTACAACGATAACGGTCTGACTCACCCATCACTCGACCAACTGGACCTTGGTCACTCACACTTCGTCACCATGGACAATCCATCTTCGCCACCTGCGCCAGGTACTCACTTTACTGTACTTGATCTTCTTATGCTTCCCTTTGACGCTTGTTCTTCTTGGATATGCAGAAACTCTATGTGCCGAGTCGCTCCACATTGCTTCACCTGTTCGGTCGGCCCGGTCTGACAACCCACATAATTCTCCTGCACTTCAAACATCGGAAGGGTGTCAGACTGAAGCCGACACGCGGATGCAGGACATGCTTGCAGAAAACATGCGTCTCAGGACCCAGGTGGACCACCAGGAAACACGAGGTGCGCATCTTTGGTCTTCGTCTTGTACTTGTCTTGATCCTCGTTTGTCTTCAGCTCTCATCCCTCCCAGCGTCGTCAAGGCAATAGGTGCCTTGCTTGATGCCGATAGGAAGTCCGACGATCATGTTGACCAGCTCCGACCAATTCTAGAGGAGCTGGTAAGTGCACGTCATGAGCTGTCCCGCCTGGAGGCTTATCAGTCCCATCTCCGGGATCAACTTGCACTTGTTCGCCGGCAGCAACTGGACGGACAGTTTGACGCGACCTCACTGCGCATGCAAGGCGACGACTTCGCGCGACGCATTGCCGAGCTTCAGATTTCAATTCAAGACCAGACCGGGAAGATCCGGTCTTATCAAGACAAGTCAGACGCTTGGACGCTAGAGTCGGGTCGTCGTCAGGTGGCACTAGACCAGTGCTGCCAGCGCTTGATGAACTTGCTGCATCCGTGTTCGGCTGCTTCCTCCAGCATAGATTGGTCTGCGTCGGTAACCTTAGTCGCCTCGGAGCAAGACCAAGACCGCTTGCAGCAGGACCAAGACTTACACCGTTCATTGGCTGATATTCAGCAGCCCGAAATTGCACACAAATCAAAGAAGCGCGCAGACGCGCCGGGTAGCGCGGGGGCGCGGGGCACTGCGCGCGAACCCGGAATCGGGGGGAAGCGTTCAGTGTCCCATAAGCGATCCAAGACACAGGCGCTTCTCATGGACTCGGACTCGGACTCGGACGACATCTACATCCCCTCGGAAAGTCGAGCGCCCTCGCGCCGTACTGCAAGTCGCATCCAGCACACAGGGGTATCGTCTGAGGAGGACTACAGCAAAGGGTTCTGCGATTCCGAGTTCATGATCCCCATCCAGTCCAAGTCACGAACGAATTTGCGTGAAAGTTTCATCCAAGTGGCGTCGACGTTGGGGTCAGAACGGAAGACCGGTTTGCCAAGTGACGCCACACCAGTGTCGGCACCAGCGAAGCCGGCGCCTTCGGTTCTCCCCGGGACATCCAAGCTTCACAAGTACGCTCTACTGAAGAACATGGCAGTTGACACCAGCTCTCTTCCGCCGCGGACGTTTGAAATCACCTTGCCGTGGTCATCGGGGCAAATCGGCTGTTTGCGCCGGTCTACCCTGACCAAGCAGCTTCTGGCCCGGTCTTTCTCCCGCCCGGACCTCTGTCTCTTTCCACCGGCCAAGAAAACCCCTGCCGCGTCTGCATGGAGGGCGGACTTGATTACGTCGGCACAGATCTCCCGCCTATACGGCGATGAACCATGGAAAATTTTCGAACACCCCAAGATAGGACTTGTGTTCCACTTGACTCCGTGGATCGGCACTTTGCTAGGCCGGGTGAAGAATTTCAACAAGATCCACGGCCAAGCAATTTGGGAAGCGTCCCACTACTTGGTGCTTCCCCCCGACCGGGTGCGACAAGATCCGGGCCTGGCGACGTTCCAGAGCAAGCGCAAGCGACGTCGAATTCGGGCGGGCGAGGCTTGGCAATCCCTGTGCCAGTACATTTTGGACGGGATGCGAGCCCGCGAGTGTGACGTCGACGTGTTCTTGTACCCGGTTTTCCTCCACATGCCGAGGCGTCGCGTTGAGAAGACCAGACTGCTGGCCGACGACGGCATATAGTACCCCGGTCTTAATTGCGCTGAGCCGGTCGCGGACCTCAAGGATGCTTTGGTCCAGCTTGACCGGAAGGACCCCTGGCGTAACCAGTTTCAGGATCAAGTGCAAAATCATCCGTCGATGGTCATCGGCCGTCTGTGGTGCGATAGCAAGTGAAGTCGTAGTAGTCGACCAGATAACTCGCAATACATGTCATCATTTCTTTTTCATATGTCCAATCGTCAAATCACTTGAGGTAATTTTACCACACTCTCCATAGTTGCACCGAACACGTTATCGTAAACAGTTCCACTCCCATCACGAAAAAAAGTCATCACATTCATCATTCCGCTATTCCAATCCATCACAGTTCATCACAATTTCACATCAACTCCGGACCTTCCACATCTTCACACCGGTCTAGACCGACCGATGCTACTGCGTGTCTTGGTATTGGTCTTCATGGGTCTGCATCACTGCGAAGCGATTACGAATTACTCGTTCTCTTTCGAACTCTCGTAGAAGAGCCCCACAATTCAAGTCGAGCTCGTCGACCCATGTTGATTCATCATGGTCCTTCCATTGGACCAGGTACTCTCGGTGAGTCCGACCGAACCTGGTCTTCTTGGTCGACCGAACATCCAAGACCTTCTCCACTTCAAACTCGTCTTCCTCTAATGGTCGTTCCCAACTGTCCTCCGGCAGTAGAGTTTCATCGAAATCAATTTTTTTTTCGTCTACCAGACAGGGAGTTTTGGGTCGAACCGGAAATTCTCGGACCAGCTTCAACTTGGACACATGCACAATCGGGAAGACCTTGTAATCTGTACCAGTTGTTACTAGACGGGCAGCGTGCTCACCAATCAGCTCGGCAACACGGAAAGGGCCGTTCCACATGCGATCCAGCTTCTTCGCATAGCCCTCTTTCACTCGGTCTAGGTATATCCATACCCTCGCCCCTGGTTCTATACCGTGGGGTCGGACCTGGTCATTGGTCCGGTCTGCCCGGTCTTGTGTGGCCTGACGCAGCTTTTCGTTGACGACTTCTTTTGCATGCTGGTAGTGTTTCTGGACCTGCATGCGCCAGCGTCGAGCATCGCGATCGCGGGTCTGGGTGCAACCGATAGGTATCGCATCTTCCAGTGTCGACCGAGGGTCCCATCCATATGTCAGATAAAAAGGCGTTTCTCCTCGGACCCGATCGGTCGACGAGTTGAGTGCAAACACCAGCCTTTCTGCATACTCGTCCCAATCTCGCTGGTCTGGATCGGCAACGTACATCTTGATTGCTCTTATAATAGTTTGTACCATACGTTCTGCCGATCCATTCGCTTGCGGGCGATATGCCATCGTCGCGCTCTGTTTCTGGCCCAGCATGTTATTGAACGATCGGAACACCTCGGCCATAAAACCGGGTTCCCGATCGTGTCTGATAACCTCGCTGGCACCGAACCTTCTGAATATGCATTCTTCATAACTCTGGGCGATCTTCTCCGCAGATCGGGATGCACTAGCCTTCGCAATAACTAGACCGGTGAACAGGTCTACACAGATCAACAACTCAGTATTGCCATATGTCGATTTAGGCAGCGACGGTATATGGTCCATCGCTATGACCTGGAAAGGGTAGGTAGCTTCGATATTTCCGGGCGATCGCCCCTTGATTACCGGTCTACCCTTTCCGGTCTCGCAATCCGTGCAACAGACCACATATTTCTGCACACTGCGGAAAAGCCCTCTCCAGTGGAAGTGGGACCTGATCTTGTGATAGGTCCTTCCTATACCCTGATGTCCCCTTTCTAGACTCACGTGATAGTGATGAAGGACATCCGGCTGCAGCAACTCGGGGATCACTAATTTCGCCAATCGGTCCCGGTCTGCACTGCCTTGGTCGGCATCGCGGCAGTAATACAATATTACATTATCATCCACTTCGTAGCTATACGCGATCTTGATGAACTCTTTCGCTTGATCGTTCGTCAACTTGGACAGTTCACCACGCAGGTAGGTCTTCAGGTTCATAATCCATTCTTCTTCGTCCTGCGGCTTGAGGATCCGTTCCATCCTTAACTGTTGCACTACATATTCGTTCAAACTTTCCTTCGGGAACGGTCGGCGAGACTTCTGAGCTTTCGATCTAGTCGCGACCATCACATGCACCTGGACTGGGGCGTTCTTGGGTCCG
>CM047580.1:2164997-2175755 GCA_026184515.1 Peronosclerospora sorghi
AGGAGTGTCCATTGGATGAATTCTCACAAGTTTAAGTCACGTACGTTTGGAACGTACTAACAAGCGGATTGGTCTTTACGTGGAGATATCGTTTGTGGAATTCACGAGCATATTGGATCTTTACGTGGACATATTGGTTTATTATAACATTGGTTGGAGTTTAGACCGGCTTTGGTCTTCTCTTATATTGGTCAGGGGCTAGACCAGTTGAGTGGTCTACCCTCTATTATCTCGTATTGGTTGGGTCTAGATCGATTGGACGGTCGACCCATTGGACTATACATATTTCAAGAGTAACCGGTCTACAAGTACCCAGGGTGAAGAGTTACGCCCAGGCCCCCCCAGTACGGTCTGCATACTATCAGACCCAAGTCAACCAGCGACACGATCCACCGAGTGTTGAACTAGCCCATTCCATCGGGTACACAAGGTGAGATGGCAACGCAAGATCAATCAGACCAGGCGTCTTCTGTTGATGATCGGTCGTCTGCTAGCAGCGGACGATCAGATAGGATCGCAAGCGAAGGTCCGCGGGGTACCCCCCCCGTAAGTTGGAAGGCTGAGCACGATAGTGGTCAGGTTCAAGACACAAATGTGTTCGATTTTGAACTTGTCTCCACCACAATGGTGCGCGTGCCCGGATCATTTGGTGATCGTGGATATCACCGAGATGATGTCCGGTCAAAAGTTGACTTAAGTGATTTAAATGTGGAATCTTTCTGGAGAGGCCATAAGGAAAATCTGTCACCTTATGTTCTCGTTGTTGATAAAGATGGCGATGTTCGATCTGGCCGGGTGGAGGACCAGATCGGGATCAATAAGTTTTTTACTCCCCATAAGGCTCCCACCGGAGCCGATCGGGACTATAGCAAGTTTTACTATAGTTCGGGAAAGGATCAGGACTTTTGTCCTGATCCTATGCATTTACATGGAAAAATTGATGGAATAAAAAATGAGAACCAATAGGAGGCTGATCGAAACGATCCGATCCACATGCCTAAGGTCCCCAAGCAAAGGCTAGGAATGCCGCCCGAGGAGGACGACTTGGAAGAAAAGTCGCAGGTCGGGGATGGGGTTATTGACGAACAAGACCTGACCAGGATGTATTACATCCACGAGTTGAAGCGATTTATTCGTGAAGACCAGGTCATGCAAATTTGAACCCCCAGATCCCTGATCGCCTCCTCGGACCCACTACCGAGCCGATACAGAGTGATCGACCACTGCTGCCGGTGAAAAACCTGCTGGCGATGTTGGCTGAGGTCGGCATAAAAGTGCAGAACCCGGCCAACGTCCACAAGCTGTTTGATCTGGACATTCGCAGGCTGGAGCTGTCGATGTCGAATCTCCATGATCATTTGGTGCCGTTGGTGGGGGCGGTTCGCCGCCCAACTCCCACCATGGCATTGAAGGTTGCTGAAGACACGGCAGCACATGACGATGCGTGCTCCGATGATAAATCGGTATATCAGTCTCCACATTCCTCTAACAGCTCATCGTAGTTGGAGGTCGGTGTTGAGCGGATGACCATGGGGGCAGATCATACCCCCATGGGAGCATAAAAAGGACGTGCGGCAGCATGGGGCTGCATGCCGGTCGGGGCTCCAGGAGCCCCCACAGGTGTCAGTATCTCCAAGTAGGATACCCACACGTTGCCCATGACCCAAGCTAACGTCCAAGCCATGTTTGAAGCAATGATGGAGCGTTTCATGGAAGATCGATGCAGATCACCTCAGCCCCCTCATGCTCAGGACCGATCTGCCCGGCAAAATGTCAATATTTGCCGGGATGTAGATATGGAGTCAGTAGCATCAGTGGACGGACAAGGCCACTCGAGGTGTTAAACCAATAGGCAAAGGAAGACGCAAGCCGCAACCAGCTCGATCGCGCCGATCAAGCAAGAACAGTGATTACGACATGGAGTCGATCGGCGATCCGGATGACCACTATGGATCAGACGGTGCAGGTGCGGGCAGAACGCGCAGGGATAATCTAGCCTCCACGACCGCTTTTGATTTCGGATCTACTGCGATCCCGCGCATTCGCATGGCTGCGACTACTGATCTCAAGGATTTCACCGGAAAGGACACCGACGAGGAGCAGGTCAGGTCGTGGTTTGGTCGGGTCAAGTCTGTTTTCTTACGGGGTCAGACACCAAAAAGAAACGGTGTTTGATCTTTAGAGATCTGCTGAAAGGACCGGCTGCGAACTGGGTCCAACAGTTGAGTCGGGTTATCCGATCTGACTGGGACCTGCTATGTTCAGAGTTTGAGGGGCAGTACTGCAACTCCGGATTCTCCAGCGCCCGCAAATATCATCACATGCAGAAGCGGGGAGACGAGACGCCGATCGAGTACTTACACCGTCTGAATGTGGCTGCAATTCGCGCCGGCATAGTGATCAAGGAAGGCAACCCGCCGACCGGTGCCGCTTTGGAACACGTGGGTCACTATATTAGTACCCTTGATGACCAGGAGCTGGCAGATCAGATCACCCTGTTGCGCCTAAAGGATGTGGGAGAAGTGGAGCAGACGTTGCGAACGTTGCAACACTCCCGCAGCATGAGATCAAAGGGCGCCGTTGGATCAGGTCGTTACAGATCCAAGACCCAGACCGACCGGTGAAGAGACCCTTGACCAGATCGGGCCGTGCTGTTAAGGCGATCGTAGCTGAGGACAGCACTGGATCGGAAGAGGAAAGCAGCGTCCAGTCCAGTCTGGAGTCAGACGAGGACCAGTACCGCCATATCTTCGTCGAGGAACCTGCCCCGAAAACCAGATCGACACCTGACCAGGCAGATCGGAAGGGCAGGAGCGGAAACAAGTCTGACCCGGACCGACCCCGCAAGAAGTGTTCTCACTGCGGGTCAAGCAAGCATGATGATCGGGGCTGCTGGAAGAAGTTAACATGCAAGAAATGCGAATGACGCGTCCACACCACCGATCACTGCCTTTTCGTGTGCAAGTCATGTGGAGAGATCCACGAGACCGGCCACTGCAAGATGGAAGAATTCTTCAACCTGATGTGCAAGTGGTATGTGCCGGGCAAGCACGCGGGGATGCTTCCACCTGACGTGGAAAAGATGTTAAACTAGAACGCTCGCCAGGTTGGAATCTGGATCGAGCCGAGCGGTCTACGTTTGGCATCTATGCATATGTCGGCAGGAGAATAAAACCGACAATACATGTTCTGTTCTCAATTGAATCGATTGGGATCATCCGGTCTACAATCTCACGACCGATTAATATTCCCGATCGAAGGTGGTCATGAAGCTAGATCTGCTGCCTGGAGAGTCTCGCGGATACTGGAAGTATCATGCGCCCGACAAATGGTTTAAGCAGGCGAAAGCCTGTGGTAAGATAAATAACCAGAAAGCGACGATGTTGTTCGACTCTGGGGATGAAGTCTCGATTATTGACTCCGCCTTTGCTCGTAAGGTCGGATGTCGTATAGACGATACCCAGATACAAGAATGCGTCGGGATCGGTGAAAATTCTTATATGACCGAAGGAAGGACGCGCGTGAATATCACCCTATCGGGTTCGTTGGTCTACTTCTTCAGTGCTTGGGTTTGTAAGCTGGCCGGTCAGGATGCCCTGTTAGGCATGGATTTCATGGTGCCGGCGGGTATTCGCCTTGATCTGTATCATGGAGTGCTTACACTACCGGATGAGGTCCAGATCCAGTTAGCTGGTCGGCGGCCCCTATACGGATCGTAAACCGATCTGGTCAGGTGGGATCAAGATGTCACCATCCCAGTCGGCCAATCCGCTGACACCCCGGTCGATAAAGGTTTTCGTTCAAGGAAGTTATGGGTGACCAGGGGCGATCGGTGGGTGTAGACTTTTGTGAAGAGCGCCGTCCGACATGATTTTGTCCGAGTCACTAATATCGGTGACAAGCCGCTTACGCTCGACAACAACACGATTGTTGGCATGTGGCTGGCAGAAGGGAAAGTGCCAAGGAAGATGGGGTTCGTCTCGATCGGATCGAGACGGTATGTTGAGTGGTAGAACTTGGCATACCAAGCGACCACCGATCTGGTCAGCAATGATGGATCGGTGGAAGAAGATACCTCACCTACAGCGGAGCCGCAAATATAAAAAGAGAAGCATGGCGAGACTGGGGCGGACCATGATGTCACGCTTGAGCAGGTCGATGTCGGTGAAAGGCAGCCCGCCGATCGGGAACAGCAGTGTTCAGCCGATCAGGACGGTTTGGGTTTTATTGCCCCGGAAGATGACCAGGTCTGCATCCATGAGAGCGGGGACCAATACATTCAGGAGTTGGAGAGCCATATGGCAGTCCTTCCTGAAGTGTCTGCTGACCCGCCCGAGGTCACTATGGACGATCTGCAAGTGGGAAATCGGGATCTCAACAGTCCCGATCAGATCGATCAGCTAAAGCAGATCATATGGAAGAAGAAACATTTGCTGATCGGTAAAGGCAATGCCTTACCCCCTGCTGCTCGCGGAGAGATTTGTGACATCGACGTTGGAGATGCCAAGCCGATCGCCCATCGATGCCGACGTGTGGCGCCACAGTACCACGAAAAATTGTCTGACCTTATTAAAGGACTGTTGGCTACCAAGATTATTAAACCGTAGACCTCGCCGTGGGCCTCGCCGATCGTGATTGTAATCAAGAAGAACGGCGTCGACATCAGGTTGTGTATCGACTATCGGTTGGTAAATCGGTTGACAAAGCTTATGGTGTACCCGATGCCGCTGATCAGCGATCTACTAGAAGACCTTGACAATACTCTGTGGTATTGCTCACTAGACATGGCAAGTGGATTTTGGGTGGTTTCGATGACCGATCGGGCTCGCAAGATCTCCGCATTTGTTACGCCGTTCGGTCTGTTCGAGTGGAACCGTATGCCGTTCGGGTTGAAGAACGCGCGCCAGATCTACCAGAGGCTGATCGACAACGCACTGTATGGATATTTCAAGATAAGCACCGATCAGGACCTCACCAAAAATTATGATGTATTTACAGAGGGTGAACCTGACCGGGAGAGTAGACCGTCCGTTCTGGGAAGGCGATCGTATATCGACGACATTCTGATCCCTGCCTCGTCATGGAGCGATCTGTGCGAGAAGGTCGAACGTTTGTTGTAGACATGCGATCGTTGGAACCTGTCGATCAGTGCTGTGAAAAGTTATTGGGGCATGTCCAAGGTTGCCTATTTGGGTCATATGGTGTCGATCAGTGGGCTGGAGGCCAATCACAAAGATCTGGAATCACTGAACAACCTCCCGTTCCCCAGATCGCTGAAGGCAATGCAGTCCTTCCTAGGGAGCCTGAATTACTACAGCCGCTTCATTGAATACTTTGCGATTTACGCGGCCGTGTTGTACGAGCTCCGGGAAGTCGACTACCATATGTTGCGCTAAGAAGATCGGGCAACTTTACGGGAGGGCAGCGACTCTGATCTGCCCGCAGATTGTCCGCAAGTGGAGGCAGAGGATCACATGAGGCGTGAAAAGGTTGCTTTCGGTATGCTAAAGGCCAAGATGGCGACGGCACCGATTCTCAAGCACTTCTATCCGGAGAAAATGCCGATAGTCATTTTGTATGCTAGTAAGTGGGCCATTCGGCCACTCTAGTACAAGAACATGATGGAGTGTACGACCCGGTCACTTTTACGAGCCGGACATTGAAGCCGAACGAGGTCAACTATGGGATCGTCGAAAAAGAAGTTCTGGCTTTACTACGGATCTTGGATGTGTGCTAAAACCTACTGGTCGGCCGATCTGTAAAGGTCCTTTCAAGAAAGTCGACATTAGCCTGGTTATTATCAGCCAATGGGATGGACGGTCGGATCGGCAGATGGTCAGCTATCTTGTCGCAGTGATCTCTCGAGGTCGTCAAGTGCACCAAGGGAGAGGAAGAGATATTGGGCACATTAGCTGCCAGTATCACCCCTCGGTCCGAAGTGGATGAGGCTTTAGTGGGGATTTCCCCAAGGAAGCAACCTCGACAGTCAATCTCGCGGCCGCCGCCGACCGTCGATCAGGATGAGGAACTCCTGGTCTTGAGTTTTGACGGGTAGGCCAGAGTGAAGAAGAAGGCCGGCTACTATAGTGCCATACTGTGGAAGTTACCACAATGGTCTATAGTCGCAGCCTCCACCGATTTCACGCCTGACATAACGGTCAACGAGGCAGAATGTCGGGGTCTACTTCTATGTCTTGATCTGCTGTCATCACAACAGAAATGGCGGATCATCATATGTGGTGACTCCAACCTAGTGATAAGGCAGATCACCGGAGAGATCGAATGCAAGGCGCCACGGCTAAAGTTGCTAAATGATCGGGTGATGAAAGCGCTGAAAGACTACCCTAACCACGAGCTATTGCACGTGAAACGGGACTGGAACAGAAGCGCCGATCACCTCGCGACCCAAGCCATGAGAGACCAGAACGGGGCGACGATCACCGAGGAAGCCGTTTTACAGGAGCTTATGGACATAAAAAGGCTCCCGGAGGTGATAAAGCCCAAGGACATCCCTGGTCAGGTGCATGTGATGGCCGCATACCGTCACTGCCCAGATCGACACGCGGCAACACTGAGCTGCTGATCTGGGTCGACCTATTCACCGGTCTGGTGATTGCAAAGGCTAGTGCATCCCGATCTGCGGAGCAGATCGCCCAGAGTTACGAAGAATGCGTGTTTAGAAGGTTCGGCCCCAGCGAAGTTATCAGCCACGATCGGGAACCCGGTTTTATGGCCGAGGTGTTCCGGTCGTTCAATAACATGCTAGGCCAGAAACAGAGTGCGACGATGGCATATCGTCCGCAAGCGAACGGATAGGCTGAACGCATGGTTCAGACAATAACAAGGGCGATCAAGATGTACGTGGCCGACCCAGACCAACGTCACTGGGATGAGTATGCAGAAAGACTGGTATTCGCACTCAACTCTTCAACCGATCGGGTCCGAGGAGAGACGCCTTTCTCTCTGGCGTATGAATGGGACCCTCGATCGACACTTGAATCGGCGATACCGATCGGCTGCACTCGGACCCGTGATCGCGATGCCCGCCGTTGGCGTATGCAGGTCCAGAAGCACTATCAACATGCGAAGGAAGTCGTCAACGAAAAGTTGCGTCAGGCCACACAAGATCGAGCAGATCGGAATAACGATCAGGTCCGACCTCACGGTATTGAACCAGGGGTGAGGGTCTGGTTATACCTCGATCGGGTCAAGGAAGGCTATGCAAGGAAGTTGGATCATATGTGGCACGGTCCTTTCCGTGTAGCAGAGCTGATCGGTGAGCATGCTGCCCGTCTGATCACGATCGGCACGGATTATAAAGTTTTTCCGAACGTGCATGGGTCCAAATTGAAGCTGGTCAGAGAGTTCCCCGATCGGCCCAAAACACCCTGTCTGGTGGATGAAGTGGAGAGATTCGATTTTGATGAAGCTCTGCTGCCGGAGGACAGTTTGGAAAGGCCATTGGAGGAGGACGAATTCGAGGTGGAGAAGGTGCTAGATGTCCGATCGGTCGAGAAAACACGTTTCGGTCGCACACATCGAGAATATATGGTCCGGTGGAAAGATCATGATGAAGCAACTTGGATCGAAGAACTTGATCTAAATTGTGGAGTACCGCTACGAGATTTCGAGCGAGAACTAGTCAGTCGGAATCGCTTCGCAGTGATGCAGACTCATGAAGATGCAGACCAAGACACGCAGTAGCACCGATCAGACCGATCGGTGTGAATATGTGTAAGGTCTGAATTATTGTGAACATATGATAAACGGTGATGAGCTGGAGTAGTGGAGTGACGAACGTGATAATGATTTTCGCGATGTGAATGGAACTGTATATGATAACGTGTTGGTGCAAGTTTGGATAAAGTGATGAATTTTGGTCAAGTAACCAGGTGATCAAGAAGTTTGAAAGAATGATGACATATATTATGAATTATCTGGTCAGCTATTGCTGTATCAATATTCGCAATCACCCCACAGGCGACCGATAGTCAGCGCCGGGTGATCTACAATCTGGTCCTGGAGCTAATTACGCCGAGGCTCCTTCCGATCCATCTGGATCAAGGCGTCGTTCAGGTCTGCAACTGGCTCGTCACAGCGGAAGCCGGGATACCAGATGCCATCCTCAGCTAACGCCCCGGAGCTCTCGATGCGACGCTTGGCCATGTGAAGAAACACTGGTATAAGAAAACGTCGAGGTCGCACTCACGGTCCAACATCCCTTCCAGTACAAACTGGCATAGGATCAGCCAGGCCTCGCCCGCTCGACTCCGGCGCTGTTTCCGGAGCTTCCGATACATGATCAAGTCTACGTCACGCATTCTGACCCGCGGGAAGGACGAGGTAATGGGTGGATTCCCATATCGCTTGGCAGTGGGCTGCATTGAAAGTCCGAAGTCGATCCAAGAGCGAATCGACCCAAGGAGTTGACGCAAATATCGAGTCCAACTTGGCGCTGAGCAACACCTCCCATGGCCGATCTGCATATACCAGAGAGATCTGCGCTCCTGTAACCAGATCTGCTCGCCACGCAGATGGGTCAGTAGTCTTCGGAGCTGTAGGGAAGAGCCAAAAGTCGGGTCGGGACAGAAACCGTACGAGACCTTGTTTTGTCAGGGCTGATCGGTGCAAGCTACCGATCTGCCCCGGTGACCACGGCATAACGGCGTCGAAAGTCCGCGATGGAAGAGGTCGATCTCCAATCGATATTCCCTTCAATCGGGCGTGACGGCGTAGTCCAGAAGTGTCAGGCTGGCAGGAAGGCGCCGATCCGGATGGTTCACGAGCCCGTGCAGTTTGGTTACTCTGGGAACTGATCGCCTGATCAGTCCCGATGCAGACTTCATCGGAGCAGGACCTCGACACCGATCGGACCGGGACTTAGATAACGCGCTGAGTGTGAACTCAGAATCTCCCGATCCGCTGTCCGAGTCCCCTCCGAAGGAGACCTCTGTGTGCTGGGTACGAACAACACGGGGGCGCTAGGGCGCATGAGATTTGGCGATGTTAGAAGTGTCATTTGCAGCCGATCTTGGGCTTGAGAGATGCGCCATCGTCTTGGCTTTCTTTTGGGGCACCGCCCGCTTCTCCTCGAATTCGGAGTCGCGATCTATGCCCCACGCCCTTGAGCCTCTCGACGCGTCCTTGCGTTTACGCTTGGAAGTTTTCGAAATCTTGTAAAGGCGAATTTTAGCCAATGGGTGACGTTGTCCTCGATCCTGGTGTAGGTCGACAAGAACGGCCGATGCAGACCGGTCAGCGCTGGAGCTAATAGCCGGACGCCGGTACAGCAAGTCAGTCAGCTGTTTATGGCACTGCTCTACGGCAGCCCAACGGCGGTCTGAGTCCTGGGTCCAGGTGTCTGATTGGCTCTGGAAAGACCAGACCTTATCGACCTGACCCTTGACCACGACCTGTAGCTCGCTGATCTGACGCTCTACGTCACCATGTTGGGTACGGAGTAGGGTCCGGTCGGACTGATCCTCCAACCTCTGCCGGTTGACCAGCGCGAGCTGTTCCCGGAGGTGTGACCAGTACGCTTCTAGGCGAGACAGATCATGCCGAGCGCCGATCAGCCCGTCCAATATGGGGCGGAGCTGATCGCAGTGGTCACGCGACTGTCGAGCAGCCGCAAGCAAGGCGTCAACCGCTTGAGCGATGTCAGTGGGCAACCTATCTGCATACGAAGAGAGGTAAGGGCAGTTCCAAGGTGAAAATCGGATCGATCGACTTACCTCGCGCTGATTGTTGGGCAAGCTGGGCCCGGAGATGTGCGTTCTCGGCGAGAACATCTTTCAACTGCGCAGCCAAGGGGGTCAAGGTGTCGACATCCTTCCGCAGCTGCAGGAACGATGCATTCTTGGTGGCCAGCTCCGACTGAAGGTCGCAGATGGTCTTTCGAAGCTGATCAGACCCGATCTGATCCCCACCCGGTCTGTCGGAACCTGGGGTGCTGCAAGAGCTGTCATATCGGGTCGATCGGCTAAGGGAATCGATGTGTTGTGACTGGGCGCACAGGGCACCTGCAGGATCAAGCGTCAAGAGAAGTTACAAGGAGATCAGACGTACAAGGGGCGCATCCTGGTGAAGGCGGGGCCGAAGACCTGTCCATTGGTGGAGTGTTGGTTGCCGTGAAGGTCAAGGAGGTCAAGTGCTGGCGAAAGGGTTAACTGGTGGTGAGATCGGGTCGCTACCGTTGCGCGGCTGCGACCAGACTCAGGGGCGGCTGTGGCGAAGCGAAGGCAAAATTTTGGTCACCTTCTGTCAACGGCGTGCCGATCAGCTGGTCAGCGATCGGATTGGTGGAAACAAGGGGGGCTTTTAAGCCTATCATGTGTAAGGAGTGTCAACCACACGGATTTTGGTAAGTCACATGGCATTGCGTGTATTTTACATATTTTAGTGTTTGGTACATATTGGGACCGTAAGGTTAGTGGAAAAGAAGTAAATTGGTCTTGGATTGGAAAAGTGGCTAAGAGGTCTAAGAGACTCTCTAAAAGTTTGGTTTTCTAAGTCGACTTCGCACGTCGCGGAGTGTTTGGGGGCAGAGGGTCGAGTAATCCCCTCCTGCCCATTATACCCGGCCGGGGCGCGTCGCAGACGCATTTGGCCCGCCGGAAGTCCTTCGACAGGAGTGTCTATTGGCTGACTTCTCTCAAGTTTAAGTCACGTACGTTTGGAACGTACTACAAGTGGATTGGTCTTTACGTGGAGATATCGTTTGTGGAATTCACGAGCATATTGGATTTTTACGTGGAC
>CM047580.1:2175855-2192932 GCA_026184515.1 Peronosclerospora sorghi
AAAGTGAGTACCTGGCGCAGGTGGCGAAGATGGATTGTCCATGGTGAAGAAGTGTGAGTGACCAAGGTCCAGTTGGTCGAGTGATGGGTGAGTCAGACCGTTATCGTTGTACGACACGGTCGGACTCAGGGGCGACTGTGGTGAAGTGTACCACCAATTTGGTCACTTTTGGTCAAGGCAGTTGGTCGAGTTTCCGATTGGTCTAAACAAGGGGGGCTTTTTAGCCTATCAGATTCAAGGAGTATCAAGAACACCGGTCTTGGGTGAGTCACCTGACATTGGGTATTTTACATATTTTGTGTGGGTACATTAGGGACCATAGGGAGGTAGTATTATTGGTTAGTTGCGGTTTTTCCAAGTAAGAGTCTTTTGGTTACGGATTTTCCCAGTAACGGTTTTTGGTCTAGGAATAAGTGGCAAAATCCTCTTCTGGTCTCACTAGTCGCCTCCGCCCGCCGCGGAGTGTTTGGGGGCAGAGGGTTGAATTATCCCCTCTCGCCTATTATACCCGGTCTGGACGCGCCGCACGCGAACTTTGGCCAGCCGGAAGTCCCTCGACGGGATTACGATTTGGCGATCTCGACACTTTAAGTCAAGTACGTTTGGAACGTGCTATTCACTGGATTGGTCTTTACGTGGAGATATCGTTTGTGGAGTTTCACGGGCATATTGGGTCTTTACGTGAACATATTGGCTCATTGTAACATTGGTTGGAGTTTAGACCGGTTTTGGTCTTCTCTCATATTGGTCAGGGGCTAGACCGGTTGATTGGTCTACCCTCTATTATTTCGTATTGGTCAGCTCAAGATCGTTTGGACGATCGACCTATTGGAATTTATCTTTTGGAAGTGTTTCTGGTCTGTACGTACCTGGGGTGAAGAGTTCCGCCCTAGGTACACTTAGCCAGGACGGTCTCATATTCAAGACAGAATCAGATCGATCTGCGATCCCGATCCACCGAGTGTGTAACTAGCCCATTCCATCGGGTACACAAGGCGAGATGAACTTAAGTGAATCGGACCAAGTGTCTTTGGATGATGACCGGTCGTCTGCCAGCAGCGGACGATCGGACCAGATTTCGAATAGAGGTCCGCGGGGTACCCCCCCCCGTAAGTTGGAAGGCTGGGCACGATGGTGGTGGTCAGGTTGTCGATACAAATGTATTCGATTTTGAACTTGACTCCACCACACATGATATAAACCGGTATTCTGTCGTCTTATCTTCGTTACTCCATCACCTTGTCTCGCAATATCCATCGTAAACACATCACCTCAATCCATTTATCGATTCTTCATCCATTGTGAGTTTCTTCAATCATCTTTCTTCAATCGGTAATTCTTCGATCGTACTTCATGACCAGTCTGCCGATCACGCATTAGTTGGACTCTTCGTCCACTTGCATTACGTCAAACCGATGTCTGTTGATCCTTTTCCTCTCGAAGTCCTTGATCAGAGCATCACAATTCAAGTCTGCCTAGTCTACCCACGACGGCTCAGCATAACCTTTCCAGTAAACTTGATATTCGCGTAACGTTCATCCATATCTAGTCTTTCGACCTGATCGGACATCGGTGATACGATCAACTTGAAATTCATCTGGATCTAGCGTCCTTTCCCAGCTGTCCTCAGGTAACAAAGCTTCATCGAAGTCGAAACGCTCCTCTATCCAAGCTGTTAGTGCCGTAGTAGGGAGATCTGGAAATTCCTTGACCAATTTCAACTTGGACAGATGCACTACTGGGAACATACGATAGTCGGTGCCAGCCGTAACCAGTCTTGCCGCATGATTACCGATTACCTCATCGACTCTGAAGGGTCCATGCCACATGTGCGCCAGTTTCTTCGCGAACCCTTCTTTCACCCGATCAAGGTATAACCAGACCCTTGATCCAGCTTCGATCTTGTGTGGTGTCACTTTACCATTGTGCTTTTCATCTCGCTCAGCCACCGCTTGATGCAATCGAGGGCTCACTTGATCACGGGCGTAACGATAGTCCATTTGCAGCTTATATCTCCACCGGCGAGCATCCCGGTCTTTACGCCGAATTCCGCCCAGTTGCAATGTCGATTCCAACGATGATCGTGGGTCCCACCCATACGCCAAATAAAATGGTTTTTCACCACAAATACGATCTGGGGTTGAGTTCAGCGCGAATACCAGCCGCTCTGCATACAAGCTCCAATATTTCTGGTCGGCATCTGCTACATACATCTTGATTGCTCGCGTGATCGTCTGCACCGTCCTTTCCGCCTTGCCGTTCGCCTGTCGACCGTACGCCATAGTGGCAATCTGTCGCTTTCCAAGATCTTGTTGAACGCACGAAATACTTCGGACATAAAACCGGGTTCTCGGCCGTGCATGATCACCTCACTAGCTCCAAATCATCGAAATACACATTCTTCATAATTTTCAGCGACTTTCTGTGCTGTGCGAGACGATCCAGCTTTCGCGATCACCATACCCGTGAACAGATCCGTCCAAATCCAAATCAGCAGTTCCGTATGTCCATCCGTCGATCGGGGTAGTGAAGGGATATGATCCATGGCTATCACTTGGAATGGGTACGTAGACTCGATATTCCCCGGCGACATGCCCTTGATCGTAGGCTGGCCCTTCCCCGTCTCGCAATCTACGCATTGTCCAATAAACCTTTGTACACTTCGGAATAGACCACGACAATGGAAGTATCGTCTGAACGGCTGATATGTATGCCCTATACCTGGTGTCCTCCTTCCAAGCTCACATGATAATGGTGGAGGACATCTGCATGTAGGGTCTCGGGTAAGACCAGCTTAATGGAAGAGTGGCGATCGTCTTGATCATCTTTGTCATCGCTGGTTTTTCCATTAGCCGTGTTCCCACAGTAGATCAGCAATCCTTGTTCGTCGACATCGTAGTTGTCAGCAATTTTCGTGCAATCCTTTAACTCGTCTGCGCTCAATTGTGAGACGTCACCATACAGATAACTTCGCAAATCATGAATCCATTTTTCTTCGTCCTGTGCCTTTTTTACCCGTTCCGCCCTTTTCCCGGCTATAGATATATTGGGCCATGTTGACGGTCGCGGCTGATGTAGGTTACGTGATCATGTCATCACTAGTACTTGCGGGGTAGTGGGATCTTCATTCCACGTGATCACTTCCGGCAACCTGTTGAGATCGGTCAATTCCTCCAGCTGTTTCACATCATCGATTTCAAATCTTGTTCCACCCTGCATAGCCCTAGTTGTGATGTGATCTGCACTCTTATTCCACTCTCTTTTGACATGCACTAGATCATGATCCGACCATTCGCGAAGGAGGTTAAACGCACGCTGTTGCAACACTTGCAATGGCGGAGCTTTACACTCTATTTTGCCGCGCATTTGCCGGATTACTAAATTCGAATCTCCACACACGATCGTCCTTCCTTTGTGGTATCTCGACAGTAGGTCTAAACTTAAAAGCAATCCATGGTATTCCGCTTCATTCACCGTGATATCAGGCGCATGATCGGCTACCGCGGTCATAATCTTCCATCCCGATAATTTCCATACGATATCGCCGAACGCACCTACACGTCTCTTGACACTTGCAGATCCATCGAAACTAATCCCGTAGAGTTCTTCGCCTTTTCCGATCGTAGGAGGTGGTACTTCAATCATCTGCCGCGGTTGTTTTTTCGGTGCGATCGCAATCAGGGCCTCATCGATTTCGATGCGAGGAGTGATACTTGCAGCTAACGCCCCCAGTACCTCCTCTTCTCCCTGTACACATTTCTTGATCTCGAGGTCCCACTGTGATAAGATCGCAGCCCATCGGCCCAATCGTCCGTCCAACCCGTTGGATGTTAGTAAGCATCTCAGTATGGATAAACGCGACAAGACAGTGATCGTCTTTCCGACCAGCATCGTGAAGTAAACATCCAAGACCCGTAGAAGCGCCAGAACTTCCTTTTCGACGTGGCTGTAGTTCAGCTCACCGTTCTTCAACGTTCGGCTGGCGAATGCCACGGGGTAATACACTTGATCATGTTCTTGTACCAGCGCGGCGGATACCGCCCACTTGCTGGCGTAAAACACGATTACTGGCGCTTTGTTCTGATCAAAGTGGCGCAGGGTTGGAGCTGACGCTATCTTCGCCTTCAGCATGCTGAAAGCTACTTTTGCCCTGATTAATCGATCAACTTCCTGATCCATATTCTCCTTGCTCAACGATAGGCTTTTTAACTCTTGATAATCCGTTTCCTTTAATTCGTAGAGCACAGCGGCATAGATCGTAAAATCTTCGCTAAACCGACGGTAGTAGTTCAAACTCCCCAAAAACGATTGCATGGCCCGTAAGGTGCCAAGGAAAGGCAGATCAATCAGATCATCGAAATTTTTCTGATTTGTTTCCAAACCTCGGCTAGAGACATGATGCCCTAAATAGGGAACTTCGCGTCGCCCCCAGTACGATTTGGTCACGCTGATCGATAAGTTCCACTGATCACACTTCTCCAACAAACGATGCACCTTGTCACACAGGGTAGCCCAGGTAGGTGCCGGGATCAAAATATCATCGAAATATGATCGCCGCTCCAGTACAGACGGGCCCGGTGTTTGGTCGGGCTCTCCCACCGTGAATACATCATCCGATTCGTCAGCACCGTCCTTAACCTTGAGATACCCATATAATGCGTTATCAATCAACCGCTGGTAGATTTGCGGAGCATTCTTTAGGCCAAAAGGCATCCTATTCCATTCGAACAATCCAAACGGAGTGACAAACGCCGAAATCTGACGCGCTCGATCGGTCATAGATACGACCCAAAAACCGCTCGCCATATCCAAAGATCAAAACCACAGCGCTTTATCCAAATCGTCGAGTAGATCAGAGATCAGGGGCATTGGATACACCATCATGCGCGTGAGTTGATTCACCGCGCGATAGTCGATACATAGGCGAATATCAACCCCGTTCTTTTTCACAATGATCACTATAGGTGATGCCCAGGGTGACGTAGACGGTTGAATGATCTTGGTAGCCAATAGTCCTTTGATCAAAGCCGATAACTTCTCGCGAAATTGTGGAGCCACCTTCCGACACTTTTGGGCGAGCGGGCGAGCATTGCCTACACCGATATCGCGAACAACTCCACGTGCGGCAGGAGGTAGTGCGTTCCCCTTTCCGATCAACAGATGTTTCTTCGCCCAAATTATATCGCGAAGCTGATTAATTTCTTATGGTGAGTTGACCAAGGGGTCTCCGACTAGCAATTTGTCCCTAGTTACTTCTTCGGTGCTTGCAGATACTTCGGGCAACGTAGTAAGCTGCTTCTCCAGTTCCTCCACATACAAATCTCCACCTTCATGGTAACAAACTTGATCATCGATAGGGATTACACCAACCTCGCTAGGATCGGCTGAGACAGGGTGATCGCGCGTGTCTTGAATAAACGTATCTCTTGCAGTAGGTTGTTCAACACCGTGCTCCGGTGTCGGACCTTTCATCTCCGGCTCCTGATTGTACCGCGCTTGCACCTCTTGTACCTTTTGCGGCCCTCCGGTTACCAATGCCACAGATGTGGCGATCGGGTCCGTAGGGCGTACTAAAATACTTCGAGGAGTAGGATACTCTGTCTTCTCGACTAGAGGACCTTGATCGACACTTTCTTGATCGTCATTCACGGAATCGGTATACGATTGATACGCGAGACTTTGCCACTCCTTGTAACGATTAGACCCTATCGAAACAAATCCAGGGCGACGGGGCACATCATCTTTGTTCATCCAGATACTTAAAATCGTCTCATCTTGCACGATGATCGGATGATCAACGACGTTCGTAACCCGCAGGTATCGAACATTACCCACGCCCCTAGTGATAGTGGGGACCCAATTTTTTCCACGAGTAATCCACAGCTTTCGAGATCGCTGGTCACAAATCCGAACCTCAGCAGAACGACCTGCTGGGATCTGTTGAGACTGATTAAGCTTCATATAATTACCACTCGATCCGTACAGCTGTCGGCGTCCCTCCAATGAGATGAACACCTCATCAGGCAAACTTAGCGCACCATGAGCGACGTCTAATCGAACACCAGCTGGTATCATAAAATACATACCAAATATAGCATCTTGGCCTACAAGTTTGCCCGCCCATGCATGGAAATAATAAACCAACGAGCCCGCTAATGTAATCTTGATTTTAGTGCGCCATTCTGTGAGGTATGCACTTTCTCCAATACCGACACATTCTTGCGTTTTACTCGTGTCGATCTGACAACTCACCTTACGAGCAAAGGTTGAGTCGATGATCGACACTTCAGCACCAGAATCAAATAATAGCGTGGCACGTTCGTTATTGATCTTACCACTCGCTTTGGCTTGTTTAAACCATTTCTTTGGCGAGTGGTATTTCCAGTATCCGCGCGATTCACCTGGAAGTAGATAGACCTCAATGATCACCGGGGACCGAGAAAACTCATCGATATGGAAATTAGCCAAGCGTGGTAAATCAGGCTGATCACATTTATCATTATCTCTTTATGCTGCTTGATCACCCCTCTTCTTATCCACATATGCAAAAATACACAAACCAGAACGCTCGTCTCGTACCAGATTCCAACCTGGAGAGCGTTTAACAAATCTTCAGCTTCCTTGGCAGCATTACAGCATGCTTGGTGGGATTGTACCACTGGCGGATGCGGTTGTAAAAATATTCCATAGGGCACTTGCCTGAATCGTGAACTTCGCCACAGGCTCGACAGACGTATAAACAATGATCGTTCGGATGTCCCTTCTTGCCACACTTGAGACAGGTCAGGCGCTTCCAGAAACGAAGATTATCGTGCCTGATCGACCCACAATGACTGCATTTCTTCACCGCCCCTTGATCGACTGCACTTGTATCACTTCGATTACCCGATAGCTACTCGTCAGGCTGATCGAGCGCCCCTGGTTGGTCACGTATAGCAGCAATCATGTAACGTCGCTGATCTCCATCGCTTCCACTGTCGTCGGCACTTGATTCTTCACTTCCAGACGACACCTTGATAGCGCGTACTGCCTTGGTCTTTCGCGCTGGGGCAGGTGCCCGATCATCGCCGAATTTTTGGCGGAATCGGCTGTTACCAACGGCCGCTGTTGGATGCTACCACCTATTACGTGCATACGCCCGCAATGTCTCTTCCAGGTCTGCCGCGATGTCCAACCGCAAAAGCGCCATTTGATCAGCGTGCTCGCGATTGGCCAATGTATCCAAGAAATGTTGTACATGTTCACGTAAAGTCGTGGGCGATCCATCCCTTATCGGCAACTTGGCTCGCAATCCTGCCACATTCAACCGGTGCAAATATTCGATTGGGCTTTCATCCGACCGCTGCTTCGTATAATAGTACTGGCGGGATGCCGATTGTCCACTTCCACAATATTGCACTTCAAACTCATCCACAAGATTTTTCCAACTTGATAGAGTGCTTCTACTCAGCTGGTGATTCCAATTGCGCTCTGGTCCTTTTAGTAAATCGCCTAGGATTAGACACTTTTCAGGATCAGAAGCTTGATCCCGCATAAATGCTGACTTGAGGCGACTAATCCAATTCTGCGCTTGATCTTCATCCCCTTCCTTTCCCGAAAATTCTTTTAGATCACTGATCGAAGACATCTGAATCCTGGGAATCGTCTTTTGATCAGGCATCCCAGTATGTGTGGACGCAACGGTGGCTCGTCGTGGTAGTGTGATCGGCTCATCTGGGTCAATGTACTCGCTCTGGGATCGTTGATCATGGAACGAATATACCGATTCCATGTCAACGTCCTTGACCATTGCCGATCTTTCTGGCTTCGAGTGCTGCTGACGCAGTGAATGCACAGATTCCATGTCAACGTCCTTGATCGACGCCGCTCTTCCAATCTTTAGCTGGCGGTTTTCCGGCCGACGACTCCCGGTGTCAGCTTGCGTCTTTCTTTAGCCAGAAACTTCTCCATAGCCTTATCAAAGAATGTCTGCAGCTGTGGGCTTTGCGATACTTGATCATCTTCTGCTTTGATCGATTGAGGTTCCATCTTGATAGCCGAAACTTGGATTTATCCTTCTGGCAAACTGTCATTCTGGTGATCTTGGGCTCTATACTCCCGGCACTACTCGACTCCACTTCAAATTCATCGCCTTCAGAAGGGGCAGATTCGTAGCACGATGATCCCGTGTGTTCTTCTGCGTTGTTTGAAGGACCTTCTTCAATCTTCAACGGAGAGTGCGAGGGTTCCAGCTTAGTGGTTTGACCCACGATAGGTAGCAATAGATGAAACAACTGCTGGGTAGCTTCTGCCAGATCTTCTGGATCCTGATCAAACACCTCTTCAGCATCGTAGCCGCCTGTTGTCATACCTGACTGATTGATCAGGCGTGTTAGCCTCAGTACGATCGTGAGCTTATCCCTCCCATCCGTAACTGGCTGATCGACTGGACCGTTCAGCTTCACGCTGATCATGACCCCAAGTAGGCTCATGATCGAATTCGTCAATAATAAATCTTCCAGTTTTCCTTTATAAACATTTCGGTAAAACGTTCTCACCAGATCGGCCTCCGCTGGTGGTGTACTTGATCGACTTTCGTTCTCTCCGACCAAGGCGCCTTCATCAACACCTTCGGCTGGTCGGTCTTGTAATACTTCTCCACCGGATCCCAATCCGGATCATTATACACACATATATTTGGCGTATCATAACGCAAGTTAAGATCCGCATGGGCTCCCGAAGGAGCCTCGGGAGGTGGTTGAGGCTTCTCCTCCTATATATCATCAAGATTTCTGCCCAGGTCCTGATGATCAGCATTTCCTTTCTTCTTCAGGCATGAAGACGGCGAACTGCCTTCCGTCGTCACAACCTCCTCCTCCTTTTCCACCTTTATCTTCACTTCTGATTCCAATTTCGTTTTCACTTTCACATCAGCGCCGTCTTGCGTAGAATCGCGGTGATATCCCGCGTCGCCCAAAGATCCGGGCACGCGCACCATTGTGGTGGAGCGGCTGATCAAAGTTTGTGACGCTTGATCAGGCGGTACCACGGCGCCCGGACTGCCGACTAACGAAGGGGGTCCTCCGGTTGTCCTTGACTGCTTGTCTTTCTGCTCACCTTGTGTACCCGACGGCTTAGGCGTGGGTCGCTCTCCAGGTCGCGGGGATGTAGACACGGCAATTCCTGGATGCAAGATTGGGGAACTTGTAATTAGTTGATCGAGGTGCTGATAAGACGTGATCCGGTGTAATCGAGCTCAAATCAGGTGCGAACAGGCTTGATCAGCAGTGATCAGGCTTGGGCAGGCACCGAAAGTCGTTGATCAGCTGTGATCAGGCTTGATCAGACACCAAAAGTAGTTGATCAGCGGTGATCAGGCTTGATCAGGCTTGATCAGGCACCAAAAGTAGTTGATCAGCGGTGATCAGACTTGATCAGGTGCCAAACGTCACTCAGGTACAAGTTATTGCGGTCTGCGAGTTGTTGATCGCGGGTCACGAGTTGCAGAGTGTCGATCAGGTGTTGATCGGCGATTGAGGTACTTGATCAGACAGTGGAAGTATTCACTGCCCGATCACGGAGCCTATGAGTCTTCAAACATCTAAAGGAACACCCAAATATATGTATTCCTAGCCTAGACCTACGAGGGGGGGGGTAAATTTCGCTTAATCCACCTAGAGTTCCCGTGGGGCGCTTACAGCAGCCGAACTCTAGGAGCCAAACGCGAACCAAACGTGGAGAGGTGAGAGCACTGCTCAATCACACTCTCAAAACCAAAAACCTTTGTAGAAGAACCGATGACACAGCGGGCGGAGTTGAGTAGTGAGTTCTCAGCACTCTACGTCTTCCGGTGGGCTAAAAATGCACAAAGTGCTCCCGCCCGGGACGTAGAGGTGTATACTAATAAGGGAGGCGCAAAGGTGCCGTCCTGGAAACGATCTGCTAGATCGAACGCAAAAGGAGAACTTTAATATTGCTTAAATCCTAAGAACTACCAATTTCCTAATATCCACCAATCAGAACTACCCGTCCAGCGTCCTCCGTCGACCAGTCGACCTGATTTGTCCGTCGTCCGTCGCCGCTCGTCGATGTTCGCGGAGTACCTGTACCTAATCTTCCCATCTTCCTATGCCCTGTCTATGTCCTGACTATGTGCACCACGGTTGTACACGCAACTGTATACGGCGTGGTACCCACAATCCTATACGATTACGTACCGATTCTGAACGTAATCGCCCCCCCTAAATCAGGCCCTATAATAAGGCCCTATAATAAGGCCTTATAATAAGGCCCGTTATTGGGCCCAATTATAACACGCTTTACGACATATCCGTAAGCAGATTAAGCAACAGATATCTGTCGGATGAAGCTTGTTCCCCAGTCCTTGAAACCAGCGCCAAGGCCACGGTACACCTCGGTACCATCAAATACCTTGATCGAGAGCTTACGCTCTTTTGCTGAAGGTGTCTTGAACACTGGGGGACGATTTTCATAGGTGCACCCATACCAAAGTTATTATGGTGTACATTTGAGTGCTCCTCCGGCTTCTTCTCGGAGTGCTTTCAAGCGGCTCCATGCACATGCGCGTCCCTAGGCGCATCGAATTATTAAATCCGAAGTTGTTAGGATCCGGTTGGACCCTGGTATCCTCGAGATTATCCATCCGGTCACACAGTTTCTGAACATCTCCAGAATCTTCATCCCTTCGGCTTCCATAGGAGCCGGCTTCTCTTCCAGGGATCCGTCGTCGCTCGAAACATCATGACCCTTTGGGCTCATAACCTGTTGAAACTTGTTCTCTTCCATCGTAGCACAGTATAGTAGAAAACTTGAGGTCGTAGATGTCATATAATATAGCGAAAATGCCAAATCGTCTCAAGTCTATATCTCGGCAACCAATTACAGCTGGTTGCGAGACAGACACCCGTAGAGAGATTAGTAAGCGTCCGACGAAGTAGATTGAACGAAGTAGTTTTCCAATGCAAAGTTTATTGAGAAGTGATTAGCTAGACTAACATGAATATGCATGAGCAGTTGAAGGTATACTATACCTCCAACAGCTGTTGTGTTAACTACATCACGTATCTGTGTAAAAATAGGCAGTACTCAGAATCGAGTACGGATACCGTATTTTAGCACCTAAAAAGTAAGAAATACAGATTGCTAACTAAAACAAATAGTCCCACTTCTCAATTTTCCTCGTCGAGCACAAGTGGACAAGGACCAGACAGAAGTAACAAGACTACTTAACAACCAATCAGTTCCACGATGAATCCAGCTGTATCTACCGAACAACGCTCTCAGCCGCTCAGACGATGGGTACAGTTGTGCCTACCCATCCCGAGCAGCTGACCGGTCTCTGTTCTGTCGCCCCAGCTGTCGTCGAACCAACCGTTTCCGCACCGGACTCATCCAGTCCCCCGTCTCTTGTGACACCAAGTTGTACAGTCGACGATGCCGTTGACGAAGACCTCGCGGTGCGGACCTTCGACGCCGGTGCTGGCATATCCGTGGTCCTGCACGACAAGTCCTCACAAATGAACTTCGATGGAGGTCCGCAAGACAAAGCGGTGGCGTCACCGCCATCAGCTCCAGCGGACACCCCTGCTGAGGAAAGCGATGGCGACGGTGCTACCGAATCTGGTGCGGCTACGACCCCAATATCGCTCCGCGCGCTACTCCAGCGCGATACCGAGATCCGTCGTCATACCCCGCCTGTTACGAAATCAGCTGCGAGTGCGACTCCGATATCGCTCCGCGCGCTTCTCCAACGCGATACAGAGATCCGACGTGACACCGCACCGGTTCCGGCCTTCGCGAAACTGACGTTGCTGCTCCCTCGATCTGCCGACATTGACGCGATCGAGGCGCTTTACGACTCCAGTGGGAGCAAAAGAGCAGTGTCCGTCGCGATAGCCCACGCCCGTCCGTTCGATCTTCCTCGTGCCAGATACGTGATGACGATCGACACCGTCCGTGCGTTTGAGCGAACGAACATTAACAAAATCGCCAACTCTTTTCTGAAAGACAATGGGAACACCGTCGTCCAGGAGCAGATCCAAGAAGTCCAGCTTGGCCAAGTCTCGAAAGGTCGCGGTGGAGAAATCCGTGTCAAGGTAAAGACTAGGGCTGCCTGTGAAGCGCTAGCGCATCAAGAGGTTAAGATCCTCGGCGGCAAGTACAAGTTCTCCGACTTCTATATTCTCGCTGATAGTTACTACCTTGACGTATCCAGCGTGGATAGTGACTTCGACCACCAATTGATGGTGGAGACCTTTGACGACCTGGGGCCCAGCCCATCTATGCTATGTTCCGTGACGTATGTCTCTCGGCTGGCCTGATGACAGCAACATTCCGTGTCTACTTCCGCGCTACCCGGTGCCCTGACGCTCATTGTTGACGGCAAAGTCTGCGAGCAGATCGTGTTTGGTGGTCGTGTCTACCCAGCCTTGGGTCGAGACGCTACGTTCCCGTAGCAGCGCCTGGGATTCGGCCAACGTTCACCGTATGCTCTCTCCCTAGACGCCGTTCGCACCCCACCGGCTAGCGGCAATGCAAAACCGACGTCTGGGAAAGAGGGAGGAGGCCAGAAGTCGTATGCTGACGTCGTCAAGCTAGGCGCATCAAAAACCAGCAAACGGGGACCAACAGATGATGCCGTCAGTGTCCTCTATTTGGACACAAATGCGGGAACAGTTTTGACTCCACCCGGTAGCCCGAAGGGGAAGACGCAATAAAAGGCTCTGGTTGTCGATGCGTCTACTCTGGTGGGTTAAGATCCAGCACGCTTCTTCTTGGGTCGACAACGGGGAACCCAAGTGAAACGAAGACCTCGAAAGCCAGTGCTAAAAAATCGAAGGGTAAGCGCACTCGCAGTACTGACGACTTCGCTAACATGCTGCAGAAGGCCAAGCCCAATCCAGTCGGTGGTATCGCGACAAGCAACTTCTTCACCGTCCTCGGACAAGTCGAAGTCGATTTCGAGTGCCGACGCGCGGTGGTCAGCAACTGCACCCCAGTATGATTCCAGATCGTGCCACGCAAGGTTTTGGTCCCTAAACCTATACGCACGAGTACCGAGGCGAGCCACTTTCTCTTCAAGGACCACACGTCTGTGAAGAGAACGAAGAATGCGATACCGATCCAAGAAGCGGTAGCCGAGCTTGAAGATGCGGAAGAGACTGCCAATCTCCAACTTAAACCGACGCAGCTCGCTGCTGCCGACGCTCGTGTCGCTGGGCTCAGCAAAACGATGCGGAACTCGAACAATCCGGACACGCTGTGTTTCATGGCGTGGTCGAAAGCACCGCTAGCTTTCAACGCTGTACTGCTGGCAGAGATGATCAAGACCAAGGAAAATGTCCCAGAAGTCGCGCAACTCCACCTCCTCAACCGTTTGTTGAGTGCTTCCTACCCGTCAACAACGACTACTTTCGCTCACAAGTGGGCGAAATACTTTGGCACCACACTACCGAAGACTCGTGAAGAACTTTTCAGCGCCGTAGCTGGTTGGTGGAGGGATCCAGACATTAAAGCAATTCTACGCGCGACGCGTGCGTTGTCATTGTTCGAGGTGACGCTCATGTGCACGGCACCTCAAGTCTTCATGAAAGACGTATGGAACCAGCGCCTAACTGGACACCCCTTTGCATGGATACCTGCCCTCAAATGTCGTCTCCTGCACCCGAACATGCTGCTGAGTTTGTTGCCGACCGGGTTGGGCACCCAGTGCTTCGAAGTCTGGAATTCGCTCCAGTGGCAAGGCTCGCTGCTCGATGACCTTGAGTATCTCCGCGACTGTGATCTGTTCCTCCAAGCTGGCGAAGCGATTCTGCAGCTAAATACAGCGGACGGTGGGCCGGTACTTGTGACTGGTCCGCTACAATTCCAATACTAAAATGTACCCAAATGAGGTGGGTGACCCGGTATCGTGGGATGGAGTCAGTCTCTTGACTGCCAACACCACTGGGATTAGGACGAACGGCCATTTAATCCTCAAGACGCTGCTCATGCAACCCAGCCTTTCTTGCGTCCACCAAACCAAAATTAAAGACTCGTATCATCTCGCCACACTTTACTTCACCCAAGATTCCCGCTTTCAACCCAATTTGTTGCTCATCACCCACAAAACTTCATCCCTAGTGTCACCTCTCCACCGGCCTGTAGCATTCCTCACTGGGCTGCGATATGACTTTCCTTGGTATGAGACGGCGGAGGAATTTCCGGATATGTATGTGTTGGAACGGTACCGGAGGTTTGAAGCTATAGTCAGTCCAGCTTTAAACTTCCTTCACGGACTATATTTGCCGGTGGACAACGAAAAGAGGGTGGCTTTCTTCGAACTTCTTCCGGTTGGCGTGTTTGGTGAAACCACCGCGCACATCGTTCTGAGTGACCTGACCGCAGCACTCGACCCGAATGTCGAAGAGGCCAACACTCGTTCAACACCATTCAATGAACGGAAATCGCGCTTGGATTGGCTCAGCCAGATAGTGTCATCGACGTCTTGTGGATCCAGAACCCAGGTATCACTGGAACCGAACCGTAACCTGTACACGAGCGCTCGCCCACCCCGGCATCCACACCTGTTGACCGGTACCGCGATTAACTATTGGACGACGAAGTCGGATTATGCCCTAAATCGCCCCCCTCAAGGATCGCTGGGACCGGTTTCCCAAGTGTGGTGGCCTCATTGGTTGGCTAGAGCGTATCCTGTGCACGGCTCAATTACCTACCAGCACAAGTGTTAGTATTTCACCATACCAATAGCGGCCACAGTACTTACCGGTCTAAGTACGAATCCAACTGCGTTCCACGTGGCAAATTCTGGAATGAAGTCACTGGACGACGGAGGGGATATCCCTTTATGGAGGTTTTCAAAATCCACCAGAAGGGATCGAACCCGCGACCTCCTGCACAGACAGCTTACAACTGACCGACTAAGCTACTGAACAACTTGAAAATTGGAGAACCATTACCAATTTCAATACTTCATCAAGTGGACGTCAGAAGGTACGCATGTACATTCCCTAATTATTTTATTGTAGTATTTAAGCTAGGTAGATTAAGAAGTAGCCTCATCTTATTCTAGTAATAAAGACACTTTCAACCTAAAACAAATAGTCCTACCTAATTATAATAATTAAGTATACAAACTATTTTTAACAAGACCAATCACTACGGGTGAAAAAACTTAACGGATAAACCATCAAATTGTATTATAATAGTAGATGGCACATTGCACTTTTATATTAGACATTTCACTAGTACTTATAGTATTAGCGAAACCGCGACGTCTCCATCTTCACCACGTGAAGTGCATTACCTAGGGCAGATATTGGGAAACTGGCGTCGACTGCGCATTCGCGTCTAGGATAGAAAAGTTATTTTTCTCCCACCTGATCCTCCATTTTCAAGAATAGACTTCCTGGGATCGTATGTTCAGTAGAATATCCGGCAATGTATGGTAAGTTTAGTTTAAGTGCTTTAGGTCATTCGTAATTTCATAACCGTTCAATACTCGGTCCTCTCAATTGGCGAGAGTAACTTCACATATGCATAGTTTTGCATCGGAATCTGTAAAAACTTGTACTCGCAGCAGAGCTCTTACATACCTGGTCTAATCGTTTTGAACATGTAAGATGTTGCGTGAGAAAGGGATAAAGCGCGACGGATACCACGCAGCGTGGATCTTCAGTGAAGATGTCAATGGGCCGGACTGGCCCGCGGGACGGCCCGGCCCACAGGCGTACGGGATGGGCTTGGGCCTGACTATCAGGCCCGTGGGCTGGACCAGAGCCTGACTTCCAAGGCCCGCTTGCTACTTGTATGGACCCCGGCCCAGCGGATTACATACGGGCCGGGACAGTGCCGAGACATTAAGGCCCGGACCTCCCATTTAGTGTATGGTGTATTTGTTAATTCCTGATATTTAGTTCAGGGGTTTTAGAGAAGATTCTAGGAGATTTTCTATCCCTTAATTTTCGAGTTTTTGATCTTTGGATGTACTGGATATAAAGCATAGTGCCCCCCCCAGGCATCCCAGAAGTTTTCCTGGCTTATCTACCCCCAAGACTCCACCCCATTACCACACCTCCGATGGACAACGCTGTTGATATCGCTGATGACACCATCCTATCGGTGGCATCTGAAGATAGCAGCGGACCTCCTGGAAAGCGTCGGAAGCTGAAATCAGAAGTATGGGACCACTTCAGCCTTGATACACTTGGTACGTCTTGGTTTTCTTGCATCAACACATGATGGGTGTATGCTTATCAATTACTCACCCATAATTCCCTGAACTATCCGGCGAACCAAAATCCATCTGCAATCACTGCAAAGCCACGTTTGCAAGGAAAGGAGGCAGCTCTGGTACCAGTCATCTTCTGCGTCATCTGAAGAAGTCAAGTTCAAGTCCCTTGAGAAAGGCCAACGGATACTGTCCTTCACCAAGACTGGTATCTCTGGGAAGATCTCCACGCATGTGTTTTGTCAAGAGCGTAGCCGTCAAGATCTTGCCCGGATGGTCATCATGCAGGAGTACCCTTTCAACATTGTCAAACATGCTGCATTCCGCACATTTGTCACAAACCTCCAGCACAGATTCAAGATGATTTCTTGGGGTACTCTTCGCTCCGACTGCCTTGCCATCTACGAGGACGAAAAGACCAAGATCCACAAGCTCCTGGCAGATGCACCCGACCGGCTGTGTTTGACCACCGATCTGTGAAAGTCACCGCTGGCTCTGGAGTATATGGCAATCACCTGCCATTGGATCGACCAGAATTGGAAGCTTCAGCGCCGGATTCTGAACTTTGACATGATATCATCTCCCCACGGCGCCGAACATCCTACAGAGGTTTTCGATAAAGCCATTGGACCATCAAACTGGAACATTGACACAAAGGTATTGGTGCTTGTCCACTGTTTGAAACTGCCAGTATATTTACTTGAGCTAAAATAATTGTTTGGGAATAGCTATGCACTCTCACAGTCTACAACGTGTCTTCGATTGACAACCTTGCTGAAAACATGAAGGAGAATCTTGGCGACAGTAATGTTCTACCCATCAGCGGCATGTTCTTTCATGCCCGCTGTT
>CM047580.1:2192942-2249023 GCA_026184515.1 Peronosclerospora sorghi
GCAACTGTATCAAGTATGTTCGAGCATCTCAAGCTCGCAAGCAGCGTTTCATGGAACTCTGCACCGAAATGCAGATCTCGACCAAGAAAGGGCTCGCTCTGGACATGGATACAAGATGGAATTCTACCTATCTCATGCTTGTGTCTGCGCAACCGTTCAAGACGGTCTTCACACGGCTTCAGACACGGTACCGAGACTTCAAGATTGCTCCGTCAGCGGCAGACTGGCAGAAGGCTGATGCATTGGCTAAGTACCTGAACATTTTCTATGACAGTGAGTGTCACATATGTATGTCTGCCGCAATCTGAGATGTTTACTAACACAATCATTCTTAGCCACTGCCCTCTTTTCTGGGTCGCATTATCCAACTGTCAATGTCTACTTCAACGAAGTCGTCAAGTTTCAGGAGTAGCTGCTAAAGGGTAGCCCTGATCACGACCCATTCATCCGGACAATGACGCGGCCAATGAAGGAGAAGTTCTACAAGTACTGGCGGAAGCTCAGCGTCGTCCTTTCACTTGCTGTGATTCTTGACCCCCGGTACAAGCTGCAACTCGTCAAGTTCACATTCGACAGATTGTACAGCATGCATGCGCCTGAAAAACTAGCTGAAGTGAGGGAAACTTAAGTTTTTTGTTTGGCCAGACATGGAACATTATCCAAGCTTGGTACCATACTAATGTTCTGATTCACAGGTTGCTTGACCTTTACCACAGCGAGTATTCCAGGCACGAAGTGGTTTCTGCTGCAACCGCTGCCAACCCATCTACCCGTGACGCTGCCTCATTTCTGACGAGAGCGTCAAATGTAGCCGGTGCGTATACGCACGGTGCGGCTAGCGCACAGAGGAATACTCTCCCTTAAAGGGGTGCCTACCGCTACTTAGCTGATACGCCCTTATAAAGGGCTTAGTAGGAAAGATCTCCTACTCGGGGCCAAGATTCCCGGGTTGGTTTACTAATTAGCCTTAACGGCTGTGTTCCCTTTACAGGATGTAAGTAAAGGGAGGGCTCCCTCTTACCTACGACACTCACTGTACGCGCGACTGCACTTTAGAGTGAAATGTAAATTGAATATATTTAATATGTAATTAGCCTAAATTAATTTAAACTAATATAAACTATATGTAATACTAAGTAGAATATTCCAAATTCGTACCTAGCTAAAATGTAGTGTACACACCTGTGTACCGACACGTGGATGGCTACCACACCAAGGGCCCCTGCCCTGATTGGTTAAAATAACCAAAGGTTCGAAACCTTTAACCGGTCAATACTGACCTCAACTGTAGTGTACTCATGTACACCAACACTAAATGTAACTCGAATGTAACACTAACACTAAATGTAACTCGAATGCAACACCGTTACATCCTCCCCCATCAAGACTATTGCTTACGCAATAACAAAATTTTGTTGGAGAACTCCAACGCCAGTACCTCTGTCCTTCCATATGTACACCTTCAGTGGTGCTATGGCGTCTCCTCTAGAAGAGGTAGACTACTCCGAGAACTCGGAGGTGGATGCCCTTGGGGATACCTCCCCAACGGTTAACCGCTCCGACAGCGCCGAACGGCGTTGTTGGCAGCCTAATCCGTTCCCCACACGTGGGGAAAATGCACTAAACAGTGCGCCACCCCAGCCCATATCGGATGATACATCCGAATCACCAAAGGCGTTCGTCACTAATGATCTGGACGCAGCTCAAGACAGCCAACTTGCCGCACAGGCACTAAGGGCTGCGTTACGCGCCCCCAAACGCCTGTCAAGGGCGGCTTATAATTTTGATGGTCCTCGTGACCTTCCAAGGTGGTCCAGGCGTTTGGTAAAGACCAGTTTAGCGTCCTATACCCCTGGCCCCGCGGCTGAACAGCCGTATCAACGCGAACGCCGTGAGAACTCCGGCAACAACTGCTTACACAAAAGCAGTTCACTAGCGTCTCCTACCGAGAGCGCTTAGACAGGCAGGCAGGGTGCCCCTGTTGAGAACCTCCGCGAGGTTCCTTTCATTCTTTCTCCGGGAGAAAGTGCTGATGATGCAGAGAAGAAGTTCCGCGCTTGGGCGGAAGGGGAGAAGCTTCTCCCCAGCTTCAATGATCTGCACGACAGCTATTCCCGTCGAGACATTTGGGTGGAGAGGGCGTTGCGCCTGGCATTTGCCAGATCCAAAGCGATGGAGCTATTACGTGCTCCATATCGCACGCGCTACGCCAGCGTCCCTGTCTCCACCATGGTGCCAGAGGACAGAGTGAGCGTCACATCTGCCTCCGGAGAACTTCCACTTACTGGGAGTGAAGGGGATTCCCATGCCCCTCTGGTCGTTGACCTACAGCGGGATTCTCCCGCTCGAAAGCGTCAACGACGTTGCGGCAATCCTGCCGTAGGGGAGTCTCGAACTCCCACGAACTCTGTGAGTGTGGATAACCTTTCCAATTCACCAGATACTGGGTTTGACCCCGATGATGACGTCGCGCCATCAGCCGCTCCACATGAAAGTGTGGAGTACCCTACGCATCAAGCATTGGAGGAAGAGGTAGCGCAATTGAGACGTGAGATTCGCGAGAGCTGTGATCGACACAGCCATCGCATCCATGATCTCTACGACGTTCTCCGCGATGAGCGCGATGCCCCTGATCGCTTCGAGAGGCGGCTTGCCTCTCTCGAGACGACCGTTGCGGTGATGCGTACGCATCACCTTCGGGATGTCCAAGGTATACGATAAGCCCTTTCGGGATAGTACCTTAAAGGGTCCCACAAACCTGGGGCGCGGTTTATTGCGCAACACATTTGAAACTGCATGTGTAGGAAGATTTTTAGCGCTTAATAAAACAATTTCTCCTACTTTATGTATCTTTTTGTTACGCCGCCCCTTGCGGTCAGCTTGCTTCTTCTGCTTGTCTTGGCTTTCCGCCATGGCATCGCAGACGTGTCGTAAGACACTAAGGCGCGCCGATAAAAATTATCGATGTGCTTTCGCACAGATACAGGGCTGACACCAGGGAATCCTCCCCCCTCAAGCCCTGGGCCACACACACGTGGCGTCAATGGAACCCTCGGATTCACTAATCCGTTCACGTAAAACGGGGTAAGCCCCGTAGATGCATGTACCGAATTGTTGATAGAAAATTCAACCATCGGAAGCATCTCACTCCAACTCTTTGGAGAATCGGGACATAAACTCCGGAGAATATCCTCCACAACGCGGTTAACGCGTTCCGTCTGACCGTCCGTCTGCGGATGATCCGCAGTGGGCATGAGGAGCTTGGTGACTAGCACCTTAAACAAAGCTCCCCAGAATTGTCCCGTAAAACGGGGATACCGATCCGACACAACGGAATCGGGTAGACCATGCTGTCGAAAGACACGGTCTAGGAACACTTTCGCTGTTCCTTGTCCATCTATGGACTCTGGCACCGCAGACAGGTGAGCTATCTTGCTCAATCGGTCTACAAAGACCAATATGCCGGTATTCCCGGCCTTATCCTTCGGAAAACCGAAGATAAAATCCATGCTAATGGATTTCCAACACTCCGTTGGAACCGATAAGCTCGCCAAAGGAGCAGCTGAACTTGCAGAGGGTTTAACCCTCTGACACGTCTCACAGGTGCGTATGTACGCACCGACCCACTTGTACATTTTGGGCCACCAATAAAAAGCGCCTAAAGCGCAGTAGGTCTTATCCCGACCTAAATGACCCCCGGTAGGGGCGTCATGTGCCTCAAAGAGGACTTTATACTTCAGTTCCTCATCATGAGGAACAACCACCCGCGGAGTGTCCTCCGCGCTCGTGCTATAATATAGCAGACCGTCACAGTACCTGTAACGGTGTAAACGAGCTTCAGCTCGACTTGACAGGGCTGGCTCAGACGAGCCAAGTCCCTTTCCAACCAACGCGCTGATAAGCGCCGTGCCTTGTGGGTCTTTCTCATACGCCTGGCTTATGAGATCCACAAAAGACGAGGTGATGAATGTCGCGTGAGCGAGCTCGTAATCGAGACGACGCGACAACGCGTCTGAAAGTACATTCTATTTTTCCGGTTTGTACTTTACCTCAAAATTGTACTCCGCAAAGAAGGAGAGCCAACGGGCCATCCGTTGGGAGAGATGAGGGACTTTTCCGCTGTCCGTTAGGATGCGTGGTCTGTATAAACCACAAACGGCTTTGAGCCGAGTAGGTGAACCCTGAATTTGACAAGGGCATACTTCATTGCAAGTAGCTCATTATCATGAACGGGATAATTCCGTTCTGCAGCTGTAAGCTGCCTCGACTCAAAAGCGATCACGCGTTCTCTTCCAGCATCGTCTGCTTGTAACAAAGCACATCCGATTGCGAAATCGGAGGCGTCGCAGGCGACACTAAATGGTTTCCCAGATTCTGGGAGAGCAAGAAAGGGAGCTTTTAACAAGCTCCCCTTAACCGCTTCAAAAGCGTTTTGGTGTTTGGTTTACCAACACCAATCAACATCCTTCTTAAGAAGGTCCGTCAATGGCTTCGCCGTTTCAACGTAGTTCTCGCTGTACTTGTGGAGATAATTGGCTAATCCAAGCCACTTCCGTAAATCTCTAAGATTTACAGGCAAAGGCCACTCCACAATGGCTTTCACCTTCGCGGGATCCGCCCGCACTCCATCCTTACCGATGAAGCATCCGAGGAAAGGAATTTCCTCAGCACCAAATATACATTTGGATGCGTTCGCATATAACATATGCTCTCGCATACATTCGAGCACAGCTCGAAGGTGTATAAGGTGCGTCTGAACATCAGACGAGTCTCCTTCCGCACGACTATGACGAATATATCGTCGAAAGTACGTCTGAGCGTACTTTCTATGAGGGCGGAAGAGTTGAGTCACCAAGCGATTGAAAGTCGCTCGATCATTCGAAAGCCCCTGTGGCATTCAAAGCCACTCCCAAAGCATTCCACTAAGCGTGCTGACCGCTGTAAGCGGAATATAGGATGCTCGCATGAGCACCTCATAATACCCGTCCACCCGATCTAAGGCACTGTACACAGTACAGCCCGCCATATTGTTCTGGAGGACATCCTTCCGAGGAATCGGAGTCTGCATGGGTACAGTAGCTTCATTCAGCTTGTTGTACGCATGCACAATGCGCCACTTTCCGTTCGGTTTACGAACACAAAAAGTGGGACATGAGTGGGGAGACTTGCTCTCCCGTACCATCCCTCCCTCTTCTTTCCCTTTGAATAATGCGTCGATGACGTCGCATTGCTCCTTGGGGAGAGGACACTGCCTAGTGACGCAGTACTTGGTTCCAGGAACCAAATCAATTTCATGTCGGACTCCCCGATCCGGTGGTAACCCCATCGGTGGGTTGTCACTAATGACATCTCCAAATTCCTTCAGTAAGGAATGGTAAGGTTCCTCAGGATCCGCAAGGATCTTGAGGCCGCTTCGGGCATTCAATGCCTGTTTGGTTTGCACCAAAACTGACTCGTCCATCGTGGATGAGGAGTTCAACTCCTCTTCCGAACGCAACACGACGACCTCGTCGATTTCATCTGCTCTCAAAGCAGTTCCAAACTCGTTGAAGGACATCTCCTCCAACGACAATAGTTCGCCTACCCCACACAACTGTTCAAGGCTTACGCCTTCAGTGACAACACCAGTCTCACTATTCAGCATCCGATAGGACTGCTGACTACTGGCCTCGGGACTCATCCCGGGACCCAGATGGGGGGAGTCAATTGCCCCATCTATTGGAAGCGCCACGCGCCTATCCACAGAGGTCTTTACCTCTTCCACCGGTGCCTCGTCGGTATCACCTAATACGGCGTTGTCGGAATCAATAACGACGTGCGGAAGAGACGAACTACGGGTCTCTTCGCGTGGAAGCGACTCGCGCTTAACCACAGGGGTCCCTACCCCTACTTCTGGAGTCGCAACTTTTCGCCGAACATGGCATGGTCGGGAATCCCGACCTGCAGAAGAGACAAACTACGGGTATCTTCTCGAGGAAGCGCCTCGCGCTTAGCCTCAGAGGAATCCACCTCTGCTACTGGCAACTCACCAGTCCCGCCTATATCGGCGTGGGGATTAATCGCCGAATCCCCCTCGTCAAGGAACACTTCCTTGAACTCATTGGGATTGATCATCTCATACATTACAATCTCTGGCATCTTTAGCCAGAATCGCTTTTGATATCGAGCAAAGGTGGGTTCATGTCTCACCAAGGCTTCACCCGATCGTGTGTGCGTTGAGCCAATGGACTTAGACTTCCAGTCTATCCATGGCTGTGGCGTTCCAGCCACTTCATGTACAGAATGAGTCCAAATCCAGGACTAGGCAACGTTCTTAGCTATCGAAGTTTGCAAACTTCAGCTTAAGGTCAATCGAGACCTTGGGTACAGAAACCTATACGCCCGTCGCTAGACGGGCCTTGACAACGTCACGAGAACGTGCCTCTAGGGCCTCGGCATACAGCCGACTCTCTTCAACAGAAGTCCGTCTGACATAATTGTCAGACGCTCCAGAGTCTATCAAGGCTTATCAAAACCTTTCACGTCCGCAAGGACTACCAGCAACCCTGGCTGGTACACCAACTCGGTTCTAGAAAGCACCGCTTCTCTCGGGGCTTTGTGCTGTCATCCCCTACCCTGGGGATTAACAGCACTGAGGTGTCCCCCAGTAGGGCGCCCCGCACCTACTTGGAGCCGTCGTTTCCCGACGGCTTGGGAGAGGGCCTTTTTGCCGCCCTTGGCCCCTTCCAGCGACTATCTCGCTGGGGATTTTTCGGACATCTGTTCCGCAGATGATCCACGCTTCCGCATAGGAAGCATCTTAGCGGCCCATGTCGCTGCAGCATAGCTAAGAGCTCCTCCCCGAAGCTCTGCGAAAAAAAAGAGTCATATTGACTCTTAGCGGAAGGTTTCCCCTCCACTTTGACCTGACTCAGGTCCATGGGTTCAGGACTCACCTTAGAGAAACGAAAGTTCCTCTCGGCGTTAAACGCCATCTTAAACGCTTCCCCCAGGGATTGGGGTCGGCTTCGGAATAGCTCCGAACGTGCTGGTCCTTCTCTCAGGCCTCCCATGAACACGGGAATGGACACATCGTCCCCGTACGCCTTCGCGTACATCCCTTCCAGCAGGGGCTTAAGTTCTTGGATGTACGTTTCCAAGTCCCTAGTGCCCTGACGGCACCTTAGGAACGCCAGCTGATTCTGGAAAACCAGATCAGGCGTTGCATACATGTCCATAAGCTTTCGCTTAAGGACTCCCCTGTTCGGGAACACGGTCATGACCGAATCCTGACACGTAAACGCCCATGTACGTTATTTGTTTGTAAGATGGGTAAGTGCAAGTCCCACTTGCAGGTGATCCTCGATCACGTTCGCGGTGGCGAATGCAGTTTCAACATCTCGAAGCCACACCTAAAGGTTTTCACCTTTCTCGCCGGTAAATTCCTTCATATTAAAGGACATCGGAGGTCGCACCCCCATAGACGCGGGATAACTCCCGCTAAGACTCGCCTCATGAGCGATAATGGAATTCACCCTTTCACGCACGGCATCGAGGCCCTGCTCCACTAAATGGCGCATGCCATCCTCACCCAATATGGGTAACAGACTTCTAAAGGCTTCCTGTTGGACGGGGGTTAGCTTACCCCAATCGTCCTGATCCATCCCTTGCAGAGGATGTTGATCACCAACACAGGTGTTGGATTGACTACAAGTGCTACCATATGTAGCCGGGTGCGTACACACACGGTGCGGCTAACGCACAAAGGAAGACTTTCCTTTAAGCGGCGTTCGCCGATACTTAGCCGATACGCCCTTATAAAGGGCTTAGTAGGAGAGATCTCTCCTACTCGGGGCCAAGATTCCCGGGGTGGTTTACAGATAGCTTTCGCTAACCCCTTGTAACAAGGCTTCCCTTATAAAGGGAGGTAGCGTAAGGGAGAACTCCCTTAGGCTACAATACTCACTTCGCGCGCGACCGGGCGTGGTCGCGCGCCTAGCAGTCTTAAGTATTTTTGTAAACTGAATGTATATTTGTTATATAATTAGCCTAAATTAATTTAAACTAATGTAAACAATATGTAATACTAAGTAGAACTTACTAAATTCGTACCTAGCTAAAATGTAGTGTACACCACCTGTGTACAAACACGTGGCTGGCTGCCACGCCACCACCAAGGGCTCCTGCCCTGATTGGTTAAAATAACCAATGGCCCAAAAGCTTTCGGACCGGTCAATACTCACCCCAACCGTAGTGTACTCATGTACACCACCTACTAAATGTGACCCGAATGTAACACTGTTACAGGAACCGTCTTGCGAGCGACTATTACGACGACAAACGCCAACTATCCGATCTGTTCGCTCTTCAAAGGAGGATTCCCCGCTGAACAAATTGGATTTGGAGCCGATCCTCCTGTTTGCTCGCTCAGTAGGTCTACTGTCAGGATCCGGCCTGCTGTGCGATCCTAGCGCAGACAGCAGGGACTTCGTTGAGTCTATTTGATGATTTATCGTCTGCATTCTTATCCTCAATCCTCAACATTATTGCATTTCTTACATGTTGCGAAAAGAAATTGCAAGTTTCTTCCTCAGAAATAGCGTGTAGTAGAATACGAAGACCTCTATGCATAAGTTTCATCGTCATCATCGAGTTACTGTTCTAGCAGTTAAGTTTCAACGCAATCAAAAGCGCGACGTCATAAATGTTTCGATGTAACACATTCCTTGTTAATTGTGTACGCAGCGCTGCACTATAGACGGCCCAGAATTGTACACGTTGCAACAATTTCACGACTGTAACGTCATCGACATTATTTGTGACAGGTGTTGCAGAGAGCAACGTGCTAAAACATGTCCGTCTCGCTGCCGTAAAGAGCCATCAGAGAAATTTGACTGATGTTACACAACTGCGCGTACCAGCGAATCCTAAGCTCATATATGACGTATCGATTCAAATACGGGCTGATATGAGAAAAGGGTGGAGGTGATGATGGAGACGAGAAGGTATTAAGTTCGACCGTCAATCCTCGACGTAGATAGTTTTACGGTTCCTGCTCTACGTTGTATGGATAAAGTGTAGGGAATTGGTAAATCCACGTACATTTTTGGTAAATCCACGTACTAGGGGGGTTCACACCTAGGAAATTGGCTGCTGATTTTGGTCTGCTGTTTTTTGTAAAATAAACGTTATAATTAAAGTGAAATCAGCAGGATCTAAACAAAATCAGCAACCTCTAAAGGTAGCTGATTTCGTCCATTAAATTTAGCGAAATCATCAGGATTCTTGCCTCAAAATGAGCAGAACGAAATACCCGCTTTCCGCATCACTTTTCCAATCGATAATGCGCTATTTTATCACCCTCACAGTATCTTGCTGAGGAGTCTCTTCTACGTAACGACAAAAACTGAAATTATCGTGTTCTTGAATACAGACTATCATGCACAACCGCGAATCGGCTGTTCACGAGGTGCAACAAGCGAATGATAGCATGCTACGCAATAAAGAGCGATTTGCAGCTGCACGAGCAACTAGTGGCGCAGTGGCATCTGCTATGCGAGCTGAACAAAAGATATCATCGGTTCGTCTTCTTTTCTTTCAAGAGTGCGTTATCTCCTTGATTGTGTGAAGTACTGACACCCTCCTCGTTTTAGGCGGATGATCACATGAGCCAGGCAAAAGAGCAAGTTCAGTTCATTGCAAACAGCTTGAAAGTAGAAACGAAGCGAATGGATTCCGGTAAAACTGCGAATTTGAAGACGGCTTTACTTTCGTTGGACACTCTGGAGCTAGAGTATCATGTTCAGGTAGATTGCTCGCTGTTTCCACCAAATGGATCTAAACGATGTACTTGAAGTCTGATGGAATTGTCGACTTTTCGTCTTGTTGCACGTGGAAATACGCAGATACTTGGTGAAGATTACGTTTTCAGTAATGATTTAAATCACATGAAGGTAATACTGGCGATGTCAAAAGTATGCTACGCACGAGCATGTTCCTAGCGTGTATTCGAAATCAAAGACCGAAGAAGAATTTGATATCTTACAGATTTCCCAAGAGATGGTTCGAACAGATGAATAGCTAGTAACTTTTTCGGTGCAGAGTCGCGTGAGTACATTGAGCTGCAGCAGCAGTTAAATTCCTATGGGCTCAAACAAACAGGGAGGCTATGTCATGAACTTTTGTGAAAGGTACTGGTGGATTTGAGTTTCACACATGTGTAACGGATACGTGTAATTTGTGAAACAAATTGATGGACACACTACTTTGCTCGGATTAAGTGTGGGTGGTTTACTTGTGACTGAAAGTAGTATGAAGGCTTTAGACAATTTCGTTTTTGTCATGAACGTATTGAAGTACAAGAGTCAGCAACGCAATGCTCAGTGTACTGCTAGCATGGAAGAACAAATGCACGTGCGTCGACAGTGATTAGGAACTTGCATATGACACAATTGCTTAAAATTAATAGTGAGCAAGCATGAAGTGGAGGAGGTCACGATGTTGCACATGCAGCTCGAGTCCGGTAGAATCGTGCTGTGAAATTATTTCATGACGCTCACGTGCACGAGCTAAAAATTCTCGAAAATAGAGCCGTGACGGCTACAACAAGCACAGGAGCGTGCAGAGATAGTAGCTGTAGTGCGTGGAAATTTGTCACCTGAGGACGAAACTCGGTTGTTGGAGAGTATTGAACATTATGTGAAGGCAATGACGCTGCGAACCACGTCAAGTCGCCGAAGAATCCGGATTTTGAAGCGGTATTAAACAATCTTAAACTAATAAACTCATTGCACAAAATTTTCGAGTTGGGGGCACCGAGTTGACATTAACACGCACACACTCTCTGATCAAAATTGTCAGATCAGAGAGTACACTCTGCGCCGCATGTTACGCACTTGTTAACAGAGGACATGGAAACGTGGATGCTAGTGTGTAAGAACGAACGACATAAACACACAGCGTTGAATATGTAATTTCGGTTACTGCGATTGAAAAATACTTTCACTGCAAACGCATGAGAGTACTTCACTTGACTTCTCTTCTGTGACTTTTTCTGCCTTGGACTCGGCTTCAAGTTTCTACGATATCATGTAATAATCGCCAAAAGGCCGCCACTCACACCCACGAAATCTGGACGACAACAACGTACCTTGGCCTTCAAAAGCTGCTTCTTTCTCTCAGTCATGAGCGATTCCAACGACGCATCGCGTCCCTGTGGCGCAGTTTGTTGCTAGGTTTATCAATAAAACCGTAAGATTAGTTATTACATAACACGAGGGTATACTTGTTTTACGTCAAATCAGCACGATTTCTCGATTGAAAGCAGCAGGGTACGTACGTCAGGGTGTGAACAACATGATTTACGATTATAATTACGAGTCAAATCAGCAAGATTTGAACGAAATCAGCATGCTGATTTCGTTATCGTATTTTGACCTTAAAACGCTAGTTGTGACCCCCCCCCACTGAAACATTCCAATATTTAATATGGGGGGGTGCACGTAGCAAATGGGGGTGTGCACCTAGTCGGTAAGGATTATTATTGAAACAAATGTATCGCGAAAGGTTGCAATCGCGGATAGGCTGAAACAAAGAAAAAACTTAAGTCGTACACACCAGTAAGTTCATAGATTCCGTTGAAATGGAGAGCGCTGTGGTGCCGGCAACAAAGGACTCTAAGACGTGTGAGACGGGTCTATCAGCGTCGGGACGTCTTCTCAAAATAGCCGAAGAAAGAAAGTACTGGATACACAACCGTGAGGAATTATTGGTGCGCAAGGAGAAGCTCTTAAAGGTTCTCCAATTGCAATCCTTAAATTTGACGAAACATAACGCTCAGAAGGGAGCAAACGTTACCAGAGAAGCAAGAGAAGACAATAAAAGCGAACATAAATTTGCAAAGCTGGATGATGCACAACTGACACGAAAGATAGAGCTGAAACACTTGCTCACGCAAGCCAAGGTGGCAAAAGAGGTGATTTGAGCTTATACCAATCCGTTATCAGCAATGTTTGATGTTATGATTTTTTACGAGTGTTCATTCTCGCCTTTTACATGTATCCAGAAGCAGCAATTGGCAGCGAGTGTGCTTGCACAGAATCTAAAGCAGTTGCAAGCTAAGCGCAAACGAGCAATAAACAGAACTGATGAGCAAGCAAGAAAAAAGTCTCACGTGGCGAGCACAGATACAGTCGCAAAGACTGCTGTTGCCCCTCGAATGCATCCATGTGAGCAACTGAACGGATATGCTTTGTTATTATAATAAACAAGGTTGACGTTTTTTTGCTGTGGGGAATTGTGTGTGAGGCAGTTGGGGCTGCTCCTGATCTGGACGTAGGATCACCACTACTCTTAGAATCCGCGTGCTTTCGAATAGCTACTCGTCACTTTTTGCAGAGAGGAAAGGTAAGTGCTTAGGGGGTTGTATCTAGCAAGGCAGCGTAGAACCTGACGAATTTGTTAAGTTGATACCCAAGGAAAAGCTGGAACAAGAGTTGAAGGCTTACACCGGTAAGGCGTTAGATGAGAAAGTAGATTTTCTATCTCTCGCCAGCTCTTTATCCTGCTTTGATGCTAAGAAATCTGGAGAAACCTCTCCACCCTCGACCTCAAATAAATCCATTACTTGGCAGCCTGGCCGCCAATTTTTAAAAACCGCAACGTTTATTTCTTCAGACGCTGGTATGATCTCCATCTGCTTTCTGAAGTGTATCTCTTGACGTATTTGTTGGCGTGTAGAACAAATTCAGTCTATGATTGAAGTTGAGAAGGAAGTAGTTGCTGCTTTAAGTAATACGTTGCAGCGGGCTGACACGCGAGGGCTGAAAAGCTCAGAGATCGTTATGAGACATTGGCAAAAAAGCTTCTTGGACATCTGGCTGGGTATTGATGCTACTAAACCTACACTTTCAGCTTTTCTCAGTGCCATGGTTGGTATAAACAATGTAAGGCCAACGTCTGGCAACATGTTTCGAATACCGAATCAGCCGTTTGGACAAATGGCTGGTGTGATCCTCGATATGGAGAGATGGCTACAAGGACAGGCTGAAAAAAGATACTCTCATAATTTTTCATCCGAGGACAATGGTCTTGATGGTGTTTCAAGGATTTGTACGCGCTCCCCCTCATCAGGTAATGTTCGACCCTTTTCAATCGCGAACGAGTCAATCACAAAACAACTCAAAAAAGTCGAGACGATGACGACAAGGAAGATTGATTCGAAAAGGTACGTTTAGATGCGCTACTGATTCTACAATGAAAACTGATGTGTTTCGTACTAGAATAATGTGTCATTATGAGTTAAATGGGTCTTGCAACGATGAGAAGTGCTCGAACTATCACCAGAAAGACTACGAAAAAAACATCAGCTACTCGACAAATGACGATAAAGATGCGCGGGTCGTGAACCTGAACGACCCAGACCAATTGATACAAATATTTACGGAATTTCGATCGAGAATTTCGAAAAAATGGCCTTTAATTACCACTGAAAAAGCCTCAGTGGTGAGTATCGGTAGTTTGAACATGAGTTAGCCGGAGCTAATTCCTCTCTTGTTTGTATATCGACATATAGGCAGCTGAAAAGAGTAAAGGTGGGACCACCAATATAGCGATTGAAGAAAAGCCTGGCCGAGTTGATGCCGTTGGGTCATCGCTACGAGCTGGGGCACCTAATGATGATATGGCTGATTTTTTACCGCTTAACGTGGAAGAAAAGCCTCCCGAGGTTATTGATGCTCGTTATTTTGGTAATCTCGACTCTAAAAAAGCTACTGGCGACATGTTGCAAGCAAGAGTGAAAGAAAACCCCGGTGACATTAATGCATGGCTCCTTCTCGCTATTTATCAACTTGATCTTGATACTGGAGTAAGGTAGGTATTCATATTTTTGTCGTGAGATTTTACATATTCAAGCGCTATAGCTAAACCACATTTTATTTGCATGCTGACAGTGATGAAGTTGTGAATTTATCGGACTTGGAACGTCTGAAACAACAGCTTTGTCGGTTATGTGAAGTGCTTTACACCAAAGTTTGCAGTGGCGGCCCGGACAGTTTAAACATTGAGGAGAAAAACTTGAAACGTTGTCTCCATTCAATCTCTCGGGCATTAGAAATCGAAGCCAACGCGTACTCCGAAGCACTTTGGCTGCTATACCTTCATCTGTGTCGAAAAGTTACAAGCAAACAGACAGAAATGGACACAGTTGAACAAGCTGTTCAGTTTCTCCCGAGTTCGCACGCCTTATGGCTTCGATACTTATCAACGTTCCACTTTGATTCCGTTGGTGTTGCGGAAGGAATTTATTGGGGTCTTTTGGAGCATTTCGCTCGTGGAGACGCAACTGAAAGTGAATCAAACCCACCTCGAGATAAACAATTGTCGATTTTATTGACGGCAATAGCTTTCCATCTTTGTATCAGGTTGTGGGCTGCAGGAGCAACAAGTCGCGTAACAAGGATGTTGACAGCATTATTACAGCTTAGAGAGGCAACGTCGGCATATAGCTGGTGTGGTATGGTTCGTGATCGTTTACGCAGTGAAGAGCTGATAATTTTTTGTCTGACCTTCGCTCACGCTCTTCTCTTTCAAGAACTCCCCGGACTGATTGAACATTGGGTCGTTTCTTGCAGTGATGAAAGCATCCCAGTCCTTGAAATGACATATAATCTTGACTTATTTCAAACTGGTGACTTTCGTCTCGACGAAGACAGTTTTGATCCAGTCGTGGCGGCGTATGCGCTGGCATTTCAAAGTTTGGAAAACGCGTGCAGTAACAAACAAGATTCCGGTAATACTATCTTGACTAATTGGATGCTTGTACTTGCGATTCATGATGGTAAAAGCAAGACAAACAAGGACTTGGAAGTATTTTTTAAGGAGAAAGTCGATGCAATATACCAGTTTCCTGGTGCATCATTAGTAGCTTCAAAAGTAATGCAGTCAACGCTATACAGTGAAGAAAGAGCTGCCTGTGAACCGATGCTCAAGATGATAAACCAGAGCACAGATGATACATTTCCAGAAGCTCTACACCATTATTTGTTGGCATGTCGCCAGTTCCCATCACTTATGGATGCGTTGGATAAAATATTTTCAGATGTTATGAAGCGCTTGGCGAGTCATGTGAATTTCGATATTGATAGGGTTGAGAAATCGATTCGAGAGATTATGCAGGATACTAGTAACGTGTCAAAGTCATGCGCTTTGAAGAGAGTGTTGAGTACTTTACTGGCCGCATGGATAGAACAGCTCACATTGCTTCGACGACGCTTAAATGTCCATGAGTTACTAAGCCAAGAGAGGCGGTCACTAGCAAATATTTGTGTGGCACTTGATATCTGCCTTTTAATGGGCATTTGGCTGAACCCATCGGTAGCCATTGATGGTCTTCAGACGATTTTGAGCTCGTCAGGATTTAGTATTCTATCCTATGAAGCGCGACAACTCGCATGGATGCAGCGCTTTGTATTTCAGGTGGATCTATTACAACAGGAGGAACTTGACAGTACGTCTTGGAGAGAACATCAAGCAAGACTAAGTCGTTTGCTTCGCAAGTATATGACTGAAATGAGCGCAGAGGCTGAAATAGCACGCCAAGTTTCCAAGCACATTCGGCACAACATTGGCAAAAATGCCATTGAAAGTGCTGTGTACGCTTGTTTCTATCCGGAGCGAGGCCACTTGATCACAAATAACGTGAATCTGCAGTTATTTCGGCTTTGCGCGAACGCAATTGTGGAAACAGAACACACTGTTTTTTATGCTTCTCTAACTGACTCGTTGGCACTTTCGCCTGAGTTTTCCCTTGCGTTTTTGGGTATGTGTTCTGGATGATGAAATCGTTGCTAAAGGTTGTGTGCTAACGAGATAATGCAATTATTATTTTGTGATTTACTCGTACAGGTATTGCTGTGCATGAGTGGGAATTGTTGGCCGCGCGAGCGGGCTTGAGAAAATGTCTGAAAGGAGCAAAGACTCACCATTCTCAGGTTTTACAAGCACTGGTTGCTGTGGAACTTCGACTAAGAAATATGAAAGCAGTGTCCTGTCTTCTCGAGAGTGAAATCGAAGCGGATCCGCTGTTGTTAGAGGCGTGGCGCCTTATTGTAGGCTTGGAGATTTTATTTGGGGCAGCGTCGGAAACGAGATCGAAAAGTATCGCTGACGAATTGGAAAGACGGCAGCTTACTTTTGCATGTAACACGTTTGGCGACGAGAAAATCGTCCATCGCGACATATCGTGGACTAAAACTCTCGAGCCTGCGGCGCTTAATCTACGAGGCATTGGATTGGATCGTATTCCAAATGCTGTACTGCTCAAAAAGGAGCTACAATCGTTGGATATCAGTGGAAACAAACTTACAGACCTCCCCAGAGGGTTGCGTCACCTGCGAAACCTTCGCCAACTCGATGTTTCAGAAAATGCTCTAGTCGAGCTTTCATCAGGTATCCAGGGGTTAACCCAGCTGGAGGAGCTCAAGTTGGCGCATAACAACATCTCCATATTTCCAGTGTTGAAGGTGCCATCCCTCAGCAAGATAGATATTCGCTGGAATACAATTACTGGCCTTCCTGCGTTAGCCTTCTTATCGCAAACAGCTCTCATCGTATTGCAAGCTGAGGAGAATGCTATTCCCGTAGACGAGCTGACAAAAGTATACGATTTCCTGTCGCGTCGGAACAACAATGGTCCCTCCGATCGCCACTTGGATGCTCAAGTTTCGAAAAATACATTAGATGGTCAATCAGATGAAGCAAGCAGAGGCAGTACGGATGTGCGAACGGCTAATGCTGATTTTTCTAAAAGTAAAACGGTTGAGGAAGCGAGAAAATCGTGTCCTGTTACTGAGGCAGTCGCCACGCAGTCTAGAAATACTGGAAATGCTTTAACGCTGGATTTTACAACAAGTGAAAACGGTTCGAATCATATGATGACAGAAAGGAACGCTGACGCTTCATTAAGGTGTGAACTAAACAACGTGAGTGAAATTGTGATGCAAGAAAGCATGGATACTTCATCTACAAGTGGGACAATAAAGGCAAATAAAGATGCCAAGGACGTTCAAGACGTGATTGAGCTAGATAGCACCGAATCGCTTGATAAAGTGGCAATGACCCTGGATGAGCAGGCCGTAGCCGCATCAAAGGAGAAGGTCACGTCGCGAGATCAAGTTACCGATTTGTCGATTTCGACTGCTAACAAGCAGCCAAGTCTAGCTGTTGCCAACACAAATGCACAAGATGAGTATGACGTTATGACTACGTTACCATCATCACAAAGACAGTCTAGCCATGCTGAGGCTGTTGATGTGCGAAGAAAAGTTGCCACCTATATGGAAGAAATGAAAATTCAAAGCCGTGCTCAAGTCCGAGAGCAGAGTCCAAGCTTGTGGCATGAATTTTTGGTCGCGAGTGTCCCGCTAAACTTGGATTTGCCAGCATGTAGACTCTGCTTCGAACCGAATGATGGTTACAACCAACGTCTTAACTCGATGGTATTATGTCTGCGTTGTTTGGAAGGAGCGCTTCTCGTACTGAAGGAACAGAAGGGGGCACAAGTGGAAAACACGCAAGAACATGTCGCCGATTCTTTCACGCTTAACGAACACGACGAAATATAACAACTGCGTAGCTTCTACGTTGGTCGTGGACTGTAGTTTTGCCGGTTACTGCTGCATGAAATTACATGTAGCCATTGTAGAAGTTTTTTTTGCTTAAGTGTTTTTTTCGGGGAAATGAAACTGAAATGTGCATATAGAGATTTTCAAGTTAGAATTCAAGGTTAACATCTAGTATTGTTATATTTCAATTTGGTAACTATCCATAAGATGTACTTCCGTTTTTAAAAAGACAGGTCAAGTGAAGATTAGATATGTAAATGGGCCAGGCCGGACCGGGCCTTACGTCGCCCACGGCCCGGACCGTGAGTAGACGGGCCAAGGTATAGAGTTATGCGCCCGGCCCACGGGCCGGACTGTCAGGCCCGGACCATGCAAATCTCGAGTCCAAGTCCGGCCCAGACCCGTCAGCGGCCCAGCTCTATTCGGACACCAAAAACACGTCAATGCACCGCAGAACGGTAACTTCAAAGAATATTGAGTATTTGATACAGATACAGATACAGAACAGTAGACTATGGCCGGATGAAAACCCAGTGTTTGGTGTTATCATCACACACCAATGTTGGTACATCGACAAGGTCGACTACCACCACTACCTCATATATCCACCTTCTCCCACCACCACCCTTTTATTCTTAAATTTAATTGAGGCATGGAAAAACCTTGCCATGCTATCTACTAGTTGGGTAGATCCTCTCCGTTCTCCTCCATCTCTTCCTTCAAAGGAATGTCATCGCCAATGTCTCCATTTCGTAACCCGTCCTGACCGCAGATCAGCGCGCCCACCATTTCCGTCGACAAGCGGCTACGCCATGGGGTGATGATTCGCCGTCCCGTGCAGAAGCACTGGAATAAAGATGGACAGACACATAAATGCATGAGTAAATATCCGAGTTAAGTCTTCAAGTTCACACGATAGAAGAACAGGAAACGTACTGATTCTGAAGAGACTGTTGAAATGGGGATGGCAAGGATGTCTCGAGTCATTTTTGCGAGTGCCGTATACATGGTAGACTTGTCTTTCCACCACTGGAGGATGTCGAATGACACCGCATGAGACATGAGCGGCTCCTCACGGTAGCAGTCAAGCTCCGACTTCTTCAGGCCTGGATGATCTTTTCCAGCTATGTAGCGTTCAGAGTCGTCCAAGGCATTTGATGTAACGGGGTTACATTCGAGTTACATTTAGTGTTGATGTACATGAGTACACTACGGTTGAGGTCAGTATTGACCGGTTTGAAAGGTTTCGAACCTTTGGTTATTTTAATCAATCAGGGCAGGGGCCCTTGGTGTGGTGGTGTCTCAGCCATCCACGTGTCGGTACACAGGTGTGTACACTACATTTTAGCTAGGTACGAATTTGGAATATTCTACTTAGTATTACATATAGTTTATATTAGTTTAAATTAATTTAGGCTAATTACATATTAAATATATGAGATAACGTCTAATATGCCCCTGTTTTGGCCCAAAATTCTAAAATGCCCCTCTTCTTAAAAAATCCTAAAATGCCCCTGTTTTTCGCGGTGCCCTCCTAATCGCTAAATTTAAGGCGACTATTTAATGAAACATTAGTTTGTCAACCATCTCTAAGTTAGAATGTCGGCATTACAGGGGCATAGTAGACGTTATCTCATGTTAGAAGCTCTATAAAAAGTGCTACATGCACTAGAATGTAATTTACTTGCGACGAGTGAAAATAGGTAAATGAACCTTGAGGTTCCGTCGTGAAAAATCCATTCGTAAGCCAGAAACTCAATGGCAATCCTGTTTCGTTACGGATGACACATGGAGCCGTTTTGCCTCGCATCGTGTCGTCGTCTGGTATTTCTTTAGTCGTACGTGAAGCCGCTCGAAGCTTCCATGCGCCACCCACAGATGCCATCACCTCCAATAGTCCGTGATTAACTGTGAGATCCAACGCCTGTGCTGCGGTAAGGATGAAATGCAGCTCACTTTCACTCGATATCGATCCCTGTACGGACGCATCCTAATGAACTTACTTCGCCAGCCAAAATCCTGTAATACCGACATTCAAACTTGAGATGGTTGGCAAGCTAATGTTTCATTAAAAAGTCGCCTTAAATTTAGCGATTAGAAGGGCACCGCGAAAAACAGGGGCATTTTAGGATTTTTTTTAAGAATAGGGGCATTTTAGAATTTTTGGGCCAAAACAGGGGCATATTAGACGTTATCTCTAAATATATTCAGTTTACATTTCACTCTAAAGTGCAGTCGCGCGACCTCGACCGGTCGCGCGCGTGCAGTGAGTGTCGTAGGTAAGAGGGAGCCCTCCCTTTACTTACATCCCGTAAAGGGAACACAGCCGTTAAGGCTAATTAGTAAACCAACCCGGGAATCTTGGCCCCGAGTAGGAGATCTCTCCTACTAAGCCCTTTATAAGGGCGTATCGGCTAAGTAGAGGTAGACACCGCTTTAAGGAAGAGTTTTCCTCTGTGCGCTAGCCGCACCGTGCGTATACGCACCGGCTACATCTGGTAGCACTTGTAGTCAATCCAACACCTGTGTTGGTAGACTAAGGAATCCTCTGCAAAGGATGAATCAGGACGATTGGGATAGTTTGACCCTCGTCCATCAGGAAGCCTTAAAAAGGCTGTTACGCTTATTGGGTGACGAAGGCATGAAGCTCCTAGTGGAGCAGGGCCTTGAGGCCGTAAAGGCAAGGGTAAATGCCCTCATCGCTCATGAGGCGAGTTGTAGTGGAGGTAGTTCCACGGGGGTTCGACCCCCATTATCGTTTAAAATAAAGGAGTTCACCGGAGAGAAGGGTGAAAACCTTTACGTTTGGTTGTGAGAGGTCGAAAAGGTCTTCGCCACAGCGAATGTGATCGCTGATCACTTGCAAGTGGGACTTGCATTGACCCATCTTACGGGTAAAGCCCGTGCATGGGCGTTTACATGTTCGGAGTCAGTCACGGACGTGTTCCCAACCTGGAAGGTCCTTAAGCAGAAGCTTATGGGACATGTAAGCAGCCTGATCTGGTTTTCCAGAATCAGCTGGCGTTTCTGAGGTGCCGTCAGGGCACTAGGGACTTTTTAAACATATATCCAAGAACTCAAGACCCTGTTGGCAGGGATGTACGCGAAATCGTATTCGGACGATGTGTCCATCCCCGTTTTCATGGGTGGCCTGAGAGAAGGGCCAGCACGTTCGGAATTGTTCCGATGCCGACACGAATCCCTGGGGGAGGCGTTCAAGATGGCGTTCAACGCCGAGAGGAACTTCCGTTCCTCTAAGGTGGGTCCCGAACCCATGGACCTGAGTCAGGTCAAAGCGGAGGACAAACCTCCCGCTAAGAGTCACACTGACTCTTTTTCGCAGAGCTTCGAGGCGGAGCTCTTAGCTATGCTGCATCGACATGGGCCGCTGAGATGCTTCTTGTGTGGAAGCACGGATCATCTGCGGAACAGGTGTCCGAAAAATCCCCAGCGAGACACTCGCTACAAGGGACCAAGGGTGGGGGAAAAGCCCTTGTCCAAGCCGTCGTTTCCCGACGGCTCCCAGTAGGTGCGGGGCGCCCTACTGGGGGACCCCTCAGTGCTGTTAAGCCCCAGGGTAGGGGACGACAGCACAAAGCCCCGAGGGAAGCGGTGATTTCTAGAACCGAGTTCGTGTACCAGCCAGGGTTTCTGGTAGTCCTTGCGGACGTGAAAGCCTTTGGTAAGCCTTGATAGACTCTGGAGCGTCTGACAATTATGTCAGACGGACTTCTGTTGAGAAGAGTCGGCTGTATGCCGAGGCCCTAGAGGCACGTTCTCGTGACGTTGTCACGGTCCGTCTTGCGACGGGCTTACAGGTTTCTGTACCCAAGGTCTCTATTGACCTTAAGCTGAAGTTTGCAGACTTCGACAGCTTAGAACGTTGCCTAGTCCCGGATTTGGCCTCGAGGTATGACCTCATTCTGGGCATGAAGTGGCTGGAACGCCACGAGCCATGGATAGACTGGAAGTCTAAGTCCATTGGCTCAACGCACCCGCGGTCGGGTGAAGCATTGGCGAGTCATGAACCCACCTTTGCTCGATCGCAAAAGAGATTCTGCCGTGAGATGCCAGATATTGGGATGTCTGAAATGATCAGTACCAATGAGGTTAAGGAATAGTTCCTTAACGAGGGGGATTCGGCGGTTAATCCCCACGTCGTTAACGGCGAGACTGGTGAGTTGCCAGTGGAAGAGGTGGATTCCTCTGAGAGTAAGCGCAAGGCGCTTAGAGAAGAGACCCGAAGTTCGTCTCTTCTACAGGTCGGAATTGATTCCGACCACGCCATGTCCGGCGAACAAGTTGCGACTCCAGTGGTAGGGGTAGAGACCCCTGTGGTTAAGCGCGAAGCGCTTCCAAGCGAAGAGACCCGAAGTTCGTCTCTTTTGCACGTCGGAAATGATTCCGACCACGCCGTTATAGGCGAGACTGGTGAGTCGCCATTGGCAGAGGTGGATTCCTATGAGGCGACTCCAGTGGTAGGGGTAGATACCCCTGTGGTTAAGCGCGAGGCGATTCCAAGCGAAGAGACCCGAAGTTTGTCTCTTTCGCACGTCGGAAATGATTCCGACCACGCCTTATTAGGTGATACCGGCGAGTCACCGGTGGTAGAGGTAGAGATCTCTGTCGATAGGCGCGATGCGCTTCCAATAGATGGGGCAATTGACTCCCCCCATCTGGGTGTCGGGATGAGTCCCGAGGCCAGTAGTCAGCAGTCCTATAGGATGCTGAATAGTGTGATAGGTGTTGTCACAGAAGGCGTAAGCCTGGAACGGTTGCCTGGGGTAGGCGAACTGTTGTCGTTGGAGGAGATGTCCTTCAATGAACTTGAAACTGCTTTGAAAGCAGATAAAATCGACGAGGTCGTCGTGTTGCGTCCGGAAGAGGAGTTGAACTCCTCATCCACGATGGACGAGTCAGTTTTGGTGCAAACCAAACAGGCATTTAATGCCCGAAGCGGCCTCAAGATCCTCGCGGATCCTGAGGACCCTTACCGTTCCTTATTAAAGGAATTTGGAGATGTCATTAGTGACAACCCACCGATGGGGTTACCACCGGATAGGGGGGTTCGACATGAAATTGATTTGGTTCCTGGAACCAAGTACTGCGTCACTAGGCAGTGGCCTCTCCCCAAGAAGCAATGCGACGTCATCGACGCATTCTTCAAGGGGAAAGAAGAGGCAGGGATGGTGCGGGAGAGCAAGTCTCCCCACTCATCTACAACTTTTTGTGTTCGTAAACCGAACGGAAAGTGGCGCATTCTGCATGCGTACAACAAGCTGAAGGCAACTACTGTACCCATGAAGACTCCGATTCCTCGGAATAATGTCCTCTAGAACAATATGGCGGGCTGTACTGTATACAGTGCCTTAGATCTGGTGTACGGGTATTATGAGGTGCTCATGCGAGCGTCCGATATTCCACTTACAGCGGTCAGCACGCCTAGCGGCATGATGTGGGAGTGGCTTGTTATGACACAAGGGCTTTCAAATGCACCAGCGACTTTCAATCGCTTGGTGACTCAACTCTTCCGCCCTCATAGGAAGTACGCTAAGACGTACTTCGACGATATATCGTTCATAGTCGTGCGGAAGGCGACTCGTCTGATGTTCAGACGCACCTTATATACCTTTCAGCTGTGCTCGAATGCATGCGAGAGCATATGTTATATGCGAACGCATCCAAATGTATATTTGGTGCTGAGGAAATTCCTTTCCTCGGATGCTTCATCGGTAAGGATGGAGTGCGGGCGGATCCCGCGAAGGTGAAAGCCATTGTGGAGTGGATTTCGCCTGTAAATCTTAGAGATTTACGGAAGTGGCTTGGATTAGCCAACTATCTCCACAAGTACAGCGAGAACTACGCTGAAATGGCGAAGCCATTGACCGACCTTCTTAAGAAGGATGTTGATTGGTGCTGTAAAACCGAACACCAAAACGCTTTTGAAGCGCTAAAGGGGAGCTTGTTAAAAGCTCCCGTTCTTGCTCTCCCAGATCCTGGGAAACCTTTTAGTGTCGTCTGTGACGCCTCCGATTTCGCAATCGGATGTGCTTTGTTACAATCAGACGATGCAGGAAGGGAACGCGTAATTGCGTTTGAGTCGAGGCAGCTTAAAGCTGCGGAACGGAATTATCCCGTTCATGACAAGGAGCTACTTGCAATGAAGTATGCTCTTGTCAAATTTAGGGTTCACCTACTTGGCTCAAAGCCGTTTGTGGTTTATACTGACCACGCGTCCTTACGGAAAGCGACAAAGTCGCCTCATCTCTCTCAACGGATGGCCCGTTGGCTCTCCTTCTTTGCGGAGTACAACTTTGAGGTTAAGTATAAACCTGACAAGCAAAACGTGCTTGCAGACGCGTTTTCGCGTCGTCCCGATTACGATCTCGCTCACGCGACATTCGTCACCACATCTGTGGTGGATCTCATACGCCAGGCGTATGAGAAATACCCAAAATGTACGGCGCTTATCAGCGCGTTAGGTGAAAAGGGTCTTGGCTCGTCTGAGCCAACCCTGTCAAGTCGATCTAAAGCTCGTTTACACCGTTACAGGTACTGTGACGGTCTGCTAAATTATAGCACGAGCGCGGAGGGCACTCCGCGGATGGTAGTTCCTCATGATATGATGAGGAACTGAAGTATAAAGTCCTCTTTGAGGCACATGACGCCCCTACCGGGGGTCATTTAGGTCGGGATAAGACCTACTGCGCTTTAGGCGCTTTTTATTGGTGGCCCAAAATGTACAAGTGGGTCGGTGCGTACATACGCACCTGTGAGACGTGTCAGAGGGTTAAACCCTCTGCAAGTTCAGCTGCGCCTTTGGCGAGCTTATCGGTTCCAACGGAGTGTTGGAAATCCATTAGCATGGATTTTATCTTCGGTTTTCCGAAGGATAAGGCCGGGAATACCGGCATATTGGTCTTTGTAGACCGATTAAGCAAGAAAACTCACCTGTCTGCGGTGCCAGATTCCATAGATGGACAAGGAACAGCGAAAGTGTTCCTAGACCGTGTATTTCGACAGCATGGTCTACCCGATTCCGTTGTGTCGGATCGGTATCCCCGTTTTACGGGACAATTCTGGGGAGCTTTGTTTAAGGTGCTAGTCACCAAGCTCCTCATGCCCACTGTGGATCATCCTCAGACGGACGGTCAGACGGAACGCGTTAACCGCGTTGTGGAGGATATTCTCCGGAGTTTATGTCCCGATTCTCCAAAGAGTTGGAGTGAGATGCTTCCGATGGTTGAATTTTCTATCAACAATTCGGTACATGCATCTACGGGGCTTACCCCGTTTTACGTGAACGGATTAGTGAATCCGAGGGTTCCGTTGACGCCACGTGTGTGTGGCCCAGGGCTTGAGGGGGGAGGATTCCCTGATGTCAGCCCTGTATCTGTGCGAAAGCACATCGATAATTTTTATCGGCGCGCCTTAGTGTCTTACGACACGTCTGCGATGCCATGGCGGAAAGCCAAGACAAGCAGAAGAATCAAGCTGACCGCAAGGGACGGCGTAACAAAAAGATACATAAAGTAGGAGAAATTGTTTTATTAAACGCTAAAAAACTTCCTACACATGCAGTTTCAAATGTGTTGCACAATAAACCGCGCCCCAGGTTTGTGGGGCCCTTTAAGGTACTAGCCCGAAAGGTCTTATCGTATACCTTGGACATCCCGAAGGTGATGCGTACGCATCACCGCAACGGTCGTCTCGAGAGAGGCAAGCCGCCTCTCGAAGCGATCAGGGGCATCGCGCTCATCGCGGAGCACGTCGTGGAGATCATGAATGCGATGGCTGTGTCGGTCACATCGCTCGCGAATCTCACGTCGCAATTGCGCGACCTCTTCCTCCAATGCTTGATGCGTAGGGTACTCCACACTTTCATGTGGAGCGGCTGATGGCGCGACGCCATCATCGGGGTCAAACCCAGTAGTGGTGAAGTGGAAGGGTTATCCACATTTCACAAAGTTCGTGGGAGTTTGAGACTCCCCTGCGGCAGGATTGCCGTGACGTCGTTGACGCTTTCGAGCGGGAGAATCCCGCTGTGAGTCAACGACCAAAGGGGAGGGGTAAGACCCTTCACTCCCAGTAGCCGGGAGCCCTCCGGAGGCAGATGGGGAACCCGCACTGTGCTCCGGCACCGCAGTGAGGGCACGGGAGATAGCATAGCGCATGCGATAAGGGGCACGTAACTGCCCCATGGCTTTGGCTCTGGCAAACGCCAAGCCCAATGCCCTCTCTATCCGAACGTCACGTTTGGAATAGCTGTTGTGAAGCTTTAAAAACTCGGGGAGAAGTTTCTCCCCTCCGCCCAAGTGCGGAACTTCTGCTATGCCTCTTTGGCATTTTCGCCTTGCCGGAGAACGAAGGGAACTTCGCGGAGGTTCCCAACAACGGCACCCTGTGCCTGTTTCTCGAGGCGCTCTCGATATGAGGTAGCAGTGAACTGCTTCTGCGTGAGCAGTTTTTCCCGGAGTTGATTCCGGCGTGTGATGTGTTGCGGCTGTACAGCCGCGAGGCCAGGGGTATAGAAGACTAAACCCTTCTTTACCTCATTATTGGCCCACTTTGGGGGGTCATGAGGACCTCCAAAACGGTATGCCGCCCGTGGAGGGAGCATGGGGGCGTGCAAGGAAGCTTGTAATGCCTGTGCGGCATTTTGAGCCTCTTGAGCTGCGTCCAGATCAGTAGTGGTGATCGCCTTCGTCGATCCGGATATGTCATCTGGCTAGTGAACTGAGTTCTACTAGACATTTCATATGGGGAAGAACTTGTGAAGGTTGGTAATAGTTGCTCACGAGTTAGCACATTTTCCCCACGTGTGGGGAATGGATTGGATGACCGACAACGCCGTTCGGCGCTGTCGGGGTGGTCAGCCGTTGGGGAGATATCTCCAAGGGCATCCTACTCCGAGTTATCGGAATAGTGCGCATCCTTAGCACCACTAATGGTGCTCATGGTTAGCCAGAGGTTCTGGCAGTTGGTGTTCTCCAACTAAAATTGATTTATTGCGTAAGCAATAGTCTTGATGGGGGAGGATGTAACAGTGTTACATTCGGGTCACATTTAGTAGGTGGTGTAAATGAGTACACTACGGTTGGGGTCAGTATTGACCGGTCCGAAAGCTTTTTGACCATTGGTTATTTTAACCAATCAGGGCAGGAGCCCTTGGTGGTGGCGTGGCAGTCAGCCACGTGTTTGTACACAGGTGGTGTACACTACATTTTAGCTAGGTACGAATTTAGTAAGTTCTACTTAGTATTACATATAGTTTACATTAGTTTAAATTAATTTAGGCTAATTATATATTAAATATACATTCAGTTTACAAAAATACTTAATACTGCTAGGCGCGCGACACGCCCGGTCGCGCGCGCAGTGAGTATTGAAGCCTAAGGGAGTTCTCCCTTACGCTACCTCCCTTTATAAGGGAAGCCTTGTTACAAGGGGTTAGCGAAAGCTATCTGTAACCACCCCGGGAATCTTGGCCCCGAGTAGGAAATCTCTCTCCTACTAAGCCCTTTATAAGGGCGTATCGGCTAAGTAGCGGCGAACGCCGCTTAAAGGAAAGTATTCCTCTGTGCTCTAGACGCACCGTGCGTGTACGCACCCGGCTACAGTTCCTCTTTCATTGTAGTCGCTATTTACACGAATCAAATCAGCCGTCGGATACACACTCACTGCTCCGTACACGATAATACCGCGTTTAACAGGGCCGCATGTACCACAAGACTCAAACAGCCTACCGGAGTTTATCATTAAAAATCACCGCTAGCAAAAACCGTACCCGAGCCTTGACCGAGATTATACGACTTGCGACGTTTCTAGCCCCTCTCCACCTGTAATCATTGTAATACCTGTGCCCGCATTCACGTGAATAGCCCCTTGAACTAAATCTATAAACTAGACATTCACGAACGCACAATTGTGCAACTCACAAAACACTCCGCCTCCACCAGCAATAAACACATTGCTGAGTGTTCCGCCGGCTTGTAAGACGAACACAGCGTTCGCTCGGGTCATTCGAGCACCAGATCGGAACGCCACATTGCTGCGTTTGTAGGTTTTCATGCCACCGTCTAATGGCGTCGTTGTACCCACTATTACTGGACTATCGATCGGTACTCTTCCCATAGAAGAAGACCACGCGCTAGTCGATCGCTCTTCATCCTCTGCCGATACCTCACTCGGGGGTATAACTATTTGCAGAAACGTTCATCTCTTCTCCAATCAGTTTACGAACATCTTGAGTGCTCGTCACGTCAGTTAATGCTTTTGTTGGAAGTGCGCGCTTTTTGCGCTGCAGCTCCCGTCGACATTTTGGCTTTTCAGCAACTTTTCAGTGAAAAGGTGATGTATTGTACATAACTTTAGGTTAGGTACAAAACATTGTGTATTTGCATATTTTTAGTTTTAGGTGCAAACTTAATTCTAATAAATCACTTCTGAATTTGATTATTGACTATCGTGTGGATTCTTTCGAGTGGAGGACAAGCGCGCTACGGTGCGCGGCTTGTTTGGAGTTTGTTACGTGGATTATTTGGTACACTGTAGTGGCAGTCGGATTTGTATTCACGCACTGAATTCTCGTATTACACGATTGTTGGTTTGAGTTGCTGCCTTACCTATTAAGTCGCATAAGGACAGTGGAGAATTAAGTTACGTTTGGTGTTTGATTGTTCGCTGTTACGCTAATTACTAGCTCTATTTGATTGTATTGAAATATCGCACGTTAGTACGTGGTATCTGGAACCCGTGTGGCGTAGTACGTGCAATCGGATGGACGACAAAAATATTAAACAGGTTATGAGCCCAATTGAGGCCAGTGACTCGTCGAATCAGACAGTCAGACCAGAGGATATGATTCGATTGTTCGCACATATAATGAATCGCTTTGACAATTTGGAATCGTTGCGAAACAAGGGGGAGCCGGCCCAAATTGCGGCGCCGAGGTCAAAGGGAGATACCAAGATGAGCTTGGCCTCCCTGGATGGAAGCGAAGAAGAGAAAGAAGATGCTAACGTCGGAAGTGCGGGAAAAATGTGCTTCAAGAATATTAGCAAGGCGGACAAGGATGTGTTCACTAGGGGCGGGGGGGGGGGGCTAACCCCGGTAACGCCTATGTGCAACCGCGGAAGGTGTATACGCAGGAACAAGCCGCGAATCAGTACCAGAAGGAATATGTAGCCCCTGAGAAATTTCATCAGGCGTATGTAACACCTGGAAATGTCCAGCAGGCGTATGCAGCACCGGGAAATGTCCAGCAGGCGTACGCAGCACCCGGAAACGCTCAACAGGCATATGTAGCGCCTGGAAATATTCATGTGCAGCCATACCTGATGCCAAGGCCACCGACGGACAAGGAGAAGAAACTCCAGATCCGGCCGTTCGATGGAACTGAAGCATATAAGGGTCTTGGGTCTGGTTTTTGGGGATGGGGAATTAAGTTCTTCAGGCAGATATCGATCGCCGAAGAATGTTGCGGTTTTAGATGGGCAGAGGACATCAAGGTCGAATTACTGGGCCATTATCTGGCTGGCCCAGCGGAAGCATACTACTACCGGTTTGCGGAAACCTGGTGGAAAGAAGATCCAGCGCTGTGGAACATCATGAACAAGATGTATGCTGCTTTCAGTGTGCGTATAGCACACGCGGAGGGGATGAAACTTCTAAGTGCACGCAAGGCACCAGGAAGGAGTTGGCAGGATCATTTTTTATATCTCACGGTATTGGCGGATGCAGTTGGATCGAACTGCGACGCAATGGTGCTGGATAACATCATTTACCATGCCGTGACAGAGATGTCGAATGTGCTGATGTCCCGTTACAATCATTTACCGATGGATCATCTGCGGCAAGCTGACGAAATCTGTCAGTTTTGCGCAGGCTGTTGAGTTTAACAGCCGGCTGCAGAAAGGCCACGGCTCCGGATCAGTGAACATGATTGTGGAAAAGCCTAAAAAGGCTGTGGCGATAAAAATCGCGGTTGTTACGAATGTGGCGAGCGGGGGCACCTCAAGAGGGAATGCCCCAAAAAGAAGAAGATGCAGAAATCTGATTTCGCATTGATGATCGCCGGAGATGACGTGCCATCCGGTCGAGACACATGTATTCTCGACAGCGGTGCCAGTGTGCATCTGTCACCGGATCTCACTTGTTTGACGGAGGTGAAAACTGTAGACCGTCAGTGTCATCAGTTGGATGGAAAAGCTTTTGTCATCAATTAGAAGGGAACGATGTACATTCGTTTTGTGCATGGGAACGTGGAAACTCGCGTGAAGATAAAAGGTGTTTTCTACGTATAAGGAGCGGCCCGAAACATTTTTCGTATGGTGTTTTCGAAAAGGGCGGTTTCGTGATTGATTACGTGGATGGAGAAAGGACGCTTGTCAGACATGACACGCGCCTTCTGATCACTCGAGTGCGCTCGGTAAATAATGTGTTCACCGTGGAAGGTGAAGTGGATCGCCTAAAGAAAACGTACAAGGAAATGATTAGGTCGGTGCAGTACCCGACGGAAGAGAATTACACGCCGGAAGACGATGTTCAAAGTGGATCGCTGATGCACTTTCATGTGCGGATGGGCCACCTCAATTACGATACGATTTTGAGGTTGGAAAAGGATCCGGAATATGGAATACGTATCGCAGACGAGACGCGCAGGCACTGCTTTACCTGCGCGCAAGGTAAGGAAACCAAGAACGATCAGTCGAAGAAAGACAGCGGTGAAAACGCGCCTGTTGATCGAATCAGTGGTGTGATTTGTTCCGACCTTAAAGGTCCAGTCACACGGAAAGATCGTTTGGGCAACCGTTACTTGGTGAATTTCATTGATTTCAAGATTAATTACACCAGGATTTTTTTGGCGAAAAATAAGGACACTGCGGCCAAGAAATTTGAACATTTCTAGCATTTTTTGAAAGAACTTTCGCATGCAAGATTCACGTCCTTAGGACTGATGGAGGTGTGGAATATAGAAATGTAGATTATTTTTTGTCGCAGTACCGGCATCGCTCGGCAGATAAGCGAAGCAGGAATCAAGCCAGTAACGGAAAAGCCGAACGCATGCATCGGACGGTGATAAATATGGCCCGGTGCATGCTGTTCGGAAGTGGATTGAATATGTCATTTTGGGGGAATGCGGCAGAGTATGCAGCCTATGTGCTGAACTGCACCCCGACAAGTGCGAATCCCAAGTGGATGTCGCCGGTGGAAGTTCTCACTGGAAACAAGCCAAATTTAGGCGCTATCGTAACTTTTGGCTCGCCTTGTACCGTTTACAGGAACCCCGGAAAGAAGACTCTCGCGCACCGTGCGCAGGTCGGGGTAATTATCGGTCGAAGCGAGGAGACCAAGGGTTTCAAGGTCTATCTGAAAGCCGAGCGGAAGGTGACCGTCACCCAGCATGTCAAAAATGTAGACACGCTTACGGACGTGCAGAACCGGCAGTTGAGGATCGGTTAAGACGAAGAATGCAAGGTGGAAGCTCCACCAAGAAAACGGATTGGTGAAAGCGAAGAATGCAAGGCAGAAGCTCAACCAAGTGACCGAGGGTCAGAAGGAGCAGTGGTGACGCCAAGTGTGGAGCAAATCGGAAGAAAGCAGACGGTAAAAAAAGCCGCGTTGGAAGAGGGATCGTCATGTCACGCGCCAGTACGCCGAGCGCATGGTTCAGGTGAAAATCAAGAAAAAGGACGATGGTGATGATGAAGAAACAGAATCATCGATTAAAAAAAAATATGGTAATGGAATGCGACCCAAGGAACTATCGCGATGCGATGGGTCGCCAAGACGCTGATAAGTGAATCGTCGCGATGGATCAAAACATGAAGGCGTTGGAAGGCAACGAAGTCTGGTAAATAGTTAAGAAGCCAGCAAATTCCAAGCCATTGCATTCGAATGGGTCTTCAAGATCAAGACCAATGCGAATGGACAAGTGGAGCGATACAAGGCGAGGTTAGTGGCCTGAGGAAATGAGCAGCGTTTCGGGGTCGATTATGAACTAACCTTTGCCGCGGTCATGGAAATGACCACAGTGCGGTTCATTCTAATGCTTGCTCGGAAATAGAGAGTACGAGCGATGCATGGGGACATCCTTAACGCTTATGTGAAAGCGTTGGAGGACGAACACGAAATATATATGTTCACCCCCAGCGGAATGAAGGTGGTACAAGAAAACTCAAGGAATTGCAAGTTGAAAACTCAAGTCACGTGGTTTTAAAGTTAAAGAAGACGCTTTACGGTTTGAAGTAGGCGGGGAGGCAATGGAACCGCCTCTTGCACTCTAAGCTCCTAGGATAAGGCTATGAACAAAGTTTCACTTACGGTTGTCTGTATTTCAAGAATTTTTGTGGTGAAACAGTCGTGGTAGGCGTATACGTGGATGACCTATTGGTCACGGGAACGAAGCCGGAACATGTGGAAATTTTTCTCGAGGAGCTCAAGGATTTGGAGATAAAAAAAATTGAGCGAAGTGACAAAATTTTTAGGCATGCGAGTGGAGTACCAAGAAAGCCGTGGTTATTTTCTCGATCAAGAAGTAATGATCAAGGACCTCCTAAAGATGTACGGCATGGAGGAGACAAATGCGGTGAAGGAACCGATCGGGGATGAATTTGAAGACCAAAATTTGAAGGACCAAGATATGCTGAAAAATTGTGAAAACGATGTAGCGCCAACGATCAAGAATTTCCAGTCGTTGACCGGAAGTTTGCTTTGGATCGCGCGCTGTTCCAGGCCTGACATTGCGTACGCAGTGCACAAGGCCACGCGCAGAGCTCATGCGCCTTCGAAGATGAATTGGATGACGGCCAAGAGGATTTTACGATTTCTGAAGGGCACGTCAAGTATGAAATTACGTTAGGAGGCGAATGGAAACGCAAGGTCGAAGCAAAACGATGAACTTAGTATTGAAGGTTTTTGTGATGCGGATTTCGATGGTTCCAAAGAAGACCGGAAGTCCACGAGTGGAGGTGTGTTTTTCGTTGAAGGGTGCATTGTGCACTGGGTATGCAAGCGACAGTCTTGTGTTTCGCTCTCTACAATGGAAGCAGAGATTTATGTGGCATCAGTGGCTCTATGTGAGCTTACAAGTTTCAAGGAAATGTCGAGTGAAGTCGGATTGAAGGTTGCTCTGCCGATGACGTTGTTTTGCTACAACCAGGAGGCAATCAAAATGTTGGAAGGTGATGGCAAAACGTCGAAGACAAAACACATGGATGCTCGGGTGAAGTTTTTACTCTCGAAGTTTAAGGATGTTGTTATCAAGACAAGCTATCGACCTACGGACGAGAACTTGGCAGATGTTTTTACGAAGCCGTTGAATCCTGACAAGCTGAGACGTGTACAGGAAGGTCTTGGACTGGCGGAGATTGCGATGGAGTAGCTGGTTTTTACGGGAAAGTCGAGAAGGAGTGTTGGAAGTGCGCTCTTTTTGCGCTGAAGCTCCCGTCGCCATTTTGGCTTTTCAGCGACTTTTTAGTGAAAAGGTGATGTATTGTACATAACTTTAGGTTAGGTACAAAACATTGTGTATTTGCCTATTATTAGTTTTAGGTGCAAACTTAATTCTAATAAATCACTTCTGAATTTGATTATTGACTCTCGTGTGGATTCTTTCGAGTGGAGGGCAAGCTCGCTACGGTGCGCGGCCTGTTTGGAGTTTGTTACGTGGATTACTTGGTAGACTGCAGTGGCAGTCGGATTTGTATTCACGCACTGAATTCTCGTATTTCACGATTGTTGGTTTGAGTTGCTGCCTTACGTATTAAGTCGCATAAGGACAGTGGAGAATTAAGTTACGTTTGGTGTTTGATTGTTCGCTGTTACGCTAATTACTAGCTCTATTTGATTGTATTGGAATATCGCACGTTAGTACGTGGTATCTGGAACCCATGTGGCGTAGTACGTGCAATCGGATGGACGAAGAAAATATTCAACAGCTTTTACTGCGTCATAATTATAATATTAATTTTCATTCGTTACTTATGTGGTGAAGCATATTATAAATTTTGTGGTACCATAGTTGGTACAGTAGTTAGTATCATAGTTGGTACAATAGGCGATATATTAGTCGGTACCATAGTTGGTACAATAGCCGGTACGACTTTTGACACAACAGTCAGTACAACTCTTGGCACAACTGCGGCGAACATGGACGGGGAATGGACGGGACATCTGGGACGAAGCGACAACTGATACAGTTACCTAACGGGTACCTAACGGTTAGCGACGGACGACGGATAAATCAGGTCGACTGGTCGACGGAGTACGTAGGCATGGACAGTTCTGATTGGTTGATTTTAGGTAATTGGTAGTTTTAGGGATATAAGTGATAATAAAGTTCTCCTTTTGCGTCCGATCGATAACATCACCGAGGGGGAGGCGTTCGCGCCTCCCTCTATTTTTCATACGCACCCTTTACGTCCCGTGCGGGAGCACGTAGTGCACTTTTTGGCCCACCGGCAGACGTAAAGGTCTGGGGAACTCACCCTCAACTCCACCCGGTGTGTCAGCGGTTATTTTGTAAAGTTTTTTTTGGGGGGAAAGTGTTCTCACATCTTCCGCCATTGGTCCACGTTTCGCCCCTAGAAGTTTGGCTGCTATAAGCACCCCATGGGAACTCTAGGCGGATTTTTAGTGGAAACTGTCGATCAGCCCGTAGCTGATCGACCCCCCCTTTCGTAGGTCTAGGCTAAGAATGTATTTCGATAGGGTATTCTGTTAGCTGGTTAAGACCCCAGAGTCTCCGTGATCGGGTGGTGAAGATTTCCGCTGCCTGTTCAAGTACCCCTCCACTGATCACAACAAGATCATCGATCTGCAACTGCGCTCTGTTATCAACAACTCGCAGATCGCACCAACTTGTACAAAATTGACTACATTGATCATCGACTCTAATCATCCCTTGATCAAAGGCCGGCGGTCCTGATCATCGACTTTTAGCGCCTGATCAATCCTGATCAAGCCTGACCACTACTAATCAAACCTGATCACACCTGATTCAAGCTTGATTGTACCTGATCACGCCTGATCAGCACATAGGACGTTTCGTTACAAGTTTCCCCAATCTTGCATCAAGGAATTGTCGTGTTTACATCCCCGCCACCTGGAGAGCAACCCACGCCCAAGCCGTCGGGTACACAAGGTGAGCAGAAACACAAGCAGGCAAGGACAACCAGAGGACCCCCTTCGTTAGTCGGCAGTCCGTCAGCCGTGGTACCGCCTGATCAAGCCTCAAAAACTTTGATCAGCCGCTACACCACACTTATCATAACGCTAACATTCAGACATGTACCTGGAGTTACGAGCGCAAAGCTGGCCACAAGCAGCTGGAGACCCTGACGCATAATAATTCAAAATGAGATTGATTTCATTTTTCTGTCTTGTAAACTGGAGTTTTCTTATCTCCGAATTTTTTCTTCACCACATGGCGGAATAGAACTGTCGCAAATTTATGTACAGCGTAAAGGGGGGAATGGGGGGGGGTGCACGTAGCATATGGTGGGTGTGCACCTAGTCGGTCCCATCTCAATATTGTAGGTCCTACTAATAGGGGGGGCTCAAATATCTCAAGTTTAAGGTCAACAAGGTGTGATAGAGTTAAAAAAAATTAAATCCTATCATTAATTTTAGTCTAATTTTATGTTTAAAAAGATGTGATAAGAAGCTATCACACATCTCCGGAAGTCTGTGATAGCTTAAAATTTAACACATCTTTTTCTTAAAAGCTATACACACATTTTTCCCCTTAAAAGTCATTAGAAACTCGACCCGCCTGCCTCCTGTGCTCCCCAAAGTCATATCCACGTAACAACAAGAGAACACAGACTGTACACCACACACCGTGTCAGACCTCTGTCTGTGGTTGACAGGTTGACGGTGAGAAAAGTTGTGGAGCACAACAGTTTTTTTAAGTATTAAGGCATATCTGTAACAGGGTTACATTTGGTTATGCTGTGTACATAAGTACACTACGGTTGAGGTCAGTATTGACCGATCCGAAAGGTTTGGACTTATTGGTTATTTTAACCAATCAGGGCAGGAGCCCTTGGTGGAGGCGTGGCAGCCAGCCACGTGTTAGTACACAGGTGGTGTACATTACATTTTGGCTAGGTACGAATTTAGTAAGTTCTACTTAGTATTACATATAATTTACATTAGTTTAAATTAATTTAGGCTAATTACATATTAAATATACTTTCAGTTTACATTTCACTCTGAAGACTGCTAGGCGCACGACCTCGACCGGTCGCGCGCGCAGTGAGTGTTGAAGTGTAAGGGAAGTCCTTCCCTTAGCTACCCCCTTATTAAGGCAGCCTTGTATCAAGGCGTTAGCTTGTGCTAACTTGTAAACAAAGGGAAATCTTGGTCCCGAGTAAGAGAGTACTCTCTTACTAAGCCCTTTTATAAGGGCGTATCGGCTAAGTAGCGGCAAATCGCCGATTTAGGAAATTCTTCCTCTGTGCGCTAGCCGCACCGTGCGTGTACGCACCGGCTACACTATCAAACGAAAAACACGCGCCGTATCATTTATTTTGTGGGGGGGGGGTAATTTGCCTTGGTATGGGTTGATATGCCTTAAAATCTTATGGCCTAGCGACTAAAATTTTACTGGCTATCACATGTTTTTAGAGTGATACCAGTTTTGACAATTTGCATATTTAAACCCTCCTAATATATTATGAACGGCTTAGAATTACAAAGTTTATCTATCTATCGCTTAAAAGTTTTCAGGTGACCTCACACACATCCCTCTTCTCGCAACGCGGAGTAGCTTGACCTCTCACAGGCCACGTGCAGTAAAAGTTCAATCTTGTGCGTTTTGGACATCTTGTGCAAAGCTTGCGCGTTTCCTGTTAGGGGCGATAGCGTATTACGCTGTTAATTTATAATAAACAAACCCTAATCACGAGAAACAAACTAAAGCTTATTATCCAACGTAATCTCTACTAATGTCTCTTTCCACAGCGCAATGCGTAAGCAGAACCACTACGAGAAAGTGTGGTAGAGTCTAGTTTTAAATCAAACACCGAAGTTTCCTGAACCCGACTACCATCGTTCCCAGCCGACCAACTTACGGGGGGGGTACCCCTCGAACCTTCGCCTGAATCCCGATCTGTTGTCCTATCTGCATTGCAGGACGCCTGGTCAGATTTTCCTTGACGCTTCTCACTTTGTGTACCCATTGGTTTGGGTGGCAACACACTCAGTGTACCGTCGCGCAATATGAATTTTGGTGGGAATCAATATGGAATGTACCACTTCTGGGGCAACTTGTGTCTAGGGCGGAACTTCACCCTAAACACGTCAATGTCCAACGATATAGATAATCCAAAGAAAATATCGGGTTGTAAATAGAGCGGAAATCCTCACTCCAAATACGTCAATAATCAATATACTTAATTAAATTATACTTTTAGGGAAGATCGCGTATAGCAAAGTGTAGAACCAACCAATAAAACGAGAGACCAATAAAACAATAAGGAACAGCCAAGCGAACGTATTCAAGCTGGGGGCTCCACCAATATGATCTCCACGTAACCAATGAAATGATAACACGTTCCAAACGTGTGCTACTTGAGGGTGAGTGCCGATAACAGATACGCTTCTTGTCGTGGGACTTCCGGCGGACCAAGTGCGTTTGTTACGCGTCCCGGCCGGGTAAGTTGAGCTAGAGGGGACCTTTTTAGCCCTCTGCTCCCAAAGACTCCGTAACAGGAGGGGGCGACTTTTGCGTAAACCAAAGAAAAACGAACACTATATTTAATAGGAATTGATCGCCCTCCCCAAGTTGATAGGGACACACATCCCTCGCTTTTATGTCCAAATGTGGCAAATATGGATATGTTTTGGGCTTCAAAAATGAGCCCTTAGATTATGCTAGCTTTATTAATTTGACATCCGTAATAATTTTGCAGTGTTTGAAAACGCAACGTCTGAAACAGAAGAAAGTGCTAAACGGCTCGGCCTGGTCCCAGATTTCATGGTTGCCATCTCGTCTATTATTGTGGCATGTCAAGAACGCAAAGTCTCAGATTCAATACTTGTCATACATGTCAAACGATTGGTTAGAAGGAATCAAACACACGTCGTAACTAGCCACCTATGGAGCAAAAATGACTGCAAGTTTCGCATAAAAAAAGACGTGGAAAGGGTCGATCCAATCGACGTTTCCATGCCATTTCAACTAGCGAAGAAGTGATACAACCTATAGCGGAAGTCTTGAAAGTGACTCAAGAGCAGCTCACTCAACGCGTCCACTCCATCATCGACTCCATACGACCTTCTCTGCTCCTTCAGGATGCCCTGCGTCTCATTCTATATCACTACAAAGCAACACCAATTGCCAATGGCTTGACATTAATTGGATACGGACTCGGGAGCTTTTGTGCGTCGTCCAATGCGTTGCGTTAATTAGGTTTCTTAGTTGCCCTTAAGCGTGCGCTGGTCAGTACGACCTCACCGGACACTCGCCATCCAACTCCGCTTTCCATTGAGATTTTCGATCCCGCCATGAATAAGAGCTATGCAGTCATTGCAGAACACTTTCACCTTACGGTCCTTCAAGAGAATGAACATGCTCAGCGTCGCATTAGTCGACCTACAGTATGCTTCATGCCCCACTGTGAACACATACTCTATCATAACGTGCTCGCTTGTAATTGGGGCCCTGCTCTCCAGCATCTCCTTATCATTGGCAATAGTTTTTCCGCTTAAACCGACCGTCTCAATCATACACTTGACCATCAGGCACCCATCTTTTAGTCACGGTCTCACCCTATGTCCACGAAGTGCCTCTATCCTACGCTGTCGCTTCCACCGACGAGGCCTTTGCTTGGTATCATCTATCACGCCGCGTTTCATGATCTGGGTCTCCATGCTTTCCCCTCTACACTTTTAGACCACGTACTCTCTCCGCCCCACCCAGCCCCCCTTGCTCTTCCACGCAACGATCCGGATAAACAAAGTGCTCGTTTGACATTCTTCGCGTCCACTCACGACCTGTTACATGCTTTTTATTATTATTTCGGGACAGCATGAGGCTGACCTCACACTGTCTGTGCCGTCGCACAAGGAGGTTAAAAGTACGAAGTTGTGTTGCTTGTGCAAAATTATTGCGGATGTCAAATTAATTAAGCTAGCCTAATGTAAAGGCTAATTTTTGAAGCCCAAAACTTATCCATATTTGCCTCATTTGGACATAAAAGGGAGGGGGGTGGCCCTATCAACTTGGGGTGTGTGGCCCGATCAATTCCCTATTTAATATCCAATTAAAACCTAATATGTAAACTACATGGAACATCGTGTGACTCACCTAAAACTGCGTACTTGACACTACTGACACACGATTGGCCCAAAATCCTCTCCACTTTCAACCAACCCGATCGCTCCAAACCGATCAACGGTATACCGGTATAAAAGTGTCACAAAATTTCATCTTCACTTCACCACAAAAGCGAAACGAGAAAGCCCATCCACCGTAATCACCGCGACTGCTCTTCAATCGAGGTGATACACACGAAAAAGAACTTGTCAATTAAAATGAAAAAGTAAAAGTTATTAAATTAGATTAAAGCCTAAAATTCAGAGCATCTCTACCGTTGGTGATTAAATGGTTATTAAATGTAGTGGAAAGTTTAATCAGAGGGCACTCCACCGGTACGACTAAATCGCTCCTAAATTTAGTAAGAAATTAGAAATAGTGAAAGGTTGATTATATTTGATAAGTTCTAATGTTTGAGTTAAAAGCCAAGAAAAAGACGCGACGACACCACGACGCCAACCATTTGAGTATGAACCCTCTCCCTCCACATACGTCATCCGCATCAGGTGCTGTCTCTGAACCGTGCTCACATTTCTTGCGCACAAGATGAACAGTTGGTTGCGTCGTGGATAGAGATAGCGAAAGACGCGATAGCCGGAAACGAACAAAAGGGTTCTGGGTATTGAGAACGCTTGCGCGCGTCCTTCACGGCCGTCTTGTGGGAAATCGCGAGGACTGATTGTAGCCTTAATGTACGCTTCCGCGTCATCCAGGCCACCATAAACAAGTTTTGCGGGTGTTTTGCTACTGTTCAAGCCCGGATATGTGGTGGAGTCCTTTTAAAAATCGAACACCGAAGTGTCCTGAACTGAACCACCATCGCGCCCAGCCGACCGACTAACGGAGGGGGATTCCCCGAACCTTCGCCTGGGTGCCGACCGGGTACCGATCGGCACTGCAGGACGCCGAGTCCGATTCGTCTCGTGTCTCACCTTGTGTATCCATTGGTATGGGTGGCTACACACTCAGTGGACCGTTGCTTGGAAGAGACTTTAGTGGGTGTCGATATGGGGGTACCACTTATGGGGTACTGATCCAAAATTACAACGAAAAAATGATCTAATATAGCCGATCGGCAAACGAAGCAGAAATCTTCACTCCGAATGCAATTAAATCTGGCACATGCCCGTGGCAGTGAGTAACCCAGCCAATGATAAATTCTGGCACTTGATTGCAAAAGCAATGAGTAATCCAACAAATTCCAGGGACTTGATCGCAGATCGCGATGAGTAACCCAGCCAAATAAAACACGTCTCCTTAACGTGGCCGAACTTGAGAGGGTGAGTGAACGAAGTGGGCGCCTCCCGTCGTGGGACTTCCGGTGGAGCTCTGTACTGGCCGGTCCCGGGTTAATGAGCGAGAGGGGACCCTGTTAGCCTTCTGCTCTCAATGCCTCCGATCGGAGCGGCGACTTTACCAACCCAATGTAATACGAACACTATATTAAAATCCAATAGGTAAACTATATGTAAACCGTGTGCCTTACCTCAAATCTGCGTACAAAACACTCCAAGGTCACGATTGGCCCAAAACACTCTGTCCTTTCAGCCAACCCGATCGATCTGCCTTGACAACTGGTACACTGGTACAAACTGGTCAATAATTTTCAATTGCACTTCACCACAAATACGAAACGGGAAGGCGTACGAGGACAAGGTCGAGGATGCGATGAAGCTTTATGCTGAGCTCCATGGCTTGGAATTTACGATGATGACCCTTTGGACTAGTGCGGAGAGGCCCATGGGTCGAAATGAAGCAAAGAGGCTGGATGCCACGAATGCCGAAGAAAACCCGTGCTCAATATTAACCGTCCTCGGTAAAATTGCAATAGAGGCCGCAAAGAAAAGGCGGGTCTTGGAAAGCGCTGTAAATGAACAAATCATGGCGCGAAACACCGACGGCATGACCGAAATACAGCGTCGCTATTACCAATTGAATCAGACACAGATCTTCTGTAATCTTGAGAAAGAAATTGAGGGCATCAACACTAAAACCTTGAAAATACTGACATACGGCTGTCTATCGTCAAACATTAGCATGATCCCTTTTATTCCTCGGCAACATGTCTTTAACATAAATGCTCAATGAGGTCGTGACGCAACCGATAGTGTTTGGTCTTATCATGTATTCCACGGAACCGCTGAATGAACTCCGTAAATGAGCACGGATCCTGATACAGGGTAGGCTCCTTGTCTTGGACATCATAGGCATAGTCAAGGTCATTCACATCCTGCTCGGCCTCCACTATCATGTTGTGCAGGACGATGCAGGCTGTTATAATGTATGAAAGATCCTTATGCCTCAGGAGACGAGCGGGACCCTTTATGATAGCAAAACGTGCTTGAAGCGCACCAAACCCGCGTTCAACATCTTTTCTCGCCGATTTCTGCAGTTTGTCAAAGTGACACTTCTTTGCACCTTGCGGTTTTGGGTGATTGTCTAAACAAGCGTCGCCCAATCGGGTAGATGCCTAGGTTTAAATCCGTCAATAAATAACACAACTGAAGTGATCAGAGAACGATAGACATAAAAAGATTCCGTCAGCGATGTAGTATCCCATTTCGTAATCGAGCCCGTTTAATGAGAAGTTTGCGGTCGTTGCCCGGACTTTCTCGAGGTCCGAGAAAAGATGTGAACGACCAAGAACATTGATATCATTGTGTGACCCTGGCATCCCAAAGAACGCATGCCAGAACCACATATCGTACGAAGTTACATCTTTAATAAAAACTTTCCTTCCCTATGTATTGCCCTGACCAAGCTGTAGGACGGTTTTTCCAACTTCAGTGCATGCAATCTAGACTTCCCAACATGCCAAAAAAACACGTTTTTCATTCATTTTTAGAAGACGATAGACGTTTTCCTCGGTTGGTGTTCGTAGGTATTCGTCACCCAAGATCTGAACGATTGCAAGCACGAATCGTTGGAGGCTCTGTACCGCGGTGCTTTCTCCGAATCAAACGTACTCACCGACGGCGTCTGCGGGAATCCCGTAGATACTCTTAATCCAACCAAATGTATATATGGATTTGAACATTACCCAATTACGGTTTGGTTTATACCCAATTTCTGGTTTCAAAACGCCGTTATCACCCAAAATGCCAGTCGTCCTCCCGTGGTAAATCGTCGCGCAGTTTTAACAATAAGAGTGCTGTAGGCACGAGGGGTGTTGGAAAAGCTATGCTAGATGCCAAGGACGAAATCGCAGTGGTTTAAGGTTGTTTATATACATGGAATTTGTGTTTAAACATTTTTGGGACTATATTTTGTGATTAGGATTTGGGACTAAATTTTTATTATAATAATACACTTTTTATCTTTTATCTTCACCTAATATCTCAGACCCGACGCTCTGAACTTACACTCAGGTCTCCCTTCCTGCGCGCGTATAAAAGCTCAAGCACTAGCCGGCTTGAACTGGAACACTTGTTCGCACGTGCCCCCAACTTGTGTCAACTTCCCACAGGTTATGAGCCTAAGGGGACACGGGGGCGTTGACATTAAACTATTTTGATTGATTGGAGTTTACGTTCTAAGTTGTTTCGATTGGAATTTTCTCGTGAGGATTTAGATAGAAGTCTTCTGCTTATCGAGAAGTTATCGCTGTCGATTTTGTGTTTTTTGTGAATGATATTTCCTCATTCGCTTAAGATGGAATAAGAAAAGGTTGACCAAGCATATGCCTTAAAGGCACTGCTTGATCAGCTGAGTCAGATAAATAAGAGGCTCGCGGTGATGGAAGAAGAGCGCCCTCAAGCTTCCAGTACATCACCTGTCTCCAGAAAGAGCTTTCCGGTTGTAAAAGGAGACAACAATTTCATGGAAATCATGAAAAATTTTGGTCCGTTTGGTCGTCAGATGACCATGAATGATTGGCCGGAGAAGAGGGCATTGAGCGTTGAGGAGTGCAGCATGCGGGAGCGAAACATGCACGCCAAGGTGGACCAGCTGTTTATAGTGGTATGGATTAACTTAATCCACCACGTGGAAATGTGTTAGGAAATCAAGATGCGTACCAGCCTGGTGCGAAGATACCAAAGTTGACGATCCAGAAGTTTACAGGGGCAGCGGTTTACCCTAGACTCTGGGTCTGGATTCCAGCAATAGGCGTTTCTCTTCATAGAAGCCCTGGAAATCGCCGAATTGACACCGTCTTACATGGACCGAACATCTGCAGGCAAATAAGCTTGGAGAATATTTGGACGGAGCAGCCGGTCAATATCTCAGAGCGAATGTTGGAGCTTGGTGGCAGTGCTCCCCGAATCTAAATTACGTGCTGGAGAAAATATGGAGTGCGTTCAAGGTGAAGATATTGCACCAACAAGCCGCATAACTGTTCGCAGCGGAAAAGGTCCCCAGGCGGACATGGAATAAACATTTCTTATACTTTGTCACCCTAGCTCGTGCAAGAGGCTCGAGTGAGAGGCTGATAGGTTAAAACCTCGTAAAATATGCTGCGCAAAGTCCTGAACTTGCCATGATGGTCCGGTATTACCCAAATAGAGTGGATTACATGCAGCACACCCAAGAACTGATGGCATGGGCGCAAGAAGTCGAAGGAGATAGTGTCAAGGGTAGACGCGCATCAAGAATTTCTGCAAACTTATTTTAATGAAGGAAGCTGCAAGCTACTATGCTATGGGTGCCGTGACGAAGGCCGCAAGCATTGGGATTACCCGAAAAGAATCCACAAGAAAGGGCAAGGAGGCGGGCAAAAGAACCCCATCGAAAACGGAAAACAGTACGTGCTGAACGCTACAGAATCGAACAAAGACTTGGCTGGGACTGTAGCCTCAGAGTTGACAGGCGACTGATGGATAGTCGACAGTGGGGCCAGACGGCATTTAGTGTACAATGAAGGTTTATTGGAAGAAGCAATGAGCTGTGGACCTGACTAGTGTCTGACACTCCCAGATGGAGGCTCCCTGGAAGTGACGAAGGTCGGAAAAGTGCGTCTGAAGAGTACACACGACGCATTGTTGATAATCACGCTCAATTAAGTTTGTTTTGCTCCCAAGTTGGCGAGAAATCTCATTTCTCTTGGATGCTTAAAGAAAAAGTCCTTTACGTTAAATGGAGAGGTATTGCTCAATGTTGACATCTTTGGTTCAATTTTTCAAAGCAAATTTGGTGCTAAAAAATTATCGAAGTATGCTTTCAAAATTTAAAGACACCGTGATGAAAGCTACCACGGGAGGATGTGATGTTGGTACACAGGAAGGAAGCCTGTACCATTTCCACCTACGGCTAGGTCACATGGCCTACGACACTATTGAAATGATGGACAGGGACCCCAGGTAAGGTATCCAGCTTTTGGACCATAAACGGCCGAATTGACTGACCTTCGCCGAGGGTAAGGGGGAAAGGAAGCCCCATCCTAAGAAGGATACCGGCAGAAACGCACCAATTGACCGCATTGGTGGCGTTATATGCAGTAATTTAAAATAACCGATCACGAGACGTGATCGGCGTGGCAACAGGATCTTGATCGTGTTTGTCGACCATTTATCAAATTACGTCCGTGTGTTCGCAGCCCAAACAAAAGACAGGGCACCGAAAGGTTTCAAGCATTTCTTGGTATGGCTTGAAAAAGAATTCCACTGCCGGATTCACGTGTTGGGAACCTACAGAGGCGGAGAATTTTGGACGGTCTATTTTTTCTGCAAGAAGACGGGGATGCGTCGGCAAGTCACGGAAGCCGGGTGCCCAGCGTCGAATGGAGCTGAAAGGATTAATAGGACTGGTACGATGCATGATTTTTGGCTCCGGATTCCCTTTGACCTACTGGTCTGAGGCCGCCGAATATGCCAGCTACATTCTAAATTGGAGTCCCACCAGTACTAATCCAGGAAAGAGTGCGTCATTGCGGTGAAGTGCTATTGAAATTATTTACCAGTTTGTACCAGTGTACCGGTGTACCAGTTTTCAAGGCGGATCGGGTTGGCTGAAACAACGGAGTGTTTTGGGCCAATCGTGTGCTTGGAGTGTTTTGTACGCATAGTTGGGGTAAGGCAGACGGTTTACATATAATTTACATATTCGATTTTAATTGGTTTATTAAATATAGTGTTCTTATTACATTGGGCTGCATAAGTCGCCGCTCCGCGAGGAGTTATTGGGAGCAGAGTTTTAACACGGTACCCTCTTGCTCATTTAATCCCGGCCAGTACAGAGCTCCACCGGAAGTCCCACGACGGAAAGATCACATTACGTTCACTCACCCCTCAAGTTCGGCCACGTTAAGGAGACGTATTTCACTCGCTGGGTTACTCTCTGCGATCTGTAGTCAAGTGCCAAAACTCATTGGCCGTATTACTCATTGCTTTTGCAATCAAGTGCCAGAATATATCATTGGCTGGATTACTCACTGCTACGTTCAGTAAAGTGCCAGATTCTACCGCATTCGGAGTGACGATTTCCGCTCCGTTTGCAGACCGACTACATTGGATTATCTTTTCGTTGGAATTTTGGATCAGTACCCCAGAAGTGGTAAACCCGTATCAACACACACTTAAGTCCCCACTGAGCAACAGTCCACCGAATGTGTACACAAGGTGAGACACGAGACGAATCGGACTCGGCGTCCTGTAATACCGATCGGTCACCCGATCGACGCCCAGGCGAAGGTTTGCGGAGTACCCCCTCCGTTAGTTGGTCGGCTGGGCTTGATGGTGGTTCAGTTCTGGACACTTCGGTGTTCGATTTTGAACTGGACTCCACCACACTCGGTTGAGGTCCAAATATTATTGGAGAGGGATGTATGCTAATATTGAAAACTATGTTGCAGCGTGTGAAGATTGTGCCACCGCAAAAGGAAGACCAATATACCAGGGGCGAACTAGTGAAAATATTGTGGCATCGAGACCATTCAAATTTTAGCGATGGATTTCGCATTGCCCTTACCACAGACTGAAATGGGGCATGAGGCGTTATTTTGCTTCATATGTTTGTTCTCGTGGTATGTAATCTTGATTCCGATGAGCACCACCATAGCGCAAGATGTAGCAGAAGAATATATGGTGGTAGTTTACAATAGATTTGGAGCCCAAGAAATGTTGATACATGATAGAGATCCAAGATTTATGAGTTCGGTTTTCAGGAGATTTAATCGAATGCTAAAGCAGAAGCAAAGGCCTACGTTAGCATATCGACCGCAAGCCAACGGTAAATAGGAAAGATCGGTGCAAAAAGTGTTCAAGGCAATCAAGTGTTACATAACGGACCCTGAGCAGAGAGATTGGGACGAATATGTGACTCCGTTAGAGTTTGCATTGAATACCTCAGTGGATCTTCAACATCATCAAAATCTGTTTTATTTGGTACATGGTTGGGAACCCAGAAATACGTTAGAAGCAATGATACCACCCAAGGATTTATCAATCACAGAAAAAGACGCATTGAAGTGGAGGTTAGCTGCAACTGAGAGACATATGAGGGCGCAAGCACAGGCTTCTATTATACAAGAACAGTGATGAAAGATAGAGCCCAACGCCATAACGATGCAGTCGCATCCAAAGTATGGTCAACTACCAAAACTTCTTATCGACCAGGTGAATTTGTTTGGCTGTATCATGATTTGGTTAAGCCAGGGATGGTAAGGAAGTTGGCGCATTTGTGGCATGGACCGTATGTGGTTGACGAGCGGGTAAATGACGTGGTATATCGGTTAGTGATACCGACCACTGAAAGTCAAATATTCCCGCTTGTGCACATTGCCATATTGAAGCCATATATCAATAAGATGAGACGGCCTCGGGAGAGGATTCAGATTGAGGACATCTGGGTTTGGATGAGGCGTTACTTCCATAAGATTCGTGGTATGAACCTGGTAGAGATGATGAGTGGGAGGTGGAACGTATTGTGGACTGTCAAATCAAACAGCGAACAAGGAACGGACGTCGTACATAAGAATACTATGTCAAGTGGAAAGATACCTATGAGATGACTTGGGAACCAGAGGATAATCTCTCATGTACCGTTTTATTACGCGGATTTGATGCGCAGAGAGCTCGAGAGAATCGCCACTATGCAGCCCAGACGGCAGAAAAGGATACTGCAGAGGCTGAAATGTAGGAGCCTCACAAGATAAAGAAGCAAAAAGAGAAAACATATCAAGATATTCAAGAAAATAACAAGAAAAGCAAGTATAAGTAAGACAAGACCCCTGAAGATGTAGTACATGCCTATCACGGACCCATGTTGGTTGTGATGAGTAGAATGCGGACCCGAGTTGGTTGCATTAGGTAGCATAACAAAAGGAAAACAAAATACAAACAAAGATAAATGCTTAAACGATAACGGGAAATTTGTTGGAACATGTGGAGTAAGAACGTCGCAATCTAATGTTTATTGGCGCAACATGTTTAACTTTGAAGAATGGTAATATGAAGAGTAAGCCTATGAGTGATCTATGAGTTAATAGTAAGATGTGGAATTCGTGTAAGAAGGATTTCGTACGAAGAGAAACCTGTCGGGGTACTAAAGTTGTGAAACCTGTACGGCAACAACAAGATGATACGAATAGAAACCTACCAAGATATTAAAGGTGTGAAACCTTTACATCTATTGTAAAACAAACGCGGAGAAATGCACAAGAAGAATGAGATCGTACAAAGAGAAACCTATAAGGGTACAAAAGGTGCGAAACCTGTACGGCAACAACCAAGATAGTACGAAGAGAAACCTGTCGGGTTACTAAAGGTGTGAAACTTGTACGTCTATTGTAAAAATAAAACGAAGAAAACCTATACATCGAGGGCGACCGTACGAAGAGGTACCCAAAAGGGTCAAGCAGATGCAAAACCTGTGGGAAGAGTCACGAGATGTTACGAAGAAAAAATAAGCCATGGAGCAACAAACCTGAGTGTCGATGGTAACCTTGTGAAGGGGTACCAATTTAGGTGCTTGAAGTGCAAAACCTGTATGGCAGTCAGAGGGATACAGAAGAAAACGGAATGAAAGAGAACTAGTTGGGCTTCGATACAATGAAAGCCAAGCATAACATACGGAATAAAGGGCACCCGGAGAGTATAAGTTGCCCTACAAGTGTAATGAAGCCGGTGAGTGAGCTACCTGTTGCATTAAGAAAGTCAATATACATGGAGGGAGGAAGAGACAGAAGTTGACTTACTGGGGCTGGAAGGATGTATAAGGAATGGGGTCATATACGGAGATTATTCTGGAGGTCAGAGTTCATCTATGAGTCATGAGAGAGCGCGCACTACCTGTGAAGAGTGAATACGGCAAGTTGGGATTGGAGTGATATTGAATTCTTTTTTGGGATGAATAATTTCAACCAGTAGATACAAGCGCGACGTCCATCTCGCGACCGATTGGATTATGGAGGGTTTGAGTGGAATTGGTGTGATATTGGAGTTTTAAATGAGAATTTTCAACCAATCAGAAGCAAGCGCGACGGTCATCTCGCGACCGATCGGATTATGGAGGGTATGAGTATGATTGGTGTAATATGGAAGTTTGGTAGAGGTCTCCACCAGTTAAAGCCTAGTGAATGCTGTTTTAATTGATTGCCCGAGAAACCTGCTCAGTTAGGGTCGGTCAACACAGTCCCAACCAAAAAAAATCAATACAAGGAATTGGCTAGTGAAACACCCACCTGAAGTGCACATTATATCCAAGTTGAGTTAACGTGGAATTAATTCGCTGAAAGAAGAAGACAACATCGGTGATTGATTACGACTTCAACGGGAACGTAAGATGAGCATTTCGGATATGGTAGAGACCCTCTTAAGTTTGAGCGCGGAAGGACAAGAAAATGACAAAGCAGAGAGTGACAAGGAAGATACTTCCACCTGTTAGAATACAGCCCTAGAACCTAGCGCATCAATAACTACAACAACACCAGCATCTATGCCTATTCCATTATGGACCAAGGAAGAGGAAGAAGTGTTATTGAAGATACAACGTGCAAGCGAAAGTATGAACACCTCAGTTCATGACATATATGACTTATATAATCAGCAATGTCACGCCAAAGGATGGATCAAAAGGACTTAGAAAGGGTCATATCCAAGTTAGGGCGAATGGGAGTGGAAGCGCAAACGGGGTGATGAGTGGGAAGAGAGTGAAATGAAATGGTTGAAAAACATGATAGAACAGGAAGCTAATGCCACAGAGATAGTTGAACAATATCCAGTAAATTTCCCGCAATCTAAAAGCATCCGCACCCGTGCAAAAAATATAGTAAATTTACCAGGGGTTAACCTGACAATCGTAAATTTACTCGAAGTTTGTGGCCCCCCTACTGCACCGGAGACAAGTCTTAATTAGGAAGCTAAGTTGTCAGGGGGCCAGGTGATGCAGGATTCGCGGGAATAGATGCAAAGTCAGAGTCCAAAGGCATAGATGAGAAGACAGCACGCACGTAGGAAAATTTCTGAAGTTCGGAGGGTAATTTCCTGGAAGACATTGGGAGAAGGTGTAATGTGATTGCAATTGCAGGATTTGGTAGTACGAACGGGCAGTAGCAAACTTGTTACCCTGAATAATAAATTTTACTCGGTGGTAAATTTACTACGAAATTGCTACTATCGGTGCGGTGCTGAAAATCAATTTCTCCGTAGTAAATATAATATACAACACTGCTTGCCGCAACCGGTGCGGATGCTCTAAGAAGATATGCACTATAGCGGCTGTGAAAAAGAGGATGTAGGTGGTGTGTCAGTACGGGAAAGGCAAAACCCAGGAACCACAGAGTCTAGAAGAAGCCCAACGTACAACTAAAGAAAACTGCAGAAGATGGACGAAACGAGAAGATGACATATTATTAGAAGCGATAAAAGTAGAAATGTGGATACGAAGGTTATTGCTAAAAATTTGCATGGCGTTTCAACACGACTGGACGTAAGCAAATGCCAGGAACAGAGAGTGGAATTAGGCATAGGCTTCTCCGATTAAAGAACAAGTTGTACAGCACCAAACACTCGTTCATACAGCCAATGTCCACATCGGAACAAGGAAGTATTGTGGACAATGATGAATAACGGAGTCATACTGACCAAACAATGTCTAAGAGCCAGAGATTGGGATCAGGAGAGGAATACAAGTTAATCCAATTAAGCGAGTCTACATTGCATCAACTAGAGCGATCGTTAATGGCTAATGAGGATGTGAATGTAGACGTTGCAGATATGGAGCATCATACCGTGGTGACCTAAAATTTTGAATAACGGAGTCATACTGACCAAACATTTTCTAAGATCCAGAGATTGGGATCAGAAGAGGAAAACAAGTCAAACAAATTAAACGTTGCAGATATGGAAAATCACACCGTGGTGACCAAAAATTTGATTCTAAAGGAGGACAGACGATAGGAGCTCGATTAGATGATGCGAAATCTAGGTGCACAATAGAATGAGGAAGAGAAAAATACAGCTCCTCCACTAGTGGTTTATTTATTCGAGTCTACGGAGGATTCGGAATCCAGTGCAGGTGATAGAGATGAAGGGGACTTGGTATCGAAACGAGATGAGCTGCCCTGTAACAAAGGTAGTGGAATATTGGAAGAGGAGGATAAAGGTACCACGGAGGGTGTTGACTTATCTACAACTGGAGAGAATGAATATGAAAAGTCATGTGGATAATGTTTTAGTCACCCCTCCCCAATGGTTGATGTTGATGCGGAGGTAGCTCAAACAGTGACTCAGAGGGCACCTAATAAAATTTCAGAGAGTGATTATGAATAGTCATGTGGAGAAGTCTTGAGTCACCTCACCCCAATTGATGATGTTAATGCAGAAGTAACTCAAACAGTGGCTCAGAGGAAAGATGAGTATTGGGAGTACATGTTCACTAATGGTTTGATTCCAGTATACCAACCACATTTATTGTATAAAAGTAAGTGTCAACCAGGGTCAACCCCAAGGCGGGTCATACTACGAATGACAGATGTTGAAAGAGAATGGTGTCAAGAGGTCGATAAAGTCACTATTGACACAGAAACTGTTTTTAATGAAGCCAAGTCATTAATCTTAAATAGAGAGCTTGGTGGACGACAAAATTCAAATCAATCACTCCAGAAGATGCAAGAAACGTATTATTAGTGGCTACACTATTGATAAGAGATTCAGAGTCCCTAGTGGTTTTTTTCCGGTAGTTCTGGGGTGGTGGTTATGGACCATGTAGAGATGAATTATGCTGTCCGAAGTATGATGTAACTATGCCACAATTCTACTATCAAAGAAGATGCAGGCATTGGATGTATTTCAAATCTCGGGAGGTGTATATGGATAAGTTCACATCAGTGAATGACTATCTTCTCACTATGTGTTTAATAACACACTTAGAAGCACTTTGTGTTACCAACCTAATTCACTACAAGTGTGAGTGGGATACACAAGACGTTGTGTCAACCATGGAGCTCCATGTTTTATCTTATGGAATTGGTCAATGTCTAGTCAAACGATGGAAGACATACAAAAATGATCATGGTCCCGAACATTTTATGCCATTAATGAGAGGGATATTATATCTGCATGTAACTGGGGATATAATGAATGAACATGTAACCACGGGTACAGTCAATGTAACAGGGTTGCATTTGGTTACGTTGGTGTACGTAAACACAACGGTTGAGGTCAAGTATTTACCGGTCCGAAAGGTTTGGACCTATTGGTTGCTTTAACCAATCAGGGCGAGAGCCCTTAGTGAAGGCGTTGCAGCCTGCCACGTGTTGATACACAGGTGGTGTACATTAAATTTCGGCTAGGTAAGAATTGAGTAAGTTCTACTTAGTATTACATATAGTTTACATTAGTTTAATTAATTTAGGCTAATTACATATTAAATAAAAATCAGTTTACAAAATACTCTAATACTGCTAGGCGCACGACCTCGACCGGTCGCGCGCGCAGTGAGTGTTGTAGTCAAAGGGAGTACCTCCCTTAGCTACCCCCTTTCTAAGGGAAGCCGTGTATCAAGGAGTTAGTCTCTAATAACAGTAAACCAAGGGAATATTGGCCCCGAGTAAGAGAACGATCTCTTACTAAGCCCTTATATAAGGGCGTATCGGCTAAATAGCGGCGTATCGCTGCTTAAGAAAGCCTTCGTCTGTGCACTAGCCGCACCGTGCGTGTACGCACCTGCTACATATGGTAGCACTTGTAGTCAATCCAACACCTGTGTTGGTGATCAACATCCTCTGCAAGGGATGGATCAGGAAGATTGGGGTAAGCTAACCCCCGTCCAACAGGAAGCCTTTAAAAGTCTGTAACCCATATTGGGCGAGGATGGCATGCGCCATTTAGTGGAGCTGGGCCTCGATGCCGTGCGTGAAAGGGTGAATGCCCTTATCGCCCATGAGGTGAGTCTTAGCGGGGGTTATCCCGCGTCTACGGGGGTGCGCCCTCCGTTGTCCTTTAAGATAAAGGAATTCACCGGTAAAAAAGGTGATAATCTTTATGCGTGGCTTCGTGAGGTCAAAACGGCCTTCGCCACAGCTAATGTGATCGAGGATCACTTGCACGTGGGACTTGCACAGACCCATCTTACGGGGGTTAAGCCCGTGCATGGGCGTTTACGTGTCCGGAGTCGGTCACGGACGTGTTACCAACCTGGGAAGTCCTTAAGCAAAAGCTTATGAACATGTATGCCATGCCTGACCTGGTTTTCCAGAATCAGCTGGCGTTTCTGAGGTGCCGTCAGGGCACTAAAGACTTGGAAACATACATCCAAGAACTTAAGACCATGTTGGAAGGGATGTACGCGAAAGCGTATTCGGACGATGTGTCCATCCCCGTCTTCACGGGAGGCCTGAGAGAAGGGCCAGCACGTTCGGAGATCTTCCGATGTCGACCCCAATCCCTGGGGGAGGCGTTTAAGATGGCGTTTAACGCCGAAAGGAACTTTCGTTCCTCTAAGGTGGGTCCCAACCCCTTGGACCTGAGTCAGGTCGAAGCGGAAGATAAATCTCCCACTAGGAGTCACTCTGAATCCTTTCCGCAGGGCTTCGAAGAGGAGCTCCTTGCAATTCTGCAGCGGCATGGGCCGCTTAGATGCTTCCTGTGTGGAAGCACGGATCATCTGCGGAACAGATGTCCGAAAAATACCCAGCGAGACACTCGCTATAAGGGGCCGAGGGCGGGTAAAAATCCCTCGCCCAAGCCTTCGGGAAACTACGTCTCCCATTAGGTGCGGGGCGCCCTACTGGGGGATCCCTCAGTGCTGTTAAACCCCAGGGTAAGGACCGACAGCACAAATCCCCGAGGGAAACGGTGCTTTCTAGCACCGATTTGGTGTACCAGCCAGGTTTGCTGGTCGTCCTTGCCGACGTGAAAGGCTTTGATAAGCATTGGAGAGTCTTGATAGACTCTGGAGCGTCTGACAATTATGTCAGACGAGCTTCTGTGGAGAAGAGTCGTCTGTATGCCGAGGCCCTCGAGGCACGTTCTCATGACGTTGTCGCGGTCCGTCTTGCGACGGGCGTACAGGTTTCTGTACCCAAGGTCTCGATTGACCTTAAGCTGAAGTTTGAAGACTTCGATAGCTTAGAACGTTACCTAGTACTGGATTTGGACTCGAGGTATGACCTCATTCTGGGCATGAAGTGGCAGGAACGCCACGAGTCATGGATAGACTGGAAGGCTAAGTCCATTGGCTCAACGCACCCGCGATCGGGTGAAGCATTGGCGAGTCATGAACCCACCTTTGCTCGATCGCAAAAGCGATTCTGGCTAAAGATGCCAGAGATTGGGATGTATGAGATGATCAATCCCAATGAGTTCAAGGAAGTGTTCCTTGACGAGGGGGATTCGGAGATTAATCCCCACGCCGATATAGGCGAGACTGGTGAGTCGCCAGTGGTAGAGGTGGATTCCGGTGAGGCTAAGCGCGAGGCGCTTCCTAGAGAAGATACCCGTAGTTTGTCTCTTCTGCAGGTCGGGATTCCCGACCATGCCGTGTTCGGCGAAAAGTTGCGACTCCAGAAGTAGGGGTAGGGACCCCTGTGGTTAAGCGCGAGTCGCTTCCACGCGAAGAGACCCGTAGTTCGTCTCTTCCGCACGTCGGAAATGATTCCGACCACGCCTTATTAGGTGATACCGGCGAGTCACCGGTGGTAGAGGTAGAGACCTCTGTCGATAGGCGCGATGCGCTTCCAATAGATGGGGCAATTGACTCCCCCCATCTGGGTCCCGGGATGAGTCCCGAGGCCAGTAGTCATCAGTCCTATCGGATGCTGAATAGTATGACAGGTGTTGTCACAGAAGGCGTAAGCCTGGAACGGTTGCCTGGGGTAGGCGAACTGTTGTCTTTGGAGGAGATGTCCTTCAACGAGTTTGAGACTGCTGTAAAAGCAGGTGAACTCGGCGAGATTGTCGTGTTGAGTCCGGAAGAGGAGTTGAACTCCTCATCCACGATGGACGAGTCAGTTTTGGTGCAAACCAAACAGGCATTGAATGCTCGAAGCGGCCTCAAGATCCTTGCGGATCCTGAGGACCGTTACTGTGGTGGAGTCAAGTTCAAAATCGAACACCGTAGTGTCGAGAACCAGACCACCATCGTTACCGGCCTTCCAACTTACGGGGGGGGGTACCCCGCGAACCTTCGCCTTTGATCCGATCGGATATTCCGCTGCTGGCAGACGACCGATCATCAACACAGGACGCCTGGTCCGATTTGTTCTTCATATCACCTTGTGTACCCGATGGAATGGGCTGGTAACACACTCGGTGGATCGTTGCTGGGAATCGACTTGTGGTCTAAATGTGGGAGACCGTGCTGGGTAGTTTACCCTGGGCGGAACTCTTCACCCTGGGTACGGGTAGACCAGTTATACTTGGAGTGAGTATACTCCTAAGGTCAGATCGTTCAACCGATCGTAGAGCCCGACCAATATGAGAATAAAACTCCAATAATCCAATAGGGAGATCCAAATGAGAACGTGATATACTCCACGAACGATATCTCCACGTAAAAATCCAAAAGACTTAATAACACGTTCCAAACGTGCGTAACTTGAACTTGAGAAGCCGGCCAAAGTGTACTCCCGTCGAGGGACTTCCGGCGGGCCAAGTGCGTCCGTAACGCGTCCCGGCCGGGTATAATGATCTGGAGGGGATTATTCGACCCTCCGCTCCCAAACACTCTGCGGCGTGAAGAGGCGACTGATGTACGAAGCGAAAAAGCAAGCGACTTCTTGTTGAGTTTAAGTGAGGCCTAAACGGTAAAACAAAAACCAAGAAAAACCAAAACTAAACCTACCTACGGTTTCCAATATGTACACACATGAAAATATGTAAGTACACGCAATCTCATGTGACTTACCAAAATCCGTGTTCTTGACACCTCTTGCACATGATAGGCTTAAAATCCTCCTGGATTTCCACCAATCCGATCGCCGATAAGCCGTTCGGTCTGCTGCTGACCGGAAGCGACCATAATTTTTGAGTCTGCTTCACCACATTACCATTCCTTATTGAAGGAATTCGGAGATGTCATTAGTGACAACCCACTAATGGGGTACCACCGGATCGGGGAGTCCAACATGAAATTGACCTGGTTCCTGGAACCAAATACTGCGTCACTAGGCAGTGGCCTCTCCCCAAGGAGCAATGCGACGTCATCGACGCATTCTTCAAGGGGAAAGAAGAGGCAGGGATGTTACGGGAGAGAAAGTCTCCTCACTCATCTCCCACTTTTTGTGTTCGTAAATCGAACGGAAAGTGTCGCATTGTGCATGCGTACAACAAGCTGAATGTATCTACTGTACCCATGCAAACTCCGATTCCTCGGAAGGATGTCCTCCAGAACAATATGGCAGGCTGTACTGTTTACAGGGCCCTAGATCTGGTGGACGGGTATTATCAGGTGCTCATGCGAGCATCTGATATTCCGCTTACAGCGGTCAGCACGCCTAGTGGCATGCTGTGGGAGTGGCTTGTTATTCCACAGGGGCTTTCGAATGCACCAGCGATTTTTAATCGCTTGGTGACTCAACTCTTCCGCCCCTCATAGAAAGTACGCTCAGACGTACTTCAACGATATATTCGTTCATTGTCGCGGGGAAGGCGACTCGTCTGATGTTCAGACGCATCTAATACATCTTCTAGCGGTGCTCGAATGTATGCGGGAGCATAAATTATATGCAAATGTCGTAAAGCGGACTTTTTATTAGGCTAAAATAGGGCCTAATGTTG
>CM047580.1:2249033-2368949 GCA_026184515.1 Peronosclerospora sorghi
TACTTGAACGACTTCCGGTGCTTGATCAAGTCTGATCAAGGTATATTACGACTGGGCAGCAGTTTTTAGCCCCTGATCGAGCCTTTCAGTACCAGATCGCACTTGCGATCAAGACACCTGATCGCATCTGCGATCAGGACATAATATTGTTGATCGACGGTTATTAACGTCAGCCAAAGCCTGATCGAGCCTGATTACCTCTGATCTACATCGTTTCAGCGCCTGATCGCGTCGGACTGCCGCCTGATCGCACTTGCGATCAAGACGGAATATTGCTGATCGTCGGTTATTAGCATCGGCCCAAACTTAATCAAGCCTGATCGCGGCTAATTGACGTGGTTTAAGCACCTGATCGCACGTGATCACGCCTGATCGCATCAGTTGTATCGTAACAAGTTAGTAAATTCAATCTTGCACCAAGAATTCGCTGTGCGCTGTCCCCGCCACCTGAGGAGCGACCCACGCCTAGCCGTCGGGTACACAAGGTGAGCAAGAACACAAGCAGTCGAAGACATCCGGAGGACCCCATTCGTTAGTCGGCAGTCTGGGCTCCGTGGTACCGCCTGATCAAGTCTCAAAAACTTCGATCAGCCGCTCCACCACACAAACACATCCAAATGTATTTTTGGTGCTGAGGAAATTCCTTTTTTCGGATGCTTCATCGGTAAGGATGGAGTGTGGGCAGATCCCGCGAAGGTGAAATCCATTGTGTAGTGGCCTTCGCCTGTAAATCTTAGATATTTATGGAAGTGGCTTGGGTTAGCCAATTATCGCCACAAATACAGCGAGAATTACGCTGAGATGTCGATGCCATTAACTGACCTTCTTAAGAAGGATTTTGATTGGTGTTGGGAAACCAAACACCAAACCGCCTTCGAAGCGGTTAAGGGGAGCTTGTTAAAAGCCCCCGTTCTTGCTCTCCCAGACTATGGGAAACCTTTAAGCGTCGTCTGCGACGCCTCCGATTTCGCAATCGGATGTGCTTTGTTACAAGCAGACGACGCGGGACGGGAACACGTGATTGCGTTTGAGTCTAGGCAGCTTAAAGATGCAGAACAGAATCATCCCGTTCATGATAAGGAGCTACCTGCTATGAAGTATGCCCTTGTCAAATTTAGGGTTCAACTACTCGGCTCAAAGCCGTTTGTGGTTTATACTGACCACGTGTCCTTAAGGAAAGTGACAAAGTCGCCTCATCTCTCCCCACGGATGGCCCGTTGGCTCTCCTTCTTCTCGGAGTACAATTTTGAGGTTAAGTATAAACCTGGCAAGCAGAATGTACTTGCAGACGCGTTATCGCGTCGTCCCGATTACGAGCTCGCTCACGCGACATTAGTCACTTCGTCTGTGGTGGATCTCATACGCCAGGTGTATGAGAAAGACCCACAGTGTAGGTGCTTATTAGCGCGTTGGGTGGAAAGGGAATTGGCTCGTCCTAACCTACCCTGTCAAGTCAAGCTAATGCTCCGTTACACCGTTACAGGTACTGTTACGGTTTGCTACATTATAGCACGAGCGCGGAGGACACTCCGCGGGTGGTTGTTCCTCATGATGAGGAACTAAAGTATAGAGTCCTCTTTGAGGCACATGACGCCCCTACCGGGTGACATTTAGGTCGGGATAAGACCTACAGCGCTTTAAGCGCTTTGTATTGGTGGCCCAAGATGTAAAAGTGGGTCGGTGCGTATATACGCACCTGTGAGACGTGTCAGAGGGTTAAACCCTCTGCGAGTTCAGCTGCGCCTTTGGCGATCTTGTCCGTTCCGACGGAGTGTTGGAAATCCATTATCATGGATTTTATCTTCGGTTTTCCGAAGGATAAGGCCGGGAACACCGGCATATTGGTCATTGTAGACCGTTTGAGCAAGATGGTTCATCTGGCGGCGGTGACAGAGTCCATTGATGGACAAGGAACAGCGAAAGTGTTCCTAGACCGTGTCTTTCGACAGCATGGTCTACCCGATTCCGTTGTGTCGGATCGGTATCCCCGTTTTACGGGACAATTCTGGGGAGCTTTGTTTAAGGTGCTAGTCACCAAGCTCCTCATGCCCACTTCGGATCATCCGCAGACGGACGGTCAGACGGAACGCGTTAACCGCGTTGTGGAGGATATTCTCCGGAGTTTATGTCCCGATTCTCCAAAGAGTTGGATTGAGATGCTTCATATGGCCGAATTTGCTCTTAACAATTCGGTCAATGCATCTACGGGTTTTACCCCGTTTTACGTGAACGGATTAGTGAATCCGAGGGTTCCGTTGACGCCACGTGTATGTGGCCCAGGGCTTTAGGGGGGAGGATTTCCTGATGTCAGCCCTGTATCTGTGCGAAAGCACATCTATAAGTTTTTATCGACGCTCCTTAGTGTCTTACGACACGTTTGCGATGCCATGACTGAAAGCCAAGACAGGCAAAAGAAACTGGCCGACCGCAAGGGTCGGCGTAACGAAAGGGCGTACAAAGTAGGAGAAAGTGTTTTATTAAACGCCAATAATCTTCCTACACATGCAGTTTCCAACGTGTTGCGGAACAAACTGCGCCCCAGGTTTGTGGGGCCTTTTAAGGTACTAGCCTGAAAGGGCTTGACGTATACCTTGGATATCCCGAAGGCGATGCGTACGCATCCAACCTTCTATGTGGGTATGCTTAAGCCATACCAGAACCCGGAGGAGGGTCCCCTCTTGGAGGGGGTTGAAAAGGAGGATAGTCGTAAAAGCCGTAAGACGCGGCAGGGCGGAGTAACTCCGACAGGGTCGAAATGCGACCATGAATCTCCGGAACGGTCGACTCGAGAGAGAGAAGCCGCTTCTCAAAGCGTTCATTCGCACCCCCCTCATCGCGGAGTCCCTCCTGGACGTCCTGGATGCGATGACTGTGTTGATCACAGCTCTCGCGAAACTCGCGTCGCAATTGCGCGACCTCCTCCTCGAGTTCTCGATACGGAGGGTATTCCACATTACCATGTGGAGAGTCTCATGGCGCGACGCCATCATCGGGGTCAAACCCAATATCTGGTGAAGTGGAAGGGTTATCCAGATTCACAGAGTTCGTGGGAGTCCAAGACTCCCCTGCGGCAGGATTTCCGTGACGTCTTGGACGCTTTCGAGCGGGAGAATTCCGCTGCGAGTCGACGATCAAAGGGGCGGGAGAAGCCCCTTCACTCCCAGTAGTTGGGAGCTCGCCGGAGGCAGATGTGGCGCTCACACTGTTCTCTGGCACCGCGTGGGGGAAGGAGCGATGGCATAGTGCGTGCGATAAGGGTCACGTAATAGACCCATCGCCTTGGCTCTGGCAAACGCCAAGCGCAACGCCCTCTCCACCCAAACGTCACGACGAGAACAGCTGTTGTGCAGCTCATCAAAGCTGGGGAGGAGCTTTTCCCCTTTCGCCCAAGCGCGGAATTTCTTTTCTGCATCTTCGGCATTCACTCCTGGAAAAGGAACGATAGGAACCTCGCGAAGGTTCTAAACAGGGACACCCTGTGCCTGTCTGTCGAGGCGCTCTCGGTATGAGACGCCAGTGAACTGCTTCTGCGCGAGCGGTTTTTCCCGGAGTTCCTCCCAGCGTTCGTATTGATACGGCTGTTCAGCCTCAGGTCCAGGAATATAGAATGCTAAACCATTCCTTACCACAGTCCTAGCCCACTTTTGGGGGTCACGAGGACCCTCAAAACTATATGCCGTCCGTGGCGGGCGTTTAGGGGCGCGTAACGCAGCCTCTCGTGCCTGTGCGGCAAGTTGAGCTTCTTGAGCCGCATCCAACTCATTGGTGATGATCGCCTTCGGCTATCCGGATGTATCATCCAACATTGGTACGGGTGGCGCACTAGATAGTGCTTTTTCCCCACATGTGGGGAACGGATTAGGCTGCCTACATCAACGTTCGGCGTTGTCGGAGTGGTCAGCCTTTGGGGAGATATCCCCAAGGGCATCCACCTCCGAGTTATCGGAGTAGTCTCCACCCTCTTCTCGAGGAGAATCCTCAGCACCACCTCGCACCTCATAGTAAGCCAGAAGTCTGGCAGTTGACGTCCTCCAACTATAATTGATTATTGCGTAAGCAATAGTCTTGACGGGGGAGGATGTAACAGGGTTGCATTGGCTACATTTGGTTATGTTTTGTACGTAAGTACACGACGGTTGAGGTCAAGTATTGACCAGTCCGAAAGGTTTGGACCTTTTGGTTATTTTAACCACTCAGGGCAGGAGCCCTTGGAGGAGGCGTGGCAGCCTGCCACGTGTTGGTACACAGGTGGTGTACATTACATTTCGGCTAGGTACGAATTGAGTAAGTTCTACTTAGTATTACATATAGTTTACATTAGTTTAATTAATTTAGGCTAATTACATATTAAATAAAAATCAGTTTACAAAATAATCTAATACTGCTAGGCGCACGACCTCGACCGGTCGCGCGCGCAGTGAGTGTTGTAGTCAAAGGGAGTACCTCTCTTAGCTACCCCCTTTCTAAGGGAAGCCTTGTATCAAGGCGTTAGTCTCTACTAACAGTAAACCAAGGGAATCTTGGCCCCGAGTAAGAGAGCGATCTCTTACTAAGCCCTTATATAAAGGCGTATCGGATAAGTAGCGGCGTATCGCCGCTTAAGGAAAGTCTTCCTCTGTGCGCTAGCCGCACCGTGCGTGTACGCACTTGCTACAGTCAACTTGAGGAGATGGGATTGTGGTGAAGTGTACCACAAATTTGGTCACTTTTGGTCAAGGCAGTTGGTCGAGTTTCCATTGGTCTAAACAAGGGGGGATTCTTAGCCTATCAGATTCAAGGAGTATCAAGAACGCCGGTCTTGGGTGAGTCACCTGACATTGGGTATTTTACATAATTTTGTGTGGGTACATTAGGGACCATAGGGAGGTAGTATTATTGGTTAGTTGCGGTTTTTCCAAGTAAGAGTCTTTTGGTTGTGTTTTTTCCAAGTAAGAGTCTTTTGGTTACGGATTTTCCAAGTAAAGGTTTTTGGTCTAGGAATAAGTGGCAAAAACCTCTTCTGGTCTTGGTCTGCACCGCAGCAAGGGGTAGCCGTTATTCTTTTCACGTACACTAGTCGCCTCCTCCCGCCGCGGAGTGTTTGGATGCAGAGGGTTGAAAATTATCCCCTCTTGCCTATTATACCCGGTCTGGACGCGCCGCAAGCGCACTTTGGCCACCGGAAGTCCCTCGACGGGAGTACGCATTGGTCGACTTCCTCAAGTTTAAGTCAAATACGTTTGGAACGTGCTATTCACTGGATTGGTCTTTACGTGGAGATATCGTTTGTGGAGTTTCACGGGCATATTGGGTCTTCACGTGGACATATTGGCTCATTGTAACATTGGTTGGAGTTTAGACCGGTTTTGGTCTTCTCTCAGATTGGTCAGGAGCTAGACCGGTTGATTGGTCTACCCTCTATTATTTCGTATTGGTCAGGTCTAGATCGTTTGGACGATCGACCTATTGGAATTTATCTTTTGGAAGTGTTTCTGGTCTGTACGTACCTGGGGTGAAGAGTTCCGCCCTAGGTACACCTAGCCAGCACGGTCTCATATTCAAGACAGAATCAGATCGATCTGCGATCCCGATCCACCGAGTGTGTAACTAGCCCATTCCATCGGGTACACAAGGTGAGATGAACTTAAGTGAATCAGACCAAGTGTCTTTGGATGATGACCGGTCGTCTGCCAGCAGCGGACGATCGGACCAGAATTCGAGTGGAGGTCCGCGGGGTACCCCCCCCGTAAGTTAGAAGGCTGGGCACGATGATGGTGGTCAGGTTGTCGATACAAATGTATTCGATTTCGAACTTGACTCCACCACAATGGTGCGCGTGCCCGGATTAGAACCAGGGATATCACCGCGAGGTGTCATCAAAGATTGAATTTGAGAATTTGAATTTGGAATCGTTCTGGAGAGGGCGTAAGGAAAGGCTATCACCTTACGTCTTCGTTCTCGATAAAGATGGCGATGTCCGGTCTGGCCTGGTGGAGGACCAGATCGGGATTAATAATTTTTTTCCTCCCCAAAAGGCTCCCACCGGAGCCGATCGGGACTATAGCAAGTCCTGCTATAGTCCCGGAAAGGATCAGGACCTTGGTCCTGATCCTATGTATATGCATAAAAAAGTTGATGGAAAATCAAAAGACGAAAAATACTTGGAAGCTGATCAGAACGATCATACCAACCTCCCCAAGGTCCCCAAGCTACCCAAGATTCCCAAGAAAGGGTTGGGAATGCCGGCCGACGAAGACGACCTCGAAGAAAAGTCGCAGGTGGGAGATGGAGGCATAACTGAAGAAGACCTAAACAAGATGTACTACATTTTTGAGCTGAAACGATTTGTTCGTTTTGACGTGGTCTTTCGGGTGTTGAACCTCCAGATCCCCGACCGTCTTCTCGGTCCCACTACCGAGCCGGTCCAGAGTGATCGCCCATTACTGTTGGTGAAAAACTTGGTGGCGATGCTGGCGGAGGTTGGCATTAAAATGCAGAACCCCGCCGATGTCCAAAAACTATTTGAATTTGAGACTTGGAGGCTGAAATCGTCGATGTCGACCTTCCACGACCATTTGGTCCCACTGGTGGGGTCGGTTCGCCGCCCACTCCCACCGCAGCAGTGAAGGTCGCTGGAGTCTCCACAGCGCTTGTTGACATTGGTTCAGATGACGAATCGGTTTATCAGTCTCCATCGGCCTCTAACAGCTCATCAGAGTTGGAGACCGGTGTCGAGCGGATGACCATGGGGGTGGACCATGCCCAGTCTGAACAAAAAAGGTACATGCGGCAGCAAGGGCTGCTTGCCAGTCGGGGCTCCAGCAGCCCCCACAGGCCTCAGTTCCGCAAAAGGAGGGTATCAATACGTTGCCCATGACTCCAGCTAACGTCCAAGCCATGTTTGAGACGATGATGGAGCGTTTCATGGAAGACCGGGTTAGACCACCTCTGCGCCCACAAGTCCAAGACCGGTTTACCCAGCAAAGTGCCAATGTTTGCCGAGATGTGGATATGAAATCGGTAACATCTGTGGACAAGCCCACTCGAAGTGATAAGCAAGTCGGCAAAGGGAAAAGCGCAAGCCGCAACCGGCCAGACCGCGTAGACCAAGCAAGATAAGTGACTGTGAAATGGAGTCGGTCGGCGGTCTTGACGACCACTGTGGGTCAGACGGTACGGGCGCTGTCAAGCCACGCAAGGCTAACCTAGCCTCCACTACTGCTTATGAATTTGGATCTGCTGCGATTCCTCGCATCCGTATGGCCGCGACGACCGACCTCAAGGACTTCAATGGCAAGGATGCTGATGAAGACCAGGCCCGGTCTTGGTTCGGTCGGGTCAAGTCTGCGTTCCTGCGAGACCAGACCCCCAAAAGTGAAAGGTGTCTGATCTTCCGGGATTTGTTGAAAGGACCGGCTGCCAACTGGATCCAACAGTTAGGTCGGGATGTCCGGTCTGACTGGGACCAGCTATGTGCAGAGTTTGAAGGGCAATATTGTAACTCCGGATTTTCGAGTGCCCGCAAGTATCACCATATGCAGAAGCGGAGCGACGAGACACCGATCGAGTATTTGCATCGGTTGAACGTGGCTGCACTTCGTGCCGGCATAACAATTAAAGAGAATAACCCGCCGAACGGTGCTGCTCTGGAACATGTGGGTCACTACATTAGTACCCTGGACGATCAAGAGCTGGCGGACCAGCTTAATCTGCTGCGTCTTAGGGACGCGGGTGAAGTTGAACCGACTCTACGGACGCTACAGCAGTCGCGTAGCATGAGGACGAAGAGTGCTGGTGGATCAGGTCGCTACCGATCAAATACCCAGACCCAGACCGATCCGGTCAAGAGACCCTGGACCAGACCGACCCGAGCGGTCAAGGCGATCGTATCCGAAGACAGCACGGGATCGGAAGGGAAAGTGGAAGTCAATCCAGCCAGGAGTTATCGGATGAAGACCAGTATCGTTACGTCTATGTTGCTGGACCTGCCCTGAAGACCAGGTAGAAGTCCGACCAGGTAGACCGGAAGGGAAGGAACGGAAGCAAGTCCGATCCAGACCGACCTCGTCAGAAGTGCTCCCACTGTGGGTCGAGTAAACATGATGGTCCAAACTGCTGGAAGAAGATGGTGTGCAAGAAGTGCGAGAGACGCGGCCACCCGACTGACCACTGCCTCTTCGTATGCAAGTCATGTGGAGAGATCCACGAGGCCGGCCACTGCAAGATTGAAGAATTTTTTAACATGATACGCAAGTGGTACGTGCCGGACAAGCACGCGGGGATGCTGCCGCCGGACGCGGAAAAGATGTTAAACTAGAACGCTCGCCAGGTTGGAATCTGGATCGAGCCGAGCGTTCTACGGTTCACATCTATGCATATGTCGGCAAGGAGGATAAGATCGACAGTACACGTTCTATTCCAAATTGCGTCGACCCAGACCATCCGGTCTACAGTCTGAAGACCGATGAGTACTCCCGAACCAAGGTGGTTATGCAGTTGGACTTGCTGCATGGAGAATCCCGCGGATACTAGAAGTATCACGCGCCTGATAAATGGTTCAAGCAGGCGAAAGCCTGTGGCAATATTAATAACCAGAAAGCGACGGTGTTGTTCGAATCTGGAGCTGAAGTCTCGATAATCGACTCCGTCTTTGCTCGTAAGGTCGGATGTCGTATAGACGATACCCAGAGACAAGAATGCGTCGGGATCGGTGAAAACTCTTATATGACCGAAGGAAGAACGCGTGTGAAAATTACTTTGTCGGGATCGCTGGTCTACGTTTTCAGCGCTTGGGTTGGCAAGTTGGGTGGTCAGGACGCTTTACTAGGTATGGATTTCATGGTCCCAGCTGGTATTCGCCTAGACCTGTCACATGGAGTGCTTACACTCCCGGATGAGGTCCAGGTCCAGTTGGCTGGTCGAAGACCTCTGTATGGTTCGTATACCGATCTGGTCCGGTGGGACAAAAACCTCACTATCCCAGTCGGTCGGTCTGCCGATACCCCGGTCGAGAAATGTTTTCGTTCGAGGAAGTTATGGTTGACCAGGGGCGATCTGTGGGTCCCGACCTTCGTAAAGAGTGCTGGTCGACGTGATTTTGTCCGTGTTACCAATATCGGTGACAAGCCGCTGACACTGGACAATAACACTATTGTCGGCATGTGGTTAGCAGAAGGGAAGGTACCAAGGAAGATGGGGTTCGTCTCGATTGGATCGAGGCGGTATGTCGAGTGGCAAAACCTGGAGTACCAATCGACCACCGATCTTATCAGCGTTGATGGGTCGGTGGAAGAGGACACCTCACCTCTAGTGGAAAGACCAAGTTATGTCACCCCAAAAAAGATGTTGGTCCGAAGAAAGGCGCCACAGTCACCAGGAACGGTGGACCATCAAGTAGATGAGCCAAGGTTAGTCAACGTGGTGTCAGCACAAGACCAGGCGACAGCGGAGCAAGAAACGGAAGAAGGCGAACATAAAATTGCTAGGTCGGACCATGACGGTGTTCCTAATCAGACCGATATCAGTGAAGGACAGCCCGTCGATCAAGACCAGGGGCGTTCAGCCGGTCCAGATGGTCTAGGTGATATCTCCCCAGAAGATGAACAAGTCTGTATACATGAAGGCGGGGAACAGTATATTCAGGAGCTGGAAAGCCAAATGGCAGTCCTCCCTGAAGTGTCTGCCGACTCGCCCGAAGTTACAATGGATGATTTACAAGTGGGTGATCAAGATCTTAACAGTCCAGACCAGATCGAGCAGTTGAAGAGTATCATATGGAAGAAAAGACATCTGCTGATCGGAAAGGGCAATGCCTTACCACCTACAGCCCGTGGTGCGATTTGCGATATTAACGTTGGAGATGCCAAGCCGATTGCCCAGCGATGTCGACGCGTGGCGCCACAGTACCGTGAAAAGCTTTCTGATCTCATTAAAGGACTGTTGGTCACCAAGATTATTATACCGTCGACCTCGCCATGGGCCTCGCCGATCGTTATTGTTATCAAGAAGAACGGCGTTGACATTAGACTGTGCATCGACTATCGGCTGGTAAATCGGTTGACTAAACTCATGGTGTACCCGATGCCGCTGATTAATGATCTGTTGGAAGACCTCGACAAGACCTTGTGGTAATGTTCGCTAGACATGGAAAGCGGATTTTGGGTGGTCTCGATGACTGATCGAGCCCGTGAGATTTCCGCATTTGTGACGCCGTTTGGTCTTTTCGAGTGGAATCGTATGCCGTTCGGTCTGAAGAACGCGCCCCAGATCTATCAAAGGCTGATAGACAACGCATTGTACGGACACTTCAAGATCAAGACCGATCGGGACCCTGTTGAAAATTATGATGTGTTTAGAGAGGGTGAACCCGATCGGGAAAGAGGACCGTCCGTTCTAGGGAGGCGGTCGTACATCGACGACATTCTGATACCTGCTTCGTCATGGAACGATCTGTGCGAGAAGGTTGAACGATTGTTGGAGACATGCGATCGCTGGAACTTGTCTATCAGTGCCGTGAAAAGTTTTTGGGGAAAAAAATAGGTAAAATTTCAAATTGTTCTAAAGGACTAAACATAAAAAATTTAATTACCACCCCACTTCCATGTCCAAGGTCGCCTATTTAGGCCATATGGTCTCGAACAATGGTCTAGAGGCTAATCCCAAGGACCTGGATTCGCTGAGTAACCTCCCGTTCCCCAGATCGCTGAAGGCAATGCAGTCCTTACTGGGAAGCTTGAATTATTATAGCCGCTTCATTGAAGACTTCGCGGTCTACGCGGCTGTGCTGTACGAGCTCCGGGAAGTTGACTATCATATGTTGCGCGAAGGAGATCGGGCAACTTTACAGGAGGGCGCCGACTCTGGTCTTGCTGCAGTTTGTCCGCAAGTGGAGGCCGGAGATCATATGAAGCGTGCACAGTTTGCCTTTGGTATGTTGAAGGTTAAGACGGCGACGGCACCGATTCTCAAGCATTTCGCTCCCGAAAAAGTGCCGACCATTATTGTATATGCCAGTAAGTGGGCTATCTCGGCCACTTTAGTGCAAGATCACGATGGTGTGTATCATCCAGTCACGTTTACGGGCCGGACGCTAAAACCAAATGAAGTGAACTATGGAATTGTCGAGAAAGAAGTTCTGGCGTTGCTACGAATTCTGGATGTGTGTTACAACCTGCTGGTCGGCCGACCTATAAAGGTCCTGTCAAGACGGTCTACTTTGGCCTGGCTATTATCGGCCAATGGGATGGACCGACGTCTAGGCAGATGGTCGGCGGTCTTGTCGCAGTAGACCCTCGAGATCGTTAAGTGCACCGGGGGCGAGGAAGAGATATTGGGAACATTGGCTGCCAGTATCACCCCTCGGTCTGAAGTGGACGAGGCATTGATAGCGATTTCTCCGAGGAAGCAACCTCGGCAGTCAGTTTCGAGACCGCCACCGACCGTCGACCATGATGAAGAGCTCTTGGTCTTAAGTTTTGACGGACCGGCAAGCGTGAAGAAGAAGGTCGGCACCTATAGTGCCATATTATGGAAGTTGCCACAATGGTCTATAGTTGCAGCCGCTGCCGATTTCACGCCGGATATTACTGTTAACGAGGCGGAGTACCGAGGTCTACTTCTATGTCTGGACCTGCTGTCGTCGCAAGAGAAGGGGCGAGTTATCATATGTGGTGAATCCAACCTAGTGATCAGGCAGATCACCGGAGAGATCGACTGCAAGGCTCCACGACTAAGGACGCTAAATGATCGAGTAATGAAGGCATTGAAGGACCACCCCAACCACGAGCTATTGCACGTGAAACGGGACTGGAACAGAAGCACCGACTACCTCGTGACCAAGGCCATGCAAAACCAGACCGGGGCTACGATCACCGAGAAGGCCGTTCTGGATGAATTGGTGAATATAAACAGTCTCCCAGAGGTGATCGACCCCAATAACGCCCCAGTCCAGGTGCATGTGATGGTCGCGACTAGAACTAAAGCTCAGAAGTATCGCCGACCGTTACCGAAGGAAAGTTTGAACGAATATGCAGTGCAACAGTTAAGGATGGAACGGATCCTCAAGCCGCAGGACGAAGAAGAATGGATTATGAACCTGAAGACCTACATGCGTGGTGAACTGTCCAAGTTGACGAACGATCAAGCGAAAGAGTGCATCAAGATCACGGATAGCTACGAAGTGGATGATAATGGATTATTGTATTACTGCCGCGATGCCGACCAAGACAGTGCAGACCAGGACCGACTGGCGAAATTAGTGATCCCCGAGTTGCTGCAGCCGGATGTCCTTCATCACTATCACGTGAGTCTAGAAGGGGGACATCAGGGCATAGGCAGGACCTATCACAAGATCAGGTCCCACTTCCACTGGAGAGGTCTTTTCCGCAGTGTACAGAAATATGTGGGCTGTTGCACGGATTGCGAGACCGGAAAGGGTAGACCGGTAATCAAGGGGCGATCGCCCGGAAATATCGAAGCTACCTACCATTTCCAGGTCATAGCGATGGACCACATACCGTCACTGCCTAGATCGATGCGCGGCAACACTGATATGCTGATCTGGGTAGACCTGTTCACTGGTCTAGTTATTGCGAAGGCAAGTGCATCTCGGTCTGCGGAGCAGATCGCCCAGAGCTACTAAGAATGTGTGTTCCGAAGATTCGGCGCCAGCGAGGTCATCAGGCACGATCGGGAACCCGGTTTTATGGCCGAGGTGTTCCGGTCGTTCAATAACATGCTGGGCCAGAAACAGAGTGCGACGATGGCATATCGTCCGCAAGCAAATGGATCGGCGGAACGCATGGTGCAGACCATAACGAGGGTGATCAAGATGTACGTTGCTGATCCAGACCAGCGAGATTGGGACGAGTATGCAGAAAGGCTGGTGTTTGCACTCAACTCGTCGACCGATCGGGTCCGAGGAGAAACGCCTTTTTATCTGACATATGGATGGGACCCTCGGTCGACACTGGAAGATGCGATACCTATCGGTTGCACCCGGACCCGCGATCGCGATGCTCGACGCTGGCGCATGCAGGTCCAGAAACACTACCAGAATGCAAAAGAAGTCGTCAACGAAAAGCTGCGTCAGGCCACACAAGACCGGGCAGACCGGACCAATGACCAGGTCCGACCCCACGGAATGGAACCAGGGGCGAGGGTATGGCTATACCTAGACCGAGTGAAAGAGGGCTATGCGAAGAAGCTGGCTCACATGTGGCACGTCCCTATCCGTGGTGCCGAGCTGATCGGTAAGCACGCTGCCCGACTAGTAACAACTGGTACAGATTACAAGGTCTTCCCAATCGTGCATGTGTCCAAGTTGAAGATGGTCCGAGAATTTCCTCATCGACCCAAAACTCCCTGTCTGGTAGACGAAGAAAAGAGATTTGATTTCGATGAAGCGTTACTGACGGAGGACAGTTGGGAATGACCATTAGAGGAAGACGAGTTTGAAGTGGAGAAGGTCTTAGATGTTCGGTCGACCAAGAAGACCAGGTTCGGTCGGACTCACCGAGAGCACCTGGTCCGATGAAAGGACCATAATGAATCAACTTGGGTCGACGAGCTTGACTTGAACTGTGGGGCTCTTCTACGAGAGTTTGAACGAGAACGAGTCAGTCGTAATCGCTTCGCAGTGATGCATACTCATGAAGACCAAGACCAAGACACGCAGTAGCATCGGTCGGTCTAGACCGGTATGAAGATGTGGAAGGTCCGGAGTTGATGTGAAATTGTGATGAACTGTGACGAATTGGAGTAGCGAAATGACGAATGTGATGACTATTTTTTTCGTGATGGAGGTGGAACTGTTTACGATAACGTGTTCGGTGCAACTATGGAGAGAGTGGTAAAATTAGCTCAAGTGATTTGACGATTGGACATATGAAAACGAAATGATGACATGTATTGCGAGTTATCTGGTCGACTACCTGCGACTTCACTTGCTATCGCCCCACAGACGGCCGATGACCATCGACGGATGATTTTGAACTTGATCCTGAAACTGGTTACGCCAGGGGTCCTTCCGGTCAAGCTGTACCAAAGCATCCTTGAGGTCCGCGACCGGCTCAGCGCAATCAAGACCGGGGTACCATATGCCGTCGTCGGCCAGCAGTCTGGTCTTCTCAACGCGACGCCTCGGCATGTGGAGTAACACCGGGTACAAGAACACGTCGACGTCACACTCGCGGGATCGCATCCCGTCCAAAATGTACTGGCACAGGGATTGCCAAACCTCGCCCGCCCGAATTCGACGTCGCTTGCGCTTGCTCTGGAACGTCGCCAGACCCGGATCTTGTCGCACCCGGTCGGGGGGAAGCACCAAGTAGTGGGACGCTTCCCAAATTGCTTGGCCGTGGATCCTGTTGAAATTCTTCACCCGGCGTAGCAAAGTGCCGATCCACGGAGTCAAGTGGAACACAAGTCCTATCTTGGGGTGTTCGAAAATTTTCCATGGTTCATCGCCGTATAGGAGGGAGATCTGCGCCGACGTAATCAAGTCCGCCCTCCATGCAGACGCGGCAGGGGTTTTCTTGGCCGGTGGAAAGAGCCAGAGGTCCGGGTGGGAGAAAGACCGGTCCAGAAGCTGCTTGGTCAGGGTAGACCGGCGCAAACAGCCGATTTGCCCCGACGACCACGGCAAAGTGATTTAAAACGTCCGCGGCGGAAGGGAGCTGGTGTCAACCGCCATGTTCTTCAGTAGAACGTAGTTGTGAAGTTCGGATGTCCCGGGGAGAACCGAAGGCGCCGGCTTCGCTGATGTCGATACTGGTGTGGCGTCACTTGGCAAACCGGTCTTCTGTTCTGACCCCAATGTCGACGCCACTTGGATGAAACTTCATGTAAATTCGTTCGTGACTTGGACTGGATGGCGACCATAAACTCGGAATCTCAGGACCCTTCTCTGGAGTCCTCCTCGGACGAGACCCCTGTGTGCTTGGTTCGATTTGCATTACGGCGCGAGGGCGCTCGACTTTCCGAGGGGTTGTAGATTTCGCCCATGTCCGAGTCTAGTCCATAAGAAGCGCCTATGTCTTGGCTCGCTTATGAGGCACTGCACGCTTCCCTTCGAGTCTGGGTTCGCGCGCAGTGCCCCGAGCCCTCGAGATACCCGGCGCGTCCGCGCGCTTCTTCGATTTGTGTGCAATTTCGGGCTGCTGAATATCAGCCAATGAGCGATGTCGGTCTTGGTCCTGCTGCAAGCGGTCTTGGTCTTGCTCCGAGGCGACTAAGGTTGCCGACGCAGACCAATCTATGCTGGAGGAAGCAGCCGAACACGGATGCAGCAAGTTCATCAAGCGCTGGCGGCACTGGTCTAGTGCCACCTGACGACGACCTGACTCTAGCGTCCAAGCGTCTGACTTGTCTTGATAAGACCGGACCTTCCCGGTCTGGTCTTGAATTGAAATCTGAAGCTCGGTAATGCGTCGCGCGAAGTCGTCGCCTTGCATGCGCAGTGAGGTCGCGTCAAACTGTCCGTCCAGCTGCTGCCGTCGTAACAAGGGCAAGTTGATCCCGGAGATGGGACTGATGAGCCTCCAGACGGGACAGCTCATGACGCGCGCTTACCAGCTCCTCTAAAATTGGTCGAAGCTGGTCAAAATGATCGTCGGACTGCCTATCGGCATCAAGCAAGACACCTATTGCCTTGACGACTCTGGGAGGGATGAGAGCTGAAGACAAACGAGGGTCAAGACAAGTACAAGACGAAGACCGAAGATGCGCACCTCGTGTTGCCTGGTGGGCCACCTGGGTCCTGAGACGCATGTTTTCTGCAAGCATGTCCTGCATCCGCGTGTCGGCTTTAGTCTGACACCCTTCCGATGTTTGAGGTGCAGGAGAATTGTGTGGGCTGTCAGACCGGGTCGACCGAACAGGTGAAGCAATGTGGAGCGACTCGGCACATAGATTTTCTGCAGATCCAACACGAACAAGCGTCAAAGGGAAGCATAAGAAGATCAAGTGCAGTAAATTGAGTACCTGGCGCAGGTGGCGAAGATGTCTGGTCCATGGTGAAGAAGTGTGAGTGACCAAGGTCCAGTTGGTCGAGTGATGGGTGTGTCAGACCGTTATCGTTGTGCGACACGGTCGGACTCAGGGGCGTCTGTGGTGAAGTGTACCACAAATTTGGTCACTTTTGGTCAAGGCAGTTGGTCGAGTTTCCGATTGGTCTAAACAAGGGGGGATTCTTAGCCTATCAGATTCAAGGAGTATCAAGAACGCCGGTCTTGGGTGAGTCACCTGACATTGGGTATTTTACATAATTTTGTGTGGGTACATTAGGGACCATAGGGAGGTAGTATTATTGGTTAGTTGCGGTTTTTCCAAGTAAGAGTCTTTTGGTTGTGTTTTTTCCAAGTAAGAGTCTTTTGGTTACGGATTTTCCAAGTAAAGGTTTTTGGTCTAGGAATAAGTGGCAAAAACCTCTTCTGGTCTTGGTCTACACCTCAGCAAGGGGTCGCCGTTATTCTTTTCACGTACACTAGTCGCCTCCGCCCGCCGCGGAGTGTTTGGGGGCAGAGGGTTGAATTATCCCCTCTCGCCTATTATACCCGGTCTGGACGCGCCGCACGCGAACTTTGGCCAGCCGGAAGTCCCTCGACGGGATTACGATTTGGCGATCTCGACACTTTAAGTCAAGTACGTTTGGAACGTGCTATTCACTGGATTGTTCTTTACGTGGAGATATCGTTTGTGGAGTTTCACGGGAATATTGGGTCTTTACGTGAACATATTGGCTCATTGTAACATTGGTTGGAGTTTAGACCGGTTTTGGTCTTCTCTCATATTGGTCAGGGGCTAGACCGGTTGATTGGTCTACCCTCTATTATTTCGTATTGGTCAGCTCAAGATCGTTTGGACGATCGACCTATTGGAATTTATCTTTTGGAAGTGTTTCTGGTCTGTACGTACCTGGGGTGAAGAGTTCCGCCCTAGGTACACCTAGCCAGCACGGTCTCATATTCAAGACAGAATCAGATCGATCTGCGATCCCGATCCACCGAGTGTGTAACTATCCCATTCCATCGGGTACAAGGTGAGATGAACTTAAGTGAATCGGACCAAGTGTCTTTGGATGATGACCGGTCGTCTGCCAGCAGCGGACGATCGGACCAGATTTCGAATGGAAGTCCGCGGGGTACCCCCCCCCCGTAAGTTGTAAGGCTGGGCACGATGGTGGTGGTCAGGTTGTCGATACAAATGTATTCGATTTCGAACTTGACTCCACCACAGGATCATGGAAGGTCTGCATCTTACGGCACAATAAGTTGAGATTTCTGGATTGGGGAATAGTGTGTTCTGTTGGGTTCCGCTATATTATTCTAACCACCGCTAGTGTAAGGTATATAAGAAGAAACACCTATGGTTTGCGATGGTTACCCGTGGCAAACATCATGCATTATGTCAAAAGACTCAACATGGTGGATAAATTGACTAGAGAGCCTTCATCTTCATTATTACAATTAATGACTAAAAGAGAGACTGTTGAGTCGCTGAGAGACTCATCTGTGATGGATGAGATGGAACAGACACGTGTGTATAGAGACTTTCAATTTACATTAGACACGGACATAGACGTCTAAAACCTTCATGTCATCAAAAAATGTCGTCACCAATTCTTCTTGCGTTCCTGTCACCAACAAATCGTCTACGTAAACTCCGACCACTATCATATTCACTCCATGTCGCTTGAAATACAGACATAAATCCGTGTAACTCTGCGAAAAGTTCAACTTGAGCAACTTGTCGTGTAATAGCTTGTTCCACATCCGGCCTGCCTGTTTGAGGCCGTACAAAGTTTTCTTCAATTTCAGCACCAGCTCGTTAACTTTTTCAATCTTCAGCTTCATGAAATCTTGCTTCGTGAACTCCACTCCCCTTGGTATATACAAGTAGATGTCGTGTTCCTCTTCGAGCGCCTTGACATACGCGTTCGGGATATCTCCATGCTTGGCTCTTACATTCCACCTTCTTTCTAATCCCAGGATGATCTTGACTCTCCCCATGTCCATAACAGCCGTAAACGTGAGTCCATAATCCACTCCAAAGCGTTGTTCGTTTCCGCACGCGACTAGACGTGCCTTTTATCGCTCCACGCTGCCGTTCGCGTCAATCTTGGTCTTGAACACCCATTTGGTGTGTAACGGTCTGCATCCATTTGGCTTCTTCATCACATCCCACACTTCATTCATCTCCAATGCCGTTATCATCATCTTAATAGCTTCACTCCACTCATTTTAATGCTTACTCTTCATCGCTTCCGAAAAATTCCGCTGATCCATTTCCGTAATCATATTCACCACGCCGTTACCATATTTGCCAGCATTGTCTTCTTGTTTCTGTTCATCATTTGTTTCAGCACTCCTCTTGGCGTATTCTCTTGTCACGTGCCGCTCTCTTGACCATGTATTCTTCTTGACTCTCTTGGTCTTCTTCTTGCTTGCCTGTGCTTCTTAAACTTCTTCGCTTCGCTCTTCACTTGGTCCATTCGCTCCTTCTAACTCTGAATCTCCTTTTTCTGTGAAAAGACGCCGTAGTTGCTTGTTTTGAGTGTCGTCCGGAGTTTCTATGTTCTTGGTATGCTGGGTCACGACTACATTCCGGTCTAGCTTCAAATACACCTTGAAACCTTTAACTTCTTCACTCTTACCTATTATTATTCCAAACTGCGCTCTGTGCACCAACGGATCTTTACCTGGGTTCCGGTACACTGTACACGGAGACCCAAAAGCAACAATCTCTCCCAGACGCGACTTCTTCCCGGTTAACATCTCGACCGGCGACATTTGTCTTGTGTTTGCAATTGTAGGACTTGCGATTTAGTATATACGCCGCACAGTCCACTGCATCACCCCAAACCGACAAACTTAATCCACACGAGAAAAGCATACAGCGCGCAATATTCATAATCGTCATGTGCATCCTTTCGGCTTTTTCGTTGCTTGTTTGATTCGCAGCTTCACTGATATGCCGACCAATTCCTGTGTTTTCGCAAACGTAATCCAAATTTTTATACTCCAGGCCTCCATCCGTTCGTAGAATGTTCACCTTGAACTCAAATCTTCTCTCAAAAAACGCAATGAAGTGCTCGAACTTCTTTGCTGCCATGTCTTTCGTCTTTGCCAGGAATAATTGTAATAACTCGTCTTGTGGTCCACAAAGTTAATCATGTACCTATTTCCCAGTCTGTCCTTCGGCGTGATCGGACCCTTAAGGTCCGAACATATTACACCGCCCAATCTGTCTATGGGAGAGTGCTCTCCGCTGTCCTTCTTGGATTGCCTTCCTTTTGTATGCTTTCCTTGCGCGCATGTTAAGCAATTCATTCTTCTTGTAGCCGTGAGCTCAATTCCGAAATCTGGATCTCTTGCCAGCTTTTCAATTGCATCGTAATTCAAGTGCCCCATGCGCGCATGGAAGTGCATCAGCGTTCCTCGCTGGACATCTTCATTCTTGTTTATTTCCGCTTCGTTTTCTTGTACCGCCGCCATGACAACGTCACCAAAATTTTTCTTGGGCATATCCACTAGGACACTGACTGTGAGAACTTTGTTCACCTTATCGATGTCAAAAATGCTTTCTCCGGTTGCTTGGTACTTGATAATCCGCCTACTATCCACGTAAGCCAACTCGAAGCCCTTCTCTTCTAAGAGTCCATACGATAAAATGTTACGCGCCAAATTCTCCATGTAATATACATTTTCTATCTTGATCAATCTTTCTATACCACCGCACCTTGCATACACCTGCAAATCACCTTTCATCCTGACCGTCAACTTATTGCCATCAGCCTGATAACATACGCCACTCACTGGTTCAGTATTCCGCAGGAAAATTGAGTCGTTCGTCAAATGCATACTTGCTCCGCTGTCTAATATCCACTTCTTACTCGAAATATTAGCGTAATCTCCAGTAATCTTAAGTGACAAATCCACACTCTTGCCCCCTTTCTTGGTGCAATTACACTTCAAGTGTCCCGTATCTCCACACAGGTAGCACTTCCTTGTCCTGTCTTTCTTCTCTGCTAAGACGTTTACTGTGCCTCGTGTCGCCGTCCTTGGTTTGTTCCCTTCATGCTCCACAGCTTGCGCGAACTGGCAGATCTCTTCAGCCTGCCGCAGGTAATCCACGCACGTGTAATCATATCTCGACATCATCACTTGTTTCAGCTCTGGTGATGCATGATAAATAACATTATCAAGCACCAGAGCATCCGCGCGCCCTCCCACCGCTTCAGCCACTGCCAACAAATAAAGATAATATTCCGGCCAGGGTCTTGTTTACCATTTTCTCGCCAAAAACAACTTCATTGCTTGAGCCGGCCTCAGCTGCGTATGAAATGTCGACAAGATTTTTTGTCCATAACATACCACAACGCGGGAGTCTCACTCCACCACGTTTCAAACTAGCGGTTGTAGTAACTTTCCTCCGTGCCACAAAGGTAATGTCCCAGGAGGTCGACTTTAACGTCTTCACTCCATGGGAACCCACACGCTGCTTCAGCGATACCTATCTGGCACAAAAACTTTCTGCCCCACGGGTGAAAACACTACCCCAGTCCCCGGTAGGCTTTTGTACCGCCGAAGACTCTAATCTGCATCTTGCTCTGCTTGGGTGAGGGCGTCCGCATTACATGCGCGTGTGCAGTTTCCCCGCATCTATATTGACCCCCGGGTGTGCGTACCCGTGTCCTGGGATCCCCGCTTGGCTACCGATCTGTCCGGCGTCTGCTACGCCACCTCGATCAAAACAATTCGCACCGGCCTTGCTCAGATGCCTGAAGCTCATCGCTGCAGGGTTGCCTGCTCTGTACGCAACCTTCTCCTCATGACTTCCCTCCAAGGAAGCCATGCTCATCTTGGTGTCTCCTTTGGGGGTGTCATACACACCACCCCCATCAGACACTGCTCCACGAGAATTTTCCAGCTTGCCCAGCCGGTCTGTAAGCTCGCGGACGGCCGCCAAGACGTCGGCCGACCCCACATTCTCTTCAACGACAGCAACCTTCTCGTCGCCGTCTTCGCGCCCCTTATTTGGGCTCACAACCTGTAGTTGAGCGCCTTTACTTTTAGTCATAGCGTAATCGTAGTGCAAAATGCGTTAAAAATCACGTAATCAATGTATGCCTCCACTTGTATATGCGTAATCAGCCTGTCCAGCACTTATCCACAGTAATCGAACCATAACTACACGTATCCACTAAAGCGCGACTTGATATACCACGTGACGACGCGTGCCCCTCTCTGCAACTACCTATAATGCCAAATAACTGTGCGCGCAAAGAAAACGGGCGCGTAGTTAACGTTAGTCAACCGTAAGAAGAAAATGTAAAAGTGATATATTTAGACTGGACTATGTTTAGTCCGTCACAAAAAATGCAATTTGTGTACACCTATTTTCGACTTTTGTGCGTCGATACTAAATCCTTGAAAGCCGCAATACAGCGACTTAACTTCGCTTTCTAACAACAATATATGTACCTAAGGAATGATCCACGATTTTTCCAGCGACGAAGTCAAGGGCAATGGACCGAACGTGATGACCGATTGGCTCACCTTTTTGGTGATTTAAGATGATAAAACCGCAAAATCCACAAAATACAATATTCTGAGAGTTTTTGGGGGTTTTAGTAAGCAAACAATCAAATGTCCTTCTATTTAGGCCGCACCTCATTTCGAACAACAGAAGGAAAAGCCTACTAGTTATTGAATCGAAAAAACGATGACGAGGCGGGGTCCAAATACTTGATATCCAAACTGTAGCTTGGACCCATTGTAGAGCTCAGGTGAGCAGCCTAGAATAACGTGCCATTAAAACATATCTCGCAGTCGAAAACAGAACGACTTACCTTGATGTACTTGCCCTTCGCACCCTCCGGCTTGGCATCACTAAGCGCGACCATAAAAGCTCGCACATTTTCTAGCAGTGCCTCTTCTGTGAAGCTCATCTTACCCACGCCAGCGTGTATAATACCATTCTTCTCCGCACGAAATTCCACCTGTCCACCACGAGCTGCCGCAATAGCATCACCAACTTCATGCGTCACCGTGCCCAGCTTCGGATTAGGCATGAGGCCACGAGGGCCAAGAATTCGGGCCACGCGCCCCACCAACGGCATCACTTCAGGTGTAGCGATGCATCGGTCAAATTCGAGCTTTCCGTTCTGCACTTGCTCTACCAGATCCTCGGCACCCACAATGGAAGCACCAGCAGCCTTGGCCTCGTCAGCTTTCGAGCCACGAGCAAACACGGCGATTCGCACTTTTTTGCCTGTGCCATTCGGTAGGGTTACCACTCCTCGGACGCTCTGGTTCGGCTTACGTGGGTCCACACCCAATCGGATCGCAAGGTCGATAGTCTGCAACATTATCCTCACGTTAGATGAGTCTTCAATCCATCGTGAATATTTAAATTATTTCCTCACCTCGTCAAAGTTGCGCGCTCTTTGGGTCTTGCACTTTGACAAGGCGGTCCGAATATCAATAGGAGCCTGCTTATATTACCACAAATGAATCATGCCAGTTATATTTGCGAAAACTGTAATCACCGACCATTGCAACGTTGGATCGACGAGGCACGATGCCCAGCGCCGTCGGTGAACGCGTGCGTACATCGTTTGGGTATTCGATCGTCGAGAACTCTCGTAACCAGCAACATTCGGTACGCACAATAAGGTATCTCACGGTGCCTGGAGTGACACGCATGGTTACTACCATCAATGGTATCGAAAATTGTGTTTTTACAAAAACCTTGAACAATGTCGCGCGAAAGTAACACGCAAGCACACAACCCGATAATGAAGCTCCTAACGCTAGTCGTCGCAACTGCCGCTGCGATTGAAGAAGTAACAAGCTCCGCAATTGATGGATCTACGTGTAGCAGTCTCAACGGACCTTTCTGCGCTGGACTTGGATCCGTATCTGCAGGGGAGCCGCTACATGCGAGACAAAACCTCGATTTGAATGCAAAAAAGGTCAATTCACTAAGGCAACGAAGCACCGTATCCTTTTTGGGCTCTTCATACTTGTTTACTATGATAATGGTACCTGCTGATTTTTTATATATATACAGCAGATGAGAGCGGCCGCGACAGCGAGGAGATTAAAGATCGAAAAGGTCTTGATGCAGTACCGGATAGAAGGGGGTTTGAGTGATACGGAAGCACTGAAAGACGATGACACCTTCGACGTTGATACGGCACTGGACGAGGTAATGGCTCTTTTGAATGGATGGGATGGCAACGAGGAGAGTTTATCGGATGATTCACTCGCTTCTAGCTCTCACTTTGGTGCTCTGGATCTTTTAGAAACGATGGACGGAGACGAGTTGAAGGTACTTTTTCCGACGATTGACATATTTTACTGAATATGGTAATGCACTCACGATTTTTACAAAATACTGTGGTCAGGAGTTTTTCGAGATGGCACTGGAGGAGCTATTGGTCTCGGTCGAATCGGTGTTGAAGGAAACTTCACCTGATGTAATGGAGGGCGTGCGCGCAGTTGTTCGACAGCTAGAGGAACTGAACGATTATTTGAAATATAAATTTCAAAGGCTGGACGAGTCGCAGCTCGCGAGCATCCGATCCGATTTTGCCACCCATCGTCTCGTTAGGCTACAGCAAACGTTCGAGAAACTTGTGAGCGCTGGAGACGCGCAGGACCTGCAACTGGCTTTTGAAACCGCGATTTACTTGTTTCAGCTGGCTCAAGAAGAGAGGGTCGCAGCAAAAGAGTCAGCAGCAAAAGATATCGAAGCGGACTCCACTACAGCCGACACCGATGCGACAGTGAATTAGGTTTCGGAAATGTAATGCTTGGTGTAGAATCAGATCTGAGGTCTTATGCTAATTCGCGCGAAAATTCTTTTCTTTTACCAAATGGTCGAAGTCCTCCAGATGTCTGATGGTGACTGGCCCTGTCCTAATCCAGGGTATCACACTTCATCCACTCTTGCATCGTACCTGTATTAACATGCCTCTGTCTGTAGATGCTCCAACGTCAACTTTTCCCGACGCAGCTCGTGTAACCGCTGTCAAACACCTCGACCGGAAGGATTTTGTGGCGACAAGCTCAAAAATAAAGGAGGAACTGACTTTAGAGGTCCACCCGGACTTTTTCAGCCTGGAGACTGGACATGCAATACGTATGCTGTGTTTGGCATATTATTTGATAGAAAAGTTGGTGAAGTAGCTCTTTGTGTAGGTGTGGTAATGTCAACTGGGAGCGACGATCCGAATGCAACATGTGTAAGAGCTCCAAGCCCGGGATGTCTGGTCTGGTAGGTGAGCACCAAAGATGTGACCAAGTTTTGAAGCGCTAATACCTATGTTATTCTAGGCCGAAAAACGCGATGGCGCTGGAGGAGGCTTTAATGAACGCCAGGAACGGTGAGCGCGTAACGTAATTTCCGTGCCGTTTTTTCATATTGTCACTCACGCAAACGCTGTTACGTAATCGTTTACATTAAGGGTTGCTTCGGCTAAGACAGAGGTTGGAGAAGATGGCTACGATGACTTCGGCTTGAAAAAGAAGGTGACTAGTCCAAAAAGTAACTCGCGACGATATGTTAATTCTTTTCTGGTAATATTTACTATGTAGAAAGTAAAAGCGTCCAAGGCTGAGCGAGAGGCTGCTGCACTCGATCGCTTACACCAATCTTACAGGTGCAACATTATCGGTCATTTTGGTTAAAATATCTCTCATATATTTTGTCAGCGCTCTATACCAGCCGCGTGATAGTGCTGTAGGTTCATCTTCGTTGTCTCAATTGAATGAGGAAATGGATACTGCGGTAGTTTCAGCTGATCATAAATTGCTAGACACTAGAAAAAGACGGTGCCGCAGTCGATCATCGTTGGCTGAACCACGACCTAAAGATATATCCAGACCACGCAGTCGTGATCGTAAGGAACACCGACCTAGCTCCAGTCGTGAAAGAAAAAAACGACGCGACGAAAGCCCTGCTGATCGAGATGGCGGTCGCTGCCGCCGTCGCCGCCGCAGTCGTAGTCGTAGCCGTAGCCGTAGCCGTAGCCGTGGCCGTATCTGTGGCCGTAGTCGTGGCCGTATTATTAGCTCGTAGCGAGACCGTAGCATGTTTGACAGGTGTTAAGAGCCCGCCGTTAATTGCAGATAAACCTATGCGATTGAGTGTATCACCAGGAAGAGGACACGTATAATTGTACAATCTGTCCGGCCCTAGACTGTAGTATATTCGCTGGATCTGCTATTTCCAGCTCCATAAATGACACCAGCAACTACAGATTCTCTAATATGGGCACAAGGTGCCATTCTATTACTTTTCATTTTTAACCTCTTCACATCGAGCAATCACGATGCAATCTGTTGGTTTCAAAGCTAACCTCCTTTTGATACTTCAGTCCTAGCGACGAGCGCTTTGAACGAGATGCGTTAGTGACGCATTTGCTGGGTTGGGATTTCCGCAACTTTACATTAAACACTGTGCGGGTCAGTCCAGAAGAGTGTATAGAGTCAAAGCGATCCAGCGAATGACCCCGAAACGGTGGCACCGAGTGTGCGGCATGTTGAAATGTTTCACTTAATTAATGGAACGTGTATTGACTTGTGATTAGGTAGCCTAACATGAAACATGCATAAGATGTTGAAGTTATAGCAAACTTCCATCTGTTTTGTACTCTACACCACTTATTAGTGCCCAATCTTATGTACCCAGATTCGAGTACGAAAAAATAGTGCTTACTAATAAGTACGATATGAATATTGCTACTAATGAAAATATCAATCGTACCCAGCTTTAATAAAAAAAAACAGTATTATGAATATTTTTAGGGAATTGTTAAATCGACGCCCTTTTTCCATCCATCCATCTAATCTATCTTCTCTATATCCTCTAAATACTCAAAGGCTTACGCCATTCAGCGAGTCTAGACCATTCTACTGAGTAAAACCTTTGATGTTAAAATGAAGAAGAGTGATGTACGAAAGTGCATGACGGCTGCATCTAATCTGAATCTGTGTCGCTATCCGAGCTGCTGCTGCTCTGATGATGAACTCCTGGATGAACTGCCTTCACTGGGACTTGAAGAAGCTTGAGCGGCAGCTTGCTGCAGCATGACCTGCTATATCCAGGGCAGGAGGGTGGTTATGTTCTCCTCATTTGACCGTCAAGTGCCAAAAACCATCTTTTAATACTCGTGCATACAGCAGAAACGGTCAACCGCAGATTGTTGTAGCTCCTTTTCGTAGACGATCGATCTTCTTCTGCAACTTGCTCAGGAGTGCCGCCCCGACTGCATTTTAACCAGTTTTTGCGACCTTGATCCGAGGAGGTCTTAGTCGTAATCGTATATCCTCGCGTGTGCCCAAAAGATTTCACGGAGGTAAACAGTTCATCGTAAGTAGCGTAGGTCTTCTCTTCTGGCGCTAGCATGTGCATAGCAAGTCAACAAGTGTTTTGATCAAGAAAGGGGTTAGGATCGTTTGAAGATCGTACCCTCGATCGTACCAGATCTTTTCCAGATCTTCCAGACACTGACCTCATAGCTCTATGTGCCACACATCAAGGTTAAGCGCCTGGAAAGGCGTCGATTTACAGGGCGTCGATTTAACAAATTTTAAGCGTCGATTTAACAATTCCCTATTTTTACGGGAATTTACAAACAAGGGAGTGATTTTAAAAATAATTACAGATAGGGGAGTGATTCAAAAATATTTACAAATAAGGGAGTGATGTCACTGCATTTGCGGGGTCAACGTATACTGCCCCCCTCCTATTTCCGTAAACTGACCCCCCCCGGTGCATAGCCATGAGATTTTATACAAAATTCAACAGTTAAAGTAACCGTCACACCCATGATCGGGGGGCTACAACTGGCATCATTCCATGCAGACTTGTACACGTGAATGCCGACTCATGCGTCATGGTCGCGTTCTTTTGCTTCAAACGTGCTTTTGTGAAGACGTTTCCGCTGTACCTGGCACTCTTCATCGTGCCAAGGGTGGTCATCCACTTTAGACGCTTTTTGCGTGCTCCATTGCACAGTATTGCATGCTCGACGCTAAATGCGACGCGATCCAATTTCTTTTTGGCGTCATTCACGTCGCTCTATTTGTCTCTTGTGTGTTAACCGTCGCGTCGTGAGTAAGGATGATCGCTTCATTTTCTATTTAGCCGGACTTCTAGCTTCTACGACCATTCTTATGGAACCAAAAGGCAGACGCTCTGGTTTTTGTAAAGCGTGTGGTTGTTTCCACGTGCTAAATTGTTGCTGACCCAACTGTGCTGTATAATGCAATTAGAGCTGGTGTGGTGGAGCGGCAGATCAGAATTTTTGAGGTTCGATCAGGCGTTCTCACAGCGCCCAGACTACCGACTAACTAAGGGGGTCCTCCGGTTGTCTTGTCACTGGCAAAGATCCTCGAGGTTCCGATGCAAGGTCGAGATGAATTCGTAGCGAATAGACCGGTGTGTCGATCAGGTGTGATCAGGCTCTATCAGGTGTGATCAGGTGCAAAACGTCGATGATCTTGCTCACCTTGTGTACCCGACGGCTTGGGCGGGGGTCGCTCTTCAGGTGACTGGGACATAGATCCCCGAGGCTCCGATGCAAGATCGAGATGAATTCGTAGCAAATCGACCGGTGTGTCGATCAGGTGTGATTGTGGCGAAGCGAAGGCAAAATTTTGGTAACCTTCTGTCAACGGCGTGCCGATCAGCTGGTCAGCGATCGGATTGGTGGAAACAAGGGGGGCTTTTAAGCCTATCATGTGCAAGGAGTGTCAAGAACACGGATTTTGGTAAGTCACATGGCATTGCGTGTATTTTACATATTTTAGTGTTTGGTACATATTGGGACCGTAAGGTTAGTGGAAAAGAAGTAAATTGGTCTTGGATTGGAAAAGTGGCTAAGAGGTCTAAGAGACTCTCTAAAAGTTTGGTTTTCTAAGTCGACTTCGCACGTCGCGGAGTGTTTGGGGGCAGAGGGTCGAGTAATCCCCTCCTGCCCATTATACCCGGCCGGGGCGCGTCGCAGACGCATTTGGCCCGCCGGAAGTCCTTCGACAGGAGTGTCCATTGGATGAATTCTCACAAGTTTAAGTCACGTACGTTTGGAACGTACTAACAAGCGGATTAATCTTTACGTGGAGATATCGTTTGTGGAATTCACGAGCATATTGGATCTTTACGTGGACATATTGGTTTATTATAACATTGGTTTGAGTTTAGACCGGCTTTGGTCTTCTCTTATATTGGTCAGGGGCTAGACCAGTTGAGTGGTCTACCCTCTATTATCTCGTATTGGTTGGGTCTAGATCGATTGGACGGTCGACCCATTGGACTATACATATTTCAAGAGTAACCGGTCTACAAGTACCCAGGGTGAAGAGTTACGCCCAGGCCCCCCCAGTACGGTCTGCATACTATCAGACCCAAGTCAACCAGCGACACGATCCACCGAGTGTTGAACTAGCCCATTCCATCGGGTACACAAGGTGAGATGGCAACGCAAGATCAATCAGACCAGGCGTCTTCTGTTGATGATCGGTCGTCTGCTAGCAGCGGAAGATCAGATCGGATCGCAAGCGAAGGTCCGCGGGGTACCCCCCCCCCCGTAAGTTGGAAGGCTGGGCACGATGGTGGTCAGGTTCTCGACACAACTGTGTTCGATTTTGAACTTGACTCCACCACATGATCAGGATCGATCAGGTGTGATCGGGTGATAAAAGTCGATGATCAAGACAGCCGATCGATGATCTTGTGATGAATCGACGAGATTTCAGATGATCACAGGTCGATGATGAAGATCGATGATCAGGGGATGATCAAGGGGTGATCAAGATCAATGATCGATAATCGCAGATCGCAGATCGATCTAGTTGATCCTGCACGAATTGGCGCGATTGCGGGTTGATGATCGCAGATCGACGGAGTCGATCTAGTGGTGATCAGCGAAGGGGTACTTGATCAGGTGGCGGAAGTCTTCACCACTTGATCGCCGAGCCTCTTAATCCTAGTTCACTAAGGAAATACCCAATATACTATGTATTTCTAGCTTAAACCTAAGAGGATAGGGTCGATCTGCACTGTCTATGTTCATATCGACGGATTTCGCAGAAATCTACCTAGAGTTCCCATGGGGCGCTTAATGCAGCCGAACTTCCAGGGGCCAGATGCGAACCAATGGGGGAAGAAGTGATAGCGCGCTGCTCGATAACTTCCCCAAAAACCTTTACAAAAACTACCGCTGGCACAGCGGGAGGAGTTGGAGCCGAGTTCCCAAGAACTCCACGTCTGCCGGTGGGCCAAAAAGTGCACTAGGTTCTCCCGCCCGGGACGTGAAGAGTTGCGTATGCAAAGGTAGGGGGGCGCGAAGCTAGTACGCCGTCCCTAAGGTGATCTATGTGATCGGACGCAAAAGGAGAACTTTTTTATTGCTTATATCCTAAATCTACCAATTACCTAATATCAACCAATCAGGACTACCCATACCAAATGCCTCACCGACCAGTCAACCAGATATCTCAGTCGTCCATCGCTTACCGTTAAGTACCCGTACCTAGTGCCGCTTCATTCTATGGCCCGTCCATGTTCACCATAGTTGTACCCACACTTGTACCTAAAAAAAATCTACGGTACGTGTAGTGAAGCGGACCCAAGAATTTTGGTCGTTTCCGGTCAGCAGCAGACCGATCGGCTTATCGGCGATCGGATTGGTGGAAATTCAGGAGGCTTTTAAGCCGGTCATGTGGAAGAGTGTCAAGAACACGGATTTGGGTAAGTCACATGATATTGCGTGTACTACATATTTCCATGTTTGGTACATATTGGGGACTATAGGGGGTAGGTAGCTTTTAGTTTGGGATTTGCCAAGTTTGGGTTTTGCTTCGTAAAGGTTTTGGTTTTAGCTTCGTCTAAGAAACCGTTGGACCTCTAACTCAACCGGGGTCGTTTCGCCTTGCACGCCAGTCGCCTCTGTACTCCGCAGCGTGTTTTGGGAGCGGAGGGTCGAGTAATGCCCTCCAGCTCATTATACCCGGCCGGGACGCGTCACAGACGCATTTGTCCTGCCAGAAGTCCCTCGACGGGAGTGCACTTTGGTCGACCTGTCAAGTTTAAGTTGCGCACGTTTGGAACGTGCTATTACGTCTATTGGATTATTTCGTGGAGATATCGTTCGTGGAGTGTGTCACGTTCTCATTTGGATCTCCCTATTGGATTATTGGACCCTGTTGGATTAATGGAGTTTATCTCCCATATTGGTCGGGCTTTACGATCGGGTCATCGATCTGCCCTCGGGAGTATACTCACTTCAGGTATAACCGATCTACCCGTACCCAGGGTGAAGAGTTCCGCCCAGGGTACATTACCCTGCACGGTCTACCATATTTAGACCACAAGTCAATTCCTAGCGCCTATCCACCGAGTGTGTTACCAGCCCAATCCATCGGGTACACAAGGTGAGATGCAGAACAAATCGGACAAGGCGTCCTGTGTTAATGATTGGACGTCTGCCAGCAGCGGACGATACGATCGGATCGAAGGCGAAAGTTTGCGGGTTACCCCCCCCCCGTAAGTTGGAAGGCCGGGCACGATGGTGGTCAGGTTCTCGACACTACGGTGTTTGATTTTGAACTTGACTCCACCACATACGCTTCCACAGTTGGCCACGAAATTTACAGTACGCTTCATCACACTGGCATTTTACACATTGCCGCGTGTGTTAGATAGTTTAACGATAATTTTGAACGATCGCGGATTATGCTCAGGCTGGAAATACGGTGAAGTGGCTGTCTCCGCACTCTCCATGTCCATCATCATGTATTGTTACGAGGTAAGATTGAGATGCTCACATGTATGAAAAAAACGCTACTAACGCGCTGTTGAACTCACTGCATGAGAAGGACTCGATGAGCCCCTTCCTGTTCAAAACGATGAAGCGCTTCTTGCAAACTTCGATGGACAAGAAGCAATTGTATGTGCCATCCTTAGAGAAGAAAGAGAGGCGCCAGTCGATGTCGACGGCGCATCCACAGATGGCTTGATTACGTCTCTTACCTTAATTTATCTCGAGGAAGATGTTGAACTTTTTTCTTGTCGTAATGAGATCAGTGTGATCGGGCCCTGAAAACCAGTCGAAAGTATAGAGCGGAAAACGTGATAGAGGCGGTAGTGGCAACTTATGGAACATAGCGGGGTTGAATCATCAACAGTAGAAAAAATCGCGCGTGATAACTACGGCAGTGTACGGCTGAGGTACCACCCTGGAAGTAGAATACATTTACACCGTGAACACATCATCATGACAAAAAAAAGATCAGTCTAACTGTAACTGTTGAATTTTGTATAAAATTTCATGGCTATGCACCAAGGGGGTGAGTATACGCTGACCCCTCAAATTTGCAGTGACATCACTCCCTAGTTTGTAAATATTTTTGAATCACTCCCCTATTTGTAATTATTTTCAAAATCACTCCCTTATTTGTAAATATTTTTAAATCACTCCCCTATCTGTAATTATTTTCAAAATCACTCCCTTATTTGTAATTTCCCGATATTTTTAACACGGACTGTTTATCGAAAACATGAGAATGGTAAGAGCAGCCGTCCATACTCACGGATACAAGCTAGGAAGGTTATTAAGGTGGATTGTTGAGCTGCAATATGATGATAATCGTTGTGATCGGGCAGGTCAGACGATGCTTACCGGACTGATTTTGAAGCCGACGAATGGAGCACCCCGAGTCGTCTTGGTAGCGCGTGGGTGTCCGCATTAGGAAGAAAATTTCTGAAACAGCCACACCATATGGGTAAGTGTTCCCGAATATCTTGGTGGACTTGGCTATTACCGTGATCCCCAAGTTGGAGGTTACAAAAACCGGTTAAGTTTGTGGATATTGCTCCGTGGAGTTCATTTGGGGAAAGCGTTTCGCACCCAATGATGCTGAAGAAGAAAGGAAGTGACGACCAGCTTGGTCGTGGGAGTTCCAAGTTTAGATTGATGTTGATATATTTGATTATTCTACTCCCCGTGAGGAGCTCCGGAGCCTGTCCGGATAATGGTGATGATAATAATTCGGAAAATATGATCTTAAACATTAACGTGTAATGCATATTGGAAAAAAATCATTGATGGTATCACCGGGCAGGTGGGTCCCGGTCCAAAGGCGTAATGTTTCGGAGTTCGAATAGATGATGGAAGAGACGAAGTCGAGAAGATACATATATACGGAAGTCTTATCAACTGAAGAAGTTGAAACTCTTCTTGAAGACCGACGAAGTCATGAAAAATGCCCGCCCAAACGTCATCGGCAGACCGGAGGTCTCGCCTCCCCGGTGGTTTCGGGCGACATGTCGAGGTTTGTTCGTGCTGCTGAAGCAAGCCGGGATGCGTTTGACCTTATTCAACTACTCGATTTTGACGCCCATATGATTATAATGTGTGGTGAAGTAGAGTCTTTATTTACGGCATGTAGAAGATGATCTGCGGCCGTCATTAATCCATGGTATATTCTTCACGCTTGAGCGACCCGGACGAAGCGCTCCTCCTCGCCCATACTCAATCGGAAGCGTCAGTCGCGGCGAGCGGCGCTAGGGCGTGGGATGTAACAAGCGAACCAGACTATGAAAAGAAACCGGCAGCACCGCCAAAAATAGCCAAGACACAGGCGCAGCTTCCAAGCACAACGGCGGGTCCAATCGGGACGATGAAGGCAACAAAAAGTCATGCGCCCTTGGCTCCCACACTATCCGGCTCAATGTTCCCGATTGTTCTCAAGTTGTTAAGTATTTGAATTGTGGATGAACATTTTCGATCAATCCGAAACGACCTGGACGGCCATATCGCAACGGCCATCTCGCAACTGATTGATTTATGATTGGTGTGGATTTGAAGTTTTGGATGGATATTTTCAACAGAAGCGACCCGCGACGGTCATCTAGCGACCGATCGGATTATAGAGGGTTTGAGTGGAATTGGTGTGATATTAGAGTTTTAAATGAGAATTTTCAACCAATCAGATGCAAGCGCGACGGCCATCTCGCGACCGATAGGATTATGGAGGGTTTGAGTGGAATTGGTGTGATATTGGAATTTTAAATGAGAATTTTCAACTAATCAGATGCAAGCTCGACGGCCATCTCGAGACGGCCGTCTCGCGACCAATCAGATTACGAAGGTTCTCAGAAGTAACTATCAAGTATTGGAGTCAGCGCTGAAGTAACCAAGAAGAAGTGGGTGAAAGAAATGTTTGACTTTGATATAGGATTAGTAATACTTAATAGATTCGAATTTCCCCTGAACATCAACAGTCTCTGGCGGTCTCCTAGAAATCCTTCTTCACTGTTCTTATATAAAAACCAAGTCTAATACAAGGAAGTCGTTGAGTGAGCATCTAAGCAAGAGAAGCAGCGGCTTTCTGAAGCTAACTAAAGTTGGTGCAGCCTGGAACTCTCTGGAAGTGTGTTCTTAGTGTGTTTTGGTTGACTTTGTGGTTCGGACGATAGTATTAAGAGCCCGTAAAGTTACAAGAAGGACAGAACTATTACGTTCTTGTGCGGTATTTTGAGTGGAAACATTCAAATTTTAAGTTCCTTCACGACAAATGACCACGAAAACACTTGTTTTGTTTGGTACGTTTGGTGGGCCTGGCCGAAGATCTGTCAACCACCTTGTCCACGCGATCAGCTTAGTTACAGATCGCTAATTCGCTAAAAGTGGCGGGGCTGCACTCTAGACCTTCGTCTTACGCATCATCTCCGTCATATTCAGGGTCGTCCAATGACTCCTCAAATGAAATACCCGGTATGACTGTGGGGCGGCACTCATCGCTGCCATTAAGAAGTCGGATATTGCGACATCAGTTCGACCAAAGAGCACTAGCCATTGACAGAACCAAATTGGAAACTCCAGTTAGAGCAAAACCCAAATCGAGTCTCGGGGCACTCGATAGTTAGCGGTCAATAGCCTGTGGGTGTTTTCCAAAGCTCTACGGCGAATTGTTGGACAAAGTGGAGCCAGCAGACAAACCAGAACCTGCCAGCCCCGGTTCCTAGACTCCGGATTGGCTACAAGAGGTTTTCACGACCATGATGAAGAGGTTACTGCAGAAACAGAAAAAGCCGGAGGCTGCCCAACAGTTCGACTGATGTACGAAAACATGGAGTATGTAGCATCTGACAGAGTTGAAAGTCCAGAGAGGGCTGCCCGAAGGCCAAAAGGCTGACGACTCTGTCAGCGAACCAGGATAAAGCAACCAGTCCGTGGGTAGAGATGCAGTAAGTCCAGTCAGCTGCCACGCACTAAAGTAGCTCGCATGGCATCTGCTAAAGTTTTCTACGTGGACTTGGAATCAGTTTTAATTACGCACGTGCGAATATTGGCCATGTTCAAGCAGATGGACTTTAGACTTGATGAAGGTCCCAGCCAATAATTGAAGTCGTAAATTATGGGCGGATTGGCCAAACACGTTAAGCACTTTTAACGTGCAGCACTGTGGGTTAGGAATGTCCGCGGCACTCATTTGAAGCAGCGGTCAGACGAGCCACCCACCAAATACCTACATAGTAGAACGTGTCTGGGCTAAGGACAAACCCAAAACAATCTCTCAGCAACCCCTTATCCTGCACCAAGACACTGCGGTAATATGGTTGGCAGAAAGCAAAGTGTTCAGCCAAGTTGGATAAAAAAGTTTAGGCTCAAGACGGTAAGTGGAGTGACAGAATCTGACCTACCACTTGACCACTGACTTGGTTAGCGACGAAGAGTCGGTGGAAAAAGATTCGTCGCCGATGGTAGAGAACCCGGATTATAAGATCCTCACTATGATAATACCTTGCTAGTCAATGAATTCAGAACAGGAAACGCGAAAAGCCACAAGCGGCGAGAGACTGTTAGCAGATTCCGAGCTGGTTAAGTCCAAGGTGACCGTGGAAGAATATCCAGGAGCTCTCGGATGAAGGTAGGGAAAATCCGGGCAGCAAATGCTCCAGTATTTAAGCGAGACCCTTCACAAGAGACAGAGAAAAAGTTCTTTCCCGAGTTTAACGTGAAGCATAGTCGCTGACTACCAACCGAAGACGGCTTGCGCATGCCTATGATGTCGAGTCAGAAGACGAGCAAGTGTGCATTCATGAAGGGGGTGATCCGTTCATTTACGACATCGAGAACCAGATGTGGTGCTGCCCCGAGCGTCTCCCGGTACCGCTTCCGTCACGATGCATGATTTGCAGGTTGGAGATGAGAAGATTCAGCAGTATAGAAGAGGTGGCATTTGCTAGTAGAGCAAGGGAATGCGCTTTCCTCGTCTGCACATAGAGAAGTATGTGATATCGACATGTGAGATACCGAACCAGTAGCTGAACACTGTGGCGGGGTATCCCCTCTGTACCGCGAAAAAAAATCTGAGTTAATTCAACGGATGCTTTTCACCAAGATTAACCTTCTACCCACCTTAGGTGTCGCTCATTGTGGTTATTATTAGAAAGAATTATGCGATGATAAGGCTCTTCAACGATTACAGGCTGGAGGACCATCTGACCTAGTTAAGAGTATACCATACGCCTAATTGTTGGACGATTTGGACAAGATATTGAGGTTCTGCTCGTTAAACATGGCAAGTGGTATTGAGTAGTCTCTATGAATGATCAACTTGGGAAATTTCGGTGTCTTTAACCCGTTCAGCTTATTTGAGCTAACAAGTATTCGAGGTTGGCATAAGAACGCTCCCCAAATGTACGAAATTGACACGAGTTGTGGGGGGAATGTCCAATATTCCGTTGTGACTGTGTCTGCCATTAGCGCCTTACAGTCTGGGAGGATCTTTCTAAGAAAGAAGCGAGCCCTACTTGATCAGGGTAGAGGCGCACGGGAGTTCGTAGTGTCCGTATTTATATAGAGTAAAATATACTAATTATAAATAGGTACTTAAGAACCTAACCTAATATTCCTAATAAAAGCAAATGTACAGTTAAAATTCCAAAGTGCTAAAAATGGATAAATTATTAAGTGACCACTATGGTCGCGCTTCCCTTAAAGTTTGTATGAAGTCCCATACCGGACTTTATACATCACTTGTTAAAACTTCAGCACTCCTTCGGCGATCATCGTGCAATCACTTTATATCACTTGAGCCCAATTTCATTTCGTAAGCGTGAAACCATGGCTGGACACATTGGCTTTGTCAGCAAGTCTGCGACCATTTCATCACTGGCCACGTGCAGTGGTTCACTGCCTTTTTCTTCACTTAGTCCTTAAGAAAATTGAGCTTGATATCCTCATTTTTTCGAAGCAGCACCACTAGCCTCGTCTTCAAGTTTTATTATAGCTGCTTGATTGTCCATTCGTAAAATAATTGGTCTTCCACACGCAAACTAATTTCCTCCAACAGCTCCGCCAGACCGAGACCTTTTTTCTCCAACTGCGGCGGCCACGAATTCCACCTCGGCAGTCGATAACGCAACAGTGCCTTGCTTCTTTCAAGCCACCCAACCACCATAGCATTCAGTAAAACGACGCATCCACTCACACTCTTTCTGCCTTATTTATCTCCAGCAAAATCCGCGTCTGTATACCCAATTAATTGTATACTTCCAACACTCTTGGCTTCACAGTACAGATTCAGCTTCAGATCCTTCGAACCCTTCAAATATCGTATAATTTTCTTCGCTAACTTGTAGTCAATCTGCTTTGGCGCATGCATCCACCTCGTCACTTTTGAACTGCAAACGAAATATCCAGTCGCGTCCATCTTAAGATCCACAGCAAACATCCAACCATCGATTGAAATATCGTTTGAGTTGGGACACCTGTCGTTGCATTCTTTGGTAGGAAATTATCATCTTCTCCATCCTAACATGTATCCGTTATCGGCAACTGCAACGATTGCTCGCTCCATATTATATTTGCTGTGCTTCATACCATAAAAGTTCTTCTTCAAACGTAAACCTAGGTTCTTGGTCGAGTTCACTCGAAAATCCTTCAATACTTTGTAATAGGCATGCCTTGAGGTATCTTCAGAAAAATCTCAAAATTATTGTCCGTGTGTGCCTTCGGATACGCGCTTTGTACGTCACCATGTATTTCTGGTACGTTCCACACTTGTGCCATAGCAAGCACCACCTTCATACTGCTTAAGCCCTTCACCGTCGAAACGTAAGGATAAAATTTCTTCCTTACACCTGTTTGTCGCCACGCTCTGCTAGTCGCGCTTTGTACCGTTCTATTGTCCCATCTGCCTTCAGATTCGTCTTTTGTACCCATTTCGTGAGTATATCCCGGTTATCTTCGCATTTTACCACCGTACATGTGTCCATATCCTGTAATACCTTCCATTCTGCATCTTCTGCTATCTTCCACATGTTTGCATCTTCTTTCTTGTGTACCTCCTTGTAGCTTTGAGGATCCTTCGCATACTTTACCTTGAATCCAACATCACTTGGTCCCACCACTGCGTATATCGCCAGCTCATGCTCCTTTATCGTGGTTTCCACGGCATTCACGTCTTCACTTGCGCGTGAGGCTACTTCCACGCCTGACTTATTTCTTGCCTTCTTATCTTTCACAGAATTTTTGTAATGCTTGAACCTTGATGTCTCGCGCACGTTTCTTATCGCCATTTCATTTATTTGCGTTGACGCGTGCTCCTCCTGTCGCCTGTATTCCCGGAACGTTCCATTAAGGTTCCCTTTTGCGATTCCATATCATCATCCACGTGATCCTCCACATGATGTTCCACACCTTCTTACGCAATGTTTTATCCAGAAATTGCCGTCGTGACTTGTTCAATCGCCTTGTTATCCAGCGTCTTAATCCGGCTTATGCGCCGGCGTCGTTGTAAGATTTGCCCTCAAAATGAATCCATTAACTTCCACAGTAAGCAGTAAATCCCCGCGCAGTCTGACTTCCATCTTGTCGCTACGGTGTACAAAATTACATCACTTTTGCATCAACTTCCTTGTAAGATTAAATTTCTCGCCAACTTTGGTGAAAATAGACTTCTTGTAGAACTATAACTGTGTCCGGGTCGTCTACACTCCTCAAATGAACTTTTCCAACCTTGGTAACCTGTAAAAAAAATCCCATCGGCAATGTCAACTTCATTTTTTCCCTCCATGTCACCACATGATCCAAAAGATTTTCGTCACCAACGCGATGACGACTGGTTCCACTATCGATAATCCACACATCGACTTCGTCACTGTCACCCGAACTTAATTCTCCCGACCATTATTCACTGGTTTCCGTCGTAGATATACCGTACTCTTTTTCAAATCCGCCCTGCGTCTTGCGATGACCTTGTTTCTCACGCTTGTCATACTTCTTCGGACATTCTCTGCGAATATGCCATTTTCACCCGGGGTTATGGCATGTACTCGCTATCCTGTTGTCTTGCACAGCGTTTACACCAGGCCTTGGCGTTCTTCTTCTCCTAACGATCTTCTTCCACTTCTTGAGCCCATGCTACCAATTCTTGAGCATGTAGGATGAAGTCGGTCTTCATCGGATCGTACCGCGTCATCATGGCTTACTTCAAGCTTGGAACTGCGTACTTTACTAGATTCTCCACTATCATCTTCTCGCTTGATTTGCTCTCGCGTGCTAGTGCTGTCAGGTACAGCAGATGCTCATTCCATGACCTTCTAACGTCCTTCTCGCTTGCAAAAAATGCGCAGTTTGCTGGTGCGATGTTGTGACTCGATATTAACGTCACAGTTGATCCAAAACGTAATGTAATGTCTGCGAAACTTAGCACAATACTCCGATGTTCGATCAAAAATACCTAGATTCAGCTCCATCAAGAGTGCAATGCTGAAAAGAGATGGAGGCGTCCATCGTGACACTTCAAATAATGTCACGATTGGAATAACTGCCGTCGTACCCATCTTCCGCCATGATCGCCCAGACCTCGTTGGCGTCCGGGTGTTTTACCTCCTTCGGTCGTTTGATTGCAGGCAAAGCATACGTAGTTCCATATCCGCTACCAGATCCCCCTCCATTCGCTGCCGCACCTGCTTGTACGACTGCACGTACGAGATGTGCTGTTCGAGCATGGCTTGAAGTTCTCCCATGATGCTCCCATCCAGATATGGAAAGACATTCATTCGAGTTAACCCGTTGTACCAACGGAACAAATTGGGAGGATAATACCGTCACTATAACACTCCAACTGCTAATGAAAGCCGCGCGCATGTTTTTCTCGCAATTAAATCAAACGTAAGGATACTGGCGCTGCAGGCTTGGCATGTTGTCTTCATCGTTCCCTTCACATACTCGAACGTCTTGTGGTAAAGTGTACCATAAAATTGGTGCATAATTGTGGGCACCACTATGGGTACGGCTGTGCTAAAGTGTACCATAAATTTTATCGGTACAACAGTCGGTACAACAGGTGGTACGATAGTTGGCACAACAGTTGGTAGAACAGTCGGCACATCAGTCGGTACAACTGTTGGTACAGCGGTGGCGAACATGGACGAGACATGGACGGGACATCTGAGACGACGCGAAAACTGGCACAGTTACCTAACGGTAACCTAACGGTAAGCGGAGAAATCAGATCGAATGGTCAACAAAATGCGTGGGAATGGGTAGTTCTGATTGGCTGATATTAGGATTTTGGTAGATATTAGGATATAAGCAGTAACTAAGTTCTCTTTTTGCGTCCAACTACCAAGGACACTCAGGGACGGCACCTTTGTGCCTTGCCTTATTAACGCGCACTTCTAAGTCCCGGGCGGGAGCACCTAGTGCATTTTTTGCCCACCAGCAGGCGTAGAGTGCTGAGAACTCGCCCCGCGACTCCGCCTGCTGTGTCAGCGGTAGTTTTTCAAAGGTTTTCTTGGGAAAGTGATCGAGCAGTGCGCTCTCACCTCTTCCCCCATTGGTACACGTTTGGTCCTGGTAGTTCGGCTGCTTTAAGCGCCCCACTGGAACTACTAGGTGGATTTTATCTACCCTGGACTTTGTCCTAGTTTTTGCGATTGGGCATATTTGTTCATGTAAGCGCTGGAAATCGCAGAGATTTCGTCTGGTTTTTCCTGGACCAAGAGACCCAAGGTCAACAAGCTCGGCGAATATCTTGCCGTAGACCCCGCTTAACTATGTGCTTCTTTTTCTGACGGTCGGCAGGGGTAGACCACTGAGGGGATTTGAGTACGACGCTGGGGAGGGAGAGTTCAATGACAACGAGGACGCTATGCGTGGGAGAGGTGGAACAAACGTTGCATACGCAGTCGTTGACACAAAAACATCTATTGCTTTTTTGTTTCAACGTGAATGTTAATATACTTTAAATTTAATGATTAATTCACCGGAACGACGGGTACCAACCCCTGGGCGCATCATTGAGGAACTTCAAGACATGCTCGAACAGCATAACCCGTACGTACAGGTGTACAATCAGGTGCAGCATCGAATGTGTGGTGGAGCGGCTGATCATAATTTTTGAGGTTCGATCAGGTGCAAAAAACCGATGATCAAGATCGGTGATCGATGATCAAGGGGTGAATCAACGTGATTTAGGATGATCACAGTCCGATGGTCAAGATAGATGATCGCCGATCGATGATCAAGGGGTGATCAAGATCGATGATTGATGATCAAGGGGTGAATCAACGAGATTTCGGATGATCACGGGTCTAAGATCAAGATCGCAGATCGCAGATCGCAGGCTGATCTCGTTGATCTTATACGAATTGGCGAGATTTCGGGTTGATGATCGCAGATCGCAAGTCACAGATCGATGATCGCCGATCGACGGCGTCGATCTAGTGGTAATCGACGAAGGGGTACTTGATCACGCGGCGGAAGTCTTCACCACTTTATCGTTGAGCCTCTTAAGTCTATATCGCTAAGGAAATACCCAATATATTATTTATTCCTAGCCTAAACTTAAGAGGAAGGTGGTCGATCTGCACTTTCTATGTGCATATGGACGGATTCACAAAAATCCACCTAGAGTTCCAAGGGGCGCTTAGAGCAGCCGAACTTCTAGGGGACAGATTCCAACCAATGGGGGAAGAGGTGAGAGCGCCCTGCTAGATCACGTTCCCAGTTACCTTTCCAAACGAAGCCGCTGACACAGCGGGTGGAGTTGAGGGTTAGTTCTTCAAGACTCTACGTCTACCGGTGGGCCAAAAAATGCACTACGTGCTCCCGCCCGGGACGTGTGGAGGTGCGTTTGCAAAGGAATGGAGGCGCGAGGTAATCACGCCGTCCCTGTAGGTGATATTAGTGATCGGACGCAAAAGTAGAACTTCATTATTGCTTATATCCTAAAATCAACCAATTACCTAATTATAACCGATCTGACTACCCATCCTGACGTGCATCATCGACCAGTCAACCTGATATCTCAGTCGTCCGTCGCTTACCGTTAGGTACCTGTACCAGGCGTCGCATCATCTCCGGATGGCCCGTCCATGTTCACCACAGTTGGACACAAAAATCTACGGTACGCTACTTCCCCACAAATGGAGGGGGATCAGGTGGTGGATATGGAACTCCGTCTGCTTTGCCTGCAATCGAACGACCAAAGGAGGTACAACAATCCGACAGCCATCGAGATCGACGTCAAAATGGTGGGAGATAGTTATGACTGCAATATCTCAGATCGGAAACTTGTAAGCGACAACTAAAGAGTAACGTCGTTTATGACGAGGAACTACGTTGAATGAGGTTGCAAAATCTCGCAATGATGGGAGCAGGCAATGTCCGAGATTGCACACGAAGTTGTTAACAGCAAGAAAACTATTTTCTTTTTGTTTCAAAGTAAATAATGGTATAGTCCTCCCTCCGCTAAGTTATCCCCCCATGGAATAACCTCTGCTAAGTTATTGGAATACGGCGCCACCGACATCGTTCTATGGTGACTACGGAATATGGAATACGGAATATCCTGCCATGCGGAATATAACTTATCCGATGGAGCAATTTTTTCTTTTATTGTGATGTACAATATTGTGACATCCGGGATTAATCCATGAATCAAGAGTGGTTCGGGTGGTACTAGCAGTACGGAGTTCAGATTGAATGCGACGAAGAGCTCTGTGAGATGCACGATCTTCATCACAGGAGAGGTCCAGAAGAGAAATGGAAAGTGCCAGAGCTGCAAGTTTTCCGCTGTTGAATATTTCAATTCCTACTCCGTGACTCCTCCGTCCTCCTCCCCCCTTCGGCATCCTGAACAAGCTTGATGGTCTCATTGTCGGTCAGCTCTTCGTGCGCAGCAGGCTCTTCTTCGAATTGGTTGAGAAGCGATGCAATCGACTTCGGGTTGCGCAGAGGGAGTCTCTGCAGAGCCGACTCCAGATCCTTCTCCACTACCTGTTCCTCTGCGTCGAAGGGAACTTCATTCGGCAGTGACATGATCAACAGCAACGTCTTGGTTGCGTGCATCGGCCTCAGGTGTGGCGAAGTTGTCCATGAGTCCAGTGTGCTTGAAACAGTTGGTGATCGTAGAGTCTGTGATCTCGCTCCAGGACAGGAGTGGACAGCACATGGTCGTAAGTTGATCAACCTTGTAGAGATCGGTAGATCCATCCTCTTCACGATCCAAGGCGTTCTGCAAGTGCAGCCTTCAGTAATGCCGCTTGAATGCGGCAATGATACCGGCGTCCATGGGCTGTACTTTGGATGTTGTGTTGGGTGGACGAGCTTGGACAGTGACGTTGATGAGGATGAGATCGGTCGTGATGTGGGAAGGAGCATTGTCCATAAGAATCAGGATCTTTTGGTTCTGTCGCTAATGTTATATGTCAGTGTCATATTTTCACATGTTGCCAAAAAAACCAGCAAAATTACCTTCATGCTTTTGTCAAGACCGCCAATCCATTCCTGGAAGAACACGCGAGTCATCCAGACCTTCTTGTTGAAGCGATAATAGAAGACGAGTTCTTCACCACTAATGCGTTGGAAACACCGTTGCTTCTTTGCATGGCCGATGAAAAACGGAGGAAGCTTGTCCGAACCATTGGATTTGCCGTGAGTGCCACTGTTATACGCGTCTGGGCAAAAATGCTAGTGTCATAATTTTTTAACAGACAATTCCACATGTGTTTTGAAATTACTTTGTCTTTTTTTTTCTTGAAGCCTTGCACTTTTTTTGGGCGATAGTGATGTCCGGTGCCATGCTATAAAACAATCCTTAACACATGTTTGAGTATTCAGCGCATCACAGACAGACAAAATGATTAGATACAACTTACCAGTCTCATCCATGTTGTAAACATCACACGGCGCAAACTTTTCCACGGCAGCTCGCAGCTCTGGAAAAGATATTTCCAGACCATCCAGGTCAGCTGAACCGCTCTCACCGTGGATGCGCACTGCACGCAATTTGTGACGTTGTTGGAACTTGTCGAGCCAGCCGTGGGAAAACTTGATGGATCCTTCGGCGATGTCCATGGAGGTTGAAAACCTTGCAGCTTTGGAGCGGATGAGATCCCCCGTCAGTCAGACCCCGCGGTGCTGACATTGCAGAACCCAGAGTACCACAGCCTCCTCCAGAGCAGGGTGGTGGACAGTGCGGGGTCGATTGGCATCGAGCTCAGAGGCGCTCATGGTCTCCAGTTCCTTCCCTTTGCTGATGATCTTGCTGATTGCTGCCTGTGTGACAGCTTTGGAGAGACCAAATGTCTCCTTTGTCCCGGCTGCAAGTCGTTCTGGGTGAGTTTGGGGTGATCATCTTTGTGTCTGATAATCTGGAGCTTCTGGTCGTTGGTAAGACGTATCTGAGATATCTGGCTGGTGGTGGGGTGGGATGGGTGGTGTGGTGTGGTGTGGGTGGGTGGTGGGACCCTTGGGTGGTTTTTGAGAAAGTCTTTGGTTTGGAATAGAAATGGGGAGTGGGGTAAATGTACCTTGGTCCGATTTGATTTTTAATTAATTGGTTTTTCCCGCTACGGAATAACCTCTGGTATGTTATAGAGAGGACACCCTCCACCGAGGCTATAACTTAGCAGAGGGAGGAGTGTATACTGTAGTTTCAATGCAATTTCAATAAAACAGTTCGTTGGAACGACGGGTACCATCCCCTAGTATGGTATGCTATGAAATTTGTCTTTCGGACTTATTCTTGGTTGATAGAGGTAAACCTTTTGGCAATTGATTCCGTATACCCCCCAAATTACTACCCGTATCTCCCCCCAAATTACTACCCGTATCCCCCCCCTAAATTATAGGCCTATCTCCCATAATTATAGGCGTATCCCCCCAAAATTGCAATATTTCCAATTTTCTAGATATTCGATTCGCGAGGGCTTGATATATTTGACGTTTGTATCGACGACCGGGCAGTTTCGGAGCTCAGCTGTCTATACATTTTACTCTCTCGGAGAAAAATTCAACAGACCCCGAGACAAGTTACCATGCAGAACGAGGCCGGCCATCCGATATCTATATCCCGCGCAAATGGTGCTTAAGAATTGAGATACAAAACGGTAGATACTAGTTTGCTAATTGTTGGTCTTGGTCTTGTCTCTATGGCGTTCTAGCTCATGGACGAACCGCATCCTTGCGGCCAAGGATAATGCCGCGGTGCAGATCAACATTGGACGTGTGAATGCGAACGTGCGAGATCTGGCTGTGATGATGAAGATATTAACTTCGATTAAACGATCGGGACTGGTGCTGAACGTCACGGCCGCAGCGCTGGGATTTAGTCGCAAGAATGACCCCAATATCTTCAAGAGCGTTAAGCGCGGAGTTGTGCCACTGGCCGAGCAGTTTTTTCTCTTGGATGGCACTCTTCCGCCGGGACCGTCCTTCTTGCTCAACCTTAGAGTAGATTTGGGCTTTTTAATTGAACGACATCGCGATAGGCTGTTGAAACACAGCGTGGAAGCGCTGGAACTTTTGGATTTGATCATGCGTGACCTGTTTGCAACTCAAGGCAGCATGCGTTTCCGCCAAATTGATCTGTCATTGGAAGCACTGGCCGCTTTCGTACTCAAGAATGAAATATTTTATCGAATTCGAGGCTGGAACGATTTGCAGTGAAGATTGATTGGACAGCAGAGCTACTGTTTTGGACTTTTTCACATGCATATGCAGCATGCTCCATTGGTATTTGTGCAAGTACTTGTGACGGAACACTTATGCAGCAACATTACTCCTATCCTGGAGCAAGAGACGCCGAAAATACAGAAGCTTTCGCACATTATATTATATTCGGTGTCGACGTCCAACACTGGACTTCGTGGATTGAGGATTGCAAGTCACTTGCTGTTCTTAACAATCCAACGTATGAGCAGTATGTTTCCGCAATCTATTATGGCAGCCACACTATCTCCCGTCCCAGGCTTCGCTCGATGGTTTAAAGCCACACTTGATTTAGGTGACCATCAATCTCAGCATCGCTCGGACACTCGAATTGTACTGAAGACAGAGCGAAATAAGGATATGAAACTCCAACGCATTGAACCTCTTCAACGAAGTTTCTTTACGATAGAGCAAGCCCAGCGTATAACCATGAAATATGATGCGTATCAGCTTAGGCTTCACAAATGGCTCTTGAAGAAATTCAGTGACCCTGAGTGGCACAAGGAAGCCGAGTTAGTGAAGGATATTTGCGACATTGTCACAGCCGCTTGCGCGCGCTATGTCATTTTAGAGCGGAAACAGGACAAGATCTTGGATCCCGTGGCAAACTTTCACCTACAAAACGGTTCCCAAGTCGAGCAAATCAATTTTATGGCCGACACCACCCCGTCAGAGTTGACAACAGCTTTGGGCATGATGATCAATTACCGTTACTGTATGACGTTTATTGAGATAACTTCGGTTTCATACAAGCGTAAATATCTTGCTGCTATATCTCCTGCGGTATCTCGACTTGTTTGTCCGGAGAGGAGCATTATAATGGACGGTAAGAGTAACAGAATGTCGTCCGAAACAAAGCTGAGTCTAGGGTGTTGCTAATGCGTTTCTTACATACAATTCAGAGATCGAGCGTATAACGTACAAGAGAAACACACCGTTGTTTGCCAAGGCGTTCCGTGCTGGTGAAGTGATCTGTGCACGCGGATCGCTACCCGGCATCTTTACTGGTGAATCGGACACTTTTGATCTCGCTGGCTATATCCGCCACCACGGCGAGGGTGACATGGCATTGACCGAGCTGTCCCGCCAGGCGGACGCCAAGAACTAAGCAGACCAAGGCTTTTTTCTTAAGTTCGTTCCTGCTAGTTCAGACGCTTGCGTTTACTGTTAGCACGATATGCTCAGGATGATGAACTCGTGCGTGCTTGCTGGTACTGTTAGTAGTCGGTTAATCTCGGGTCAAGTTCGCCTTTATTTTGTCGGTTGTAGTCTCGCTATTTAATATGGACAACAATCTCCAAGACGAAGCAATTTACCCGTACACACAAACTTCTTGTCTTTATGTATTGTCTCTACTACAGTAATACTGCGCAGTAAGCTGAACTTTGTAACACTTTTCCTCGTATAGGGCTAACTTCGTGACGTAAGGCATAAAACTGTTTGGATTAAGATGGAGATACGCGCCACCTTCTACTGCACTGACTCCGTCAACACTAAGAAATAAGCCCTATTTTAACCTTTCATTAAAGGAAAAACATTGCGTTAGTCAGTTTGCTTAAACAGTAGAGACATGTACTCCCTCCCTGTACATGAGAACCACGCTGTGTCTTGGCTTCCGAAACCACCTTCATCGTGTCGATGTATCTGTTGATACAAAGCGCCAGACAATTCTGCTGCTTGCCGTCTAGCTTGCCGTTGGGGCGAGTAATGCACTTGTCAAAGCACTTTTCTTGTAGACTCTGCGTCAACTGCTGCAGTGCCTGCTGCTGCACTTCCGAGCGAACCTGTTCACGAGATAATTAGAGATCATTAGGGCTCACACTTCTCCACGCAACTGAAACACTTCGGCAATATACATCAGCCCCTCCAGTCACCTACTCGGTTAAAAAGCTCTGCCTTTTGCTGAGGACTGAGTTCGCACGGACGACATGATTGGACGTAATGGAGATATGCAATGTACGCGATTCCAGTTTTGGGGGGGATACGCCTATAATTGAGGGGGATAGGCCTATAATTGAGGGGGGGATACGGGTAGTAATTTGGGGGGGGATACGGATATCAATTGCCAACCTTTTTTCCTATACTTTTTACACATGTATATTTAAGCATTACTCCCGGTTATTATTACACCATGGAGGCGTCAACTGCCTCGCCGCCGTGCTTTTCGGGCAACAAGAATAAAGATACACTTGAGCGATCGTGCTGTCGCTCGAATAAATCGGTCTGCCACGACCATGGGTACGTGTACATAAAAGTAAAACGCGTAGGTTTGGGAACGATTTTAACGAGACGCCGAGTCAACTATTATATTAGGGGCGGATCTCAAGAACTCGCATCGCGTAAGACCCAGGTCGAACGCAAATCATCAGCTACTGCGATGAAGAGGCGTATGGCAAACCAGATTCCGGAGGAAATTGAGAACGATGCAGAGCTCACCGAGGCTATCCAGCAGGTTCGTTTGTTCTTCTGACGGTGCAGCAAAATGTCATCCTTTAGAGTGACTGGGTTATGTTTCTGTATTTAGCTGCCCTGGAACTACAATTTCGAAATCCGAAAGACTGTGTGGCGAATTCGACAGGCTGGAAGCAAGCGCGTGGCTTTGCAGTTCCCTGAAGGTTTGCTGCTTTACGCTTGCGTCATATCCGACATCATCGAACGATTCACGGGTGCCGACAGCATTATTCTTGGAGACGTAATGATTGTTACATGAGACGATTTGTGGTATTGTGACTAAAACCGTTTACGTTCAGGTGACATATGGTGCCTGCTGCGTAGATGACTTCAGCGCGCTAGCTCTTGGGGCGGACTTCATGGTACACTACGGCCATAGCTGTCTCGTTCCAATTGATATCACCTCAATCAAGATGCTTTACGTGTTTGTGGATATTGCCATTGATGTTGATCATGTAAGTAATGTCAAGCAGTTGTCACTAATGGTAGTGTGCATAAATAACATGATTTTTGCTTGTCATGACAGCTCAGTGACTGTATGAAAATGACTTTTGCACCAGAAACGAGGGTTTGTTATCACTATCGTCTCCGACTACTATACTTGTACATATTTTATAGTTTATTTGTCTCAACTGCGTAGCTCGCTTTAATGGGGACCATCCAATTCAGCAGCTCAATCCATCTTATTTTTTCAAGGCTTAAAGACTACTTTACAAGTATGGTAGTGCCTCAGGTTAAGCCATTGTCTCCTGGCGAGGTTCTCGGCTGCACATCTCCAGCCATCGAAAGAGTCGATGCTCTCGTATTTATTGCTGATGGTCGCTTTCATCTCGAGGTTTGAGGCTATGAAGTTTGTCTTGCGAAATCAATGCGTTTTCTTACATGTATTGCGAATTAACTTTATACAGTCGGCTATGATCATGAACCCGCATCTGAACGCGTACCGCTATGATCCTTACCGAAAGCTGCTAACGCTTGAGAAGTACGATCTTCCACTAATGATACAAACTCGTCGTGCTGCTATTGATCAAGCCAGGGGGGCAATGAAGTTTGGCATTGTGTTTGGAACGCTAGGACACCAGGGTAATCCGCTGATCCTCGACCACCTGAAACAATTACTTGAACAATGTGGAAAGGAATACTTTGTGCTTCTGCTTTCTGAGCTTTTTCCCGACAAGGTAAAAATAAATGCCACGAACATACTTGTAACAGTCTCGTACGATAATAATGCTTGATTCTATAAATTAATCAGCTTGCTCGCTTCAAGGACATCGACGCATGGATTCAGATTGCTTGTCCACGACTATCGATTGATTGGGGCTACGCGTTTCCAAAGGTATATGACTTTTGTAGTTTTGAAACGAACTCAAGTTGCTCTTGTGTGCTTCCTAGCCATTATTAACTTCTTACGAAGCAGAAGTGTGTTTGGGGCAAACACTATGGAGGGACGGATCGTACCCAATGGACTTCTACGCCAAAGGAAGTGGGCCCTGGACAAACTATTACGACCGCTCCAAGGAAATTCATTAATATAACCATCTCAGATTTTACGTTGCCTCGTGATATGTTTCAGTGCCTACAAAAAAGTACCCACTTCTAAGCTGAAATCTTTTTTTATAAGTATATGGATAGTCAAAGATCTGATTACAGGCCTTGGTCGCTCGTAATGCTAAATTTATAAAGCACAACATCCATTAGTTAGCACCGGATTGATATAAAGATTGTTGTTGTGATAGGGCGACCTACCTCGGACTAAGCACTTGCTCTGTTGGTGGGCTGCTTGAGTCGACGTAGGATGTTTTCTGGAGGCTGGATGGTGCATCGGGGTGGATTTTGGAAATTTCCCTGTAGTACAAAGGCGCGAAAAGCGTTAACATCCATTGGCGACTAGTTAGGTACACACATACTCGAAGATAAGTTCTTTCAAACGAGACTCGGTCAGTTCCTCTTTCTCGAAGTCGAAGCTAAAAGCGCTTTCTGCAACAGGTTCGTCCTCCAGGCTGTGCAATGACGCCAAGTACGAGTGTGCCAGTGCTTCCTCGACCGAAATACGTTTTGCCGGGTCAAATACAAGCATACGTTGAAGCAAGTCAATCGCTTCAGGTGTTGCTTTCGGAAAAAGCTTGGCAAACGACGTTCCAGGCCGCACAGGCTGGTTTTTCATAAAACGTTTGGCCCGTTCGCTGACAACAAAATGCATGTCTTCCTCACATGGAGTTCCAATCTTCTCACAGATGATCTGAAGTTGGTGGATATAATCGTCCCCAGGAAATAGAGGTGTGCGACCAAGTAACTCGGCGAAAATGCACCCAGTGGACCACATATCAATAGCCTTGGTGTACTCCCTAGACGAGAGCATGATCTCAGGAGCTCGGTACCAGCGCGTAACGACGTACTCCGTCAGCTCCATATTGTCTTCATCGGGTGTAACACCTCGCGAAAGACCAAAATCGCATACCTTCAGGTCGCAATTCGAGTTAAGCAAAAGGTTTGAAGGCTTCAAATCCCTGTGAAGCACGTTTGCTGAGTGAATATATTTCAACGCTCGCAAAATTTGATATAAAAAGTATTGCACGTGGTCGTCAGTGAGCGGCTGTCTCGAGTAGATAATTCGGTGCAGGTCAGTTTCCATAAGGTCTGCAATGATATACACATCGTCAAACTGTGCCAACGACAGAGGCGGCAACAAGTCGACTATTGTAATCACGTTTTCGTGGTCAAAGTGCTGCAATAGTTTGATTTCGCGCAAAATGCGCTTGGCATCGACGAGATCCTCAAACGCTCTAGAGATTTTCTTCACTGCTACCTTTTCTTTTGTCTCGGTATCTTCTGCAGAGCTGCATGATATATAAGAGATTAACGATGAAGATCATCTCAAACAGTGAAGTTTCCTGTCGCGGTTTCTTACATGACAACTCCATAGGCACCACGACCAATGACCTTAATAAATTTGTACTTGCTATCGATCTGGAAATTTGTTCCAGCCACAATAAAAGAGTATGTGCCCGATCGAGCTGGTGGTATAGCGACTCGTGTCGGGCAAGTTGCTTTTTGTTTCGGACTCGTTGTTTCACGTAGAGCTAAGGTTTCCGAAGTACCTACGCCGCTAGACAACCCTTTGGCCGTCAAACCCTTGCGTAATGGTGGTTGGCACGATGCGGTTGATTTCAACGGAGAAGAAGCAGGTGCGTGGCTCGCCATTTTTTGACCAGGTCGTCGTAGAAACCTCAAGCTCAAGAGAGAAGCAAAAAACTTAAGCTAAATCACGGAACTGTCAAAAAGTCAGCTCACTCACCAAGTTTCCAGCGTTACCTTGCTAGTTTTGGAACTATACGTGGGCGTCTTTCACTTCTTTACCTGAGGGCGGTCCGGCGATAAGAGTAAATACTCTTTGGTCTTTCTAAAAACGCGCTGAAGGATCACTATATTTCCAGCCAATGCAATCAAAAGGAAACTCCAAACGAATTCCACCGGTGACGCATGGCAAAGTACCAAAACGCTAGATAGCAGCCAGGCAGCACTGCCTATTAATATCTAGCACCCATTATAGCAACGGATACAATGAGATGTACGGGTAAATTGAATTCATTAACTTTAAACAATGAGATGTACGGGACGGCCGTTGGACTACCTTTTATGATTGCAATAGGAAACTTTTTGTGATTGGCTAAATCCTTCCAATTTTCTGTCAAGAGGGAAGATCTGGAAAAAGTGAAGAAAAAAGCCCGGAATGGGTCAAGGCCAAAGTGGACTGCCGCGTCAGACGCGAGAGGAGGCCGCCAGGAAGAAGGAGGATGCTGCTAAGCAGAAGAAAAAGAAATTCGAACAGCGCAGTGGTGCCATGACGCGTAAGCGCCGCAAGAAAAAAGGTCCAGCCGCTGCCGTGCGTATTCCAACCGTATACCCGACGGCGAAGTGCAAGCTGCGCCTGCTCAAGATGGAGCGCATTAAGGATTTCTTGCTTATGGAGCAAGAGTTTATCCAGAATCAAGAGGTCATGAAACCCAAGCAAGAGAAGGACGAAGAAGAACGCTCCAAAGTGGACGATCTACGTGGCACTCCCATGGGCGTTGGTACGCTTGAGGAAATGATCGACGACAATCATGCGATTGTTTCATCATCCGTGGGTCCAGAGTATTACGTGGGTGTAATGTCGTTTGTTAATCAGGACATGTTAGAGCCTGGATGCTCTGTGCTATTGCACAATAAGGTTATGTCTGTTGTGGGCATCCTCGCCGATGATACGGATCCCATGGTGAGCGTTATGAAGGTGGACAAGGCGCCACTCGAGTCATACGCTGATATTGGAGGACTAGAGTCTCAAATTCAAGAAATTAAGGAGGCTGTCGAATTGCCACTTACGCACCCTGAACTTTACGAAGGAATTGGCATCCGTCCGCCGAAAGGCGTCATCTTGTACGGCGAACCTGGTACAGGAAAAACGCTTCTGGCTAAGGCCGTGGCCAACCAGACATCAGCTACATTTCTGCGTATTGTTGGCTCCGAGCTGATTCAGAAGTACCTGGGCGATGGCCCAAAACTTGTCCGTGAGATGTTCCGCGTAGCAGACGATCATGCGCCGTCGATTGTGTTCATTGACGAAATTGATGCGGTTGGAAGCAAGCGTTATGACTCGAGCAGTGGTGGCACTCGTGAAATTCAGCGTACCATGCTGGAGCTTTTGAACCAGCTGGATGGTTTTGATGAGCGTGGCGACGTAAAGGTTATTATGGCGACGAATGCAATTGAGAGCCTTGACCCTGCTCTCATTCGTCCTGGTCGTATCGATAGAAAGGTTTGTGCTATTTGTGAGGGTAGGCAATACATTGGCTCACTGTTGCTGATGCTATCGACTGGTACGATAGATTGAGTTTCCCCTTCCAGACATTAAAACGAAACGCCGTATATTTGGCATTCACACAGGCCGCATGAGTCTGGCAGATGATGTGGATCTGGAAGAATTCGTCATGTCCAAGGATGAGCTGTCAGGAGCTGACATAAAAGCTGTTTGCACTGAAGCCGGTCTGCTTGCCCTGCGTGAGCGTCGTATGCGCGTGACGCAATCGGACTTCCGAAAGGCAAAAGAAAAAGCACTTTACAAGAAGAAGGCTAACATTCCAGAAGGACTCTATCTATAGTTGCATAGAGAAATGTTGTGGTATTGCAGAAGAACCATGGTATTGCAGAAGAACGGGTCACACAGCAATAGGTCGCGGAAGATTCCTTGAATGGCCAATACCAAAATACCATGCTAACAGATGAGTATACTCTCGCTAACTTTGAATCTTTTGTCATATACACGTTCTATGGAGTTAACTGGAGCATTAGTCCTGTTGTTCATCTGCTCGGTGGGCTCAGTCGAAGCGATGAGACTCCATGCAACCAGGATACGACGGCGAAACTTGAAGCTTTTAATGCGTTAACATTGGAGGATTGACTGAACGCTGGTCTAGTAAGTAAACCGCGTGATTTGGCCTTTCCAGATTCTGGGTTCCATCTCACAAGCTGTACATCAAAACGGATTGCTAGATTAACTAATTGCGCACGTTGGCTCTCCAATAAAAGTGCTCTTTGTTTGATATCGGGGTTCTGTATTTCGTTGTTGGTGATTGCGTCGTGAACGGACAGCGCGCAGCTAATCGGGTCGTCAAATGTGTGGCGTCGCCAATTCTGAACAGCATTTGCCCACTTGATCATGATCTTGGAAGTCACCGCAGCGAATAAATACTTCTTTTCGCGCTTTCCAGCCAGCACAAACTTATTAGCTTCGTCGTTTCGCTTAACCTCCAGCGCATGCACCGTGAATCGATTGGGACACACACCAGCGTCGTCACTACCATGTGGTAGCACGCGGATTCGATGCCTTGTGAGTCTAATCGACTCGCGAAGCGCTCCACCCGGTTGATCATAGCAGCAAATCATGCCATGTTCGAGGACGCAGTATTGTATCTGCGCCCTGCATTCCTGTGAGAAGACGAGCAGGAATCCTTCCATTTGTCGAATGATCCTACACCGTTACAATCAATAAGAAACTCGCACCCGTTTCTTTTATTCTCGACAATTTTCGACAGACAGCTCGCAATGCAGCGATCTCCGACAACAACGCAATTACATTCCTTTCTCTTTCCCAGCTGTTGCTGTGTTGTACACTTGCGCGAGCTCGTCACAAATATAACATGGGAACAGTGAGGTCATACAAAAAATCAGAGCTACACTTTTGGAAGATTAGGATTTTTGTTGTAATAATAGTCAAGAGCAGCCAAAGCGGTCGTAGGTTGCCCTATACTGCTGAGAAAACATTTTCAAGCATCTAATTGTAAACTCTGGACACTCGCTAGCATAATTCCGTTTTCTGCGGCCTGCACTTGAATTTCCTCTCTCTGTCATAACCGTGTGATCCCTACCGATCCCGTGGTCGAGTATTACGTGGCACGCTGCTCACTCCGATTCCCGGGTTAGTTTTTTTGTTTCAAAAGTGTAATGTGACGAATTCAACCATGTGATCCCTACCGATCCCGGGGGGACTTAATTGGTCTCAAATATCTAATGTGACAGTTCAGCTAGGGATCCCTAGTCGTCCACTCTATAAGATGCCGTGTCTCATCAATTTTCCACACCGTTTCTTGCTTGAGCCGTTGCTAAATCGTTGGCGTGTGGCTCTGACACTATTTAATTCTATAGAGATAAAAGTGTTGGAAGGACGCGCAATTCCTGCTGGACTACGCGTCGCATTAATTGGTGTTTGACGACTGTTCGATGAAATCATGGTGGGGTGTACATAACTTATTTTAGGTACACCAACTTCAATATATGCATATTATTAGTTTGAGTGTTAAACTTAGGGAGTTGCTATATTCACACCCCTTTTCCTTAAATTCACACCCTTTCATTTTACATTTCCATAATTTGCAACCCCTCCATCCCCCCTCCCCTTTCAACCGCCCGACATCGCCCCACACCATGCCCGAAAAGCTGTCTGCGCCGTTCCCGGCCAAGCTGCCTGCCCCGTTCCCAGCTGAGCCGCCTGCCCCGTTCGCAGCTGAGCTGCCTGCGCCGTTCCCGGCCGCGCTGTATGCGCCGTTCACGTCCGATCTGTCTTCTTCCACACCGTCCTCGTCCACTCCATCGCTACTGACGGCTACTCTGCCCACGCGTGCTTTGGCTTCCCGAAAAAAAAGTATTGCTTGGTGTTCTTTGCTATGAATGAATAAGTAACGCGTACGAAACATCTAACAAGCTGCTTATTTCCATAACACTAGCTGTTCGCCCTTTTCCTGGTTACCGAGCTCTTGCTGTGTCGCTGGGACGGCCAGAAGATGATTGGTAGCTTGTACGAACCGAGCTATATCATGAAATTGCTGGCCGGCGCGAGTTTTATGAACGGCAATCACAAGAGCATATCGCTGATTTGCAAAACTGTGTTGATCATTTGTTGACCGAAGAAAGCCCGGTAGGCATTGATCACTGGATGCGGGTGCCCCCAGCTTGGGGATGCAATAGCCAATACGTATCAACGGCCGGTACACTTCTACCCGGTTTCTGGAACCAGTATGACGTTTCTTCTCTCCTGGGTGCCTCCGAATGATCTATCACCATTGTGTTTCGCATTCGTCAACGGAAACCACTTTGTGTCTCTAACGCTGCAACTTGAGGCACCAGCAGCGCCAGTCGCTGCATACTGGAGACGGTTTACTCCCACCGCAGCCCTGAAATGGGAAGAAAAAATTCAATGCAAACTTAGCAAATGGGAAAATAGGCAAAAATCTACATCATCACATCCACCAGTCACTATTGAAATCCCGTAAGATGTTAGGCAACACACTGCTTGCAAGAACGAGGGAAGCGGACGGGAGTAGATAGGAAGGCAATGGTTTGACAATTAAAGTTCAAGCTGAAACATAGAAGGAGGTGGAATGTGTGATTTGACCTCTGATTTGTGACTAAAGAGGGTATACTGTATGTGTATTCAAGGAAACCAGTGTGGATTTAGCTATTCAGTATGCAGAAAGGGTGTGAATTTAAGGAAGAGGGGTGTGTGAATATAGCAAATTGCAAAAAGGGTGTGAATTTAAGGAAAAGGGGTGTGAATATAGCAACTCCCTAAACTTAATACTAATAAAATCACTTGGGATTTGACATATCTGGCGCTAGTACGCATGTCGTGAAGGAACTTAAAATTTTAGTGTTTCCACTCAAAATACAACACTTGAAGGTAATAGTTTTGTCCTTCTTGCTTAACTTCCCGGGTTCTTAATACTAGCGTCCGAACCACAAGTTAACCAAAGACACTAAGAACACACTTCTCAGAAAGTTTCAGGCTGCCCCAACTTTAGCTAGCTTCAGAAATCTGTTGCTTCTCTTGCTTGGATGCTCACTCAACGACCTTTATTAGACTTGTTTTTTTGTAAAGGAACAGTGAAGAATGATTGCTAGGCGGACGCCAGAGATCGTTGGGGTTCAAGGGAAATTCTAATCTATTAAGTATTACTAATTCCTATATCAAAGTCAAACACTTCTACCACCATATTACTTCTTGGTTACTTCAGCACTGACTCCAATACTTGACAGTTACTTCTGAGAACCTCCGTAATCCGATTGATCGTGAGATGGCCGTCGCGAGATGGCCGTCCAGGGTCGCTTCTGATTGGTTGAAAGCGTTCATCCAAAAATCCAAATTCACACCAATCATATTTCAATCAGTCGCGAGACGGCCGTCCAGGTTCGCTTCTGATTGGTTGTCAAATATTCATCCAAAACTCCAAATTCATACCAATCATAATTCAATCAGTCGCGAGACGGCCGTCGTGAGATGGCCATCCGAAGGTCGCTTCTGATTGGTTGAAAACGTTCATTCAAAACTTCAAATTCACACCAATCTTGGTACTCGTGCTAGATGAAAAAAGGAAGCGTCGCGCCGCTGAGCACCGTTCTACGCTTAGTTTTCACGTTATTCGCATGATGAAGGCACACCACAATCTTCGACGCTAATGATCATTGACTACGAGAGAAGAAGATGGTTACCGATGCCTTCCTTGATGGACACGTGAAACGCTCTCAGACATGCACGTAAGGAAATCACCAGCTTTAAAACACAACATCGCGCTAGTATTTACGATCTTGGAGTGAAGAATATACCATGGTTTAATAACGGACGCAGGTCATCTTCTACATGCCGTAAATAAAGACTCTACTTCACCACAATCGCCCCTTGCGTAACTTCAGCGTAAGCGAGCAAAAGGCACGCACACACATACTTTTTAATTGCCATACTTCAGATATTTATGTTCAGAATCTTCATTCATAGTCGTAGCAAACCCCGAACATCACTCTCCTTGCATATGTTTATCAATCTTTTACAAGTACTCTCGCGTTCAAAAACTTATCGAGCCGCGACTATGAAGAGATAATCACGGGCTCTGCTGTGTGTTACCAATTATCTTGAAGGATATACTTCAAGGATCCTATTGTATGTGATCGAACCATGGTCACAATATCAATATCCGCTTCACGACCTTGACTAGAATCGGTCGTAGCCACCTCAATATTCAAACATTCGTCGTACACATAACCCATGTTTCTTAACTGCTTCTGTACTGCCGTGACTTGTGTTTGATATGGCGAAATGACTAATAGTGATTTTCTAATGGTCATATTTGTTCTTTGCTTCTCGTTTTCCAGCCTAACGAGCATCTGATACAACAAGTATATAACAGTTGCCACCTCTATAATATTATCATGCCTGTATTTTTGACGTTTCCGTTTCCTCCATCCACTCTTGAGAACTAATTCATATAACTCGATTGCCCTTGAGACTTCGCTTCCTAGAAGAATCACGATCAGCTGCTTTGCCCAATCAATCACTTCCAGCCTATTGAAACGCATCTCATTCAAATAATCCTGTGATGTAGCTGCTCTATCTCGAATTGTATATGGATAAAACGCTTGTAACAGTCTCGTAATCTTTGGATGGCTCCTGAATTCTGCAGTCATCGTGATTCCGGGAAACGCCGCTGATAACTTGTGGATCGCGCGAAAATGTTCTATGGAGTGTAATAACCCCCAGGTGATTTTGTGACGACGAGCATCATGTGAAACCTATGCCTCAACTTTTCATCTATAGGAGAATAGGCAAAAAGCTGATAAGGATCACCCACTGATACAAGAACCTCCACCTTTGGACTAATGGCCTGTAATAATGCCACTTCTGCTGTTTGAGCTCCTTCATCGTTATTCACGTTATAAGACACCGTTTGAAAATCCGGTCGCCCTAATTGTGCCAAGGTTGCAACAATTACACGTGCTTGTTATAATGTCTCCCTCTCCTTCAATCTTAATAACACAGGGACTTCGTTTCAAACCACACGACCCTCCAGTGAATGCCGCTCTCGCTGCAATATCTCAAAAAGAAACCTTCGTCGATATCCTTCAGCATCTGGTAATAACATAGTACCTTTATCTCACCCAGCCGCACTATTTCCTGATACGGTATCGCTTTGGAATCCATCAACCTTTTAAGATCCTCGTCGATAGCTGCACTAGTCTCCGAAACGATAGCAATTCGAAAATGTGGAAAAACTGCTAATACGTTAAAACAATAGCAGTAATACTAGACGTTTCCCCACATTCGTAAGGACCACGAGCTAGAACAATTCCTTTTGTCTCCACAGCTGCTCGTATCACCTGAAAGTGATACGAGCAGCTGTGGAGACGATTTAGGTGAAGTGTCGAAGTTCTTAGGAATGCGGGTGACTTATGAAGATGAAGGCGGTTATTACCTCGATATAGAAGTAATAACCGCCTTATGATCAAGTGTCTCGTTGATGAATATGGTTAAAGGACGCGAACGCAGTGAAGACACCAATTGGAGGAAACCACGAGGACATGTGTATGGAAAATCAAGTGGATCTGCCGGTCAAGTATAGTGACGGATCGCCTGCAGTGAGGGATTTCCATTCACTTGTGGGATCCCTCCTGTGGATAGCAAGATTTAATAGATTTGACATAGTGTACGCAGTACTCTGGGAAATCAGGCAGACGCATGCGCCCAAGATGATTGATTGGATTTTAGCTAAGCGAATTTTACGTTACTTGAAGGGAACATTCAATATGAAGTTGAAGATGGAATTAACGAAGGGGACCGATGTGGAAAAATGGATTGCAGCTGGTTGCATATAGCGATGCAGACTACGCGGGATTCAAGGAAGACAGAAAGTCCGTAACAGGTGGATTGTTTACGTTGGACGGAATAGTTCTGTATTGGATGTGTAAACGCCAGGCGTGCGGATCACTTTCGACGATGGAAGTAGAGTTTATGCTGTGTCGCAAATGGAGTGCGAGGTGTTTGGAGGGTACGAGTTGCTGTCAGAGGTAGTAGTGAAGTTAAAGTTGCCGATGATCCTGTATTCAGACAATCAAGCAGCGATAAAGTTCCTGGAAGGAGAGATTAACTCAGTCAAGATGAAGCATGTCGACGTGCGGATCAAGTTTTTAATCTTGAAGCAGATGGAAGGACGTATCGAAGTGCGTTACAAGGGAACGAGCGAGATGACTGAGGACATGTTTACCAAGGCGCTAGCGATGCAGCGGTTTGGGGAGTTGCGATCAAGTGTTGGGCTGTCAGAACGTTGAAGGCAACCTGTTTTCGAAGTGCGCGGCGATGAGAAGGAGTGATGGAAAGCGAAGTTAAGACGCGGTATTGCGGCTTTCCAAGGATTTAGTATCGACGCACAAAAGTCGAAAATAGGTGTACACAAATTGCATTTTTTGTGACGGACTAAACAGTGTCCAGTCTAAATATATCACTTTTACATTTTCTTCTTATGGTTGACAAACGTTAACTACGCGCCCGTTTTCTTTGCGCGCACAGTTATATGGCATTATAGGTAGTTGCAGAGAGGGGCACGCGTCGTCACGTGGTATATCAAGTCTCGCTTTAGTGGATACGTGTAGTTACGGTTCGATTACTGTGGATAAGTGCTGGACAGGCTAATTTTTATTCAATAAATAAATCAGTTTACAAATACACTGAATACTGCCAGGCGCATGACCCAGAACGGTCGCGCGTGCATTGAGTGTTATAGCAAAAGGGATCACCTCCCTTAGCTACCCCCTTACTAAGGGAAGCCTTGGCATAAGGCGTTAGTGTTTACTAACTGTAAGCTCAGGGAATCTTGGCCTCAAGTGAGAGAGCAATTTCTCGCTAAGCCCTTATATAAGGGCGTATCGGCTAAGTAGCGGCGTATCGCCGCTTAAGTAAAGTCTTCCTCGGTGCGCTAGCCGCACCGTGCGTGTACGCACCGGCTACATCTGGTAGCACTCGTAGTCAATCCAACACCCGTGTTGGTAGACGGCATCCTTTGCAAAGGATGAACCAAAAGGATTGGGGTAAGCTAACCCCTAGTCCAACAAGAAGCCTTTAAGAGGCTGTTATCCATATTGGGTGAGAATGGTGTTCAGCTCCTAGTGGAGCAGGGCCTTGATGCCGTGCGCGAGAGGGTGAAAGCCCTCATCGCCCATGAGGTGAATTTTCGTGGAAGTCACTCCACGTCTACGAGCGTGCGCCCTCCGTTATACTTTAAGATAAAGCAATTCACCGGTGAAAAAGGTGATAACCTTTATGTGTGGCTTCGCGAGGTCGAAACGGCCTTCGCCACAGCGAATGTGATCGCTGATCACTTTCAAGGGGGACTTGCACTGACCCATTTTACGGTCAAAGCCCGTACATGGGCGTTTACGTCTCCGGATTCGGTCACGAACGTGTTCCCGACCTGAAAGTCCTTAAGCAAAAGCTTATAGACATGTACGCTACACCTGATTTGGTTTTCCAGAATCAGCTCGCGTTTTTGAGTTGCCGTCAGGGCACTAGGGACTTGGAGACATATGTCCAAGAACTGAAGACCCTGTTGGCAGGGATGTACGCGAAAGCGTATTCGGACGATGTGTCCATTCCCGTGTTCATGGGAGGCCTGAAAGAAGGGCCAGCACGTTCGGAACTGTTCCGATGTCGACTCCAATCCCTGGGGGAGGCGTTTAAGATGGAGTTCAACGCCGAGAGGAACTTTCGTTCCTCTAAGGTGGGTCCTGAACCCATGGACCTGAGTCAGGTCGAAGCGGAGGAGAAACCTCCCGCTAGGAGTCACCCTGACTCCTTTTCGCAGGTCTTCGAAGCGGAGCTCCTTGCAATATTGCAGCGGCGTGGGCCGCTAAGATGCTTCCTGTGTGGAAGCACGGATCATCTGCGGAACAGATTTCCGCGGAACCCCCAGCGAGATATTCGCTTTAAGGGGCCGAGGGCGGGTAAAAGGCCCTCGCCGAGCCGTCGGGAAATGACGGCTCCCAGTAGGTGCGGGGCCCCCTACTGGGGGATCCCTCAGTGCTGTTAATCCCCAGGGTAGGGACGACAGCACAAAGCCCCGAGGGAAACCTAGTTGGTGTACAATCCAGGTTTTCTGGTCGTCCTTGCGGACGTAAAAAGGCTTTGATAAGCCTTGGAGAGTCTTGATAGACTCTGGCGCGTCTGATAATTATGTCAGACGGGCTTCTGTTGATAAGAGTCGGCGGTATGCCGAGGCCCTAGAGGCACGTTCTCGTGACGTTGTCACGGTCTGTCTAGCGACGGGCGTACAGGTTTCTGTACCCAAGATCTCCATTGACCTTAAGCTGAAGTTTGCAGACTACGATAGCTTAAAACTTTGCCTAGTCCCGGATTTGGACTCGAGGTATGATCTCATTCTTGGTAAGAAGTGGATAAAACGCCACGAGCCATGGATAGACTGGAAGTCTAAGTCCATTGGCGCAACGCACCCGCGGTCAGGTAAAGCATTGGCGAGTCATGAACAGACCTTTGCTCGATCGCAAAAGCGATACTGGCGTGAGATGCCAGAGATTGGTATGTCTGAGATTCCGTGATCAGTCCCAATGTGGTCAATAAAGTGTTCCTTGACGAGGGGGATTCGGCGGTTAATCCCCACGCCGATATAGGCGAGACTGGTGAGTCGCCAGTGGTAGAGAGGGATTCCTCTGATGTTAAGCGCGAGGCTCTTCCTAGAAAAGAGACACGAGGTTTGTCTCTTCTGCAGGTCGAGGTTCCCGACCACGCCATGTTAGGAGAGAATGTTGCAACTCCAGTGGTAGGGGTAGAGTCCCCTGAGGTTAAGCGCGAGGCGCTTCCAATCGAAGAGACCCATAGTTCGTCTCTTTCGCACGTAGGAATTGATTCCAACCACGCCGTTGTAGGTGAGACCGGCGAGTCACCGGTGATAGAGGTAACGACCTCTGTGGATAGGCGCAATGCGCATCCAATAGATGGTATAATTGGCTCCCCCCATCTGGGCACGGGAAGAGTCTCAAGACCAGTAGTCAGCAGTCCTATCGGATGCTGAATAGTGTGACAGGTGTTGTCAGGGAAGGTGTAAGCCTTGAACGGTTTCCTGGGGTAGGCGAACTGTTGTCGTTGGAGGATATGTCCTTCAACGAGTTTGAAACTGCTTTGAAAGCAGATGAAATCGACGAGGTTGTCGTATTACGTCCGGAAGAGGAGTTGAACTCCTCATCCACGATGGACGAGTCAGTTCTGGTGCAAACCAAACAGGAATTGAATGACCGAAACGGCCTCAAGATCTTTGCGGATCCTGAGGACCCTTACCATTCCTTGTTAAAGGAATTCGGAGATGTCATTAGTGACAACCCGCCGATGGGGTTACCACCGGATCGGGGAGTCCGACATGAAATTGATTTGGTTCCTGGAACCAAATACTGCGTCACTAGGCAGTGGCCTCTCCCCAAGGAGCAATGCGACGTCATAGACGCATTCTTCAAGGGGAAAGAAGAGGCAGGTATGGTACGGGAGAGCAAGTCTCCCCATTCATCTCCCATTTTTTGTGTTCGTAAACCGAACGAAAAGTGGCGCATTGTGCATGCGTACAACAAGCTGAATGCAGCGACTGTACCCATGCAGACTCAGATTCCTCGGAAGGATGTCCTCCAGAACAATATGGCGGGCCGTACTGTGTACAGTGCCTTAGATCTGGTGAACGGGTATTATCAGGTGCTCATGCGAGCGTCCGATATCTCGCTGACAGCGGTCAGCACGCCTAGCGGTATGCTGTGGGAGTGGCTTGTTATGCCACAGGGGCTTTCAAATACACCAGCGACTTTCAATCGCTTGGTGACTCAACTCTTCTGCCCTCATAGGAAGTACGCTCAGACGTACTTCGACGATATATTCGTTCATAGTCGTGCGGAAGGCGACTCGTCTGATGTTCAACGCACCTAACACACTTTCGAGCAGTTCTCGAGTGTATGCGAGAGCATAAGTTATATGCGAACGCATCCAAATGTATCTTTGGTGCTGAGGAAATTCCTTTCTTCGGATGCTTCATCGGTAAGGATGGCGTGCGGGCGGATCCCGCGAAGGTGAAAGCCATTGTGGAGTGGCCTTCGCCTGTAAATCTTAGAGATTTACGGAAGTGGCTTCTATTAGCCAATTATCTCCACAAATACAGCGAGAACTACGCTGAGATGGCGAAGCCATTAACAGGCCTTCTTAAGAAGGACGTGGATTGGTGTTGGGAAACCAAACACCAAACCGCTTTCGAATCGGTTAAAGGGAGCTTGTTAAAATCTCCCGTTCTTGCTCTCCCAGATCCTGGGAAACCATTTAGCGTCGTCTGCGACGCCTCCGATTTCGCAATCGGATGTGCTTTGTTACAAGCAGACGATGCGGGACGAGAACGCGTGATTGAGTTTGAGTCGAGGCAGCTTAAAGCTGCGGAACGGAATTATCCCGTTTATGACTAGGAGCTACTTGCAATGAAGTATGCTCTTGTCAAATTTAGGGTTCACTTACTCGGCTCTAAGCCGTTCGTGGTTTATACTGACCACGCGTCCTTACGGACAGCAACGAAGTCGCCTCATCTCTCCCAACGGATGGCCCGTTGGCTCTCCTTCTTTGCGGAGTACAACTTTGAGGTTCAGTATAAACCTAGCAATCAGAATGTGCTTACAGACGCGTTGTCGCGTCGTCCCGATTACGAGCTCGCTCACGCGACATTCCTCACCTCGTTGAAAACAGAATTTAGGAATTTCGATTTTGTTTTAACAGGTAATTTATTTGATCCTGCTTAAAAAAAACATACCAAATCCTAATGGTATAATAACCCAACTTAATAAACTTAAAAAAAAGTTAACCAGATATCTCTGAGTTTGATTAGCTTTTCACTTTTTAAATAAAATTATAACAATGATAAAAAATATATTAAATATTTTTTTATTTAATTTATATATTTTAAATATATTAAAATCTAGATAATTTTTTAAAAAATTAATATAAATAATAAAAAAACATAAAACATTTATTATATCCAGTGGTTGATCTCATACGCCAGGCGTATGGGAAAGACCCACAATGTACGGCAATTATCAGCGCATTGGGTGACAAGGGACTTGGCTCATCTGAGCCTACCCTGTCAAGTTGAGCTAGAGCTCGGTTACACCGTTACAGTTACTATAACGGTTTTCTATATTATAGCACGAGCGCGGAGGACACTCCGCGGGTGGTTGTCCCTCATGATCAGGAACTGAAGTATAGAGTCCTCTTTGAGGCACATGACGCCCCTACCGGGGGTCATTTAGGTCGGGATAAGACCTACAGCGCTTTAAGCGCTTTGTATTGGTGGCCCAACATGTATAAGTGGGTCGGTGCGTACATACGCACCTGTGAGACGTGTCAGAGGTTCAAACCCTCTGCAGATTCAGCGGCACCTTTGGCGAGCTTATCCGTTCCTACGGAGTGTTGGAAATCCATCAGTATGGATTTTATCTTCGGTTTTCCGAAGTATAAGGCCGATATGACCGGCATATTGGTCTTTATAGACCGTTTGAGCAAGATTGTTGTGGAGTCAAGTTCAAAATCGAACACCGTAGTGTCGAGAACCTGACCACCATCGTGCCCAGCCTTCCAACTGACGGGGGGGTACCCCGCGAACCTTCGCCTACGATCCGATCTGATCGTCCGCTGCTAGCAGACGACAGATCATCAGCTTATAGGACGCCTGGTCCGATGTCTGCGTATCCATCTCACCTTCTGTACCCGATGGAATGGGCTGGTTACACACCTGGTGGATCGTCGCTGGGAATTGATGTGGGTCTAAAAATGTGAGACCATGCTGGGTAGTGTACCCTGGGCGGAACTCTTCACCCTGGGTACGGGCAGACCAATTATACTCCGAGTAAATATACTCCAAAGGGCAGATCGCTTAACCGATCGTAGAGCCCAACCAATGCGAGAATAAAAGACCAATATTCCAATATGTAGATCCAACGAAAACGTGACAAAATCCACGAACGATATCTCCACGTAACAATCCAAAAACTTGTTTATACGTTCCAAACGTGCGTAACTTTATTTTGAGAAGCCGACCAATGTGTACTCCCGTCGAGGAAGTTCCGGTGGGACAAGTGCGTCTGTAACGCGTCCCGGCCGCGTATAATGATCTAGAGGGGATTACTCGACCCTCTGCTCCCAAACACTCCGCGGCGTGCAGAGGCCACTGATGTACAGTGCGAAGATGCTAACGACTTCCTTTGTTGTGAGTTAAAGTCAAAAAAACAACAACTAACCAATCCTATCTCCCTACGGTCCCCAATATATACAACATGAGATATGTAAAGTACACGCAATATCATGTGACTCACCAAAATCCGCGTACAAAACACTCCAAGCACACGATTGGCCCAAAAGCCTCCTTGATTTCCAGCCAACCAGATCGATCTGCCTTGAAAACTGGTACACTGGTACAAACTGGTCAACAATTTTCACTTGCACTTCACCACAACCGCCCCTGAGTCTGGTCGTATCCGCGCAACGATAGCGACCCGATCTCACCACTCCCAGATCTTCGCTGTAGCGGACTTCACCGATGGACAGATCTTTAAATCCGCCCTCGCCAGTTATTTTTCCTTGTGCACCTGATCATCTTGTAACCTCTCTTGATGCTCGTTGCTACAGGTGCCCTGTGTTCCCAATCGCCCCATGTCAATTCTTCCCCCATAGGCCCGATCTGACAGCCCTCGCAACACTCCAGATTCCGACACACCGTATGGGCATCAGATCGGGGTCGATCAGCTCCGGAAAACAGTCCGGGAGCTTCAGTCGCAGTTAGACGTTAAGAATACATCACTCCTGCAACTGCGGAAGGAAGTGGATATTTTGATCCCCGTGTCCACGAAGTTGTAGGAGGTGATAGCTGAAAACGCGCATCTCCGGGCCCAGATCGCCCAACAAACAACGCGAGGTAAGCTGATCGGTCTGTTTTTCGTATTGGATCTGCTCTAACCTTCTTTTGCGTGCAGATCGGCTGCCCACCGACATCGCCAAAGCGTTTGACACTTTACTCGCGGCTGATAGGCAGTCGCATGACCACTGCGATCAGCTCCGACCGTTCTTGGACGGGCAGATCGGCTCACGGCATGATCTGTCTCGTCTGGAGGCCTACAGGTCACACCTCCGGGAACAGATCGTGCTGTTCAACCTGCAGAGGTTGGAGGATCAGTCTGATCGGACTTTACTCCGCATCCAACTTGGTGACCTGGAGAGGCATATCGGCGAGTTGCAAGTCGTGGTCAGGGACCAGATCTGGAAGGTCGAATCCTTTCATAGCCGATCGGACGCCTGGACCCAGGAGTCAAACCGTCGTTGGGCGGCCGTAGATCGGTGCTACCAACAGTTGACCGACTTGTTGCACCGGCGTCCGGCTGCCTGCTCTAGCGTTGACCGATCTGCATCGGACGCTCTGATCGATCTGCACCAAGATCGCAAACGACGCCATTCATTTGCCAAAAGTCAATATTACAAGATTCCCAAAACTTCCAAGAAGCGTAAGGACGCGTCGAAGGGCTCAAGGTCGCGGGGAGTAGCGCGCGACTCTGAACTCGAGGAGAAGCTAGCGGTGCCTCAAAAGAAAACCAAGACGCTGGCGCATCTTCCAAGCCCAAGATCGGACGCAGGTGACACATCCATCACCGTCAAATCACATGCGCCCTTACTCCCCCGCGCTTCTCACACCAAACATATGGAGATCTACTTCGGAGAGGACTCGGGGTCAAATCGGGAGATTCTGAGCTCTTGTTCACTGCTTTGTCCAAGTCCCGAACCGATCACCGCCGAGGTCCTGTTCCCGCGAAGCCCGCATCGGGGGCTGATAAGGTGATCAGCTCCCAAGGTGTTAGTGTTGCACGTACGCGTGATTCAACCGGATCGGTGCCTTCGTTCCAGCCCGGCACATCAGGTCTGCGCCATCACGCCCGATTGAAAGGGGTGTCGATCGGAGCGACCGCTTCCATCGCTAACTTCAGATGCCACTTTGCCATGGTCACCGGGGCAGATCGGTAACTTGCACCGATCCACCCTGAACAAGCAAGATCTAGCTCGGTCGATGTCCCGACCAGATTTCTGGCTCTTCCCTCCAGCTTTGAAAACCCCTGACCCGTCTGCGTGGCGGGAGGATCTAGTCACAGGACCGCAAATCGCCCGTCTGTATGCAGATCGACCATGGGAAGTGCTGCTCAGCGCCAAGTTGGACTTCATATTCACGTCGACTCCTTGGATCGATTCGCTTCTGGGTCGACTTCGGGCCTTTAATACAGACGACTGCCAGGCGATATGGGAGTCTACCCATTATCTCCTCCTTCCCGCAGGTCGGAAGTTACGGGACCAAGTCCTGATCCTGTTTCAGAAGCGCCGGAAACAGCGTCGGAGTCGGGCGGACGAGGCCTGGGTGGCCCTATGCCAGTTTATTCTGATAGGGATGCAGGCCCGCGAGTGCGACATCTACATCTTCCTGTATCCGGTGTTTCTTCATATGGCCTAGCGTCGTGTTGAGAGCCCCGGAGCGTTCGTTGACTGAGGACGGCATCTGGTATCCCGGTCTCCATTGTGACGAGCCGATCGCAGACCTGAAAGACGCCATGATCCAGATCGATCGGAAGGAGCCCTGGCACAATCAGCACCAGAACCAGATCGAAGACCATCTGGCGTTGACTATCGGTCGTATGTGCGGTGATTGAGAATCTTGATGCGGCAGTTAGCTGACCAGATAATCCATAATACATGTCATTATTCTTTCCAAATTCCTGATCACCCGATCACTTGACCAAATTTTATCACTTTCTCCAAACTTGCACCAACACGTTATCGCACACAGTTTCCATCCACATCGCAAAAATTATCACCACGTTCGTCATTCCACTACTCCAGTTCATCACAGTTCATCACACTAATTCACAATAATTCAGACCTTACACATATTCACAGCGATCGATATACTGATCGGTGCTACTGCGTGTCTTGATCTTCATCTTCATGAGTCTTCATCACTGCGAAGCGATTCCAACTGACTCGTTCTCGCTCGAACTCTCGTGGAAGTGCTCCACAATTTAGATCGACTTCGTCGATCCAAGTTGCTTCGTCATGATCCTTCCAGCGGACCAGATATTCTCGGTGTGTGCGACCGAAACGCGTCTTCTTGACCGATCGGACATCTAGCACCTTTCCACCTCGAATTCGTCCTCTTCCAATGGCCTTTCCCAACTGTCTTCCGGCAGCAGAGCTTCATCAAAATCGAATCTCTCCGCTTCGTTCACCAGACCGGGTGTTTTGGGCCGATCGGGGAACTCTCTGACCAGCTTCAATTTGGACACATGCACGATCGGAAAAACTTTATAATCCGTTCCGATCGTGATCAGACGGGCAGCATGATCACCGATCAGCTCTGCTACACGGAAAGGACCGTGCCACATATGAGCCAACTTCCTTGCATAACCTTCCTTGACCCAATCGAGGTATAACCAGACCCTCGCCCCTGGTTCAATACCGTGAGGTCGGACCTGATCGTTATTCCGATCTTCTCGATCTTGTGTGGCCTGACGCAACTTTTCAATGACGACTTATTTCGCATGTTGATAATGCTTCTGGACCTGCATACGCCAACGGCGGGCATCGCGATCACGGGTCCGAGTGCAGCCGATCGGTATCGCCGCTTCAAGTGTCGATCGAGGGTCCCATCCATACGCCAGATAGAAAGGCGTCTCTCCTCGGACCCGATCTATTGAAGAGTTGAGTGCGAATACCAGTCTTTCTGCATACTCATCCCAGTCACGTTGGTCTGGGTCGGCCACATACATCTTGATCGCCCTTGTTATTGTCTGAACCATGCGTTCAGCCGATCCGTTCGCTTTCGGACGATATGCCATCGTCGCACTCTGTTTCTGGCCTAGCATGTTATTGAACGACCGGAACACCTCGGCCATAAAACCGGGTTCCCGATCGTGTCTAATAATTTCGCTGGCGCCGAACCTTCTGAACACACATTCCTCGTAACTCTGGGCGATCTGCTCCGCAGATCGGGATGCACTAGCCTTTGCAATCACCAGACCGGTGAATAGGTCGACCCGGATCAGCAGCTCAGTGTTGCCGCGTGTCGATCTGGGCAGTGACGGTATGCGGCCATCACATGCACCTGACCAGGGATGTCCTTGGGCTTGATCACCTCCGGGAGCCTGTTTATGTCCATAAGTTCCTGTAAAACGGCTTCCTCGGTGATCGTCGCCCCGGTCTGGTCTCGCATGGCTTGGGTCGCGAGGTGGTCGGCGCTTCTGTTCCAGTCCCGTTTCACGTGCATCGTGGTTGGGGTAGTCTTTCAGCGCTTTCATCACCCAATCATTTAGCAACTTTAGCCGTGGCGCCTTGCAGTCGTTCTCCCCAGTGATCTGCCTTATCACTAGGTTGGAGTCACCACATATGATGAACCGCCCTTTCTGTTGTGATGACAGCAGATCAAGACATAGAAGTAGACCCCGATATTCTGCCTCGTTTACCGTTATGTCGGGCGTGAAATCGGTGGAGGCTGCGACTATAGATCATTGTGGTAACTTCCACAGTATGGTACTATAGGAGCCGACCTTCTTCTTCAAGCTAGCCGACCCGTCAAAACTCAAGACCAGGAGTTCCTCATCCTGATCGACGGTCGGCGGCGGCCGCGAGTTTGACTGTCGAGGTTGCTTCCTTGGGGCAATCGCCACTAAAGCCTCATCCACTTCGTACAGAGGGGTGATATTGGCAGTTAATGTGCCCAATATCTCTTCCTCTCCCTTGGTGCACTTGACGACCTCGAGAGAACACTGCGACAATATAGCTGACCATCTGCCGAGCCGACCGTCCATCCCATTGGCTGATAATAAGCAGGCCAATGTCGACTTTCTTGAAAGGACCTTTACAGATCGGCCGACCAGTAGGTTGTAGCACACATCCAAGATCCGTAGTAAAGCCAGAACTTCTTTTTCGACGATCCCATAGTTTACCTCGTTCGGCTTCAATGTCCGGCCCGTAAAAGTTACCGGGTGGTACACTCCATCATGTTCTTGTACTAGAGTGGCCGAAATGGCCCACTTACTAGCATACACAATGACGATCGGCATTTTCTCCGGATCGAAGTGCTTGAGAATCGGTGCCGTCGCCATCTTGGCCTTTAGCACACCGAAAGCAACCTTTGCACGCCTCATGTGATCCTCTGCCTCCACTTGCGGACAATCTTCGGGCATATCAGAGTCGCTTCCCTCCCGTAAAGTTGCCCGATCTTCTTAGCGCAACATATGGTAGTCGACTTCCCGGAGCTCGTACAACACGGCCGCGTAAATCGCAAAGTATTCAATGAAGCGGCTGCCCAAGAAGGACTGCATTGCCTTCAGCGATCTGGGGAACGGGAGGTTGTTCAGTGATTCCAGATCTTTGTGATTGGCCTCCAGCCCACTGATCGACACCATATGACCCAAATAGGCGACCTTGGACATGCCCCAATAACTTTTCACAGCACTGATCGACAGGTTCCAGCGATCGCATGTCTCCAACAAACGTTCGACCTTCTCGCACCGATCTCTCCATGACGAGGCAGGGATCAGAATGTCGTCGATATACGATCGCCTTCCCAGAACGGACGGTCTCCTCTCCCGGTCAGGTTCACCCTCTGTAAATACATCATAATTTTTGGTGAGGTCCTGATCGGTGCTGATCTTGAAATGTCCATACAGTGCGTTGTCGATCAGCCTCTGGTAGATCTGGCGCGCGTTCTTCAACCCGAACGGCATACGGTTCCACTCGAACAGATCAAACGACGTAACAAATGCGGAGATCTCGCGAGCCTGATCGGTCATCGAAACCACCCAAAATCCACTTGCCATATCCAGTGAGCAATACCATAGGGTCTTGTCGAGATCTTCTAGCAGATCGCTGATCAGCGGCATCGGGTACACCATAATCTTGGTCAACCGATTACCAACCGATAATCGATACACAACCTGATGTCGACGCCGTTCTTCTTGATCACAATCACGATCGGTGAGGCCCACGGCGAGGTCGACGGCTTAATGATCTTGGTAGCCAACAGTCCTTTAATAAGATCGGACAGTTTTTCGCGGTACTGTGGCGCCACACGTCGGCATCGCTGGTCGATCGGCTTGGCATCACCCACGTCGATGTCACAGATCGCTACGCAAGCAGCAGGGGGTAAGGCGTTGCCTTTCCCGATCAGCAGGTGTTTCTTTTTCCATATGATCTTCTTTAGCTGATCGATCTGGTCGGGACTGTTGATATTCCGATCACCCACTTGCAGATAGTCCAAGGTGACTTCGGGCGGATCAGAATACACTTCAAGGAGGACTGCCATCTGGCTCTCCAGCTCCTGAATATATTGATCCCCGCCCTCATGGATACAAACTTGATCGTCTTCCGGGGCAATATCATCCAAACAGTCATGGTCGGTTGAACACTGCTGTTCCCGATCGGCGGGCTGCCTTTCAACGACATCGATCTGCTTAGTCGCGCCATCGTGGTCCGCCCCAGCAATGCCATGTTTCCCTTTTTCTATTCCCGTCTCCGCTGTCGCCTGTTCTTGTGTCGCCACCACGTTGACGAACCTTGGCTCATCTGCTTGATGTTCTACCGTGTCCGGCGACTGCGGTGACTTTCTTCGAACTAACATCTTCTTTGGGGTTACATAACTGGGTCGTTCCACCATAGTTGAGGTATCTCCTTCCACCGATCCATCATCGCTGATCAGATCGGTGGTCGCTTGGTATGCCAAGTTCTGCCACTCAACATACCGTCTCGATCCGATCGAGACGAACCCTATCTTTCTTGGCACTTTACCTTCCGCCAGCCACATGCCAGCAATCGTGTTGTTGTCGAGCGTAAGCGGCTTGTCACCGATATTAGTGACTCGGACAAAATCATGTCGGACGGCGCTCTTCACAAAAGTCTACACCCACCGATCGCCCCTGGTCACCCATAACTTCCTTGAACGAAAACCTTTATCGACCGGGGTGTCAGCAGATTGGCCGACTGGGATGGTGACATCTTGATCCCACCTGACCAGATCGGTTTACGATCCGTATAGGGGCCGCCGACCAGCTAACTGGATCTGGACCTCATCCGGTAGTGTAAGCACTCCATGATACAGATCAAGGCGAATACCCGCCGGCACCATGAAATCCATGCCTAACAGGGCATCCTGACCGGCCAGCTTACAAACCCAAGCACTGAAGAAGTAGACCAACGAACCCGATAGGGTGATATTCACGCGCGTCCTTCCTTCGGTCATATAAGAATTTTCACCGATCCCGACGCATTCTTGTATCTGGGTATCGTCTATACGACATCCGACCTTACGAGCAAAGGCGGAGTCAATAATCGAGACTTCATCCCCAGAGTCGAACAACATCGTCGCTTTCTGGTTATTTATCTTACCACAGGCTTTCGCCTGCTTAAACCATTTGTCGGGCGCATGATACTTCCAGTATCCGCGAGACTCTCCAGGCAGCAGATCTAGCTGCATGACCACCTTCGATCGGGAATATTCATCGGTCGTGAGATTGTAGACCGGATGATCCCGATCGATGCAATTGAGAACAGAACATGTATTGTAGGTTTTATTCTCCTTGCCGACATATGCATAGATGCCAAACGTAGACCGCTCTGCTCGATCCAGATTTCAACCTGGCGAGCGTTCTAGTTTAACATCTTTTCCACGTCAGGTGGAAGCGTCCCCGCGTGCTTGTCAGGCACATACCACTTGCACATCAGGTTGAAGAATTCTTCCATCTTGCAGTGGACGGCCTCGTGGATTTCTCCACATGACTTGCACACGAAAAGGCAGTAATCGGTGGGGTGGCCGCGTCTTTCGCATTTTTTGCATATTAACTTCTTCCAGCAGCCCCGATCATCATGCTTGCTTGACCCGCATTGAAAACACTTCTTACGGGGTCGGTCCGGGTCAGACTTGTTTCCGCTCCTGCCCTTCCGATCTGCCTGGCCAGGCGTCGATCTGGTTTTCGGGGCAGGTTCCGCGACGAAGATGTGACGGTACTGATCCTCGTCTGACTCCCGACTGGACTGGCCGCTGCTTTCCTCTTCCGATCCAGTGCTGTCCTCAGCTACGATCGCCTTAACAGCACGGCCCGATCTGGTCAAGGGTCTCTTCACCGGTCGGTCTGGGTCTTGGATCTGTAACGACCCGATCGAACTGCGACCTTCGCCCTCATACTTCGCGAATGTTGCAGCGTCCGCTACGTCTGATACACTTCCTTCACATCCTTTAAGCGCAGCAGAGTGAGCTGATCTGACAGCTCTTGGTCATCAAGGGTACTAATATAGTGACCCACGTGCTCCATAGCGGCACCGGTCGGCTGGTTGCCTTCATTGATCACTATCCCGGCGCGAATTGCAGCCACGTTCAGACGGTACAAATACTCGATCGGCGTCTCGTCGCCCCTCTTCTGCATATCGTGATACTTGCGGGCGGTAGAAAATCCGTAGTTGCAGTACTGCCCCTCAAATTCTGAACATAGCAGATCCCAGTCAGATCGGACATCCCGACCCAACTGTTGGATCCAGTTCGCAGCCGGTCCTTTCAGCAGATCCCTTAAGATCAGACACCGTTCATTTTTTGGTGTCTGATCTCGTAAGAAATCAGACTTGACCCGACCAAACCACGACCTGGCTTGCTCCTCGTCGGCGTCCTTACCAGTAAAGTCTTTGAGGTCCGTAGTCGCAGACATACGAATACGGGGAATCGCGGCAGATCCAAGATCAAATGCGGTCGAAGAGGCTAGGTTAGCCTTACGCGTTCTGCCCTCCCCTTCACCGTCTGACCATAGTTGTCACCCGGATCGCCGATCGACTCCATGTCGAAATCGCTGTTTTTGCTTTATCGGCGCGGTCGGGTTGGCTGCGGCTTGCGTCTTCCTCTGTCAACTGGTCTGCCACCTCGGGTAGCCTTATCTGTTGATGCCACTGACTCCATATCAACATCCCGTCAAATATTGACATTTTGCCGGGCAGATCGGTCCTGGGCATGCGGGTGCGAAGGCGGTCGGTATCGGTCTCCCATGAAACGCTCCATCATTGCCTCAAACATGGCTTGGACGTTAGCTTGGGTCATGGGCAGCGTGTTGGCATCCTCCTTTGAAGGTACTGAAACCTGTGGGGGATCCTGGGGCCCCGACCGGCATGCAGCCCCATGCTGCCGCACGTCCTTTTTTATGCTCCCATGGGGGGGGTATGATCCACCCCCATGGTCACCCGCTCGACACCGACCTCCAACTCTGATGAGCTATTAGAGGAAGGTGGAGACTGATACAGCGATTTATCATCAGAACACACACCATCGTGTGCTGCCGTGGACTCAGCGCTTCAATGCCACGGTGGGAGTTGGGCGGCGAACCGCCCCCACCAACGGCACCAAATGATCATGGAGGGTCGACATCGACAACTACTCCAGCTTCCAAGTGTTCAGATCAAACAGTTTATGTACGTTGGCGAGGTTTTGCACTACTATGCCGACCTCAGCCAACATCGCCAGCAGGTTCTTCACCAATAGCAACGGCCGATCGCTTTGGATCGGCTCGATGGTGGGTCTAAGAAGGCGATCGGGGATCTGGGGGTTTAAGATCTGTATGACCTGGTCTTCACGAATAAATTGCTTTAACTCGTGGATGTAATACATCCTGGTCAGGTCTTCTTCCTTGATAACTCCATACCCGACCTGCGACTTTTCTTCCAAGTCGTCTTCATCGGGTGGCATTCCGAGCCTCTGCTTGGGAGCCTTGGGAAAGTGGGTCTGATCGTTTCGATCAGCCTCCAAGTCGTTTTCTTTTTTTATTTTTTCATCAAATCGTTCCTTCAAATGCATAGGATTAGGACAAAAGTCCTGATCCTTTCCGGAACTATAGCAACACTTGCTATAGTCCCGATCGGCTCCGGTGGGAGCCTTATGGGGAGGAAAAAACTTATTAATCCCGATATGGTCCTCCACCCTGCCAGGTCGGACATCGCCATCCTTATCGACAACGAGAACATAAGGCGATAGCCGTTCCTTATGTCCTCTCCAGAACGATTCCACATTTAATTCATTATAATCAACTTTTGACGAGATATCATCTCGGTGATATCCGCGATCACCAAGTGATACGGGCACGCGCACCATTGTGGTGGAGTCAAGTTCAAAATCGAACACCGTAGTGTCGAGAACCTGACCACCATCGTGCCCAGACTTCCAACTGACGGGGGGGGGGTACCCCGCGAACCTTCGCCTACGATCCGATCTGATCGTCCGCTGCTAGCAGACGACCGATCATCAGCATAGGACGCCTGTTCCGATTTTTGCGTCTCCATCTCACCTTGTGTACCAGATGGAATGGGCTGATTACACACTTGGTGGATCGTCGCTGGGAATTGATTTGGGTCTAAAATGCGAGACCGTGCTGGGTAGTGTACCCTGGGCGGAACTCTTCACCCTGGGTACGGGCAGACCAATTATACTTAGAGTAAGTGTACTCCAAAGAGCAGATCGCTTAACCGATCGTATAGCCCAACCAATGTATGAAGAAAAGTCCAATATTCCAATATGGAGATCCAACGAGAACGTAACAAACTCCACGAACGATATCTCCACGTAACAATCCAAAAACTTGTTTACACGTTCCAAACGTGTGTAAATTGGGCTTGCGAAGCCGACCAATGTGTACTCCCGTCGAGGGACTTCCGGCGGGCCAAGTGCGTCTGTAACGCGTCCCGTCCGGGTATAATGAGCTAGAGGGGATTACGCGACCCTCTGCTCCCAAACACTCCGCGGCGTGCGGAGGCGACTGATGTACTGTGCAAAGATGCGGATGAATTCCTTTTTGAGGTGTTAACGACCAATAAAGACGGAAAACCAAAAGACTCTTAGAAGGAAAAACCAAAACTTACCAATCCTATCTCCCTACGGTCCCCAATATGTACAAGCATGAAATATGTAAGTACACGCAATATCATGTGACTTACCAAAATCTGTGTTCTTGACACTTCTTGCACACGATAGGCTTAAAAGCCCCCCTTGTTTTCCACCAATCTTGAATTCACTTCACCACAGTTCGGAAATATTGGTTGTTAACCAATCAGGTCGAGAGCCTTTAGGTAAGGCGTGGCAGCCTGCCACGTGTTGGTACACAGGTGGTGTACACTACATTTTGGCTAGGTACGAATTAAGTAAGTTATACTTAGTATTGCATATAGTTTATATTAGTTTATTAAGTTAGGCTAATTTTTATTCAATAAATGAAGGGAGTTGATATATTCACTCACTTTTCGGTTAAATTCACTCAGTTGATATATTCACTCACTCCTTCGGTATCATTAACTATTAAACAAATTTTACATTTGTTTCTTCCTACATGGAGCCTATCCTCACCCAAAAATTGCAGTTCAAGCCTTCAACAGTTCCCCCGTGACATCGATTTGAGCTTCGTCTACATCCGCGTTTGGCGTTATGCTATCGACCAACCACACTTTCCGCCCCAGGTACATTTTGTAAATTCCAACGAACACTTCGATAGTAGGTCTGGCCATCTTCCTAAACTTCCTTCGATCATATTGGTCGTAAACAAGACGGGGTAGATCGGCATGAAAGTACTTTCATCGATCTTCAAAATAACATTTTTTAGCCAACATCCAATTTACCAAGGACTTCTTTGTGTACAACGCCGTAATTGATTTCATTTCTCGTGAGCGTTCTGCTTATAAATGTGCGTGAAGAGAAGATACCGTCACGATCTTGGCCTAAGGCGTAGAACTTGCTCATTTCTTTGCATAGATGAACTATTTAAACGGTCAAAGTGCTTTAAAAAACAAGGGCCATAGCAATTTGGCCTTAAGCATGATAATTGCGGTCATTACTCAAACCATATATTCTTCTGATCTCGATGAGATCGGACCAGCAGGTCGATCTACTGATCCGTTCGGCAGACTACGTTGCCGATATCTTTTCCGCAGCAAATGATAACCCACCTCTCTCAGTTCATATAGCCCGCTTAGATAGAAAAAACAGAAATAAAATCGGTTGTAATAATTTAATGAATATATCAACTGAGTGAATTTAGCCGAAAAGTGAGTGAATATATCAACTCCCTAAATAAATCAGTTTACAAATACACTGAATACTGCCAGGCGCACGACCCAGAATGGGCCCGCGTGCAGTGCGTGCTATAGCAAAAGGGAGAACCTCCCTTAGGTACCCCCTTACTATGGGAAGCCTTGGCATAAGGCGTTAGTGTTTACTAACTGTAAACTCATGGAATCTTGGCCCCGAGTGAGGGATCAATCTCTCGCTAAGCCCTTATATAAGGGCGTATCGGCTAAGTAGCTGCGTATCGCCGCTTAAGGAAAGTCTTCCTCTGTGCGCAAGCCGCACCGTGCGTGTACGCACCGGCTACAATCTTATTCATCACATGCATCAAAGTAGGTGACTCATTCCACCATGAGTAAACCTGAAGATTGTAATAACGCTTAGCAGTACCGCTGAGGTAGTGGCCTAGGAGGTCGACCTTGAAATCTTTACTCTAATAGAAACCACAAGCCGGTTCGTCTCTCGAAATCTGCCGTTTAAAACGGGTCTCCCATACTTTAAAACCGTCACCAAGGCCACGATATACTTCAGAACCATAAAAAACTTCATGGACAGCTTATAGTCCTTGGCTGATGGCGTCTTGAAGACAGGAGGTTGAACGTCCATGGGGTGTCCATATTGTAATTATTTTTAAATCCGTTTGGATTTCGCGGTTTCTTCTCAGGCGTACTATCGAGCGACGCCAACCGCATCCGGGTACCCAATCTCATCGAGTTGTTGAAGCCGAAATGGTTGTACACATGGACAACCCTTGAATATTTTCAACTTTTCAAGTCGGTCACAAACTTTTTGGAACATTTCCAAAAGCTTCATTCCTTCGGCTCCAGAACCTGGAGGTTTTCTTCCTGGGATCCACCATCACTAGACACATCATGAAGCTTTGCGCTCATAACCTGTTCAATTGTATCATTATCCATACTTGCACATAACGTAGGAAAATTGCACCGTAGACGTAGCGATGTAGCACGTGTATAGAAAAAGTGTATACATTCGATATCTCAGCAACCGATAGACAGGTTGCAGCGATAGAAGTACCCGTAGACAGATTTGAGTAAGTAGAAGGCGAAGACCAAACCAGGGGCTTGATCAATGGAAAATTTATTGAGAAGTGGTTAGCTATCCTAACATGAAAATATGCACGTTGAAGTTATGGCACACTTCCATCTGTTGAGTGCTACACATCACATTAGCTATCAGTGCCTCAAAAACATATGTACTCAATTAGAGTAACATGACACAGATGGCACTAACTACTAATGAGTATGAAATACAACTTATACCTAAAAAGTCCTACTTAGCTTTAATAATTAAAGAGTAAAAATAGACAGACTATTTTAGTAAGGGCATTACTATTTGCACGCCCCAAAATTGCTATTTGCAGGCCCCCCATAATAGAAGGTCATTTGTTAATTGGAACGGTGCATGATGTACTTGAAAACTGGGTCCGGTAAAAACATTAGTAATTTATTTAGGGAGATCCTCCCCCCTTAATATTTAACGTAAGGTATCTAAGAAAGTCGTTTCGGACGTTATAGCGAGTAAACATCTTTTTTCACATACAGTAAGACGATTTGTACCACGTCTGTGAGCTCTAGTGACCTGTCGTGGAATGCCTCAGGACAATTCGATCCCGGGATCCCTTGGATTTATAAACGATCCTACGCTACCTGTGTCTCTTGTCTTCACTATCTGGACTGAATTTTGGACATGAAAGAGTAGGAATAGTACATGTAAGAATCATTTGTCCGTAGTATACTGATCACTTCATAGAATGCAAGAAATACCATTGCTGACTACGAACCCTTCATTTCTAAAAGATTAGTAGAAAATGGTTTTGTTACGGATGGCATGTACTGTAGATACCATAGGACGATCTACAGGAGTCCTTATATCATACGATATTGTAAGGCTTATTTGAGGCCATTTTGTATTCTGATCCCCTCCAAGATGGTGAAAACCCATTGGCTGAAATGGGTAGATACATTTTCAGGTTACACTTTGTATATGGCACTTTTTATGGTTATATTTGTTTAGATAACCTTATAATACCGCAAGCTCTCCCTAAATATAGTAGGAAGTCATGACCCGGTTAAATTTTTATTACAATTAGGGAATAAAATTTAACCGGTTCAAGACTTCCTATTATATTTAGGGAGAGCTTGCGGTCACACACACCCTTGCTCCGGTTGCTCCACACCCCCTCTACCACGGTCACACACACTCCTCACATAAAAGGGGGAAGGCTCGGGACGGGCTAAACTGCAGCAAGTGAAAGACTAACCAGCAGCAAGTGAGGCAGCGACTAGGAAAAAACAAAAAGGACCAAAAGGATATACTTTGACCTTTGTGGGACTATTACGTGCGGTCGTCTGCTGGCGTTTTCCAGGTGAGTTGTCAATATTTCAGATGGGTTGTTAATAGATGTTAGCTAGATTGACTTTAACAGAGTTGCATATATCTTACTTTGATCGTTAAAGTATTAATCGTACTCTAATCCTAGTCTCGTACTCTGCCTTGCCTCGTAAGTTCCTTTGAATGTTGCAATTATTGACAAGTTGGTTATTCTTGGTATATTAGAATTACGATGACAGACGAGGATCTATGAAAACTATGTTGATTATAATGCTGATGTGTTGATCTCCGACGTTCTTTACCTACCACGTTAATTAAATCGATAATCTACAACTTAATGCGTAAACTTCAACTTAGTATGCCCTGCGTCCACTCCAAACGTAACCTTGTACTTAGTCAAACGTCCTTTCAGGTGAATCAGTCAAATAATCAATAATCTCCACAACAAATCCAGCAGTCGTCACAACCACTGCCTTGCGTGTTAATGTGATGTTAATTAGTCAGGTAATTAGCACACTGTATGTGCGAGGATGCGTAGCGCCAAGAATCAACGGTCAGAGAAAACGTCTCGTCGCAAAAAAAGAAAAGAAAATGCAAAAAAAAAATATTTGACTATAACTAAATTATAGTCGGACACAAATACAAAAGCATTGAGTATACCTTTTTTTTGGTCTTGTACGAATATTTCCAACTTTAAATGCCTTGATCCGCGCATAAAAGCCCCAAAAAGGTAAAAAGTATATCCTTTCTGGTACTTTTTTTGTTTTTTCCTAGTGCGCTGCCTCACTTGCTGCTAATTAGTCTTTCACTTGCTGCCGTTTAGCCTGTCCCGGAAGGCTCTCCCTAAATAAATTACTAATGTTTTTACCGGACCCAATTTTCAAGTACATCATGCACCGTTCCAATTAACAAATGACCTTCTATTATGGGGGGCGTGCAAATAGCAATTCTGGGGCGTGCAAATAGTAGGGCAATTGATATCCGTATCCCCCCCAATTACTACCCGTATCCCCCCCTCAATTATAGGGTCGCCCTACCCGCACCCGGCACCCCCACGTGACTTTCGACCAATAGAGATGAATATTGCTACTAATAGTATCTATTGGTTAAAATAGCGCTTTACATTTATCTACCTTTATAATAGTTTTCCGTTGGGGGGGGTTGATGCACATTCTTGTTTGTGGCTTCATGTGACAAATCTCAATATGAAATTTGACTGCGCAAATTTATCATGCAGCGGCTTGTCTTGACTGACACGCGCAACTACAACACTAATCAACACGCTATCAAAAATCAAAACCAGTACATCCAGTTTCTGTTGTGTTTCTAGTACCGTGCCTTTTGCTTCACTTGCTCTTTAGCCAACTTTTTCAGCTGACCCTTGCTCAACGGCTCACCGGCGGCATCGTGTGTCGGCAACCCCTGACATTTTCCATACATGATCATAATATCCAGTTCTATAAAAAACAACATTCGCCAATACTTACGTTATCGTCGAACTTTGAGTACTTATCCTTCATGTTCAAGAACATCTTGCTAGGACAAATGTTAGCTTTTAAGCGAGCGCGGCCTTTTTACGGGCCTCATCTTCCAATCGTTGGCGCTTCTGTTCCTCTTTTCTCTTCTTCTTCTTCTGCTTCTCAATTTCTTCGAGCAGCTCCTCCATGTTGGGCAGCTCCAAGCAGAAGAGCTAGCAGACCGGTCGTCCAGACGCACACCAGCATACGGCAACTTTTCGTCACGTACTTCATCGCAAGGACTTAGCACACCATACCAAAGCCTTTAGACTTACTATCTCCATCGTCCGCAGCAGCCCTTGTCAGCGCGTGTTGAGCCATTTTCCTCTATTTCACGTTTCTCCGGATCCAGATACACTACACGCTTGAGCGACGAGATTTGTGGATCATCCCCGATCACCAGTTTGTTGCGCATATGCAAGAGTTGCGTGCGGTGGTCGGTAAGTGGCATATGCGCGAACACGTTGGGAATGGGGGTGTCTATGATCTCTAAGTCCGGGTCGTCTCTTTTGAGAGCCTTTTCACTGCTTTCCTGCAGTCCATCCTGCGGAACGATAACCATACGACGATACTTGGTGTTGGATTCTTTTATGCTTCGCATAAGCACGCGCGTGGCCAATAGCAGCGCTTCGCTATCTTCACCATAATCATACATAATAGTGGCAAATGCGCCTTCATTGGCCTCGACGACGCTTTCTGATTCTAGCTTCATTGATGTCGTAATTTTTTTCGGTTGACTTGTGCTGCAAAATGTAACTAGTGCAGTAATGATCACAACAATGAGCAGTCTTTGTCGCCGCTTGCTCCTAGCGCCATGAGCGCTCATGTTGACGATAATCCTGCTCACGTTTGGTGACCTTCGATGCCCATTTGCTAAAATTGTGTGAAAACCCACGTCGATCTGACTAATCACGACACGCACCCCATCCTGCGCATACGCCATGCGCTGCTTCGTGCCCTTACGTGGCAGCATGTCACTAACTTTTTGAATCATCGTGGCGTCGCCGTCCTTTTTTTCATCTCGAGCCACGGCTCTAAGCACAAAGCGCGATCTTGTTTCAGGTCCTCCCTCCCTTGCTCCTTCATATGCCGTACTGCACGCTCAAAGAAATCACGAGCTGCCTCTAAGTGCTCGCCTTGAACTTCCTTATTATGAGGCGACGAGGCATCGAACCGTGCATAGCTCATCCAGACCTTTACATGCTTGGTGCGCTCGAGCAGCCGCTCATAGAGCGCGCGCGTGTTGTCTCGCTCGTCATTCTCAATCTCAAAATCAATATAATGCTTCTAGATCATTTCAGGCATATCCAGTACTGGCTGTTTGATAGCTAGCTCGTAAATTGCGCGAGCACGATCCACTTCGCCCACCTGTCGCTCCAGCATGGCATATTTCTGCCAAGAATCACAATTCTGAGGATCAAACTCAAGGAAACGCATAGAAATCTTGCGACACCGATCCACTTCGCCCATAATGAGCTCCAACTCAATGTATCTCGTAAAGAGCTTTTTTTGGACACCGCCCGAGTGCTTCGACCAGCGCCAAACGTGCACTTTGGACATCACATTGACGGATGAGAAACTTCGCGTACAGGACCCAGATCTTTGCAAATGTGAATTTTTCATGTGGAATCAGCTTTAGACACGTCTTATACACCTGTTTGCAGCGCTCACAGGGGTTTGCGCTATCGTCATTGTCGCTAGCCAACAGCTCTTCAAACAATGCGTATTTAATCCAGACATAAATGTACCTACGCCAGTACTTCGTTTCTTCAATTGGCGATACGTTCGAGATCGCTCGTTCGTAGACTTCACGTACAAGGCCAAAGGATTGGGACTTTGCGGCTTCGTTTTCCTCGAGCTTAATGTACTCAAGCGAGGAGTCATAATCCAGCGCGTTTGCAGCCACTTGCTGCTCATACACAACACGTCTCTTGGCAATCCCAACCTTCTCGATTATGTCCTTATCACCATGTTGCTTTTCAAACGTAATGAACGCACTAGAAAGGGCTGGCGCCTCCTCCGTCGGAAGTGTATCCAAAGCATACTTAAACACAGCACGGGCTCGCTCCAGCTCGCGGCATCTTTCTTCAAATTTTGCAAAAAAAAGAGAAATCTGCTCTGTCTTTTCGTCAACGCGTAATTCTTCCAGCGCTCACTCATACACTTTTCGTGCCAAGGCAAGCTGTTTCTGCGACTAAAGAATGGAAATAGTATCACTTGGAAGTAATAGCAGCACCAATTTTGAAGGGAATGGCTGGCACACAACTCATAATAAAGCGTCCTTAATATATTGAATAAAATTGCCTTTTATGTACTTGAGGCTGGAGTGGGGGGTGCCCCTAGGGTGGAGGGTAGGGCGACCCTATAATTGAAGGGGGGATACGGGTAGTAATTTTGGGGGATACGGGTAGTAATTTTGGGGGATACGGATATCAATTGCCAATAGTAATGCCCTTTTAGTAATAGCATTATTTGTTCTTCGATGCAGGGCCATCTACGAGCGCTAGCTGTGCGGCGTCGCAGAAGATACACAACGACTTGCAACTTCCACATGTATGCATCAGCCTTTGTACTTATTCCGAAGTGTTTGGTACGTTGCGCTTAAGGACTGCGAACATCTCGCCCAATTCTTTTTAACGTTCAGATGAACTGCAGATGCGAAAAACTTCGACGTGGGCCCTAGCAGCAAACGGGCTGCAGACGAAGTGGAAGCAACTAAAACAGCGTACAGCATGGCGATACAAGACGCTCAAGGATGATACAGCTATCATCTTCAGTGACGCAATGCATAAACAAGTACATTTGAAACCCCGCAATCGACGGCTGGATGACCCTCTGGCTTGTCACAATGTGCTAGCAGCACTGTCGACTACTAATTTAAATGGAATTTTAGCTGCTACATCACCCGAAAACTCAAATCAATTCTGTAAAACCATGGTCGGCTTCATGCTGTACTCTTGCACACCGTCTGGGCGTGCGAAACTGCTAAATCTTCTCACAAAGGAGCGACTTCACGAAATCTCTATTCCGAATCGGGTGCTAGTTCTCCGAGCAATTCAGCGCTGTTTGTTATCACCACTTATTCGGGGTAAAGTTGTGCTTCATAGCGCAGGGAAGAATGTAATTTGTGGCACATTTGGCCTGGAGCTATCGATCTTAAAAGAGCAGATACACTCAGATGAAGAGGCTTTCATCGACACAGCAGGTCAAAATCAGTTCGGTTTTGAAGTGGCTACAACGCTTCATCACAAAAAACATGCGTGTGATGAACCGTTGCAATCTGGAGACCTTATCCAACTCATTTATGGAAACAAGAATATTACAGAACTTGTGACCATAATGCAGCATATCGCGGTAGAAAGTATCAAAGTCAAAGAAAACCAGCCAAATCTAGTGAAGGTTGTGAGTGATATCGACGACACTCTCTTCCCAGGATGGCTCGATAAGCGTTTCCCTCCGCACATTCCTTACCCAGGTGTCTCAGAACTTTACGCGCGACTTTCAGGTGGACTTGCACAAGATTCTAACGGCGAAAGCTTGCGCCCGTCGATCACCTTCCTCACTGCGAGACCTCGTGGATGGTTGAACTTTGGGCGCTATATCACGCTTCAACATCTAAAAAGTTTAGGTGTGCCTAACGTGATGGTGCTCAACGGGTCAGTTAAGGGTCTTGTGAGCAACGCGAAGATCGCGAATTATAAAATGGACAACTTTTTACGCTTTGCAGCTGTGTTTCCTGAATTTAAATTTGTCTTCTTCGGTGACTCGGGCCAAGGTGATGCGCTACTAGCATCGCGACTGCTGAAAAACTGCCCAGAGCAAATGCTTGGCGCATTCATTCACGACGTCAATCCACTCGTTGCTAGGACAGGGGACGGTGGACTAAAGCGGGCATATACTGCGTAAGTGCCAAACTCGTGCTTTTGATATAAACATCTTATTTACAAAGCTGTGACTTTGACGTAAGCAGGGAAGGTGTTGACTTCTTTAATACGTATGCAGGCGCTGCGCTAGCAGCATACAAAAAGAGGTTAATCTCATCCAAGGACCTCTTAGCCGTCGCAGATGCGTCTGCAAAGGAATTGGAAGAAATCCTTGTTGGACCTGGGGCCAACACCGTGACGATTGAGAGAGGCAGAGAACTGCAGCATGATATGGACCTCATCAGAAGGTGGTTGCATATCAAGTAGGCATCAGGCAAGAATTAGGAAAATATTGCCTTTTGTATACAGCTCCCTTTTTTCTCGAGTAATATCTTCCAGAGCCAAGCGCGTATGTTGCGCACGTAATGCTTGTGGCGAATGCCAGGTTGATTAGTCCGTGTTTCTTCGTCGAGTCCAATCTACAGTAGATGACAGATGTGGTATCTCTGTACTTTTATCGTTCCCGGTTATAATGTACACGTCCGGTGTAGCATCCGCACCGTGACATCTTTCATTAGTGTCTGCAACAGATTCGTTGTGTTCTCGGAGAGCAAATGCTCGGCACAATGCACACAACGAGGGCAGTTAGCAGGACGGATAGAGTCGATCGTATATACCCTGTGCGCTTGTATATCAGACGAAAAACCGTGCAGAGCGCTTCATTAAAATCCACGCAATAAACAATCTCCGTGGCTATGGCTGTCTTCGGTACCCTTGACCAGCTTCAGCTTCGACAGATGTACCGCAGGAATATGGAATAATCCATGACCGGGATGGTCACCTTGACCGCATGATTGTCGATCAGTCTGTGTTGGAAAAGCTATGGGCGCTACTGGTGTTTTTTTAGAACTGTGTTTGATAAAACTACTCCTAGACTCTCCCTGTGGCGAGATCTTTCTATGAAGTAGCACAAGCAGATCTCTCTGTAAAAAGTAACACAACAGTTTGTCCAGGCGCGGGCTCTGTTCCCCTCCCTGTAGTCTTTACTTGGTCCCGACTCTTCACGGCGGGCTTCCAATCCTGACATGCAGTGGGTGGGTTGGCCAACTCGGGTCATCCGGATGATTTCCAATTTCATCCGGATTCAAACAGTCTGCTAGCTCGAAAGTTTTGTTCGACATAGGAGCATGCTTCTTTGCTTATTCAGGCTTGAATAGAACCAGAGCTTCCATCAAATATTGGGGCATCTGATCATTGTGATCATTCCCTCTCTCTTAGGCAAATCAGAGACGATTGATCACCACTTCTCTGGCCTGATTATATACTGTTTGTGCACCCGGAATCTCCACCTACGAGCTTCACGATCTCGTCCACGTGTGTTGCCTACGGGTTGATCTGATTCCAGTGTTGTTTGGTGATCCCAACCATACGCGAGGTAAAATCTTATGTCTCCTCTGATCCGGTAATGGGGCAAACTCAGTGCGAACACTAGTCGCTCCGCATATTAATCCAAATTGAGCTAATTAGGGTCTGTCACATACATCTTGATCACGCTCGTAATTGTCTGTACCACCTGCTCGGCTGTCGCGTTTGCCTTAGGGCAATAAGCCGATAAGCCATAGTGGCACTGTGTGTTGACTTAGCATGCGATTGAACACGCCGAAACACTGACCATAAATCAGGGCTCTTTATTGTGCGTGATCTTCTCACCAGCACCTACTCGTCGGAAGATTCATTCTTCTATTAAAATAGTGTCTATTTTTAGTCTTTAATTATTGGGTTTTGCTAACTTACATACCGTATGTACGTACATACCCCCCCCCCTCCCTAAACCCTAAACCCTAACCCTGCAGGCTGAAAACAGCCAATCAAAGGGGTATGCACGATACATATGGTATGTAAGTTAGCAATCCCTTAAGGGCCAGACTAGGGGCACGCACACCCCACTTTTGCTATGGGCACACCCCACTATAATAAAATACCGGCTAATAATAAGGCACCCCCTAGGGTTAGGATTACTTTGTAAAGAAATGAAAAAACAGCGGCACCATTGACGGCGAGAAATATTTTAGCTGTGCACCAAATCATGGCATCTTCATCCGTGCCAGTGGCTTTGGGCTCTCACTGCAGTGATCTCCTGACTTCTGAGTTACACATTGATGAACTCATTGCAACTGGCAGTTATGAGCAATCAGTCACAATTCGGACGGAAGTGTTTAGCGCATTCGAATACTTCACTTTGAAAAGCGCAAGATGTCGGTGACACTTCGACGTAACAGTTTTCATTCGAGTCATGTCGTTGCGGGTACCTTCCTGCTTGTCGATACTTTTAGCCACTCGAGTTTTCCACATAAAATCATCAATAAGATTCAGGATGCAAGTAATAGAAAAAGTTCTCTAGTATACGCGCCAAAAGGAACTGGACGGGTAGTTATTTGTTGCTTTAGGGACCAGAAAGACTACAACTTCGTCGCCAGTTTAGTTGCTAGAAACAGCAGCAACCATCGCTGCGTGGGTTTCAACTCCGATTTGGGCGTTCAGTTTCTCCTCTGATCCCTCAGGGGCCGAAGCTAGTTGTGCTTGGTACTTGGTGAGACCAGCTTGAGCCGCCTCCGGGTCAATTTCTTCAACCGTGACGAGCTCGACACAAGCAATGTCCGTAACCGAATTAGCGTGTGTGAGAGCGAATCCACCGGCCGTGAAAAAGCTATGCACATCCTTTTCACGTTCGACATGCACTTTGATGACACCAGGCTTAAGCTGAGCAAGAACGGGTGCATGACCGGCAGTCACACCGTACTCTCCAATTACCCCAGGAATCTGCACGAGGTCAACCTCCGCATCTTTGTAGAAGGCGTGGTAGGGCGTCGTCAGGTTCCACGTCGTTAACCTTTGGTGTGATGCCATTTGCAGCCTCGGTCTGAAAAACACCACGGCTTTATTTGGATCATCTCCCGCTTGTTTAAGTATCGCCAAGATATGTCCACGTGACATATCCCTAGGTCCAATAATGGCACGGATAACATCCACCAGCGCGTCCTGCTTGGCCTTCATGCTCATACGTCGATGGATACGTTTCAAAGTTTAGGACGCAGATCTTCTTGGCGAGTTATTGCAGGATAAAGTGTGGGCAATCTTTCACCTGTAGCAACAAAAGGGACGAGAAGGCCGCTGTGCCGCAGAGATCCAGTCGCAGCGGAGGGGGGGGGAGCGCTTCCTACTAGCAAGGCTTTTTCTTTAGTATGGAATGATGCAATTGGTCAAAAAGTGGAAGTCTGACTATTTTTGTAAGGGGTGTGCCCCTAGCAAAAGTGGGGTGTGCCTCTAGTCTGGACCTTCCCTTAATTATTAAAGCTAAGTAGGACTATTTTAGGTAGCAAGTTGTATTTCATAGTAATTAGTACCATCTGTGTCATGTTACTCTACTTGAGTACATATGTTATGGAGGAACTGATAGCTAATGTGATGTGTGGCACTAGACAGATGGAAGTGTGCCATACTTCAACGTGCATATTTTCATATTAGGACAGCTAACCACTTCTCAATAAAATTTCCATTGATCAAGTCCCTGGTTTCATCTACTTCTTCTACTTACTGAAAGCTGTCTACGCGTTCTTCTATCGCTTCAAAACCGACCATTAGTTGCTGAGGTATCGACTGTATACACTTTTACTATACACGTGCTACTTCGCTACATCTACGGTGCAAGTTTCCTTCGTTCTGTGCAAGCATGGATAAGGATACTATTCACCAAATGCATTTAAGAATCAGTGTCAAGAACCAGCACACGGGGAAGTTTATGCAATGTATTTTTCGAGATGAATATGATACTTTCATCAGTGAGTGGAGACAGATCTGGACAATATGATGCTTAGGGTGTATGACAAGGTTATGGATCCAACGAAATCAATCATTTTTAAACAGCAGTGGAGAGATATGGACGACGGGAATGCGGAAGTAAGGCTTGGAGATGCGAAGCTGGGTGCTTCATCTCCCTCCTTGGTCTAAGGAGGGAGATGAAGCACCAGCTAGGCCACATGATTATTTATCACCGGTAGACAAAAAAGGTGAGAGTCAAAGGTGGACAGAGGCCTCTACGAGGAGGACATAACTCCTGTAGAGATCATGGATGGACTAATGAAGTACCTGACCTCTTGCAACGTTAAGTAAAAAAAAATATGTCTGAATCTCTCGCCCCATTTCCAGACCGAATTGGTCCAAACCAAAACCAAATGGCTCCGCAGGGTCACGCCAAAGCGAGCCCGCCAAAATACTTTGTGATTTACTGATTTATGAGGGAGGGCACTTCGGTTGGTGAGATACCTCACGAAAACCACGACCGCACAGACGCCACCCGCGCGGTCGTGGTTTTCGTGAGATATCTATCCTTCTTACGCGATCTTGATTATCGAGGTCAAAGTGCCCTGTATTGTTTGAGCCAGTATTACGACGTGAAATTGGCGAGTGATTCTGCTGGTAACGATGGTAATAGACTCACACCAGCGCCGTCAAAAGCTTTTTCCACGAATGGTCGTAAAGATGCAGCGTGAATTTGGCAGCCTTGTAATCACAGTTAATCACTTAAATGCGGCACATGAAAGTATTGAAGAGGCCATTCGAGTTGCTCAACACCAAGAAGATCACCTATATGTGGCACTTGCCGCATTAATCAGAAGGTTGAAGCATCGAACGACAAATATGACAGCTAATCGGAAGTTGTAACCGTGTTTTGAAATGCTCTAACGGGTGGAATAGACAATCTGTAGAAATCTCGTGAGAACATCTACCGTAATTATGTACGCAACGGTGCTACTTGTGTTGCCACCTCAGCAGGATTTTCAAGGTCGCAAAAACTATCGATGCTTTCCATATCACGGGGTGAGCTCGCGAAAGATGAAGTTGATAACTCGTCCGTGGGATGTCGCATCAAAGATGGCAACTTCAGTGACGTCATAGCCTGGATGTGCGCCTCGAAGCAGGTATCACACACGCGTTGAGCTTCCATGTAGCCCAAGTGAGGCAGTGCGAGCTGGCGGGTCGAGTGTTCGTAGCAATACGAGTTGCCACATTGGCGGCAGTGATGACGACGCACAAGAATACTAAATTCGCAGTCGCACTCGAAACATGTTTGGGCTTTGGCAAAGCGAGGAACTCTAATTCCAGGACGAGCAACAATAGAGGGCGTATAACACGAGGACCCAGTTGAAGACGTCCGTGACTGAGACATATCGATAGATACTGTTCGTCGGGGGATTGAGTACCGACGTCGGCCATATGAGAAGTCTCCATCATCCACGGAGTTCTTATCTGTGCGCGATGAACATGAGTCGTTCGCGCTGTCGAGAAATACTGACTTGCGACCGCTCGTAGCATGCGTCATACTGCGAGATGCAGCAGAATTCCAGTGTGGCGGACCTTGTCGACCACATGACCTTAGCGGCGCCACAACTCGAAGATTTTCAACTGTAATTGTTCGTTGCAGGTGACTAGTAGTGAATGAAACTGGGCCAGCATCATTGCAATTGTTTTCCATTTTCAACTCAAGTTCAGGCAACTGTAGCTGCAGTTGCATAGTTTTACGCTTGATCTGCGAGGCAACAAGCTTCTCAAGGGCGATTTCTTGTTGCTGCTGACGTTCCGGGGTAGGCTTGTTGACAGCCGCCGCACGAATTTCCTCTCGCAATTGGCTTGCTTCTTGTTGAGCCCTTACTTCCTGAAGCCGCCACAAATCCAAGCTCCGACATCGATCAGGAGATCGAGAAGCCCGAGGCGATGCAGGAGGTGTTATTTCGTCTAGCACTGCATCTTCGCTCGGCGAAGCAAGGATAGTTGGTAAGCTGAAACGGCGACCACGGCGTGAATTCGGTACCAGGAGTTTTGCATCATTGGAAGATTGAGCTTCATCACACCCATGCTCATCGTTTGGATTTCTGCTATCGCCCGAGCTTGCAAAAGCACCCAATACGTCATACTCCAATTGATTTTCGTAATTATTTTCGACTTCTGAAGAGTTGTCATCTGATGAGAACATAACAGCTTTATGCGGAGAATCGCTCCCTTTCAGTGGACAGATTTGCATCTGCTGATGGCCTTTATTCACGCTTTGAGCCATAATATGCAATTGCCGACGAAGTGTAGCTAACTCGTCCTTTAAGTGGGCATTGTCCTCTTTGAGCTTGGCAATATTTCGACTTTCTTCGCGAAGCGCCTTGAAAATTCGCTTTGCAATACGTGAACGCACCGCGCATTGGATAGCTAAAGTGGCACTGCAAAGCTTTCGGTACTTGCGTTGAGCTGAAAAGCAGCGCCAAGCCTTAGAGATAAAAGTCACGGCACGCGCTTCACGAAGGACCTGTAAAACACGTACTGCGCGGCGGCATCGGAATCGGCACTGCAACGCCAGTACTCCTGCTCGAGCGCGAAGAAATTTACTGCGCGTGCAAAGCTGACGCATTCTTGCCTGTAGTTTACAGGCCTGTTTCATCTCACGCATCCAGCACACGTGTCGGAAGGCAAGACGTCTTCGCACAAGAGCTTGGACTGCGATTGTTACTTGACAAAGATATCTGTAGCTGGTACGAGCTACAAATCCTTTAATGTGCCTTTGGATAACGATGCTAGCTTTTTGGCGTACCGTCACACGAAGATTTTCGAGCTCTTCATACGGCTTTCGTCGGAAAAACACACGCGTCTTGCCCAGACAGACGCCGCATTGGGCCTGCTGATCATCTTCATTTTCCACTTCTTGATCATTGTGAAGAATTTGTCTGAGCTGATGTAAACAAGCTTTCAATTCGCTCCAGCTCCTGTGCTCCTTTATAGCTGGAAAAGCTGTCGCATTGCAAAGCGAGAGCAACACGCTACGGTAACGAGCGAGGAAGTGTTGATGTGAAAGGCGCACAGGGAACCCTGCACGCGCTACTCTCACAGCTTCAAGAACTCCGCCGCTGCGCAATTGCTCAACCACGCGTGTGCTTTGAAACAGCGATTCCACGTGCGAGTCATTGGGCTTAATGCAACGCACATATCGAGGCGTAGTGGCACGAACAGATTTCAGGAGATCATTCAGTTGGATCTTGAACTGTGAGCCTACGCTTACTGCTGCTATAGCTGACTTAGCACGTCGACGGGTTCGACCACCAAAACCGTCTCCTTCCGTGTCCGCTGTGGCGCCATTTCCATTGGATGATCCTGCAGCAAGGTTTTGGATGAGCGGGTTAGATGATCCCGCCAAAAGTTGTGCCGCACTCTCACAAAATGAATCTTTATTTTTTGCTAGGAAACCATCGACGGTGTAAGTGACGCACCCAGCATAATGCGCCACGACAAATTGAGTTGTGCGCTGAGTGAGGGGTGCCGACCGAAAATGCGGATGTGGAGTCTTCTTCTCAAACTCCTGGTAATATTTAGCCACTAGAGCACGATCTGTGCCTTGAGGGAAGACACATTCTTGGTCTGTTAATGAAAATATGCCTATCGGACGGTTTTCATATAGCTCCAGACACGCGCGGTTGTTTGGAAAATCGACGAAGCTCCATCGAATAGCCTCGTCGCGGTATAATCGTTGTTCCTCTTCAAAAATATATTGATTGAACTGGTGTTGCAAAGCCTCGTTGGCATAGTTAATGCATAGTTGCTCAAAAGAGTTTTCTATCATATCTTCGAAGCCAAAGATATCGAGTAGACCAATAAAATCAGTCGAGCTTTCATTCTCGTCTTCTGCATCCAATGACCCAGTAGCCTGTCTTTGAAGTTTATTGTTAACTTGGGCTACGAGCCACTCAAATAAAAGACGGTAACACTCCATAGCAAGCGCGTTGCGAGTGTTACGAGCGTGAGCGACGTCAACCCCGACGACCAATGTTTCATTAGAAGCATACAAACAACGCTTAGTTAGTACGTGATCCAATGCTTCTGTCGATACACCGAGCAGCTCTGCAACCTTTGTAAAGTGATTGCATTCTTCTGCTGTTGACGTCATTATCCGGGCTTCATCAACAAATACATTATCTTCACGCTTGTGTGGCACCTGTTCAAAATCTACATTGCCCATGTGAAGCACGGCTGCCACGATTTCGAGCACTCCACTTATCTCGCGCTCACTCATACCAAGCTGTTGCATCGCTCCTAATGTAGCACGAAACTGCACGGCATCCTTCACCCCGTCACGTCGCTTAGAGCACAAACTCTGATTCAGCAGACGAAAGCTTCGAGGCCCTCCACCGATGGCCAATGCTTCTCTCTTCTCCTTATTCACACATGTAGGTTCGGCACTCAACAGTTCGTAGAAAATATGAAAGTTGCGTTCGTTGGCTGCTTGTTTGATGACTCGAATTTTTTCCAAAAGATAAGTTCGGATACGGGCACCCGCCAGCCGTTGGCGTTGATCTCGAAAGCGCAGCTCGATATACTTACCAAACCGCGAGCTGTTGTCGTTTCGCACAGTGCGAGCATTGCCAAAGGCCTCTAAGATAGGATTAGATTGTAGGACTTGGTCTTGGATCGTCGTATGTGATCGAGATGCTGGGGGTAAAATTGAATTTTGATTCTTAGTGGACAGATTGTTCTTGGTGCCGCACGTGACAGCAAAGTAAGTCATCATGATCTTGGTAGCCTCCGTCTTGCCGGCGCCGCTTTCGCCACTAATGAGAATGGACTGACTGCGTGCGTTCTGCACAATGTCCATGTAAGCAGCTCGAGCTACCGCAAATAAATGCGGCTCTATCGGATCTGTAGCCGTGACGCTGTCGCTATAATGTGCGTCGGGACGGTACTTATACCCTTGCAGGATCTTATCACTATAGAGATGGGGGAGGCTTTCAAAAGGGTTGATGGAGATCAAGATGTCGCCAATATGAGTGTAGATGGCGTGACGCTCGTAACGCAGACGCAGCGCGTTTAGTATGGACGCTTCATGCAAATGCGGCAAATTCACCAGATCGCGCTGGTCTTGCTCGCGTGGCATGTTACGCGGCAGCACGTTGGTACATTCCCCTGAGGCTGCAAAGGCCAAAGTCACGTTCCTTCGATTAGTTTGCTCGGCAGCCTTGGCGTCGTCTCGATCGTCGTGCGATCCATATCGCCTTGAACGTGACGAGGAGGCTGCAGGGTTTTGTTCTTCAATCTCCACGGACACAACGTGACTTCCAGCCTCCAAAACCCGCGCCGCGAGCCACACTCGCTCGTCGAGTGGGTCGGCAACCCATACGCGTGCGCATTTGTCCATTTTTTTAAAAACGGAATGGGGTCAACTGTTCTTTTAATCCAAGCAAAATTAAACGAGGTTCGCTACCCTTCGAACGTCGCAAGAGGTTGGGGAGGATGCGATCCTTCCCTTGTGTTTCGGCAGGGAGAAGTCACAATGCCAGCGAGCTGTTGAGAGGATGCGCATATCAGGCGTTTTTACGCCAATAGAATAGCTAAAAGTAACATTTTTAATCCTAAAAAGAAGGATCTTGAAGAGGCGTCAAAATATTTGCAACGTTCTCTGCTGAAAGAATACTTAAAGTACGTCGCCTGCGCGGTCGACATAGAAAGACCATAAAATGTCACAGCATGGAGCGTCTGCTCGCGAAGGCACTGCCAATTGCAGTTTGCAATACTGTGTACCGGCTCTAGTGATCGTGAACTACAGTGAGCCATCTTTTTCACCTTGTGCTAGCGTAACGCTTCAAATACAATATATCATTGTAGCATGCAACAACTGTTTGCCTAGCTCGGGGAAATGCTGGCAACTAATCGGCGATTTACGCTTGCCAAGTCACAAAAACGACGGTCTGACGTGGTCGTATAGGGAAAGGGAGTGACTGGCTACTTTGCTCATAACGTGCAATCCCGCTACTGTTTCTCGAGTTAAAAACGGTTCATGTTTGAAGTTGCTCGTACCTTTGCAACTCTCACTTCGTTTCAAACTTTACTGAATAAACGCTCTTTCCTTTAAGTCCATACAACTTCGACTTGTATCTCTCATTAGTGGCTTCTTGGTTCTCGACTCCTGCGCACAACGGCGCCACGAGATGCCCATTTTCTCCACTCTACCTAGCTAGGAGATTGTTTAATTCAATCGCACGACACACTGCTTTTGGTCGTTGCTGCCGGAACCCTAAATTTCGCACAGTAGCTCGCCTACGAGCTACTCCAGCGCGCTTGAGGATTCACCTCATTCGACATATTTCCAGTCTGGACGCCTCCATTGCCGTATTGGTGGTAGTTCTGTTGGTGCGAGTTCGGTTGCTGCTGTTGCTGTTGCGAAACTTGGTGTTGCTGTTGAGATGGTGACTGGTAGCTTTGAGGCATCATGTGACCCCATCCGCCGACTGGTTGCGCTCCATAATTTCCCATCCATCCATAATGCTGGCCATATGAACCAGTCATGGCCGCTGATGCGTTAGGCACAGGCGGCGACGTGTGGTCACGACCTCCCACATTCTGGTAAACCTGCATACCAGCATTACCGCGCTGGCCGTGAGGATTCTGCAGACCAGCCCCACCAACAGCAGAAGCGGAGCCGCTCTTGCCGTGGCTTTGTGGTCCATTTTGGTGTCCGTGATGGCCACCCTGCTGCTGCATCGGTACTTGTGGCATGTATGCGGAACTAATTTCACCAAAACCCTGAGGCACTCCGGCGTACTCGTGCTGCTGCGCTATCATGTGCTGGTCCTGATACGGTATATTAGGGGGATTCGAAAAACCTGGCACCGGCCCTTCAACACCATAGGGCAGGCTACCGCGCGGCGGGTATTGAGAACGCGGGCTGTACTGGGTAAACTGAACAGAAAACAGCGAGCAAAATCTATTAGTGTATCTATTGAAAATTCAAAACAGCTAGTAGTACTAACCTGTGGATTTTGATAGTAGCCATATCCCTGGTAATAACCGCCATAGTTATATGGGTTGTACGCCAGTGCCATACCTGGTGGAGGGGGAGGAGCATAGTGGTACCCCTGCTGCATCCCAGCCTGGGCTTGCTGGTGCAACTGGGAAGACGTCTGCTGTTGAGACTGGTGCTGCTGGGGCTGTTGCGGCTGCTGCTGCACTTGCTGCTGAACCTGCTTTTGCTGAGTCTGCTGCTGGACATGTTGCTGCTGTTGTTGTTGAGCTTGTTGCTGCAGAGGAATTTGTTGCATTTGACCCACGGACTGTTGTCCGCGGGAAGGTGAATGGGCAGCAACTTGAGCACTAGCACCGCGAGTACCAGTACTCTTTGGGGTACCGGAGCCACTCGGGAGCTGACTGGGAGTAGAGGAAGTAGTACTGCGGCCAAGATCGATTGAATACTGACCATAGGATGCCTGGTACAGACCGGTGCCATACCCGATGTTCATCTTGTTTGATTGTGCAGCTGCTGCACCCTGTGCTTGAAAAGATCCTCCATGAGCACGCGTAGGGGTGCTACGCTTGACTTCGTCAGGCTTGGGCAAAGACGCCGGCGATGGAGCCGATGGTGTGTACCGTGGAGACTGTTCTGTGGTAGGCGTCATACGGCCCGAATCACCAGATAGCCCGGGAGGTGCAGTAGCCGTAGGTTTTACGACTACTACATCTTGCACTCGAGGTTGCTCCTTGTGATCGGGCGACACTGACTGTTTAGGCGATGTGGTTGTGGTTCCCCATGCGTTTTGAGTGCTGGTGGAAATAGTAACATTTTCGATGTTACTATTAGAGCAAGATGTGGTGGTAGTGGTCGTACTCGAGGACCAACCGCGAGGAGATGTAGGCTCAAGTGATTCCATGCCACTCAGTGAAAAGCTACCAAACTGAAGTGATAAGTTAGGCGTAGCAGCGCTATCCCATTTGCCCATCTTTAGATACGGCCGAGGACTCGTCGAAACGGACCTGCTCGAGTGAGGTACGTCAATATCCGTCGGAGAACCCGGAACAACGGTTGATCTTGCATCATCAACCGGTGAATTCGGCGCGGGAGCAACGTCTTTATTAGCGGGAGGGGAAAGGACGGAGCTGCCACGGGTCCATGCACTCGAAGTCGACGTTTTCTTTGACTCCGAGGTGTCTATAGGAGCAGATGAAGACCAATCTTTCATCGATGACGTGGATACATCTAATGTGCCCCACTCAGTAGCAAGACTAATTTTAGACGTCTCTACGGTCTCTTCCACAGCAGGTGTTGTCTTCATTCCAATCTCCCTCGGGGAAGCCTGAGGACTTACTGTCTTCTCCAAGATTTGCACGACTTCAGTCTTTTCTACAATATTTTCTTCGACTGTTTCAATTGTGCTGCATTTCTGTACCCTTTTGTATTTCTTTTCCTGCTGCACCTTGGTTGGGCTGACTGACTTGGGAGCCTCAGGTGCAGTAGTAGCAGCATCAACCTCAGCAATCGTGTCAACCGGCAATGTTTTATCTGTTATCTTCAGTGCATCGGCAGATGCAGGTGCAGAAGCGAATGAGAGAGCGGGTTCAACAGGCTTGGAAGGTGCTGTAGTTGTAGCGGTGACAATCAGCTTTTTTGTCCAAGCGCCAGTCAATACGGGGTAAACTACTGGCGGCGCTTGCACAGCAGGCTGCGATGTAGTCGTTCTAGCGGCAGTTTTTGCTTGACGGTCTCTTTTAGAATCGTTCACCGCTTTTGAGGATTGCTGCACGCGAATTCCATTGACCGCATTAGTACCATCAGTACAGTTCTCATCGTTCTCCGGATTGTCTTCTTCGTTGCCACCGCTCTGGTTCGCACGTGTAATACCAGATCTAACAACTGCATTTCCACGACTGCGACCACCGCGGCCACCACGACCGCCTCGCGAAGAAACTATACCTCGGCCTCTCATACTGCCACGGCCTCTAGTGGGGAGCCGGTCCGACGACCTTGGCGGTTGTGCGTCCCCTACCTGTAATGCGTGGGCAATATCGTTCAGTTGTTGTTGTCCCTTTTGTGACGAATATGAGCGCTGAAACGAGTGCTCCTGTCGTACCCAGCAAAAATGAATAAAGGCGAGAAAATATACATGATTTATCAGTACGAACTTGCAGAAAAGTACGCTTATTGAATATAAAAGGTACCGTACGTATTTTTTCTTGGTATTCTTCTTCGAGACCGTAGCCCAAGCGTCATCCTGGCCGTGGCCGCGGTAGTCCTCCCACAATTCGCTTATGGCGTTCTCCATGCGCTGGGCGTCACTCTTACACTGCGCGATAATCTTCTGGATCTGAATGTCCGAGGTGCCTGGAGGGCACAGCTCGCGATACTTGGTCATCTGTCATATTACCGACAACAACAGTTCATCAGCAGCTCCATCATATTGTGCAAGTAGGATTAACAGCGCCATACTTCAGACGACGCGATACCAACAGTGGACACGGAGGAGATCTGTTCGTCAAGGCGCTGTATTTGCAATCCTTTTTGCAGGAAGTATTCGCGCTTGCTCATGTTTCTGATGTGATTTCTGGGTAACGGGGGGTCTACGTATGCTGCAGGAGTGATGGTCTCCTGCTAATGCAAATAAATTCAATGGGCCCCTACCAAGATATCCTGAACAGAGAAAAACCTCATGCTTTCGGCCAATAGAAACGGACGAGGTTTTATGGACCAGTGCAACGGTAATGTATTGTATTATTCAGAAACGCCATTTAGTTTTTTCACTACAGCTCTCCACACTCAGTGATGGTAACGCCAATCTTCGGTTTGTTATTCGGTCCAACGGGAACACTTTCCATCTTGCGTAGCAATAATAGAGATGCTGGATCTAGCACCTTGCCAAAGACCACATGTTTGCCGTCCAGCCAGTCGCAAGGCGTACATGTGAGAAAGAATTGGCACCCGTTCGATCCCGGTCCGCTGTTTGCCTGCCGCAACAAAAAAGTGAGCAAATCCACGGAAAATAAATCAACTAGTATAAGCTCACCATCGACAACAATCCGGGCTCCTTGTGCTTGTGTATAAAATTCTCGTCTTCAAACTTGTCGCCGTAAATGCTGATCCGACCGGTGCCGTCACCCTTCATCATGCATCCGCCAGTACGTCATAGCATGCAACAAAAAAAATGAACCAAACAGTAATAGTTCTACCTTTAAAAAGTCTCCTCCCTGTACCATGAAATCCTTGATGACGCGGTGGAACGTGCAGCCCCTGTAGCCCACCGGAAGATCAGATTTCCTATCGGCGACACAACACGCGACAAATCAAAGTCGTAACGTGGACCAATAGTCTTTCTCAGCTGAATATTCATGCTACCTGTATTCACCCGTGCAAAATTGTCTAACAAAATGCAGACCACCTCGTTATCTCTAGTATCCATTGTCCATCCATTCGAAACTCACCTGAAGTTCTCTACTGTACGCGGGCAATCTTGCTTGAAGAGCTCCAGCCGCAGGCGTCCTATGGGTGCGCCCCCGATAGCGATGTCGAAAAACACCACTACGTTGCCGCGCCGAAGGGCTTCGCTTAACGGCACATCCATTAAATGAATGCAATTTCTCGAATTCGTTATATTGTCATGGGAAATTTTATAAAAGGGCGCCCTTCCACACACACACCGGGGGTACCTTCCACACACACCGGGGGGGGGGGCACTAGGTAGACAAATAGACTACAGTATGGGCATGCTAGCCTAGCCTAGGATATAACACAGCTACTGTAGTCTTATACAGAACATACAGCCAGAAAATCTGCTTCTCGGCGAAAATTTTGGGCTAAAAATTGCGGACTTTGGACTCTCAGGACTAAGAGAAAGAGCGAATTGAGTAGTGGCGGAGCTTTACACACAATGCGGCACGAGAGGATACATGGGTCCGGAAGTGCCGTCGTGTATGCCGTATGAAGGAGTAGTGCTTTTTATAATGTTGGCGGGATTTCCTGCTTTTCAGATCGCTTCGAACCAGGATTTGGTGGTTTAGAGCGTGCGAAGCTGAGCAGCACGAAGCTTTTTGGGCTGCGCATTCCCGATCCGCCAAGTTTTCACCTGGTGCTATGTCGCTCATGACACGCATCTTTAACGTCAAACCACAGGAACGTATCACCCTAGCAGAGATTTTAAAGCTCATCCTTTGCTTAATGAGGATGTAGTTGCGCTAGATGACCTGCGTTCAGAGCTTTTGACCCGCAAGTTGCAAGTGAAAGAGTAGAAGCGTAGGGAACGCGAGGAAAAAAATCGTGCAGTTGCCAAGCAACAGCTGCAGCAGCATGACGAAGAATTTAACCCATTTAAGATTGACGTTGATCGATCGGTGGCAATTCCTAGCTCCACAGCGGTTACGGCTGCACCGGCAAGTTCGAAAAAAGCGTCAACGTACCCGTCCACACGAGTAGCACTTTACACAAGTTTCCAGTCGAGTCGAACGGCTACTGAGTTACAAAAGCGGGTGGTAAAGGCACTGAAAGAGCACTCGGTGCGGGATGTAGAGCACAAGGACCGATTCAAAATTAAGGCCACGATGACTGCAGCAGATAAGGAGGACCTTGGGTTCGCTGTCCGCATTTACTCACTAGACAATGTAAGAAACCCTTGCAAGAACGCAGCACAAGCACTCAGGTGGTGCGAGCGAGTGGAAGAGGGGCTACATTCACAACTTGCTGCATCAAATTGCTGTTGGCGCTTACCTCGGCAGCTTGCTTGCTATGTGTCTGTGTGTTATGGCTGCTGGTTTCATTGCCTGTGTTGATTAGTCGACTCGAACGTGCACTGACTGTTGAAACTGTTTTTTTGTGCAGGTCCCCAGGCGATGTGTGGTGGAGTTTCGGCGTACTAGTGGAGAGAGTTTGAAGTTTCAGGAAGCATACAAGAAATTGAGTAAATTGCTGTGTGATCTTATCTGTGAGCAACGAACCGAGGCGACGAAGCTATGATGGTTTAGGCGTTGTACACTGACGATCCAATAGCTGGATTAAGATGTATTCTGTTTATTTGGTGATTGCTTAAACCATCACAAGCAAATGTACCTTATCTCTTACGAATTATTTAGATCATATCGATAGAGTCGACACAATCTCATAATTTTGAGGCTGAGATGTTTAGGCACAATTTAAGTAGGGGCGCCCTTCCACGAGCACCGGGGGTATGCCCATACTGTAGTCTACTTGTCTATTTGCCCCCCCAAAGTTATTTCCATGGATCAATATAGGTAAAAAAAAACGGTAATTGGTCCATGGTCTGTGCAAAACATTTGGAGACGAAGTTATGCGAAAAGTGCTCGCTATGACAGGCAAAAAGAAAGTATTGTTCCTCCATCGACCCTGTAGACGCTGTGGGACTCCCCGTTCGAGTATCGGATAGTGAAGAGTATCCGCGGACACGGCTAACGAGCAGTCACTAAAAGTGACGAAAAACGTCATTTTATTCAAAACAAGTCTTTTGCCTCCAGCGCAACTAGCGAAAGGTCGAAAACAAGAGAGCGGGTGGTATTTTTCCTGTTTTGAATGCCACAACTTCAAACTCCTGAGAGATGAAGATGAGTTTGGCTTCCTGGAGAATGCTGATACTACGCACATGCTGATGATGCTCATGACATTATCCACCAGCCCTGACAAATAATTCGCTAATCTTCTTTGGATAAGAATCGACACTGAACACAATAACCTCGTCGTGAGGACTGCAGCTGCAAAATCGCCTCGATGCTGGTTGGCATTCCCGTCTGTTTTGTCTTGCCTACACCCTACACATGTAGTCACATGGCTTGTGGCTGCAGGATAGGGTGTCGAAGCAATGAGAAGCAGCTTTGTAGCTTGAAAGATGGGCAAAAGATCAGGTACAGACGAGAGAAGAAGGTGCAGGGTGCACAGTGGCCATGCATGTGGGCGCTATGCACCCTGCACCCGAGACAACGAAGAGAAAGACCAAACAAAAATTCACAGGTTGGACTCGAGCCTGCAACTAAACGAACACAGAAAATGAAAAGGTTTCGCCATGTAGCTTCAGCTGAACTTGGCTGGTTTCGCTGCAGCACCCGAACCGTCAGACGCACTATCGCCGACCTTTTTTTGGAGTCTCAGCTTTTCCCAATGATGAGCTGACATTCTTGAGGGTCACATCTGACAAGAGATGTCGGATCTGCACGATTTTTTGGCTGCGACCAATCCAGAACACGATTTGACCGGGAAAAGCTTACTTGTCGCCATGTGGTCACGAGATCAAGCCAAGAGCTCCCAAGTGGATGCGAATGATGCAGATTTGCACAGAACCATTTCGAACTGTTAACGTGGAGCGAGCAAAGACTACGTACTGGGACTGGCGAGAAAGTGGGCTACCTCGTCCCGCAAGAAGGGTCTACATTCCATAGACTGAACGAGTGCATATCTCCTCGACGGATCTGCTCATGGGCTGTGACCCTTGACGGCTACATCTACTACACCTTGGACACTGTGGTGGAGTCAAGTTCGAAATCGAAAACATTAGCATCGATAACCTGACTACCACCTTCGCGCCCAGCCTTCCAACTGTCGGAGGGGGTACTCCGCGGAACACCACTCGAGATCTGGTCCGATCGTCCGCTGCAAGCAGACGACCGGTCGTCATCAGAACTCACTTGGTCCGATTGTTTAGTGTCCATCTCACCTTGGTACCCGATGGAATGGGCTAGTTACACACTCGGTGGATCGGGATCGCAGATTGGATCGAAGCGGTCTTGAATATAGAAGACCGATCTGGGTAGGTATCTCTGGGGCGGAACTCTTCACCCCAGACACAAACAGACCAAAAACACTTCCAATAGATAGCTTCCAATAGGTCGATCGTCCAAACGATCAAGACCTGACCAATACGAAATAATAGAGGGTAGACCGACCGTTCCGGTCTAGCCCCTGACCAATACGAAATAAGACCAAAACCGGTCTAGTTTCCAACCAATATTAAAACAAGCCAATATGTCCGCGTAAAGACCCAATACGCTCGTGAAACTCCACAAACGATATCTCCACGCCAAGACCAATCCAGTGAATAGCACGTTCCAAACGTACTTGAGTTGAGGTGTTGAGATCGCCAAATCGTACTCCCGTCGAGGGACTTCCGGTGGGCCAAAGTGCGCGTGCGGCGCTTCCAGACCGGGTATAATGGGCGAGAGGGGATAATTCGACCCTCTGCCCCCAAACACTCCGCGGCGGGCGGAGGTGACTAGTGTGCGAAAAGGGAAGGACGGCGACCCCTAGCTGTGGTGTGAACCAAGACCAAAGGACTTCTACTTAGAAAAAATCCTGCAACCAAAAGACTTCTTACTTGGAAAAAACCACAACTAAAATACTACTACCCTATAGTCCCTAAATGTACCCACACAAAAATATGTAAAATACCCAAAGTCGGGTGACTCACCAAAACTTGCGTTCTTGACACTTCTTGAGTCTGATAGGCTGAAAAGCCCCCCTTGTTTAAACCAATCCGAAATTAGACCAAATGCCTTGACGAAACTTGACCAGAAGTGTGCCAAATTTTGGGCACGCTTCTCCACAACACCGACACTCACAAACACCAAATGGGTTCGCTGACCATAAGATTCTGGTGCCAATGAAAGAAGAGCTTAAACGATTGGACATCCACTTGAGACCATATCAGGTTGCTCCAAAAGGGCACCACTCCACGCGCTATGTCCGAGGGCCACGGGACAACAGTCTTACCACACATCTCGTATGGAAAATTTTGTATATACTTGTTCTCTCATATATTAAGGAAAGCGCTATTTGCCCCCCCCCATATTGGCTATTTGCCCCCCCCCCAAATTATCAGCCAATCAAATTTTACTCCGATCCACTCACTCCTGTCATGGATCACCCCTCTGATCTCGCTGCGAATCAGCCTTCAGCTCTTTAACAAGAAAATGGGTATGTTGCAGCTTACATAGTTTGCGCGGTGAGTTGATTTACATGGCCTTGATTGATATATGTTTTTTTCTATCAGATCGGCCAAGGAGAGAAACTTGTTCGAACCTTGTTTGTGGTCTCAACTGTGAAACAGGTCTTGTCAGTAACAGGTCAATGGTCCATGTCGGTTGTCTTACTTCGTATGTTAACAGCCTTTCGTGATATTTATTGATGAGATTGACTCGCTGTTAACCCAAAGGAGGTCAGTGTGTGCTCTCAATCTTCATTTGATTCCCTCCCAACTCTATAAAAACATCTGCTACAGTTCGGAAGAAAATGAATCGAGTCGACGAATGAAAACCGAATTTCTCGTGCAGCTTGATGGAGAAGGCACGAAAGCAAAAGACATTATTCTTGTCATTGGTACAGTTCTAGCTTACCTTACATGTTATGAACATATACAAGACCTATATTTTCTTTGACTATTTTTGCTTCTGCAGGTGCCATCGAAGGGAAACTTTCAATTTCTTTGCGGAAATTTTCGTTTTCAATGATTTCGTTGGTATTCTCTATAAAAAAAGCAAGACAATACTCTTTCAAATAGGCGGCATTAAACTTCTCCGCGGCGCATAAGAATCGTCCGATGTTTCCGACAGACAAAATATCTTGCGCTGTAACTTCACAAAGATGTTTTAATGGCAGAAGTAAATACTGCTCGGATAGCGTTAGCAGATCAATGAGCTTATAGCAAGGTGACGACAAGAGTAAGTGCACGATTTGCCAAAGAAACCAAGAAATTACATACATTAGAGTTCAGCTTGGCCATATCTTGGACGCGATTTGTGTAGATGAACTCTAACATTTTAGACACCATTTCAGGCGAATGATCTTCAATGCGAATAACTCCGTCCTCGCTTTCTCTCATTGCGCCAGGACGGAGCATGGCTTCGAAAATCTCACATCTCGTTGTAAGGATCAATCGATGCGCTCGCAGAATTTCTTTAGTTGGTCCAACCTCTAACGTTATATCACTTCCAACGCCATTCTATCCAGAGCAAACATTTAAACTCAATTACTATCGTCAGTATGGCAAAAAATACACGTTTATTGTATTTTTACCAGAAAAAGCTCCCTCATCGTCAAAATACGCCTCAACACTTTGAGTCGGTACTGTGAGCATCGCTGGTGCGCATTAGACAGGAGTACATATTGTTGGCTGAGACACGCACGATCGAACGTTCTTTGCCAGTCAAGATGAGATCCTCTGCCGCCTGACAAGGGAAGTTACAACGTTTAGAGTCTTAAATCTATGTGAATGCAAAAACTCACTCATTGCTACCCATAAACGAACCTTGACGGTAATTTCAACATTCTCAGGGCACACATTGCGGTCCATGAGGATGCCGATGTTTGCGCTCTTACGCGTCCCTCGCTCTACTTCCTGTTTTCAGCCTGTCGCTTGCGTGTGACAAAAATTGATAATATGAGCTATTTTATTTAATTTGATTGGCTGATAATTTTTTGGGGGGGCAAATAGCGCTTTCCTAAATTAATTTATATAAATTAAATTAAGGGAATTCTCCAAAAGAGGGAGAAAATTTAACTTATTTCCCAAATGGGGGGAGAATTTAAATTTTAAATATATAATTGAAATATGGGGAGTTCTCCAAAAAGGGGGAGAAAATTTAACTTATTTCCCAATGTGGGGAGAATTTAAATTTTAAATATAGAGATAACGTCTAATATGGCCCTGTTTTCGCCCAAAAAATTCTAAAATACCCCTCTTCTTAAAAAAATCCTGAAATGCCCGTTTTTGCGGTGCTTTCCAATCGCTAAATTTAAGGCGACTATTTAATGAAACATTAGCTTGCCAATCATCTCTAAGTTTGAATGTCGGTATTACAGGGGCATATTAGACGTTATCTCATGTTAGAAAATATATAAGAAGTGCTACATGCACTAAAATGTAATTTACTTGCGACGAGTGAGAATAGGTAAATGAACCTTGATTGCACTGACAGCTCTGAATGCTCATTTGGTAGCATCAAACCACAAGAAGTCCCGTTGAATAAAAAAACTAGTTCCTTTGCAAGCATTAGATCTTCGTTCAAAGACCCATATCATTACGTTAGTCATTTTGTTGTAGCATCCTTAGCATCAAACGTACCATCAAAAATGGTCGTCCAATTAAAAGGGCTACAGGAACAGCACCCAAATGTCTCGAGTCTACAGAGCACGTTGCATTGTCACCTTCTACTCACACATGACCCTTTGGAACGGTGATTGTACGCCTTCGCTCCTGATCAAAACGCGGTTGCAGTTCTACCACGTCTCCCTCCTGCAGCATTGCGTAATCATCAGATAGCAAAAACTTCACCTTACATAATTAAAATAAACCAAACAGAGCCAGAATTCGCTTGGTGATTGTCGCACCCTGGCATCGAGTGGGCGATCGCAGCTGAACGAGGTCACCACGCTCCCATCTCCGCCAATATCGCGATAGTTGCTCCACGAAGATGATAGAGCCGTCAGGACTCGTAGGAACCATGGAATAGCCAATACCGTAATTAATATCAAAAAAGTATTTCTTTGTCAGGCTGCCCAGCTTACAATCAGCACACCGTTACGCACTAGCCTTAGCATCGTCAAAATTTTGCGATATTATTATCACTTCAATTTTACCTCACTAAAATAATATTGTCTACTATATGGCGATTATTTCATTAAATAGTCGCCTTAAATTAGCGATTGGAGGGAACCGCAAAAACAAGGGCATTTTAGGATTTTTTTAAGAAGAGGAGTATTTTAGAATTTTTGGGCGAAAACAGGGGCATATTAGACGTTATCTCTTAAATATATGATTGAAATATATATGGGCGCCCTTCGACACACACCGGGGGGGGGGGTAGAAGGGCGCCTTTACCAATTCCTATATATATATATATATATATAGGGAGAGCCTGAGGTCACACACACCCGGTGTGTGTGGAAGGGCGCCCCTGGTACAATAGTGGTAAATATTCTTAGCTGATGGCTTTTAGTTTGATTCTTCAAAACTCGATCTCCCCCAATCTTTGCATATGTGGATTCTACTGCTTCTCCTAGTACCATCGCCCCTGCTATCCACCTCGTCTTCATTAGCACCCTGTGATCCACACTACGAGCGCTACAACGCAACCAGTAGACACTGCGATTGTCGAGATGGTTTTAGCGGGTTTGACCGCCGCATGTGCTCTGACAGTGGCTATTTGGCAGCTGCTTTCTCCGACGTCGGCAGTGCCACCTTCGGCTCGGATTTCTCGTTCGTTACAGGGAATATCTACGACGAAAATGCGTCGCTGAAGACGTATGGATGCAAACTTTCTATTGACCTCCAATCACTGTTTCCAGACGGTGCTCTGGACTTTCGTTGCGACCGGATAGATGCTTACGTGCAACAGGATGATTCGCTCTATTCTACGCTTACTGTACGTGACAGTATTATCTACTGGGCGCAGCATCGACTTCCTTCGCCACTGTCGGACGAAACGAAGATGAAGATGGTCGCTCGCGTAATCGCAGAGCTTCATCTAAGTCACGTTGCACATTTGCTCGTGGGAGCAAGTGGAGGAAACAATGGATGGCGTGGTGTATCTGGTGGCAAACGAAGACGTGTAAGCATCGGCAAGGAACTTGTTACGTCGCCACAAATTCTTATTCTCGACGAGCCAACATATGGGTTTGATAGTTCCTCGGCTTATTCAGTTGTACAGCTTATAAAAGATCTGGCAGACCATGGGCGCATCGTGTTGCTTAGTATTCATCAGCCAAGTGCACGCTCTTTCAAGCTTCTTGACAAGATCATGCTTCTTGGAAAAGGCAAACTGCTCTACAGTGGAGCTCCTGGAAGCCCTAAAGCGTACTTTGAAGATCTTGGTTTCAAGTGTCAAGAGGTACGTATAGTACGCGCTTCATTCTGGTAACTCTCACAGAATTTTAACAGCCGTTTGTTGACTTTATACTAATTAGCACGAAAACATCTCTGACTTCATCCTTGACATCGCATCCGACACGAGCAACATATCAATGATTCGGTCTCACATGAAACAAATGACTGTGTCACACTTTACGACGACTACAGCTGCAGGCACTCATGATGAAAAAGTTCCCGTGACGTCAAGGCCACCGCTAAGCTCGCGATCTGTGTCTATTGCTAAAATTTAAACGAGAAATTCTATTTATGATGAGAAAACAACGTCCCGATCAATCATAGTTGAAATACGCGTGCTTTTCGTACGCACGGCAAAAAATATGGTTCTTCATCAGTCATTTCTGGTGCTGCATTTGACCCTGAGTCTGTCAATAGCCTTATTTGTCCGATTGATCTTCAATCACGTGACGAACGGCTTAGCAGGGTTTCAAAACCGCATGGGTGGATTTTACTTCATCATCACATTTTTCGGCTTTGCGAGCATGTGTTCAATAGACTTGTTTATCGGAGAGCGTCCGATCTTCCTTCGAGAGACTAGAGCCATGTATTATGGAGCGCTCAGCTACTTCTTCGCCAAGGCCACGCTGGACACATTGCTCTTGAGTACTTCCGGCTTCGTGTTTTGCCAGTAATTTCTACTGGATAATGAGACTTCAAGTCTCGGCAACGCGCTTATTGTTGTCACTATCACGTTGGTACTCTTTAACGTTGCGGCAGGTGCTATCTGTCTTCTTGTGGGTGTAATTTCAAGACAGGTTGAATCCGCAGATCTTGGTGCAACAGTGATTGTTCTTGTCATGTTGCTCTTTGGTGGCTTCTTGATCAACTCACAAACCATGCCAGCGTCCGTAGGTTGGTTAAAACATCTCTCGATCTTTAGCTACGCTTTTGAAATCCTCATGACCAACGATCTAAAGGCCTAATTCTCAAGTTTGACGCCCCCGGATATCCGGCTGTACTTGCTTACGTCGAAGTGTATCTCAAGACTCTTGGTATGGATTATGAAAACCGGTATTATGATGTAGCAGCACTTGCTTTAATTGCAGTCAGCTTGCAAGTACTTGGGTTCCTGTTCTTATCGTTGCAAGTGCCAATTCACCGTAGCATGGCTGAAGATGACGAAGACGATGAGACATCGCCGCTATGGAGAGAAGCTACATGAACGAAGAAGTGGTATGTGTTCACGAACGCCATAACGTTTGGTTTAATCTAAAGTACTACATGTAATATATACAAGGGGTAGACTAGTAGACACACCGGGGGGGGGTCACTCCAAAGTATATTATGTTAAGTTACTTAACTCAAATTTAACAAGGGCGCCCTCTACCCCCCCCCCCGGTGTGTGTTGAATAGCGCCCATATATATTTCAATCATATATTTAAATTTTAAATTCTCCCCCCATTTGGGAAATAAGTTAAATTTTCTCCCCCTTTATGGAGAATTCACCTTGAAATATATATTAGGGCGCCCTTAGATACACACCGGTGGGGGCCTTCCACACACACCGTCGGGGGGGGGAGAAGGGCACCCTTGTTAAATTTGAGTTAAGTAACTTCACACAATATACTTTGGAGTGAACCCCCCCCCCCGGTGTGTGTGGAAGGTACCCCATTTTTTATCAATTTAGAGAAAACGGAGCAACGACCGTATGGATAATGCAATCATGATATCACATGACCGATTCAACGAGCAGTACGCAAGCAGAAGCTTCAGCGAATCTGGTAGCTCTAATACACTCCCTTGTATGCTTGGCTGTCTCTAATGTTACAAAGGGAGGCAGACCAGCTCACCCGCGGTAGCTCGAGTCTCTCTTGAATTTGGAGCGTTGGCAAACTACCGCGTATCCTTGAGGCCTCTGGAGCTTCTGCCGATCTTATCAAGACTTTAGCGGTCGTACAATTGAACGCACTGGTTGTACACTTGGATGAAATCCCACCCTCTGTCTTGACGATCGCAACGGCTACTTTCAATAAATGACTGGGCTCGATGAGAGCAAAGGATAGCTGGAAAGCGGGCGTGGGAACTATCTCGTCCAGATACATGTGCTTGTGACTTAAGTCTGTGAACGATGCACATCGATCCATAAAGTTCGCAGCGTTAAGCGCGAAGAATTCGTCTTTCGTGCGCTTGAATTCGTCTTGCGAGAGCAATTGACACGTCATAATGAACGACAAGGTCGAGAAAAGGTGCGTCTGGATCGTACAATGTAAAGATCCGTGGATTCTCGTCCGCGAGCCCGTTTACGTCTCCAAGACGCCGGTGGGAGGCTCCACGGTAACGACACTCTGTACCCCGTTCACGATAAAGACCCAGAGGTTGAAAGATGCTGGATCGTTCGCAGAAAAAGCGCCGACGAGACTACATATGGCGTTTCGTTGCTGCAGAAGCTGTAAATAGACCGTTAAGGCCGTGGTTTTGACGCGAGATGGAAGCGTTGACGGTTTCTTGCTTTTGGACGTGTCTAAGATCGGAGAGAGACTATAAACGTGCCATTCAAGGGATACTACTTGACAATTTAGATAGAACAAAAGACCATTTAGCACCGTAGTTGCATTATAATGAAAGAGACGGCGATACCAGCACAAACGTGTTTGTCAGTAGTGGCGGCATCAACACGTCTCGCTCGATCCATGTCTTGAAAGAGAGAAAGGAAACTTATGTGGAGTACATACATGTAAAGGGCACCCTTCCACGCACACCGGGTGTGTGTGACCTCAGGCTCTCCCTATATATATATCTATAGGGAATTGGTAAAGGCACCCTTCTACACCCCCCTGGTGTGTGTGGAAGGCCCCCCGGGTGTGTATCGAAGGGCGCCCTTAATATTATTTATATACAAGTGTAGGTACCCGTCTTACCGACGGGGCAGGGCATAAAAACCGTCTGTCCGTCTACAAAACTTTCCCCCATGTATTTCCAGGGCTAGGGTAGCAAAACATATACTATACATTATCTACATTAGAGGGTTTCAAAGTTATATTCAGAAGATTTTGCAGATGATTTTGCAGAAAAATCCGGCCAATCAGAGCGATCTGCAAAATTTGCAGAAAGTATAATTTCCTGAATGCCTCGAGCTTGCATAAGAATTTGCAGAAAGCAAAACGCAACAACGCGTCCCCATGGCTGTCAACCCCAACAACGTACCACCAACGCCGACCGCGGCTGCTGCGTCGTCAACGCACGTTAGACTAGCAGAAAAATCTCAACTTGCACTACAAAAGCACTCTGATGTCTGTTAACAGTCTCCCTTCACTCTCTTCACTTGCAGAACCAAACGCTATCTGATTGGTTATTACTCCGATCGGCAGGAGTTAGCCACTTGCAGAACGATTCCAGCTGGACAATTGAATTTTCTGCAAAATAGTCTGCGATATCTTCTGAATCTAACTTTGAAACCCCCTATTATGCTAATGTGGTCACAATCCTTGGGCGCACGCCGTTACTGCTTGCTGTAACGGCGTGCGACCACTATCATATGTAGCCTATACATCTTCCTTCGTAGCCGTCTTGAGCAGCCGATGCACCTGCGCTAGGTCTTCATACAACCCCTTTACCTGTTTGCTTGCCGCAACAAAAAAGTGAGCAAATCCACGGAACATAAATCAAATAGTATAAGCTCACCATCGACAACAATCCGGGCTCCATGTGGCAATTTCATCGCCTGCAAAATGTCGGAATGTAAAGCTGCTAAAAGCGCTATTTGTAACCAATTAAAAGAAATCGATAGTACAGTTCGACTTCGCTTAGGTACGGGATCGCGTACTTAATCGATAATCTATTCATACTTAGATCAAGATAATTCGCTTAGGTAACGGGATCGCATACTTATTCAAATTCATACATAGATCAAGATAATTCGCTCAGGTACGGGATCATCGACGACACGGTATTATGTTATATATATAGACTAGGGGATTGTACCCGTCGTTCCGACGAATTGTCATTGAAATTTCACTGAACCTTGATTCTCTGACAAACTCTGTTGTATTTTTGAGTACAGGTCTTGATCAAGGGTTTTCAACGTTTTTAATGGGTTGTGTACCACAACGTTGGGTTCATAGTTTAAGAAAACCTTGAAACCTTTGACGTCTTCCCTTTTTTCAATTATAATCGCATTTGCGCTCTATGCGTGAGCTTTCACTGAAACTACAATATATCTAATTTTTGGGTTTAGTTGTCCATACCGTACCTTAGTATTTTATGGCAAAAATGAAAATTATATTAGAATAACTCTTCGTGACAGGCCGGGGGTCGTCGTCCTTTAAATAAAGGGAATTGTTAATTCCACCACACACTTTTATTATTCCACCACACCAGCAAACACGTGATCAATTTTACTATTTCCACCACACACCACCACACACTTTTGTTATTTCCACCACACCAGCCGGCACGTGATCAATTTTACTATTTCCACCACACACCAGTCACCACTAACCACCCAGGTCACCACCACACCAATTCTCAACCCCCGAAAGTAATGGACAAAGATACCGCCTTGGACACAAAACTCACCTTCAACGATCGCGCTTCCTTGATAGCATATGTTCAAAGTTGTGGCATGCGGACTGGTTACGCACTCACAATCAAACGTTCCGACAACAAACGCGGAAGAGTGGAACTTGGCTGTGACTGCGGCGGAGACTATAGAAAGCGAGACAGACTAACGGTCGAGCAACGGGAACGCAAAAGCGGTACACGTCTAATTGGCTGTGCATGGAAGGCCGTGGGTAAGAGACGACAATGTGACGGGCAATGGACATTCGAGGTGACTTGCGGTGAGCACAACCATGAGGCATCGATGGACATTGCTGGACACCCCAGCAGTCGGCGTTTAACTGCTGAAGCAGCACAAACAACCAACGAGCTATTAGCAGCGGGCGTCCCTCGTCGACAGATCGTAACGACCTTGCGTCAACTCACCAAGATCTCCCAGCAATTGCGCGAACGTTCTACAACGCCCGGGTCAAACGCCGCCAACAGCTCCTGGATGGCCGGACACCGATTCAGGCGCTTTTTGACGAGCTTAAGAGTATTCAATTTCTATATGCGGTGCACTGCAACGCCAGCGGCCGCATTGAGCGGTTATACTTCGCGCATCAAGAATCTGTAGCGCTAGCCAAACGTTTGAGTTCGGTTGTTTTTCTGGACAACACCTACAAAACAAACCGGTTCAGGATGCCACTTTTTCATGTCATTGGCCACACGGGACTGAACACGTCGTTTTCGGTCTGTTTTATTTTCTCAGTGGAGAAGATATTGGTGATTACAAGTGGGCGTTGAAGGAAATTGAGAATCTCTTTTTTGCCCAACAAATCCCGCCGTTGATTATTACCGATTCAGACGGAGCACTCGCCGCTGCTATTCAAGAGGTTGCTCAGCACTCTTGTCACCTGCTGTTCCTTTGGCATATTGAAAAGAATGTACTGGCTAACAGCAAAAAGAACATAGTGAACGGAGATGAGCACAAGGAGTTCGTGATGTCGTGGGAAAGTGTCTGCCGTTCGAAGACCCCTGCACAGTTTGAAATGCAGAAAGATACCTTGTTCACCCAACTATCTCATGTCCCGGCTGTCATCAAGTACCTGACGGACACGTGGCTACCACATAAGGAAAAATTCGTTTCATCCTGGACTAACAACTGCCGACACTTTGGAAATACATCGACCTCTGCTGCGGAGGGTGTGCATGCAACATTGAAGCGTTACCTTCAAGTCAGTACTGGGGATTTGCATGCAGTTCAAGAACGTATTGCTCATATGGTACAGAGTCAGGTGTCTGAGTTCCGTGCAGCTGAGGCGACCCAACGGATGCGTATACCACACACTTTACGAGCTGTTCCGGCTTACGCTAATCTGGTTGGAAAATGTTCGCTGCATGCACTGCACTTGATTGAAAAGCAGCGCAGTCTGGTGATACAAGCATCAGAAACCAGGATACCGTTACCCGATTGCCAGAAAGTTTTTGGAAATACTATGGGACTACCATGTGCTCATCAGATCTCAAATAACGAGACTATTGTCATACATGCAATTGCTAATCATTGTCATTTGCATTATGTTGCAGCTACACCATCTTCGACAGACAAATCGCCCTCTTCTGGACTCGAACTCTTTCAGAAGCAGCTGGATAATCTCGCACGTTCCTATGTACAATGGACACCCGAACAACGGGCAATAATGCACTCTCAAATCACTGACCTAGAATCGGGGAAGACCCCGACGGTATCAAATACCTTGCTAGTGAAAACAAAAGGTCGGCCACCAGGCGCAAAAAAAATCGAAATCTTCAACAAAACGTGATCCATCAGCATTTGAATCGGCAGACCGACAAAAGAAAGAAAAGGATGATCGAAAACCCAGTGTAACACGGCAAAGAAAGATTCAAGGACAAAAATCCAAATTGGCAAAAGCCCTTGAACAAAACTCTTCTAAAGAACCGGCGTATATTGCAAAGATTAAAGGACAAATTCACCCCTTCATGCTGGAATATATTGAAAATGTAACGGATGTTGAACCTGACGGAAATTGCGGATACCGTTCTATGGCCTTCGGTGTGACGAGACAACAAGAAAATTGGCGGTAAATTCGAGCTAAACTGCGGACGGAACTTTTACAGCGGGAGTCCTTCTACAGACGTTTATATACTGACGAATCCGAGTTTTATGCCCTTGTTCACAGAGTCTCTTGGTTTGAAGAAGGAATTTGTCCTGGGATCCACTGGTTACAAATGCCACAAATGGGAGAAGTATTTGCCAATGCTTACGAAAGTCCGCTGTACTTCTTCTCATTTCAGGAGAATTGTACGTTTCTACCGCGCCTCGCCCCCCTAAACGGAAACAAAGCAGTATCTATGATTTTTGTCCAAAATTGTCACTTTATGTCAATACGACTTCGGCCAAATGCACCTGTCCCTTTGATACCTGAACGCTGGCAATATTCTGCTGAACCATCCGCCGCTAGGTGGCAGACGCTTTTCAAAGAAAGAATTGAGACATTTCTTTCTCGAGTATGAAGAAAGAAAGAATATTATGGGATTGTATAACCCTAAAACCAAGCGAACTTAGTAAAATTGGCGGCAAACCAAACTTTAAACATTTAAGCTGCATTGAGTTAGTTGAGATACTGGTGAGGGTTACTTTGCTGTTTTGGATTTGGACAAAGTAAGTGGGAAGTATGAGGATTCAGTTACCTTTGTCCAAGGTAGTATCTTTGTCCATTACTTTCGGGGGTTGAGAATTGGTGTGGTGGTGACCTGGGTGGTGAGTGGTGACTGGTGTGTGGTGGAAATAGTAAAATTGATCACGTGCCGGATGATGTGGTGGAAATAGCAAAAGTGTGTGGTGGTATGTGGTGGAAATAGTAAAATTGATCACTTGTCTGCTGGTGTGGTGGAAATAACAAAAGTGTGTGGTGGAATTAACAATTCCCTCAATAAATAGATAATTAAATAATATAATAGGGGGTGGCAAACCTCAGAAATTTTTAGTCGATAAACCGGGGGTTTGAATACGATTAGACGGGGTTCGATTAGAATTATTTGTACCTATAAAAGTTATCGGTCGCCTCCGGAGGTGACCGATACGATTAGAGTAATTGAACCTGACAACTCGGAGTAATCGAGCCCAAAAACTCGGAGTAATCAAACCCGAAAACTATGAAAAAAAAACGTCGAAGACACCCCCCCCCCCGATTACGCTCTCGTCCGCCGATGTAAAGAAACGGATGGATGCTGCTTTGCGTATGCAAATTACGGGGCAAAAGAATCATCCAAAGTATCACCAGATTGTCACGCTCTTGCGGCAGTATCAATTGAATCACCAGCGGCGGCGGCAGGCTCCGATGCAGCACGTTTCCCCAGCGCCGCCGTCCTCTCCTTCCGGACAAAATCACGTGCTACCACCTTCCCACAACGCACTTGGCGTCGCGGCTCATCCCTTTCTGAAACAGAAGATCACGCTCTTTTCCGAGAAACAGCTCGAGTTTCTCCAAAACCAGATCCGGGCGTACAAGGCACTGTGCCACTCAATGGATACGGCGATGGCTAAAGCGAAATAAGTTGGCTCCACGGAAACAACGGTAGGTCCAAAGGATCCCGCTCGTACGATGATGGAAGCGTCGTCGCAGACTTTTCCCAAGGCTGAGGATCTGCCAGTCCTTGAGCTCCTGACCCCCAAGTGGACTCGAGCAGCGCGTAACTTGGTCTACATTGGTCCAAAGTACCTGGATGGGGATCTTTTTTGGTATCGAGAAGAAAGGAAAGTTGGCATTTGGACCGTACAATCTCTGCTCCCCGTACTTAGGCATGAACGACGTGGCACTCAAGGTGCGATACATGCACACTTTGCAGCACTTTTTGACATCGAGTTTAGAAAAGATGAAAAAGTACACGGAAGAATTGAGCGGCAGTGAGCAACGCACGTTGATGGATTTACGATGTGTCCTGCTACAGCAAAAATTGCGTCGTCATGTGGCCAAGGCACATATTAAACGGTTGGCTCTACTAGGAGAGCCATGTGCAGTCGACCGTAAATCGTTTCGACGCCTTCGTACCGCCTTGCGGCTAGAAATGCATTGTGACGAGCGTGAAAAGCGCAAAAGGTCTGTCGCGAGAGAAAAAAAGCGGCGTGCAGACCATCAGCTGTACTTGAAAGCAATTCCCAATCACTCGCGCGAGTTCTTTGCTTACCATAACAATGTCAAGGCAAAAGTGAGCAAGGGATCTAAGGCCGTGAAAGCTCTCATTGATCAGCGTGCATCGAAGGCTGAACGGGAGGAAGATCGTCAAGCTTCGTCTAAAGGCTCTCAAGGCAAACGATATGGAAGCATACGGCAAGTTGGTGACTGAGGCAAAGAATGAGCGTTTAACGTATCTGCTGAGTCAGACAAACAGTTATCTCGACAGCATTCGTCAATTGATTCGCCAACATAAACAAAAGCACCACGTGGTCGACGAGTACACTACGAATTACGACGCACGTCAACAAGGCGATAAGGGGACAAATAGTGACGACGTGGACGATGACTTGAATTACTTGGAGATTGCATCGAAGGGCGAATTACCTCGACAACCTCTCATGCTTGTGGGCGGTGATCTGAAAGAGTACCAGTTACGAGGCTTGCAATGGATGGTTTCTCTGAACGACAACCATTTGAACGGCATCTTGGCGGACGAAATGGCATTGGGGAAAACGATCCAGTCCATTTCCTTGCTCACGTACGTGACACAAGTGAGACACAATCACGGTCCATTTCTCGTTGTGGTACCCTTGTCCACACTGTCGAATTGGGTGAATGAGTTTAAGAAATGGTCGCCTGATCTTGTACTTGTCGTGTATAAAGGACCTCCTCAAGTGCGCAAGGATCTTCACAAGCAGGAAACGGCCTCGTGTCAATTTAATGTCCTTCTCACAACGTACGAGTACATTATGAAGGATAAACATGTATTTCGTAAGTATGACTGGCAGTATATTATCGTCAATGAAGGGCATCGCATGAAAAATGCCCAGAGCAAGTTTGCCATGACGCTTGGCAGTATGTACACGTCGCGAAATCGACTCTTGTTGACAGGCACGCCCTTGCAAAGCAGCCTCCCCGAACTCTGGGCCCTCTTGAATTTCTTGTTACCGACGATTTTCGAGTCGGTGGATACTTTTGAGCAGTGGTTTAGTAAACCCTTTGCACAATTTTCGGGGAATGGCGATTCGAACGAGCTCTCGGACGAAGAACGCATGCTCATTATTAATCGGCTGCACCAAGTGTTGCGTCCATTTCGATTGCGTCGTGTGAAAGCGTATGTGCTGGACCAACTCCCGGATAAGGTGGAAAAAGTGTTAAAATGTGAACTTTCGGGATGGCAGAAAATTATGTATCGTCGTATTCAAAAAGGAGGCGCGCGAAAGAGGGTAGCAGTACTCCCATGTTTTTAGTGAGGTTCACGGCGTGCGGAACTGAATATCACTTCGAATATCAATGTCTTAAAGCAAGTAAAGAAGTGCCTCAGCTTCCTGTTTACTCTTCCCGCTAGCAATCAGCTGGAGAATGAACGCCTGACGCTCCTTTCTCTTCTTTTCTTCGGCTTTGAGCATTAATCGTTGAGTCTCTCTCTCCAGGCGCAGGCGATCCAGTTCAAATCTCTTCTCCTCCATTTTCAAGCGCCGCTCTTCAACGTAGCGATGGCGCCGTCGCTCCTCTCCCTACTTGCTCTCCTTTGACTGGAGATAAGTCATCCAGAGATTGTGTCTTTTTTTCGAAGAGACCTTCGAGGCCTTTTGATGCCTCGCTGGTGGTCGAACGACGACGAGATTTCTTTACGGTGGCAGTAACCGGCGTTTCGGCACGCCGCTTTTCCGCTCCGGTCGTGGGGTCCGGGTTCTGCTCCAGCACTGCTGGAGTATTTGGAATTGAGGCCTCTGCCGGCGTTGTGGGAGGATCTTCTGCTGGGGTGGCAGGTCGAACGCTATCCTTCTGAGCGTTTGCGGCATTGATCACCAGGGTTCCCAGCGGTTCCCCCAGCAATTATTCCTCAGTGACAGGCGGAGGGGACCCTTCTTCGGCCTGTTCTTCCAGCCTGCGTGTGGCCTATTCCACAAGCTCACTGGTCGTTTCCGGCAGATCCTCAGTGTCGGTATTACCCAATATGAACGGAACCGTTGAACAGAGTCCCGCGTCACCATGTTCAGGTGCAGAAGCCTGGGGTTCGCTGTGTTCTTTGGCCGTAGAATCCTCGACTTGCTCATTCAACCCTGGGACTTGAGGCTCGCCTTCGTGGACCAGGGTCCCAGGACAAGAGTTGGGTACCACCTATTCGTTGCCTTCTGAGCCTGTAGGTGAGTGTGCGCGAGCCACTGCTTTCAACCCGGCAAGAGAAACGAGCTCCACAGTGAACTCCGGGGTCACGTTGTCTCGGCGCTCGAAGAGATCGTGCATCCTCTTAAAAAAGATGCACAGCGATTCCTGATTTTTTTCCAAGGTGTAGATTCCCTTCTTTTGGTCCTGCTCGGTGATTCCGAACCCCTTCGCCGTCGCCAGACCGCGTGCCTGCCGGTAGACTTTTAGGTGGTTCTCGTATCTATTTCAACGGTTCAGAGTAAAAAAAAGTACTGACCGTCACAAACCACGCGTCTAAACAACGCACCTGCCGCGCATGCTGTGCGATGAAAGGTTAGGAACTTTGACCGTAGCATGATTGTTTATATAACGCGCCAGTTCTGAGAACATGGCCTTTTTGGTTGGGTTGTTCACCGTCCCCACCGCGGTTTTTCCCTTGGGGGTTGCGCCGTTGAGCCGCTCGAAGTTTTCAGGGACCTCTAACCACTGCAGCATGAAGTAAAAGTGCTCTGTTTTAAAGCGCACCGCTGATTCTTTTCTATCTTTGGCTTCACCCGACGCCGGGGTTCCGGCCGCCGTCGCTTTCGGACGTGTCATGGTTGTATGGTTGTGTGTGGTTGTGAGGTTCTCAAGGTGTTCTGTTCCGCGGTTGTTTACGCCACCGTGTACGACAGCACCGATAACAGTTAATCCAACCCCCTCCCCGATGGGCACTCAAGGTTTGTAAGGGTCTATAAGGGCAACCCCAGGTTCAAATTATTTGTACAGATAACTCGGGGTAAGAAATACTTTTATTTTTCTGGTTGACCCGAGGTTTGACACCCCCTAATAGATAGATGGGCGCCACTATTGCCACATACGTTTTGTCTATTTCCACATACGTTTTGTCTATTGCCACAGACGTTTTGTCTATTGCCACAGACACCACCACCACAGCCAATCGGAAGCCGCCGTCGCCTTGGTTATAAACATAAGTTGATATTTTTTGGGAATTGTTATTTCCACACACCAAAATTGTTATTTCCACCACCCCCCATAATTTTATTCCAGGATGAATGGTGCTTGTAGTCCGAGAAAATCCGCCTTCATCGATGCATTTAAGCTTCTGTTTCTGGAGTTGTTTCGGCGTAACTTGTCCTGACGTTTTCGCTCCTTCTTCATCTTTTTCACTCCTAATTTCCGCAACTTTTTCAGGTGCACCTACTCTCGCGCAAGTTTTTTCATGTGTTCATGTCGAGCACGACTCCGCAAGCGCACTTTTAGACGCACTTGATCAAAAATGAGTACCCCTCGATCAATATTTGTTTGATAGAAAGGATAGTCACTGGGTTGTTGATAGATTTTCGTCGAGATTTGACCCTCTTCGATTGATTTTGGCAGTTCTTCGTTTGCAGTAATAGATTTGCGCATATTTTCTGAGAAGATACCCGCCAGCAGCTGAACAAACTTTTAATCGACCGCTACATTGACGTGTGCCGTTGAAGTGGGTTGACTCAACATCTTATCTGTTGCCAATTTTTGTGAGTCTCCCTTGATAACCTTGGCCTCACGACCAAGTGTTGACGCAACCGTACACGGCTTATTCACCAATTAGCTTCAATTCTTCCTGTTTCGCCCTCTGTGTCAGGGTACTGGTAGGAGCAGTTGGTCACACGAATGATCGGTTTTTCCTTTGTTCTGCCACTCTTGTCTGTCGTTATA
>CM047580.1:2373949-2411238 GCA_026184515.1 Peronosclerospora sorghi
TGCAGACTTCGACAGCTTAGAACGTTGCCTAGTCCTTGATTTGGACTCGAGGTATGACCTCATTCTGGGCGTGAAGTGGTTGGAACGCCACGAGCCATGGATAGACTGGAAGTCTAAGTCCATTGGCTTAACGCACCCGCGGTCGGGTGAAGCATTGGCGAGTCATGAACCCACCTTTGCTCGATCGTAAAAGCGATTCTGGCGTGAGAGTCCAGAGATTGGGATGTCTGAAATGATCATTCCCAATGGCGTTAAGGAAGAGTTCCTTAACGAGGGGGATTCGGCGGTTAATCCCCACGCCGTTAACGGTGATACTGGTGAGTTGCCAGTGGCAGAGGTGGATTCATCTGAGGCGACTCCAGTGGTAGGGGTAGAGACCCCTGGGGTTAAGCGCGAGGCGTTTTCAAGAAAAGATACCCGTAGTCCGTCTCTTTTGCACGTCGGAAATGATTCCGACCACTCCGTTATAGGCGAGACTGGTGAGTCGCCATTGGCAGAGGTGGATTCCTCTGAGGCGACTCCAGTGGTAGGGGTAGAGACCCCTGTGGTTAAGCGCGAGGCGCTTCCAAGCGAAGAGACCCGAAGTTCGTCTCTTTCGCACGTCGGAAATGATTCCGACTTCGCCGTTGTAGGTGAGACCGGCGAGTCACCGGTGGTAGAGGTAGATACCTCTGTGGATAGGCGCGAGGCGCTTCCAATAGATGGGGCAATTGACTCCCCTATCTGGGTCTCGGGATGAGTCCCGAGGCCAGTATTCAGCAGTCCTACAGGATGCTGAATAGTGTGACAGGTGTTGTCATAGAAGGCATAAGCCTGGAACGGTTGCCTGGGGTAGGCGAACTGTTGTCGTTGGAGGAGATGTCCTTCAAAGAGTTTGAGACTGCTTTGAAAGCAGATGAAATCGACGAGGTCGTCGTGTTGCGTCCGGAAGAGGAGTTGAACTCCTCATCCACGATGGACAAGTCAGTTTTGCTGAAAACCAAACAGGCATTAAATGCCCGAAGCGGCCTCAAGATCCTCGCGGATCCTGAGGACCCTTACCATTCCTTATTAAAGGAATTTGGAGATGTCATTATTGACAACCCACCGATGGGGTTACCACCGGATCGGGGAGTCCGACATGAAATTGATTTGGTTCCCGTAACCAAATACTGCGTAACTAGGCAGTGGCCTCTCCCCAAGGAACAATGCGACGTCATCGACGCATTCTTCAAGGGGAAAGAAGAGGCAGGGATGGTACGGGAGATCAAGTCTCCCCACTCATCTCCCACTTTTTGTGTTCGTAAACCGAACGGAAAGTGGCGCATTGTGCATGCGTATAACAAGCTGAGCGCAGCTACTTTACCCATGCAGACTCCGATTCCTCGGAAGGATGTCCTCCAGAACAATATGGCGGGCTGTACTGTGTACAGTGCCTTAGATCTGGTGGACGGGTATTATCAGGTGCTCATGCGAGCGTCCGATATTCCGCTTACAGCGGTCAGCACGCCTAGTGGCATGCTGTGGGAGTGGCTTGTTATGCCACAAGGGCTTTCAAATGCACCAGCGACTTTCAATCGCTTGGTGACTAAACTCTTCCGCCCTCATAGGAAGTACGCTCAGACGTACTTCGACGACATATTCGTCCATAGTCGTGTGGAAGGCGACTCGTCTGATGTTCAGACGCATGTGATACACCTTTGAGCAGTGCTCGAATGTATGCGAGAGCATAAGTTATATGCAAACGCATCCAAATGTATTTTTGGTGCTGAGGAACTTCCTTTCCTCGGATGCTTCATCGGTAAGGATGGAGTGCGGGCGGATCCCGCGAAGGTGAAATCCATTGTGGAGTGGCCTTCCCCTGTAAATCTTAGAGATTTACGGAAGTCGCTAGGATTAGCCAACTCTCTCCACAAGTACAGCGAGAACTACGCTGAAATGGCGAAGCCATTGACCGACCTTCTTAAGAAGGATGTTGATTGGTGTTGGGAAAATGAACACCAAAACGCTTTTGAAGCGGTTAAGGGGAGCTTGTTAAAAGCTCCCGTTCTTGATCTCCCAGACTCTGGGAAACCATGTAGTGTCGTCTGCGACGCCTCCGATATCGCAATTGGATGTGCTTTGTTACAGCCAGACGATGCAGGAAGGGAACGCGTAATTGCGTTTGAGTCGAGGCAGCTTAAAGCTGAAGAACGGAATTATCTTGTACATGACAAGGAGATACTTGCAATAAAGTATGCTCTTGTCAAATTTAGGGCTCACCTACTCGGCTCAAAGCCGTTCGTGGTTTATACTGACCACGCGTCCTTACGGACAGCGAAAAAGTCGCCTCATCTCTCGCAACGGATGGTCCGTTGGCTCTCCTTCATTGCGGAGTACAACTTTGAGGTTAAGTATAAACCTGGCAAGCAGAACGTGCTTGCAGACGCGTTTTCGCGTCGTCCCGATTACGAGCTCGCTCACGCGACATTCGTCACCTCTTCTGTGGTGGATCTCATACGCCAGGCGTATGAGAAAGACCCATAGTGTACGGCGCTTATCCGCGCGTTGGAAGGAAAGGGATTTAACTCGTCTGAGCCAACCTTGTCACGTCGAGCTAAAGCTCGTTTATACCGTTACAGATACTGTGATGGTTTGCTATATTATAGCACGAGCGCGGAGGACACTCCGCGGGTGGTAGTTCCTCATGATGAGGAACTGAAGTATAGAGTCCTCTTTGAGGCACATGACGCCCCTACCGGGGGTCATTTAGGTCGGGATAAGACCTACAGCGCTTTAAGCGCTTTGTACTGGTGTCCCAACATGTATAAGTGGGTCGGTGCGTACATACGCACCTGTGCGACGTGTCAGAGGGTTAAACCCTCTGAAAGTTCTGCTGCGCCTTTGGCAAGCTTGTCGGTTCCAACGGAGTGTTGGAAATCCATTAGCATGGATTTTATCTTCGGTTTTCCGAAGGATAAGGCCGGGAACACCGGCATATTGGTCTTTGTAGACCGTTTGAGCAAGATGGCTCACCTGGCGGCGGTGCTAGAGTCCATTGATGGACAAGGAACATCGAAAGTGTTCCTAGACCGCGTCTTTCGACAGCATGGTCTACCCGATTCCGTTGTGTCGGATCGGGATCCCTGTTTTACGGGACAATTCTGGGGATCGTTGTTTAAGGTGCTAGGCACTAAGCTCCTCATGTCCACTGCGGATCATCCGCAGACGGACGGTCAAACGGAACGCGTTAATCGCGTTGTCGAAGATATTCTCCGGAGTTCATGTCCGGATTCTCCAGAGAGTTGTAGTGAGATGCTTCCGATGGTCGAATTTGCTATAAACAATTCGGTCCATGCATCTACGGGGTTTACCCCGTTTTACGTGGACGGATTAGTAAATCCGAGGGTTCCGTTGACGCCACGTGTGTGTGGCCCAGGGCTTGAGGGGGGAGGATTCCCTGATATCATCCCTGTATCTGTGCGAAAGCACATCGATAAGTTTTTATTGACACGCCTTAGTGCCTTACGACACGTCTGCGATGCCATGGCGGAAAGCCAAGACAATCAGAAGGAGCAAGCTGACCGCATGGGGCGGCGAAACGAAAAAGTTTACAAAGTAGGAGAAATTGTTATATTAAACGCTAAAAATCTTCCTACACATGCAGTTTCCAACGTGTTGAAGAATAAACTGCGCCCCAGGTTTGGGCCCCTTTAAGTTACTAGCCCGAAAGGGCTTGTTGTCGTATACTTTAGACACCCCGAAGGCGATGCGTACGCATCCAACCTTCTATGTGGGTATGCTTAAGCCATAACAGAACTCGGAGGCGGGTCCCCTCTTGGAGGAGGGTGAGAAGTTGGATAGCCGAAAGGCACTACAGGTCGGAACATCTCCGACAGGGTTGAAATACGACCCTGAAGCTCCGCAACGATAGACTCGAGGGAGGCAAGCCGCCCCTCGATAAGTTCATTCGCACTCCCTTCGTTGCGGAGTCCCTCCTGGGCATCTTGGATGCGACGGCTGTGCCGATCACAGCGCTCGTCGAGCTCACGTCGCAATAGAGCGACCCCCTCCTCCAGTGCTCGATACGGAGGGTACTCCACATTACCATGTGGAACGCCTGATGGCACGACGCCATCACCGGGGTGAGACCCAGTACCTGGTGAAGTGGAAAGGGTATCCACATTCCCAGAGCTCGTGGGAACCCGATACTCCCCTGCGTCAGGATTGCCGTGACGTCGTTGACGCTTTCGAGCAGGAGAATCCCACTGAGAGTCAACAACCAAAGGGGACGAAGAAGCCCCTTCACTCCCAATAGCTGGGAATTTGCCGGAATCAGATGTGGTGCTTGCATTGATCTCCGGCACCACATCGAGAGCAGGGCGCGTGTAGTACGAGGCAGGTAATTGCCCTTGCGCTTTGGCCTGGGCATAGGCCAATCGTAGCGCCCTCTCCACCCGAACGTCGTGTTCGGAAAAGCTGTTATACCGCGCATCAAAGCTGGTGAGGCGCTTCTCCCCTTCCGCCCAAGCGCGGAACGCCTGTTCTGCGTCTTCGACGCTTTCGTACCTCAGGAGAACAAGGGGAATCTCGCGGAGAACATCCACGAGGGCACCGCGCGCCTGTTTCCCGAGGCGCGTCCGGTAGGCCTTAACGGAATAATGTTTGGGCATTAGTAGTCGGGCGCGGAGTTGGTTGCGATGCGCAATTTCATGCGAGAGTATAGCCGCTGGTCTAGGGGTATAAGAGGCTAAGCCCCTCTTGACCGCGTTCTTAGCCCTCTTTTGAGGGTCGCGAGGTCCCTTACGTGCCCGTCCGGAACGTCGGGCCTCTTGAACCAAGGACGGTTCATTGGTGGTGGTTGCCTGTGGCAACCTGGAGGTATCACCCCTAGCGGGTAACGGTGGAGCACGAGTTAGTGCGTTCTCCCCATGTGTGGGGAATGGGTTGGATGACTGATAGCGCCGTTCGGCGCTATCAACATGGCCAGCCGTTGGGGAGAGCTCCCCAAGGGCGTCCACTTCCGAGCCGTCGGAATAGTTTGCGTCCATAGCACCGCAGAGGGTGTACAATGGACAGCCAGAGGTACTGGCGTTGGAGTTCTCCAACAAAATTTTGTTTATTGCGTAAGCAATAGTCTTGATGGGGGAGGATGTAACGGGGTTACATTCGGGTTACATTTAGTGTTGGTGTACATGAGTACACCACGGTTGAGGTCAGTATTGGCCGGTTTGAAAGGTTCTGAACCTTTGGTTATTTTAACCAATCAGGGCAGGGGCCCTTGGTGTGGTGGTGTGTCAGCCATCCACTTGTCAGTACACAGGTGTGTAGACTACATTTTAGCTAGGTACGAATTAGGAATATTCTACTTAGTATTACATATAGTTTATATTAGTTTAAATTAATTTAGGCTAATTACATATTAAATATATTCAGTTTACATTTCACTCTATCTTGCGGACGTGCGACCTCGGCCGGTCGCGCGCGCAGTGAGTGTCGTAGGTAAGAGGGAGACCTCCCTTTACTTACATCCCGTAAAGGGAATACAGCCGTTAAGGCTAAGAAGTAAACCAACCCGGGAATCTTGGCCCCGAGTAGGAGAACTCTCCTACTAAGCCCTTTACAAGGACGTATCGGCTAAGTAGCGGTATATACCGCTTTAAGGAAGAGTCTTCCTCTGTGCGATAGTCGCACCGTGCGTATACGCACCGGCTACACATGATGTTTCGTGCCGCATGAGAGCTGTTGCTTCGATTGACTCTATCGTTGCCGACGTGAAGCCCATGACGGACCAGTTTTCGTCATTCAAACCCGCCGACGTACAAAGCGGAGCGCTTCTAGAATATGGAATCGATGTTCCGTACCGTACATCCTAGACCGCACTCAACAAAATCAAGAAAAAAGATAGATATCAGATGCAACAATCATTTCAGCTGATTGATAGTTTTCTCGAATTGTTCCGGCAGGAAAACCCACACAGCTCGTCAGCTCTGCAAACTGACGGCAACACGTTTCAGCGTGCATATCTGTGTCTCGCAGCCGATAAACATCTACTTGATTTCTCAACGAATATCATGGTTACTGATGGATGCCATATAAAAAAGCGATATGGTAGAGTAATTCTTGGAGCTTGCGTCAGCGATGGATTTGGACGCATGTTGCTGTGGTTAAGCGTGTTTGAAAAATTTTGACCAGCATGTTCCAGTGTACCAGTTATCAAGTTGAAGCGATCGGTTTTTCTAAAAGGATGTAGTGTTTTGGTCCAATCGTGTGTCTGGAGTGTTTGGCACGCAGATTTAAGGTGAAGTACACGGTTTTGCATGTAGTTTATATATTGGATTTTAATTGGATATTAAATATAGTGTTCGTTTTTTTTGGGGTTGCATATGTCGCCTCTCCTACCGCAGGGGTTGTTGGGAACAGAGGGTTAACACGGTCCCTCTAGCTCATTTTACCCGGCCAGGACACGTAGCTCCACCAGAAGTCCCACGACAAAAAAGCATCTCACTTCGTTCACTCACCCCTCAAGCCCCACACGTTTGGAACGTGTTCTTCTCTTTTCTATTTGGATGGGTCCCCACATCGCGTTGAGCGATCTGCCCCAGATTATTGGTTTGGTCAACGCGCTGTTCCGCCGGTCGCCCCACGTATTCTATCGGCTGGGTCCCCAAACTGTTGCACGCGGTATGCCCCAGGATTTCTATTGGTTGGGTCTCCACACCTCTACGCGGTCTTCCCCAAGTTTTCTTCGCGTTAGGAGTGACGATTTTCGCTCCATCTTCAGATAGGCCTATTTGGATTATCTTTTCGTTGGTTTTTGGTGTGGTGGAGTCCAGTTCGAAATCGAAGGCCGAAGTGTCCGGAACTTGATCACCATCGCATCCAGCCGACCAACTTACGGGGGGGGTTACCCCGCGAACCTTAACATGGGTGCCGATCGGGCGACCGATCGGCACTGCAGGACGCCGAGTCCGTTTTATCTTCTATCTCACCTTATGTACCCATTGGTCTGGGGGGTTACACACTTGGTGGACCGTCGCTTAGTGAGGACCTTGGCAAGTACCGATATGGGTGTACCGCTTCTGGGGTACTTGAACCGAAAACCCAACGAAAAGATAATACAATGTATCCGATCTGCAGATGGGGCGGAAATCGCAACTCCAAACGAGGGTAAAAATTTGGGGCTTGACTGCATGTAGCAGTGAGTAACCCAGCCAATACAAAAAGAAGAACACGTTCCAAACGTGTGGGGCTTGAGGGGTGAGTGAACGTAATGGGAGCTTCCCGTCGTGGGACTTACGGTGGAGCTGTGTCCTGTCCGGGATTAAATGAGCAAGAGGGGACCGTGTTATCCCTCTGCTCCCAATGACTCCTGCAGAGCTGCGACTTATTCAACCCAATGTAATACTAGCACTATATTTAATAACCAATTAAAGTCCAATATGTAAACTACACGATAAACCGTGTGGCTCACCTTAAATCTGCGTACCTTACACTCCAAGCACACGATTGGCCCAAAACACTCCGTCCTATTAGCAAACCCGATCGCTCCAACTTGACAACTGGTACACTGGTACATGCTAGTCAAAGTTTTTCAATAGCACTTCACCACAGCCGCTCCTGAGACAGGTCGCATCCGCGCAACGGTAGCGGCCCGATATCACAAGCAGTCTTCAATTACATGCATTCTTCTGAGTCCAATGTACCAGGTAAATCCACTTGATCTCCAGTCACCACATTTTTTCTAACATTTGTCTTCATAGGCGATCGGTTCCCGCACTCTCCGCATATTCCAACTTCTGACCGATCTGACCATTCCGACGACTCGGGCGACACTCAAATTGTCAGAGAACAAGATGAGAACCAAGTTGAGGTCAATCGGTCCCAGAAAATACTTGATGCACTCCGAGAGTAGTTGAGAGTTGAACGTGAAAAGCAGATCGTGACCAACGCCGCGTTTCAATGCGTCGGGGCACAGAACGGTTCTCCAAGCTGATCGCTCAGACTTGATGGCCGAGATTAAACATCTCAAGGCCTCGGCTCCGAAACAAAACCAACACGGTATGTCAATGCATCGTTAACTCCACTTTAGATCGGTCTTCACTTCCTTCTGTACGTAGATCCACTGGTCATCGATGTCTTTCCAACCGTGCAAACACTGGTTGATGCCGATCGGCAAATGCACAGCCACTTCCATCTGATTCGACCGGTGTTTGAAGGGATGATCAGCACTCGTCACGACATGCGTCGCTTCAAGATCTGCCGATCGCATATTCAAGAACAGCTCGCAGTGGTCGTTCGACAGAGCTTGGAGAATCAGACCGATCGATCTGTTCGGTATTCTCAGAAGCGCGAGTTGGATCGGCAGATCGCCGAGTTACAACTCACGATCGACGATCACTTCGAGAGAATCGATGCCTTCCAAGATCGGCTCGGCATTTGGACCCAAAAGTCGAAACGACTCTGAGAAATCGTCCACCGGTGACGCGATGAGCTGGATATGTGCCTGTCCAGTTCGCCGGTCGCTAGCTCCATTCCTTTGCGGAGTAGCCTCGAGCGCCCTCGCGGACCTGCAGTCGCATTCTGCTGGCGATGTTTCCAAACAAAATTCAGGCGGAAATTCTCGCCATTAATTGGCTGAAATTCCGCCCCCAAAATTCGCACGCACTGCAAGAAACGCAAGGGCGCAGTGAGAGGCGCGAGAGGCGCGAGGGCGCGGGGCGTAGCGGCCTATCCGGACTACGAAGAAAAGCCAGTGGCACCGCGGAAGAAAGTCAACATACCGGCGAAGCTTCTGCGCGCAACAGTGGATTGAACCAAGCCAATTCAAGCAACGAAAACTTAAGCGCCCTTGGCCCCAAGTATTGGCCGGTCCAAGTTAGCAATAACCTCACCTGGGGCGGATTCTGAGGGTGGATCGACGGATTCAGTTGAGCTAACTTCCGCTCTATCGCGGTCCCGATCCAACCAGCGTCGTCGTTCCGCTACCGCAGTTGAGCGGCAACGCCAGGTGCAGACCAAGTGGTGCACCCGAAGGGTGACAGCGTCAAAGAACCATCGAAACCGGCTGATGAGGCGTCCAAACCAACTCTTCTTCCCGGCACTTCTGGTCTGTATCATCATTCATCGTTGGGGGCATTGAAGATTGACGTGCCCCTCCCTCCTTCAGGTCTGGCTGCTGCTGACCCTTGGTCTCCGGGCAGATCGATCTGCTGCGGCGATCTGTTCCGACCAAGCAGCAGCTGGCCCGCATTTTTTCACGTCCGGACCACTGGCTTTTCCCGCTGGCGGTTATTCATCCAGGTACAACCAAGTGGCGACCCGATCGTATCACCGGATCGCAGATCGCCCGTCTGTATGACGCCAAGCCGTGGGAAGTTTTGCTTAGCCCCTACCTGAACGCCATGTTCGCACCGACTCCGTGGATCACCTCGTTCTTGAGTCGTCTCGGGCAATATCGCAGCATCCACTGCCAAGCGATCTGGGAGTAAACCCACTACCTGGTGCGTCCCGCCGGACAAGTGAAGCTGGACAAGAATTTAGCCGCATTCCAGAAGAAACGAAAGCAGCGTCGGAGTCAGGAGGGTGAAGCCTGGCTGTCCATCTGTCAATTCATATTGGAGGGCATGCGGGCAAAGGAACGTGACGTCGACGTTTTCCTATACCCAGTAGTCCTCCATATGGCCAAGCGTCGCGTGGAGAAATCCGGGGATTTGATCGAAGACGGAGCTTGGTACCCCGGCTACCACTGCGACACCATAATAGACAACTTGATGGACGCTTTGGCCCAGCTTACAGGGAGCATCCTTGGCGTAACCAATTCCGCCACAATATCGCAGATCACCCAGCCATGATTTTCAGTAGGCTATGGGGTGATCGTGAGCTTTGACATTGTTGGCGCCTATCGGGTAATCATTCGCACATTCATCATGAATAAAATTTCTTTTTTTGATTACCCGATTGTCCCATCTGTCTTAGCCTTTAATCTCATTAATCAAGGACAACCCTTGTCCCATCCAATTGCATCCACACGTGAGAATCATTACCATTGTCACCGAAAAATATCCACATCATCAATCCACTTTGCTTCCATCGAAATATCACCAGTTAATCACAGTTCGTCAAACACCCGTAGTCGTAATCACGATGACACATCACAAATATTCGCGCCGATAGGTATTACCGATCAGTGCTATGTAAATCTTGATTTTCCACTTCGTAAGTCTGCGTCGCTCCATAACAATTCCGATTCATTCGATTTCAATTGGACTCCTTAACCAGAGCACCACAATTCATATCGTATTCACCGATCCATGTTGCTTCTTCGCGATCCTTCAAGTGGAGCGGATATTCCCGGTGAGTTCGACCAAAACACGTCTTCTGGGCCGATCTGACATCCAAATGGGCGGTCGGCTTAACATCACTACTTTCAGTATCGGTAGCACCCTTCCCGATCAGCCAGTATTTCTTCTCCCATATTAATTCTTTGATCTGATCGGTCCTATCGGGAGTGTCGGCGGCTTGCGAATTGTCCATAGTCACTTCAAGCGGATCGGTTGACACTTCAGGTGGGGTAGCCATATGGACCCCGATCCTTCAACGCACTCCTCTCCGCCCCCGTGCATATACACCAGGTCATCCGGTGAGGCTACTTCAATCGGTCCTCCCCTTTCAAACGGGAAATATTGATCCTCGTCGACGGGCTGTCCTCCTGTAGTACCGACTTGAGTGAATTCGCCATCATACTCGTCTCCAATGATACTGAGATCGTCCCCATCTGAAGTCGGTTCACTGTCACCCGGCCTTGTGATACAACTGCATTAACGACTCTCGGTCCATCTGCCTGCGAGCTACTGTATCGGGTGAATGCGCTGCCTTCGGCACATCTTGATCGCTAAGTAACCCGGCCTTTCTGTCCAAGGTGAGAGGTCTTCTTCGGCTGACTTGTCATCGCCGACCCGAGCGATGGTGGCTTTACACGCAAAGTTCTGCCACTCAATATATCGTCTTGATCCGATCGAAATAAACCCCATCTTCCTCGGAACTTTTCCTTCGGCCAGCCAGATACCGACTATCGTACCTTTGCCTAACATCAGTGGTTTGTTACTGATGTTAGTAACTCGTTTTTAATCGCTTCGGCTTCCACCTTCCACAAACGTCGGTACCCAGGGATCGCCCCTGGTCACCCTTAACTTCCTTGTCCGGTACTCCTTATCCACCGAGATATCTGCTGATCGACCCACAGGAATGGTGATATCTTGGTTACACATTACCAGATCAGTTCGTGATCCGTGTAAGGGGCGTCGGCCAACCAGATGGATCTGTACTTCGTCTGGAAGCGTAAGTACTCCATGCGACAGATCGAGGCGTATGCCTTCCGGTACTAAAGTCAATGCCAAGGAGAGCGTCTTTACCGGTCAGCTTACCGACCCAAGCGCTAAAGAAATAAACTAATGAACCAGATAGAGTGATCTTCACACGCGTCCTCCCTTCGGTCATGTAGGAATTTTTATCAATTCCGACGCATTCTAGCCTCTGTGCATAGTCAATCCGACATCCAACCTTACGAGCAAAGGGGGAGTCGATAATTAAGCCTTCTGCCCCAGAGTCAAAAATATCGTCGCCTTCTAATTGTTGACCTGCCCGCAGGCTTTCGCCTGCTTGAACATTTGTCGGGAACGTGATATTTCCAGTAACCGCGTTACTCTCCAAGCAACATGTCCAACTGCATAACGACCTTCGATAGGGAATATTCATCAGTCGCAAGACTGTAGATCAGATAATTCCCATAGCATGTCGTTTTTGCAGTTGAGTTGTCACCCCTTCTGACATATGCATAGATGCTAAACGTAGATCGCTAGGATCGATCCAGATTCCAACCTGGGGAGCGACCTAGTTTAACATCTTTTCCACATCGGGCGGCAGCATTCCATCATGCTTGTCTAGAACATACCACTTGTGCATCTGGTTAAAAAATGCTCCATCTTGCACTGCTCATCGTCGTGAATTTCTCCACACGCCTTGCATCCAAACAGACAGTGATCGGTGGGGGTGGCCGCGTCTTTCACATTTCTTGCACTTAGTTCTTCGCCAGCAGCCCCGATCATCGTGTTTGGTCGACCCGCAGTGTGTGCACCTCTTGTAAGGCGAATCCGGGTCTGACCTGATGCCGTTTCTTGCCTTCCATTCGGCATGGCTTGACACTGTTCGGTCCTTTGCTGCAGACTGGGCGACAAAAATGTGACGGGACTGTTCCTCGTCTGACTCCAAACTAGACCAACCGCTGCTCTCCCCTTCTGATTCGGTGCTTATATCAGCCACGATCCCTCTGATCGCTCTGGCCGATCTGGTTGCAGATCTCTTCACGGGATCATCCTGCTTCTTCGATCGGGATCGGTTCGAGCCGAAAGCAACCTTCGTCCTCATACTGCGGGAGTGGCGCAACATACGTAATGTCTGCTCCACCTCTCCCACGTCCTTGAGACGCAGTAAGGTCAGCTGATCGGCCAACTCCTGATCTTCCAGCGTGCTGATAAAGTGACCCACAGGTTCTTGGTCAGCGCCGGCCGGTGAAATGGTCTCCTTGATCGGGATCCCCGCACGCATCGCAGCCAAATTAAGTCGAGGGGTACTCGATCGGCGTTTCATCACCCATTTTACTCCTGTGGTGATACCTCTGAGCAGGAGAAAAGCCGGAGTGGTAGTAGTGACCTTCAAAATCCATAAATAGCAGGTTCCAATCAGACCGGACATCCAGACTTAACTGATGGATCCAATTCTCAGCCGGTAGCTTCATAAGATCTCGGAAGATCAGACACCGTTCTTTTTTCGGCGTCTGATCACGGAGGAAGTCGGACTTCGTTCGGCTGAACCACGATCGGGCTTGCTCTTCGTCGGTATCTTTTCCTGTAAATTCCTTCAACGCAGTGGTTGCAACTAAGCGAATACTTGGGATCGCCGTCGAATTGAAGTCAAACGCCGTCGGCGAGGCTAAATTCGCCTTACGCGTCCTGCCTATGCCCGTACCACCGTAGTCACCGTCAATTTCGCTGGTCGACTCCATGTCTAAGTCGCTGCTACTTGACGATCGGCGAGGGTGGGCTAGATACTACTTGCGCTTCGCTTTAAAAACTGGTCCAACACCTTCAGACACCTTGTCCGCTGATGTTACCGACTCCATATCGACGTCCGCATAAATAGCGTCGTGTTTCCGGACCGATCGGTCTTGATTTTCGGCATAACGCTTCATAGTGGTTTTGGACGTAGCTTGCATGCTTGCTTCCGTCGTGGGAGGGGTGACTGGATCGGTCTTGGGGGGTGACGAAACCTGTGGGAGCCCCTGGGGCCCCGACTGACATGACGCCCCACCCTGCCGCACGTCCCTTTTTGTTGTTCCGTGTGCCTGGTACCGTGATCCATGGTCATCCGCTCCACACCGACCTCCAACTCGGACGAGCACTTGGAGGAAGGTGGCTACCAATACAGCGAGATATTATCAGAGAATGACTGTTTGGAAAGTTATTGCACGAGTTTTGGGGCTTCCGACGCGATTGTGGGAGTTGGGAGGCGTACCGCACCGACCAATGGCGTCAGATGGTCGTGTAGAGTCGACATAGCTTGTTTTAACTCCCGCGTATCAATTCCAAACAACTTGACAACACCATTAACGTCCCTCAACTTCATCCCAATCTCGGCTAACATCACCAAAAAGTTTTTGACCAGTTGCAGCGACCGATCGGAGTCGATCGGTTCGGTTGTAGGCCCATGTTGACGATCCGGAATTAGGGTTTTGACAGTTCGCATGACCTCATGTTTGCGAACGAATTTCTTCAACTTATAGATGTAGTACATCCTGGTCACCTCCTCGTCATCCTCAAACCCATCACCGATCGACGACTTTTCTTCCAAATCGTCATCGTCCGAGAGCATTGCGAGCCTCTGCTTGGGTTTCGTCATGGGTAATTTGGGCGGATCGGGGTAATCCGCCCCTATAGTGTTTTTCACATCATGCAATTTTACGTCGAAATACATGGGATCAGGAAGAGAATCCTGATCCCTCTCGGACTATATCAAGACTTGCTATAGTCCCTATCGGCTCCGATCGGAGCCCTGTGGGGAGGAATAAACTTGTTAATCTCGATCTAGTCCTCCACCTGGCCAGATCGATCATCGACATAATTTTCCACGACCATGACACGAGGCCATAAGCGTTCCTCGTGCCGATCGTCTCCGCCAGGAGCGGTATGGGGAGTCGTAAATTCATTAATATCGATCTGATCCTCCCCCTGACCAGATCAAACATCGCCATCCTTTCCAACAATTAGTACATAAGGCAATATGCGTTCCTTGCGTGCTCTCCAGATAGTATCCACATCAAAACTTGTAAAATCCACACTTTGCTGAATATCGCGGTGATATTCACGATCACCAAATGCTCCGGGCACGCGAACCATTGTGGTAGAGTCCAGATCAAAATCGAACACCAAAATGTCCGGAACTGAACCACCATCGTGCCCAACCGACCAACTAACGGAAGGGGTGCTCCGCGGACCTTCGCCTGGGTGCCGATCGGTCACCCGATCGGCATTACAGGACGCCGAGTCCGATTCGTCTCGTGTCTAACCTTGTGTACCCATTGGTATGGGTGGCTACACACTCGGTGGACCGTTGCTTGGTGGAGACTTTAGTGAGGATCGATATGGATGTAACACTTCCGGGGTACTGATACAAAATTCCAACGAAAGGTAATTAAAAAGGGCCGATCGGCAAACTAAGCGGAAATCTTCCTCCGAATACAATTAAATCTGGCACTAGAACGCTTGCGGCAGTGAGAAATCCAGCCAATATTAAATCCTGGCACTTGATTGCAGAGCAATGAGTAATCCAACCAATAATAAATCCTGGCAGTTGATCGCAGATCGCGAAGATTAATCCAGCCAATTCCTGGCTCTTGATCGCAGCATATCGCGATGAGTAACCCAGCCAAAATAACACGCCTCCTTTGAAAGTGGCCGAACTTGAGGGGTGAGTGAACGTAATGAGTGCTCCCTGTAGTGGGGCTTCCCGTGGAGCTCTGTACCGGCCGGGCTTAATAAGCGAGAGGGGACCTTGTTAGCCCTCCGCTCCCAATGACTCAGATCGGAGCCACTGGCGACTTACGCAACCCGATGTAATACGAACAGTGTATTTAATATCCAATTAAAATCCAATATGTAAAATATATGTAAACCGTGTGCCTTACCTCAAATCTGCGTAAAAACACTCCAAGCACACGATTGGACTAAATACTCCGTCATTTCAGCCAACCAGATCGATCCGCCTTGAAAACCGGTACACTGGTACAAACTGGTCAATAATTTTCACTTGCACTTCCCCACACAAAGATGGTTGATCAAGTATACCTATGTTTGATCGACCCCCTTATAAGACAAACACTCGCATTCTGATTCGACTGGACGACGCGCCGCAACACATATGAGCATAGATTTCACCGAGACGTTGTATGGGGCGGGACAACCTGTATACCTACGCATAATAGACAGCAAATAAGGGATAAAGATGACGCCGCGACCATGACTAATCAAAACCCAAGATTAACCAACGGATGAAAAGATGATAATGTGCTACGAGGCTCTCAATCAGTTGTACAACGAAAAATGTGGATAGCCAGATGGGACCTGAGATGCTAGACGATGCAAAAGACGAGTGTACACAAAGGGGGCGACCATTTTGACTAGGAGTTGGAAAAGCAACTAGAAATATTTCCCGAAGGGTTCCCACATACCGAAGAAGTTTGTTCGGAGATATACAAGTTGGCGACCCTGATATAAATTCGGTGGAGGAAATCGAGTCTAGGAGGGTCGCCACCTGCTGTCCGGAAAGGGAAATGCTTGCCCCCCTGCAGCGTTTGGATCAATTTGAGACACACATAATTTGGAGATTCTATATCTATTGCTAATCTTTTCCGCCAAGTTGCATCTAAGTTTCAGAAGAAGTTATCGGCCTTGATCAAGCAATTACTATCTACAACAATAAAACATCCGTCGACATCCGCTTCGGTCTTCACCTATCGTTATCGTGATCCGGATGCGTATCAATTATCGAATCGTTAATCGATTAATTCGGATGATGGATTGATTACCTGATGCCATCGGTTATCAACTTATTGGACGATTCGGACAAAGTTTTGTGGGTTTTCTCGTTAGTCATTTTTTTGGGAGGTATCAATGACAGAAAAGGCGAGGAAGAGCTGAGGATTTGTAACACCATTTGGTCTATTTAAATGGAACATGATGTCTTTTGGGTTTAATATGCACCTTAGATCAACCCGAAATTAATGTCAAGCGGCAAGGAGGAGCAGGCCAAGAATGTAGCGCCAAAGCTCAAGGCTAACACAAGAATGAGTATGGCTTCTCTCGGTGATAGTGGAGAAGGTAAGAAAGGTTTCCTCACTGGATTGAAAGGTAAGATTAGCTTTGAAAGTATAAGCCACACCGGGAAGGACGCATTCGCCAGAGGAGGAAATCCGGGTGTTGGAAACCCGTACATGCGGCAGCATAAGGTGAATCAGCATCAGAATGCATATGCAGTTCTTGGAAACATGCTAGGACAAGCGTTTGGAGTGGTTAGAACACCTTCACTTAAAGAAAAGAAGCTGCAGATAAGGCCTTCGAAGGCAAGGAAACATATAAAGGGCTGGGGTCAAGATTTCAAACCTGGAGACGTAAATGTTTAAGGCAGATAAGACTCGCGGAAGCGGCGTGTGTCTTTCTATGGACTGAATATGTAAAGGTGGACATGCTGGGTCATTATTTGGCTGGACCAGCAGAGTCGTATTACAATCGACAGGTCGAAGGGTGGTGGTGTGAAACACCAGCCCTGTGGTACGTCATGGACAAGATGCTGTCAGCTTTCAACGTACAAATCACGCATGATCAAGGTATGAAACTTTTTATGGCGAGAAAAGCTGTTGGAAGGTCATGGATGGTACGACCATTTCCTGTATTTAACAGCAACTGCAGACGATGTAGGGTCAAATTGTGAATCATTAGTGCTGAACAACGTGATTTATCACGCGCCACCGTAGATAAGGCAGATCCTCATCTTCAAGTATGATCACACAAGACCCAATTATCTCAGACAAGATGAAGAGCGTTTCAGTTCGCTGTGTAATTTAACGATAGACCACATAGAAGTTATCACGGTGAAACCGTTAATTTGGTTGCAGAAAGAAGCACGAAATCAACCAAAAAAGTGGATGTTATCTATGTGGAGAGGAAGGACAATTCAAGAAAGATTATCCAAAAAAGAAATCAAAGAAGGAATTTCGCTTAGATGATCCTAAAAGGAAGTAACAAAATGAAGAGAGACACACAGATTCTCGATAGTGGTGCAAGCATTCATCTTACACCCGATTTGAGCTGCTTAAAAGATATCGAAGTGGTATCTGGAGTATGCTATCAAGCAGACGGGTAGAAGTTACAAATAAACAAGAAATGGTCACTGTTTATTTATGTGAGGTGCGGTCAGAAGGAGAGACTGTTAAAAATAATAGATGTTTTCTATGTGGAGATCCTAACGCGACATATGTTCTCTTATGGAATCTTGAAGAAAAAGGATGCATACTCTCATATGTTAATTGAAATCGAGCGCTGATTAAGCAAGATACCGGTCAGGGTATTGCTGATATTATCATGGATAACAATGTGTTGACGATTGAGGAAAGCCTTGAGCGTCCAAGAAATAATTTTAAAGATGTGGTTATGGCAGTGGCAGACACAAATGATGCAGATTTTTTGGCTGACAGAGATGTCCAGAGTGGAACACTCATGCATTTCCACTATCTGATAGGACATCTCAATTATGACACGATGATAGATCTGTCAAGGACCCCCAGTATGGGATCAAGATAACATATTTCACGCGCAGAAATTGTGTAACATGTGCGCAAGGGAAAAAAGCCAAAATAAGCAGTCGAAGAAAAACACTGAAAAACACGCACCGATCGACAGGATTGGTGGCGTTATCTGTTCGGATCTCAACGGACCAATAACTCCAAGAGATCGCATCTGTAACAGATACTTGGTGAACTTCATTGATTACAAAAGTAATTACGTGTGAATTTTCTTGCCGAAAACAAAAGACATGGCGTCCAAGAAGTTTGAACACTTTCTAGCATTTTTGGAAAGGAAGTTCAACTGCAAGATACATGTCTTAAGGACAGGTAGAGACGCGGAGTACAAGACTGTGGATTATTTCTGCAGAAGTACTGGAATTTCACGTCAAGTGAGTGAAGCAGGTAACCAGGCCAGCAATGGCAAAGTGGAGCGCATGCATCGGACCGTAATCAATATGGCTCGATGTATGTTGTTCGTAAGCGGACTAAATCTATCCTTTTGGGGCGATGCGGCTGAATACGCTGCTACGTGTTGAACAGAACAACCACAAGCGCAAACGCCAAGAGGATGTCGCCTATGGAAGGCTTGACGGGCGTTAAGCCAAATCTTGGAGAGATCGTTGCGTTTGGTTCCCCATTTATGGTGTATAGAAACCTGGGGACCAACACGTTGGCACATCGTGCATAAGTTGGAATTATTATAGGCAAAAGTGAATAAACGAAGGCTTTTAAGTTTATCTCAAGCGCGAAAATAACGTTACTGTGACTCAACACGTGAAGATCGTGGAAACCCTTAACGAAAGGCAAAACCGGAAGCTCAAGGACACTTTTTCAGATGGTATAGACGAAAGCACTGATAACTAAGGAAGTCGAAGGTTAGACGAAGGTGCAAGAATGTCGGTGGAAGAAAAAGATGAAGACAACGACACTCTCAAGGGCCAGGAAATTAGTCACGATAGTGCGAAGAAACAAAAAACAAAGAAGAAGCCGCATTGGACAGGATACAGACACGTAACGTGGAGGTATGCAGAAAAAAGGCTGGTGAAAAAAAAGGAAGGAAAATAACAGTGACGGAGAAACAAGACAAGAGGTGAACATGGTGATTGAAGGCGATCCGACAAGTTACAAGGATGCAATCAGCTGTCAAGGCAGCAAGAAATGGATGGAGGCGATGCAAGAAGAAATTAACGCGCTGGAAAACATCCACGTGTGGGATATCGTCGAGAAACCCATTGATGTGATAATGTTGCACACCAAGTGGGTGTTTAAAACCAAGACCGATGCAAACGGTGACCTTAGAAAGGTACAAGGCAAGATTGGTGGCCTGCGGAAACGAACAGCTTTTCGGGGTCGACTACGAGCTAAAGTTTGCTGCAGTTATGGAAATGACGACAGTGAAATTCATATTGGGACTCGCACGAAAATGGAATGTAAATGCAATACACGGCGACATTCCTAACGCGTATGTTAAAGCGTTAGAAGACGAGCACGAAATATACCTTTACGTTCCAAGTGGAATGGAGATAAGTAAAGACAAATTAAGTGAATTGCAAGTTGAAAACTCACGGAAAGTGGTGTTACAGCTAAAGAAGACTCTCTATGGCTAGAAACAATCAGGGAGGCAATGAAATTGCCTATTACACGGAAAATTAACGGAGTATGGATACAACCAGAGTCAATCACGGATGTGTGTTTATACTTCAAGAAAGTTAATGAAGTGACAGTGGTAGTAGGAGTTTACGTTGACGGTTTACTGGTCACCGTAACAAATGTGGACTGCGTGCAAAATTTCTTCGATGATATGAAGGAATTGAAGATTAAAAATCTCGGGAAGGTTTCAAAATTTTCACGATCACTTTCACGATGAAAGTGATGCATATTACCTGGATCAAGTGGTCATGATAAACAACCTACTGGTGACGCATCACATGGAAAATGCAAATGGGGTCAAGGTTCTAATTGGAGAAGATTAAGAAAATGAAGCTATCAAGGAGCAAGAACGGCTAAAAAATGATGATTGCAGCGGACAGCCGGAAATTAAAAGCTTTCAATCGCTGACCGGATGTTTGCTATGGATAACAAGCTGCATAAGACCAGATATCGTTTTCGCGGTGCATAAAGCTACGCACAGAGCGCACTCACCAACAATGTTTGATTGGATGTCGGCCAAGAGAACTTTGAGATTTCTGAAGGCGACATCAATTATCAAATTAGGAATGGAAATTGACAAGAAACAGAAAGATGACGATCGGAACGAAGTAACGCTAAAAGGATATTGTGACGCTGATTTCGGCGGGTTAAAGACTGACAGAAAGTCGACCAGTGGAGGACTACTGATCATGGATGGAATTTATAGTTCACTGGATATGTTCACTGGATATGTAAAAGACAGTCGTGCGTGTCTTTATCTACGATGGAAGCTGAGATTTACGCAGCTTCAGTGGTTGAGTGTGAGCTAATTGAATTGAAAGAAATGGCAATGGAAATAGGGCTACGAGTGAAGCTGCCTAAAAATTGAAATGCGACAATCAAGCTGCAATCAAGATGATCAATGGAGATAGCAAGACATCAAGAACAAAACATATCAACGTGCGAGTAAAATTTTTGGTTTCAAAGGGCCGAGATGGATTGATTCAAATGGATTACGAACCGACTGGAACTATGCTTGCGGATATTTTTGTGGTGAAGCGAACTCTAGAATTCTGGTCGCTTCCGTCCAGCAGCAGACCGATCGGCTTATCGGCGATCGGATTGGTGAAAATCCCGGAGGCTTTTAAGCCTATCATGTGCAAGAGGTGTCAAGAACACGGATTTTGGTAAGTCACATGAGATTTCGTGTACTTACATATTTTCATGTGTGTACATATTGGGAACCGTGGGTAGGTTAGTTTTGGTTTTGCTTGGTTTTGGTTTTACCGTTTAGGCCTCACTTAAACTCAACAAGAAGTCGATAGATTTTTCGCTTCGTACATCAGTCGCCCCTGCACGCCGCAGAGTGTTTGGGAGCGGAGGGTCAAATAATCCCCTCCAGATCATTATACCGGTCCGGGACGCGTTGCGGACGCACTTGGCTCGCCGGAAGTCCCTCGAGGGGAGTACACTTTGGTCGGCTTCTCAAGTTCAAGTTACGCACGTTTGGAACGTGTTATTAAGTCTTTTGGATTGTTACGTGGAGATATCGTTCGTGGAGTATATCACGTTCTCATTTGGATCTCCCTATTGGATAACTGGAGTTTATTCCTCATATTGTTTGGGCTCTACGATCGGTTGAGCGATCTGCCCTTTGGAGTATACTCACTCCAAGTATAACTGGTCTACCCGTACCCAGGGTGAAGAGTTCCGCCCGGGGTACACTACCCAGCACGGTCCCCCACATTAAGACCACAAGTCGATTCCCATCACCGATCCACAGAGTGTGTTACCAGCCCATTCCATCGGGTACACAAGGTGAGATGAAGAACAAATCGGACCAGGCGTCCTGTGTTGATGATCGGTCGTCTGCCAGCAGCGGACGATCAGATCGGATCGAAGGCGAAGGTTCGCGGGTACACCCCCCCCGTAAGTTGGAAGGCCGGGCACGATGCTGGTCAGGTTCTCGACACTACGGTGTTCGATTTTGAACTTTACCCCACCACATTTTTACAAAAGGGATGGGTCCTGGAAAACTGAGACGTATGCAAGAAGGACTAGGTTTGATGTCGACGGAGAAGACGTAAGCTGATTTCACCGGAAATTTGAGAAAGATTGTTAAAAGTATGCGCATTTGCTGTAACATTACGCGTCGGACGAAATGGATTATTGCGAAGTTTCGATGAAAGGGCAGTAATTAACTTATGTTAGGTACACCAACTTTCATATATGTATATTATTAGTTTAAATTTAATCTTAATGCTAATATAATCACTTTGATTCTTAATTCTAAGTACACAAGTACACAAGTGGCAATCAGTACGGTTGAACTTCGACCGGAAGTTGTGCATCTCGTGGAGTGTGGAAATAGTTTCGGTATCGTTTCGTTTGTGTGGAAATATAAGTGGAGTTAGAGTGGAATATAAAGCTTGTCACGTTTTATCACTACGTTTACACTGTCCTACTTCGTTTCATTGTGGAATTTCACGCAAAAGTACGCTATTTATACTTGGAATGTGCACGCATTGGTACCTAGTTACGAATAGGAGTGACGACGACACTCCTGTCTTTCTCATTGCATGGCTTTCAGTCGCCTTTCTAGGAACTGCTCGAACGATTAAAATCTTCATGTCCACATCTTTGAGTTTGTTATCTCAGCAATCCATATTTCACTGAAATAATATGACAAATGAAACAACTTTTATTACCACCCGTGTAGCCGGTGAGTATACGCACGGTGCGGCTAGCGCACAGGGGAAGACTTTCCTTAAGCGGCGATGTGCCGCTGCTTAGCCGATACGCCCTTGTAAAAGGGCTTAGTAAGAGATTTATCTCTTACTCGGGGCCAAGATTTCCCTTGGTTTACTTGTTAGACTTAACTAACGCCTTGTAACAAGGCTTCCATTAGAAAGGGAGTAGCTAAAGGAGGTATTCCTTTTGGCTACAAACACTCACAGCACGCGTGACCGGTCGAGGTCGTGCGTCTAGCTGGATTGGCGTGTTTTGTAAACTGAATGTATATTTAATATGTAATTAGCCTAAATTAATTTAAACTAATGTAAAATATATGTAATACTAAGTAGAACTTACTAAATTCGTACCTAGCCAAAATGTAGTGTATACCACCTGTGTACTAACACGTGGCTGGCTGCCACGCCTCTGTGGTGAAGTCGATTCAAGAATTTTAGTCACTTGTGGCAACGGCACGCCGATAAGCTTATCAGCATTCGGATTGGTGGATAACAAGGAGGCTTTTAAGCCTATCATGTGCAAGAAGTGTCAATAACGCAGATTTTGGTAGGTCACATGATATTGCGTGTACTTACATATTTCATGTTTGTACATATTGGAGACCGTAGGGAGATAGGATTGGTAAGTTTTGGTTTTTCCTTCTAAGAGTCTTTTGGTTTTTCCGTCTTTCTTGGTCGTTAACACCTCAACAAGGAAGTCGTTCGCATCTTTGCACAGTACATCATTCGCCTCCGCACGCCGCGGAGTGTTTGGAAGCAGAGGGTCGAGTAATTCCCTCTAGCTCATTATACCCGGAGGGGACGTGTTACAGACGCACTTGGCCCGCCGGAAGTCCCTCGACGAGAGTACGCATTGTCGGCTTCGCAAGCCTAAATTACACACGTTTGGAACGTGTAAACAAGGTTTTGGATTGTTACGTGGAGATATCGTTCGTGGAGTTTGTCACGTTCTCGTTGGGTCTCCATATTGGAATATTGGACTTTTCTTCATACATTGGTTGGGATCTACGATCGGTTAAACGATCTTCCCTTTGGAGTACACTTACTCTAAGTATAATTGGTCTGCCCGTACCCAGGGTGAAGAGTTCCGCCCAGGGTACACTACCCAGGACGGTCTCGCATTTTAGACGAAAATCAATTCACAGCGACGATCCACCAAGTGTGCAACCAGGCCATTCCATCGGTTACACAAGGTGAGATGGAGACGCAAAAATCGGACCAGGCGTCCTATGCTGATGATCGGTCGTCTGCTAGCAGCGGACGATGATATCGGATCGTAGGCGAAGGTTCGCGCGCCCCCCCCGGTAATTGGAAGGCTGCACACGATGGTGGTCAGGTTCTCGACACTACGGTGTTCGATTTTGAACTTGACTCCACCACACCTCCACCAAGGGCTCCTGTCCTGATTTGTTAAAATAACCAATAAGTCCAAACCTTTCGGACAGGTCAATACTGACCTCAACCGTAGTATACTAATGTACACAACATAACCAAATGTAACCAAATGTAACCCTGTTACAACCCGGGACCCGCTAATCACAAATTTAAAGAAACTTATCGCTTTTAGGCCAATTTCCTTGGACTCATAACCTGTACGAAGAATTCTGCATCCATGTAATGTCGTAAAGCGTACTATAATTGGGTTCTATAACGGACGGGCCTTATTATAGGGCCTAATTATTGGGCCTAATTATTGGGCCTAATTTAGGGGGCCGATTACGGACAAAAATCGGGTACGTAATCGTATACGATTGTGTGTTCCACGGCGTATACAGTTGCGTGTACAACCGTGGTGCACATATTCGGGACATAGACAGGGCATAGGAAGATGGGACGATTACGTACAGGTACTCAGCGAACACCGACGAACAGCGACGGACGACGAATAAATCAGGTCGACTGGTCGACGGAGGACGCTGGAACGGGTAGTTATGATTGGTGGATATTAGGTAATTGGTAGTTCTAAAGATATAAGCAATAATAAAGTTTTCATTTTGCGTCCAAAAAATAAGGACACCTCCGGGACGGCAACTAGCGCCTTCCTTTAGTTAATAAACACCTCTTCTTCCCGGGAGGGAGCACTTTGTGCAATTTTGGCCCACCGGCAGACGTAGAGTGTTGGGAACTCACCCCGCAACTCCGCCCGCTGTGTCAGCGGTTCTCCAGTAAATGTTTTTTGGTTTTGAGAGTGTGATTGAGCAGTGCTCTCACCTCTCCACGTTTGGTTCGCGTTTGGCCCCTAGAGTTCGGCTGCTGTAAGCGCCCTACGGAACTCTAGGTGGATTAAGTGAAATTTACCCCCCCCTCGTAGGTCAAGGCTAGGAAATAGATATTTGGGTGTTCCTTTAGCTGTCGAAGACTCCAGAGGCTCCGTCATCAGGAAGTGAAGACTTCCACTGCCTAATCAAGTACCCCCTTCTCCGATCAACACCTGATCGACACTCTGCAACTCGTGACCCGCGATCAACAACTCGCAGATCGCACCAACTTATACCTTAGCTACTTTTGGCACCTGATCAAGTCTGATCTCAGCTGATCAACTACTTTTGGTGCCTGATCAAGTCTGATCTCAGCTGACCAACTACTTTTGGTGCCTGATCAAGCCTGATCAAGTCTGATCACAGCTGATCAACGACTTTCGGTGCCTGCCCAAGCCTGATCACTGCTGATCAAGCCTGTTGCACCTGATTCGAGCTCGATTATACCGCATCACGTCTGATCAGCACCTCGATCAACTCATTACAAGTTCCCCAATCTTGCATCAAGGAATTGCCGTGTTTATATCCCCGCCACCTGGAGAGCGACCCACGCCTATGCCGTCGGGTACACAAGGTGAGCGGAAACACAAGCAGTCAAGGACAACCGGAAGACCACCTTCGTTAGTCGGCAGTCCGTTCGCCGTGGTACCGCCTGATCAAGCGTCAAAAACTTTGATCGGCCGCTCCACAACAATGGTGCGCGTGCCCGGATCTTTGGTCGACGCGGGATATCACCGCGATTCTACGCAAGATGGCGCTGATGTGGAAGTGAAAACGGAAGCGTAAGTGAAGATAAAGGTGGAAAGGAGGAGGAGGTTGTGACGATGGAAGGCAGTTCGCCGTCGTCATGCCTGAAGAAGAAAGGAAATGCTGATCATCAGGACGTGGGGAGGAATCTTGATGAAATAAAGGAAGAGAAGCCTCAACCTCCTCCCGAGGCTCCTTCGGGAGCCCATGCGGAACATAACGCAAGTTATGATCCGCCAAAAGTATGTGTGTATAATGATCCGGATTGTGATCCGGTGGCAAAGTATTACAAGACCGACCAGCCGAAGGTGTTGATGAAGGCGCCTGAGTTGGAGAGCGACGAAAGTCGATCAAGTACACCACCAACGGAAGCTGATCTGGTGAGGACGTTTTACCGAAAGGTTTATAAAGGAAAACTGGAAGATTCTTATTGACGAATTCGATCATGAGCCTACTTGGGGTCATGATCAGCGGTAAGCGGAACGGACCGGCCGATCAGCCAGTTACGGATTGGAGGGACAAGCTCACGATCGTACTGAGGCTAACACGCCTGATCAAGCAGGAAGGTCTGACGACAGGCGCCTACGATGCTGAAGAGTTGTTTGATCAGGATCCAGAAGATCTGTCAGAAGCCACCCAGCAGTTGTTTCATCTATTGATACCTATCGTGGGCCAAACTACTAAGGCGGATCCCTCACACTCCCCGCTGAAGATTGAAGCAGGTCCGTCAAATAACGCAGCAGAACACACGGGATCATCGTGCTACGAATCTGCCCCTTCTGAAGGCGATGAATTTGAAGCGGAGTCGAGTAGTGCCGAGAGTATAGAGCCCAAGATCACTAGGATGACAGTTTGCCAGAAGGATAAATCCAATTTTTCGGCTATCAAGATGGAACCTAAATCGATCAAAGCAGAAGATGATCAAGTATCGCAAAGTACACAGCTGCAGACATTCTTTGATAAGGCTATGGAGAAGTTTCTGGCTGAAGAAAGACGCAAGCTGACACCTGGAGTCGTCATCGGGAAAAACCGCCATCTAAAGACAGGAAGAGCTGCGTGGATTAAGGACGTTTACATAGAATCTGTGCATTCACTTCGTCAGCAGTACTCGAAGCCAGAAAGATCGGCAACGGTCAAGGACGTTGACATGGAATCAGTATATTCGTTCCATGATCAACGATCCCAGAGCGAGTATATCGACCCAGATGAGCCGATTACACTACCACGACTATCCACCGTTGCGTCCGCACACACTGGGATGCTTGATCAACAGACGATCCCCAGGATTCGAATGTCTGCGATCAGTGATCTAAAAGAATTTTCGGGAAATGTAGGGGACGAAGATCAAGCGCGGAATTGGATTAGTCGCCTCAAGTCAGCATTTATGCGGGATCAATATTCTGATCATGAAAATTGTTTGATCCTGGGAGACATGCTAAAGGGCCCTGCACGCAATTGGCATCGCCAGCTGAGTAGAGCTACCCGATCAAGTTGGAAAAGTCTCGTGGATGAGTTTGAAGTTCAATACTGTGGAAGTGGTCAATCGGCATACCGCCAGTATTATTACACGAAGCAGCGATCAGATGAAACTTCCATTGAGTATCTACACCGGTTGAATGTGGCGGGACTGCGAGCCAAGTTGCCGATCATGGATGGATCGCCTACGACTTTACGTGAACATGTACAACATTTCTTGGATACATTGGCCAATCGCGAGCTCGCTGATCAACTGGCGCTTTTGCGGTTGGACACCGCGGCAGACCTGGAAGAGACATTGCGGTCGTATGCAATAGGTGGTACCAGACAACAGCGGCCGTAGGTACCAGCCGATTCCGCCAGAAATTCGGCGATGATCGGGCACCTGCCCCAGCGCGAAATCCCAAGGCAGTACGCGCGATCAAGGTGTCGTCTAGGAGTGAAGAATAAAGTGCCGAAGATAGTGGAAGCGATGGAGATCAGCGCCGTTACATGATTGCTGCTATACGCGACCAACCAGGGGCGCTCGATCAGCCTGGTGAGTCCCGGTCGGGTAATCGAAGTGATTCAAGTGCAGTCGATCAAGTGGCGGTGAAGAAATGCAGTCATTGTGGGTCGATCAGGCACGATAATGTTCGTTGCTGTAAGCGCCTGACCTGTCTCAAGTGTGGCAATAAGGGACATCCGACCGATCATTGTTTGTACGTCTGTCGAGCATGCGGCGAAGTTCATGATGCGGGCAAGTGCCCTATGGAAGAGTTTTACAACCGCATCCGCCAGTGGTACAATCCCACCAAGCATGCTGGAATTCTGCCCAAGGAAGCTGAAGATTTGTTAAACTAGGACGCTCACCAGGTTGGAATCCGGTACGAGACGAGCGTTCTGGTTTGTGTATTTTTGCATATGTGGATAAGAAGAGGGCTGATCAAGCAGCAGAAAGAGATAATGATAAATGTGATCAGCCTGATTTACCACGCTTGGCTAATTAGCATATCGATGAATTTTCTCGGTCCCCGGTGATCATGGAGGTTGATCTACTTCCAGGTGAATCGCGCGGGTATCGGAAATTCCACTCGCCAAAGAAATGGTTTAAACAAGCCAAGGCGAGTGGTAAAATAAATAACGAACGTGCCACGCTATTTTTTGATTCTGGTGCTGAAGTGTTGATCATCGACTCAACCTTTGCTTGTAAGGTGAGTTGTCATATCGATTACGAGTCAAACTCAAGAATGTGTCGGCATTGGAGAGAGTGCATACCTCAGGGAAGGGCGCACTAAAATCAAGATTACGTTAGCAGGCTCGTTGGTTTATTATTTCCATGCATGGGTGGGCAAACTTGTCGGTCAAGATGCTATATTGAGTATGGATTTTATGCTAACAGCTGGTGTTCGATAAGACGTCGCCCATGGTGCACTAAGTTTGCCTGATGAGGTGATCATCCTATTAGAATGACGTCGACAGTTGTACGGATCAAGCTTGATCAGTACGAACAGATCCTAGTAGGTCGATATGCTGAGGTCCGGATTCGTGATCAGCGATCTCGAAAGTTTTGGATTACTCGTTGAAGAGATTGGGTCCCCACCATCACTAGGGGCGTGGGTAATTTACGATATCTGCGTGTTACGAACGTCGTTGATCATCCGATCATTGTGCAAGACTATACGATTTTAGGTATCTGGATGAACAAAGATGACGTACCCCGTCGCCCTGGATTTGTTTCGATAGGGTCTAATCGCTACAAGGAGTGGCAAAATCTCGCGTATCAAGCGTCTACCGATTCTGTGGGTGACGATCAAGAGAGTGTTGATCAAGGTCCCTTAGTCGAGAAGAGGGAGTACCCCACCCCTCGAGGTATTTTAGTACGTCCTACGGACCCTATAGTCACAACTGTGGCACTGGTAACCGGAGGTTCGCAAAAGGTGCACGAGGTGCAAGCGCGGTGCAATCAGGAGCCGGAGATGAAAGGTCCGACCCCGGATCACGGAGTTGAACAACCTACTGCAAGATATACGTCTATTCAAGACACGCGCGATCACCCTGTATCAGCCGATCCTAGCGAAGTTGGTGTAATCCCTATCGATGATCAAGTTTGTTACCATGAAGGAAGGTGGAGATTTGTATGTGGAAGAACTGGAGAAGCAGCTTGCTACGTTGCCCGAAGTATCTGCAAGCACCGAAGAAGTAACTAGGGACGATTAGCTAGTCGGATACACCTTGGTCAACACGCGAGAAGAAATTAATCAGCTTCGCGATATAATTTGGGCGAAGAAACATCTGTTGATCGGAAAGGGGAACGCACTACCTCCTGCTGCACGTGGAGTTGTTTGTGATATCCATGTAGGCAATGCTCTCCCGATAGCCCAAAGTGTCGTAAGGTGTCTCCACAATTTCGCGAGAAGTTATCGGCTTTGATCAAAAGGGCTATTGGCTACTAAGATCGTTCCGCCGTTTACGTCACCCTGGACATTATCTATAGTGATCATCGTGAAAAAGAATGGGGTTGATATTCGTCTATGTATCGACTATCGCGCGGTGAATCAACTCACGCTCCTGATGATATATCCAATGCCCCTGATCTCTGATCTACTCGAAGATTTGGATAAAGCGCTATGGTTTTGCTCTTTGGATATGGCGAGCGGTTTTTGGGTCGTATCTATGACCGATCGAGCGCGTCATATTTCGGCGTTTGTCACTCCGTTTGGATTATTCGAATGGAATAGGATGCCGTTTGGCCTAAAGAATGCTCCGAAAATCTACCAGCGGCTGATTGATAACGCATTATATGGGTATCTCAAGGTTAAGGACGGTGCTGACGAATCGGATGATGTATTTACGGTGGGAGAGACCGACCAAACACCGGGCCCGTCTGTACTGCAGCGGCGATCATATATCGATGGTATTTTGATCCCTGCACCTACCTGGACTACCCTGTGTGACAAGGTGCATCTTTTGTTGGAGAAGTGCGATCAATGGAATTTATCGATCAGCGTGGCCAAATCGTACTGGGGACGAAACGAAGTTCCATATTTAGGTCATCATGTCTCTAGCCGAGGTTTGGAAACAAATACGAAAAATTTGGATGATCTGATTGATTTGCCTTTCTCTGGCACATTACGGGCCATGCAATCGTTTTTGGGAAGATTGAACTACTACCGTAGGTTTATCGAAGATTTCGCGATCTATGCCGCTGTGCTCTACGAATTAAGGGAAATGGATTATCATGAGTTAAAGAGCCGATCGTTGAGCAAGGAGAATATGCATCAGGAAGGTGATCGATTAATCAGAGCAAAAGTTGCATTCAGCATGCTGAAGGCGAAGATTGCGTCAGCTCCAACCCTGCGCCACTTTGATCAGAACAAAACGCCAGTGGTCGTGGTTTACGCCAGAAAGTGGGCGGTATCCGCCGCGCTGGTACAAGAACATGATCAAGTGTATTATCCCGTGGCATTCGCCAGCCGAACGTTGAAGAACTGTGAGCTGAATTACATCCCCGTCGAAAAGGAAGTTCTGGCGCTTCTACGGGTTTTGGATGTTTACTTCACGATGCTGGTCGGAAAGACGATCACTGTCTTGTCGCGTTTATCCACGCTGAAATGGTTACTAACATCCAACGGGATGGACGGACGATTGGGCAGATGGGCTGTGATATTACCACAATGGGACCTCGAGATCAAGAAATGTGTACAGGGAGAAGAGGAGGTACTGGGGGCGTTAGCTGCAAGTATCACTCCTCACACCGAAATCGATGAAGCACTGATTGCGATCGCACCGAAAAAGCAACCGCGGCAGATGATTGAAGTACCACATCCTAAGGTCGGAAAAGGCGAAGAACTCTACGTGATTAGTTTCGATGGATCTGTAAGTGTCAAGCGACGTGTAGGTGCGTTCACGCTATCGTATGGAAATTACCGGAGTGAAAGATTATGACCACGGTAGCCGATCATGCACCTAATATCACGGTGAACGAAGCGGAATACCATGGATTGCTTTTAAGTTTGGACCTACTGTCGAGATACCCCAAAGTAAGGATGACCGTTTGTGGAGACTCGAATTTAGTAATCCAGCAAATGCGCGGCGAAATAGAGTGTAAAGCTCCGCGATTGCAAGTGTTGCAACAGCGTGATTTTAATCTCCTTCGCGAATGGTCGGATCATGATCTAGTTCATGTCAAAAGAGAGTGGAATAAGAGTGCAGATCACATCACCACTAGGGCTATGCAAGGTGGAACAAGATTTGAGATCGATGACGTGAAACAGCTGGAGGAATTGATCGATCTCAACAGGTTGCCGGAAGTGATCACGTGGAATGAAGATCCCACTGCCCCGAAAGTACTAGTGATGACACGATCACGTAACCTACATCAGCTGCGACCGTCAACGTGGCCCGATATACCTATAGCCGGGATAAGGGTGGAACGGGTGAGAAAGGCACAGGATGAAGAGAAATGGATTCATGATTTGCGAAGTTATCTGTATGGTGACGTCTCATAATTGAGCGCAGATGAGGTTAAGGACTGCACGAAAATTGCTGACAACTACGATGTCGATGAACAAGGATTGCTGATTTACTGTGGAAACATGGCTAAAAGAAAAGCCAACGATGACAAAGATGATCAAGACGATCGGCAACTTTCGATTAAGCTGGTCTTACCCGAGACCCTACATGCAGATGTCCTCCACCACTATCATGTGAGCTTGGAAGGAGGACACCAAGGCATAGGGCGTACATATCAGCGGATCAGACGATACTTCCATTGGCGTGGTCTATTCCGAAGCGTACAAAGGTTTGTCGGACAATGCGTAGATTGCGAGACGGGTAAGGGCAAGCCTACGATCAAGGGCATGTCGCCGGGGAATATCGAGGCTACGTACCCATTCCAAGTGATAGCCATGGATCATATACCGTCACTACCCCGATCGACGGATAGACATACTGAACTGCTGATTTGGACGGATCTGTTCACGGGTATGGTGATCGCGAAAGCTGGATCGTCTCGAACAGCGCAGAAAGTAGCCGAAAATTATGAAGAGTGTGTGTTTTGACGATTCGTGGATAGCGAAGTGATCCGGCACGATCGTGAACCAGTTTTATGTCGGAAGTATTCCGCGCGTTCACCAAAATCGTGGGACAACGTCATAGTGCCACTATGGCATACCGTCCACAGGCGAATGGCAAAGCGGAGAGGACGGTGCAGACGATTACGCGGGCAATCAAGATGTATGTAGCAGATTCCAGCCTGAAAGATTGGAGCTTGTATGCAGAGCGGCTGGTATTCACGCTGAACTCGACCCCCGGTCGCATTCGTGGTGAAACACCATTTTATTTGGCGTATGGGTGGGACCCACGATCATCGCTGGAATCGACATTGCAACTGGGTGGAATTCGGCGTAAAGACCGGGATGCTCGCCGGTGGAGATATAAGCTACAAAATGACTATCGTTACGCCCGTGTTAAAGTGAGCGCTCGATTGCATCAAGCGATGGCTTAGCAAGCTGAGAAGTACAATGATCAAGTGACACCACACAAGATCGAAGCTGGATCAAGGTTCTGGTTATACCTTGATCTGGTGAAAGAAGGGTTCGCGAAGAAACTGGAGCACATGTGGCATGGACCTTTCAGAGTCGATGAGATAATCGGTATCATGCGGCGAGACTGGTTACAGCAGGCACCGCCTATCGTATGTTCCCAGTAGTGCACCTGTCCAAGTTGAAATTGGTCAAGGAATTTCCAGATCGCCCTACTAATACACTAACAGCTGGGATAGAGGATCGTTTTGACTTCGATGAAGCTTTGTTACCTGAACACAGCTGGGAAAGGACGCTAGATACAGATGAATTTGAAGTTGATCACCGATGTATGATCAGGTAGAAAGACTATATATAGAAGAACGTTACGCGAATATCAAGTTAACTGGAAAGGTTATGCTGAGTCGTCGTGGGTAGACGAGGCAGACCTGAACTGAGATGCTCTGATCAAGGACTTCGAGAGGAGAAGGATCAACAGACATCGGTTTGACGTGATGCAAGTGGACGAAGAGTCCAACTAATGTGTGATCGGCGGACTGGTCATGAATTACGATCGAAGAATTACCGACTGAAGAAAAATGATTGATGAAACTCACAATTGAGGAAGAAGTGATAAATGACTTGAGGTAATGTGCTTACGATGGATATTGCGAGACAAGGTGATGGAGTAACGAAAGATAAGAATACGGAATACCGGTTAATATCATGCATTGGAAAGTAAATAAGCACAGTGGAAATGGCATGATCAAGATTGCTTATTGACTAAAGACGATACGATCAACCAATTAACTAGACCCGAAGAAATTGCGACGAATACGAGGGATTTTACGGCCAGGGTGGATTTCGGGAGAGGAACGATATTGAAACCGCCAAGGTTCAAAGGTATCAACCTCCTTCAACGCGTCTACTAGGGTCCGGGTTGGAGGGTCCGAAAGGAACCCAGGGTACCACGCCCCATCGTCGGCCGGGACATACATCAAAGGACGGTTGCGAGCACAATCGGTGATCGACGGGTCCAAGAAAATGTCGAGATCACATCTTCCGTCGATCATCCCCCGCAGGACGAAATCCACAACCCTCTTCCAGGTCTCTCCGGCACGACTTCTGCGTTGGCGACGACCGTTGTAGTATTCCCGGAAGAAGTCATCCGTCTCGCGAAGGCCTTTCGCGATAGGGAGGTAATGTGTCGACTCCCAGATCGCCAGCGCGTGATGTTCGAGAAACGACCGGTACTTTGTCTCGAAGTCGGCGAACCAGCCGACTGAGCGAAAAGAAAGGGGCGGCAACATGGTTGTGAAAATGCTCCAAGGGCATTGAGAATACAGTAGCTCCACTTCCGGCTGGGTGATCAAATGACTGGACCATGAATCAGCCGGATGGGCGTGCACGGCAGCCGGGAACAACCATCCTGCGGGGCGGGTCAAGTAGTCAAAGACCTCTTGGGCCGTGACGCCATGCAGATCAAACCCACCAAGTTGATCCGGAGTCCACGGCAGGATGTCGGCGTCACTGGCATCATCAGACACCGCGATTAACGTCTGGAAATCACCCGTACGCGGAAACAGAGACCCGGCAGTGACTTGATCAGGTAGATCCTCGCTCCGCACTCTCTAATTGTAGGAGTGGAAGTAATAGAAGCAATCGGGCCAGGAGATCCGCCTTCATCGTCCTGATCAGGACTTGGGGGGTCATAGTCTTCCGTCTTCGCCTCCGAAATAGGAGAAAGGAGGCGTGGCCGCTTCAACCTAGTGGAGGATCGGGAATGCTGAGTACTCCTTTTAGGCGAAGGGGCGGCGCGGCTGATCTAGCGTCAGGAGAATCAGTAAGGCCAGCTGGAGGAGTTGATTGAGCAGAACCCGCCGAAGAGGTGCGGATAACTGGTGTGATCTGCATCCGAAATGACATACCAGCCAACTGAGACTGGATATTCGAGTGAAACGAGCGCAACTGAGTGACTTCTCCCTGAACCTCCTGCAGTTGATGGCGAAACGTGTCGCGTTCTACGGAAACTTGATCGAAGCGGCATTGCGTGGCGGAATGTTCGTTCTCCAGCTGAGAATATGCGGCGTGCAGATCGTCCAGCTGAGTTTGTAGGGCCGACACTCCCGCAACCCGGTCGGATAGTTCCTGCGTATGGCCACGATGGCAGTATACTCGTCCATCTTCATGGAATTGGACTTGCTCTTCCTTCGGAGGCGACTGTATTGGCGTTTGCGCCGTTTAATCTCGGAGGCGAGCTTGAGCGCCTCTTTGAACAAGCGCTGATTCCCAGAAGCAGCCCGATGGTATTCTTCTTGTAACTTGGCTATGCGCTGCTGAAGTTGATCCAGCTCCTGCGCTTGATCAGCGATGGTGTCTTCATGCACCGATCGCAGATAAATATCACGGGCATGACGGCCTTCCAGATCCCGGATCTTTGCGCGCTGATCGACCATGAGTTTTTCTTGATCGACCATAGCGCTTTCGACGGTCTTCAACTTAGTATGGAGATCATTGACTGCGGTGTCGACGAAATCACGCAATGGCTTGAGCTGTTTGAAGGCGTCCCGCTTGATCACAATATCTCGGTCCACCACGTCGCGTTTGGCACGAGCGAGCCGCTACCGAAGCATCATGACAGTGTCTTCACTCATCGCGAGCGAGTCGGATAACGTGGCGATCTGATCATCACGCGCGTGTAGAGCCTCTTGCAAGCTGTAAGCCTGATTGATAGCAGCGATCGCCTGATCAGCTGCGGACCGATCCAGGGCAGGAGTGTCGGTGGTGTTTGCCGGGGTGCCGTCCGTTATCGCTTGCATGATGGAAATGCAGGAATGCCTGATCAAGACAGCTTGATCGCAGATGACACGCTTGGTGAAGGGTGAACGTTGGATCGCGAGGGGCGTACCACTAACGGTAACAGCCTGACAGAACGGTACCTGATCGGCGGGAGAAGGGGCAGGCAGATGGATGTGTGATTATCACCTGGCCGATGACTTCATGGTGGACAAGCCGACCAACGGTAGCATGATCCACGATATCCAACGGCATGATCGACCCTCACCCCAACCGCTGTACGGATGGGACGAGGATCAGGGTCGGCTGTCGTAAAGAGTGCTATAATTGGGCCCTATAACGGGCCTTATTATAGGGCCTTATTATAGGGCATAATTATTGGGCCTAATTTAGGGGGGCCGATTACGGACAAAAATCGGGTACGTAATCGTATACGATTGTGGGTACCACGGCGTATACAGTTGCGTGTACGACCGTGGTGCACATAGTCGGGACATAGACAGGGCATAGGAAGATGGGACGATTACGTACAGGTACTCAGAGAACAACGACGAGCAGCGACGGACGACGGATAAATCAGGTCGACTGGTCGACGGAGGACGCTGGAAAGGGTAGTTCTGATTGGTGGTGTGGTGGATTCAAGTTCGAAATCGAATACATTTGTATCGACAACCTGACCAACATCATCGTGCCCAGCCTTCCAACTTACGGGGGGGGGGGTACCCCGCGGACCTCCACTCGAAATCTGGTCCGATCGTCCGCTGCTGGCAGACGACCGGTCATCATCCAAAGACACTTGGTCCGATTCACTTAAGTTCATCTCACCTTGTGTACCCGATGGAATGGGCTAGTTACACACTCGGTGGATCGGGGTCGCAGATCGATCTGATTCTGTCTTGAATATCGGAGACCGTGCTGGCTAGGTGTACCTAGGGTGGAACTCTTCACCCCAGGTACTTACAGACCAGAAACACTTCCAAAAGATATATTCCAATAGGTCGATCGTCCAAACGATCTAGACCTGACCAATACGAAATAATAGAGGGTAGACCAATCAACCGGTCTAGCCCCTAACCAATATGAGAGAAGACCAAAACCGGTCTAAACTCCAACCAATGTTACAATAAGACAATATGTCCACGTAAAGACCCAATATGCCCGTGAAACTCCACAAACGATATCTCCACGTAAAGACCAATCCAGTGATTAGCACATTCCAAACGTACTTGAGTCAAAGTGTCGAGATCGCCAAATCGTACTCCCGTCGAGGGACTTCCGGTGGACAAAGTTCGCGTGCGGCGCGTCCAGACCGGGTATAATAGGCGAGAGGGGATAATTCAACCCTCTTCCCCCAAACACTCCGCGGCGGGCGGAGGCGACTAGTGTACGTGAAAAGAATAACGGCGTCCCCTTGCTGCGGTGTAGACCAAGACCAGAAGAGGTTTTTGCCACCTATTCCTAGACCAAAACCTTTACTTGGAAAAATCCGTAACCAAAAGACTCTTACTTGGAAAAACCACAACCAAAAGACTTCTACTTGGAAAAATCGCAACTAACCAATTATACTACCTCCCTATTGTCCCTAATAGACCAACACAAAATTATGTAAAATACCCAATGCCAGGTGACTCACCAAAACTTGCGTTCTTGACACTCCTTGAATCTGATAGGCTAAAAAGCTCCCTTGTTTGGACCAATCCGAAATTCGACCAACTGCCTTAACCAAAAGTGACCAAATTTGTGGTACACTTCACCACAGTGGATATTAGGTAATTGGTAGTTCTTAAGATATAAGCAATAATAAAGTTTTCATTTTGCGTCCAAAAAATAAGGACACCTCCGGGACGGCAACTAGCGCCTCCCTTTTGTTAATAAACACCTCTACGTCCCGGGTGGGAGCACTTTGTGCAATTTTGGCCCACCGGCAGACGTAGAGTGTTGAGAACTCACTCCGCAACTCCGCCCGCTGTGTCAGCGGTTCTACAGTAAAGTTTTTTTTGGTTTGGGAGTGTGATTGAGCAGTGCGCTCACCTTTCCGCGTTTGTTCACGTTTGGCCCCTAGAGTTCGGCTGCTGTAAGCGCCCCACGGGAACTCTAGGTGAATTTTAGTGAAATTTACCCCCCCCCCCTCGTAGGTCTAGGGTAAGAATACAGATATTAGGGTGTTCCTTTAGCTGTTGAAGACTCCAGAGGCTCCGTGATCAGGCAGTGAAGACTTCCACTGCCTAATCAAGTACCCCCTTCGCCGATCAACACCTGATCGACACTCTGCAAC
>CM047580.1:2416238-2487647 GCA_026184515.1 Peronosclerospora sorghi
TCGAGCTCGATTATACCGGATCACGTCTGATCAGCACCTCGATCAACTCATTACAAGTTCCCCAATCTTGCATCAAGGAATTGCCGTGTTTACATTCCCGCCACCTGGAGAACGACCCACGCCTAAGCCGTCGGGTACACAAGGTGAGCAGAAACACAATCAGTCAAGGACAACCGGAGGACCCCCTTCGTTAGTCGGCAGTCCGGGCGTCGTGGTACCGCCTGATCAAGCGTCAAAAACTTTGATCAGCCGCTCCACCACACGTGCATATATTAAGTCATGTTAACCTGTTCAACGGTAAATGTGCTTACTCCGTGTAATTTTTAGCAAGACCACATGTGCTTAATCCGGGAATTTTTAGCTCGACCGCATATTGACACAAGTCTCCTCTTAAATTTTCATAACGGAACTGCGACTTCAACACCAACAGACGACCGTCAATTGCATCCACTTCTACATCGCAAATGGTCCGCAGAGTATCCTTAAGCAGCGCCTTATCATTGTATGTGACAATGAGCTTCTTAAGTTTCCGCAGAAGATCACGCTTGTGCATGCGTCCGCCGTAATGGATCAGCTCTTGCTGCACACCAGCCTCGGTAAGCTTGTTTGAGGACGCAGCCGCAGATATCTTTGCCATCTTCTGGGGTGTATCTTCCTTCGCGCGGCTTTCATCTGCCTTCCAGTTACCATTAGCACCATCAACACCAATGGTTGCGGTACCCTTGGCCTTGCCATTTAATTCTGAAACAGAAGCAGCATCTGCAGCGCTAGCTCCAGCATTGAAATCGCCGAAGGTAGCACCATCTCTCGATGCAACAGAACGGTCGCGGATGATGTCCCTCCCAAATCGCGCTTGATAACATCCATGTCCTTGGCCGTAAAATTTTCATCTTCCTCATCGTCGTCCTCATCTTCCTTATCTTTGTTGTTCTCTAACATTTCTCCATTCTGTGCACGCTTTAATAATTCCTTCATGGCTTGAACCGTCTCGATTAGCTTGCCAGATCCTTCAGGATCCACTTCAAACTTGTCTTCGTCCGAACGGACTCAAGTCCTTGTGGTTCGTCATGATAAATTTCCGCGGCACTTTCATCATCATCAAATTTTTCCTCAAAGTCTCCTCCATCTTTTCCCGTTGCACCTTCTCCGCGAGCTTTCGGACTTGGCACACGTCGTGGACGCGCCGTCTCAGCGACGCCAAAGATGTCATCATTCTCAGCTTTGTCTTCGCCTGCAATCTTATGCTTCATGAGCCATCGCTCAACCGCTCGCTTCTTCTCGTTGTTCATCTCTTCAGCCTCCTCCAGAGTAAGCGTGCGATAGCTGAGCGGCTTTTTAAAACGAAACCACTGTTCCACAAGCATGACACTAAACTCATCATTGCGTCGATTCTTCACCAGTAGCATATATGTCGACGACTGGCCACCTTCAAGCGTTCCATTGAATTTATTGTTGCCTTCGCTTTCCTCAATCACCGAGACAGCCGTGCGCGTATCTGTGCGACGACGACGACGAAGTTTTCGTAATGCCGGATTATAACCCACAGAAACATCTTATTTCTTCTCATCCTCGACTTCTACCCGCTCCGGCTCGCGATACATCATGACAGGCTGTGCGCACGAGCTAAAGTGCGGAAGCTCAGGCAAGTCAAACCGCGCAATATTATACCGCTTAATAGATGGAGTCGCACGCAGCACAAGTGTCTCAGATTCAGAAGCGACCGGACCATCGGCGCCGGCACGGCCATTACGGCTGCGGGTGACAGGTGTCGATCGACCCATAATCTTTGCTTTGGCAGAAAATTGACTAAATCGGGGGATTCAAAGCCACGAGGCGACCATTCAACGATGAGTTCTGACCAATCTGCCAAAACCAAAATTGCATGCCGATTCCGCTCGCCATTCGTTTTTGAATCCCCCTAATATGAATTTCACCCGTTAATTTTTTTTCCATTACAAAAAAATTGTTAGAAAGACGCTACTTTGAGGGATTGCATTTTTGGTTATGTGGAAAATAGTCATAATACCGGTTTTTATTAAAGCTGGGTATGATTAATATTTTCATTAGTAGTAATATACATATCGTACTTATTAGTATGTATTCGTACTCGAATCTGAGTACATTTGTTTGGGCACTAATAAGTGATGTAGTGTAAACAAAAGGTGTAAGTTCGCTATAACTTCAACTCTTACGCATATTTCATGTTAGGCTAGCTAATCACTTCCCAATACAAGTTCCTTTGATTAAGTCCCTGACTTCGTTATCTTTTACTGTCATCTACGAGGTGTCTACCGCTGTTGTTTTTATCGTCAACGGATTTCCGGTTGAGATATTATACGACATATACGATTTCAGTATATTGAAGGCTTAAATCTACATCTATATCTACTCAAGTTTCCAACTATCTACGCAAGGATGGATGCTGAAACATTTCAACAAGGTAGTATAACTATGTAATAGACTAATTTAGCACCCGGTCGTACCGATGGGGTGAAGGGTATATAATGTTAAACGATAAAAGCAACTAGGTGACCGGGAACATCATAGGGTCGGAAAACTTTTAAATAGGTAGATATAAAAGCACTATTGCTAGCCAATTATATACTCGTTAATCTGATCTGCATGTCAATAGTACTACCACGGATTAGTCTTCACGAGAGCGATGATTTTTGTAGCCAAAATTGTAATTTTATGTTTTTTGTCAGATAGTTTTTTTCTTCACGGTAAAAGCGCATCTATAGTCGAATTCAATTAGGTCCGATTTATAGTATAGTTTGAATTCGATTAGGACTGTATCCGGTGCGTAAACGCACGGTGCGGCTAGCGCACAGAGGAAGAATTTCCTTTAAGCGACGTTTGCCGCATCTTAGCCGATACGCCCTTGTATAAGGGTTTAGCAAGAGATCACTCTCTTGCTCGAGGCCACGATTCCTGGGGTAGTTTACAGTTAGCTTTCGCTAACGCCTTGTAACAAGGTTTCCCTTATAAAGGGAGGTAGCGTAAAGGAGAACTCCCTTACGATACAATACTCACTGCGCGCGCCTAGCAGTCTTAAGTAATTTTTGTAAACTGAATGTATATTAATATGTAATTAGCCTAAATTAATTTAAACTAATGTAAACTATATGTAATACTAAGTAGAACTTACCAAATTCGTACCTAGCCAAAATGTAGTGTACACCACATGTGTACTAATACGTGGCTGGCTGCCACGCCTCCACCAAGGGCCCCTGCCCTGATTGGTTAAAATAAACAATAGGTCCAAACCTTTCGGACCGGTCAATACTGACCCCAACCGTAGTGTACTCACGTACACCACATATTAAATGTAACCAGAATGTAACCCTGTTACAAGGACGGCCTCAGACGGACAGAAATCGATGGTCTTATATTATAGAAGTAGATTCTTATTAAGGAAGACGTTCGTCAAATGTGGTGTGGTCCACCTCGTAAATTTCTCCCCAAGGCGGGCACCCACAAAGGACCCATACGAATCACTTTGGGGGGGAGGGTACTCCGTCCTTCGGCTTCTGAACCTGGCCGGTCCCCCGTATCGTAACCGATCAGCACCTTGATCGGGGCAGCTCGACAAGCCACCTCTACAGACATCTCACCTTTTGTACCCATGAGATAGCGGTTGTGCTCTCTCGGTAGAATCTTAGGTAAGGGCTGATAATATTTGGTGGAGACTGGGGTTAGCTCCTCGGCGGAACTGAACGGGCAGCGGTTATAGTTGATTTCAGTACACCCAGGACTCGGACCGAGAAATATTAATCTGTCTGGTCAACCATGGCTCCAATCCATCATATGGTGCGCGAAATTTAAAAACGTCTTACCGGCACCTGACAGAAATGTCCCAACTAGAACAAAGATATTTCAATATAAATCTCATTGGCTATTATGTAATGGGGTTTCCATAATTGAAAGGGGTTTGCTGTGTTTTGACGGGATTGTCCAACACTCGCCTTCCCATATAAAAAACATTGAGAACCGTGTTGCAAACAGGGGCGAGTTACTTAAGTATACATTGCTTGGATAACTCCTGCCGGGGATCTTCCGGTCAGCCCTTAGTACGCTGCCCGGGGACGTAAGCAACTGAAGGGAACCTTGTTAACCCTATTGTAGCAGAGCCGATGGAGCGAAGACGCATTCCGACCAGGGGTGTGCGGTATTGGTCCCGGCCGTCGGTACGGTAGGGAAGAGGTCATCACCGACATTGGTAGTGGCTGGTACGGTACTCCGGCTCCGGTACCGATGTACTCCTTGTCGGTATGGTAGTGATACCGACATTTAACTCATAGGTATCGGTATACCGAAAGTGATACCGACTTTGTCCACAGCGGTATCGGTATCGGTATGAAACCGGTATTTGTTGGCGGTTCGGTAGGGTATACGGGAAACCAAAATTCGGTCGGATACCGGTATCGATACCGGTATTAGCGTCCGTTATCATTTATGAGATGAGTGTTGAAGTTCGATGTTGCTTGCTGTTGCACCAACAATTATAAAAGCATTCACTATTGATGATGCCATCTATTATGATCATCATCATCATCTGGGCTGCTGGTGCAGCTTGAAACTGTGTTTCGTATGAATTCTCCTTATTTACATATCAGGCTTACTTTAGATCTCAACAACCACCGAAGGTGATGTTAACATTTTGTCTTAAAAATTTCTGGACATTCTACTAGATGATCAGAGATCCTCGTGAATTAGTCATAGTAGCTTCTTCTTCTTCTTCTTGTCGTCACCAGCAGAACCGCCAGTCCGACCGTGGTCGAGTGGTTCACTGCTCACTACGGTACCGGAAGGTCCCGTTTTCGATCCCGGGCTAAACCAAGTTGGTTGGTTTCAGAAAGTACAATGTGACGAATTCAAACAGCAGCACCGCCACCCGCCGTCATCCTCGCCAGCTTATACGTAGACGACTTTCAGCCACAGACTGTACCGTAAATACCGAGATTGATACAAATCGGTAGGTAAACCGGTTTGTATTACCGACTGCATCCAGAATCGGTGAATACCATCAGTCACGATACCGCGACTTCCCGCCAAAGGTATGGGATGATACCGACTTTGCCGCCCACGGTATACAGTAACGGTATTGTAAGTACCGGTATAAAATAGCGGTATTTACCGGTATAGTGCGATACCGGTACCAATACCGCACACCCCTGATTCCGACTTTTTTATTTGAAAAGAAATCGTAGACCAAAATATTTATCCCAAAATTCCAAATAAACCTAATCTCACTACAGCAATACACGTGAGGAACCCCAAAAATATATATCCTAAAGTAATATCTCGTGATTGGTTAATATTACATGCCGTAGAGTTGACATGCCACCTGACCTGCATGAATGCGTTTTGAACGTCAAGATCGGATCACCTTCCTTACCTCCACCACGTGAACTTCGTTTGATCACTTATCTTTGCACTATTCTCCTGGGCAACTAATGGGCAGCAGCTATTAATGCTTCATTACCCGGCTTATCATGTCAGAAATGGCTGCACGTCTAACTCCTCTCTCTTCAAAGACTACTTTCTTTCCCGCACTCTTCTTTCATCATCAATACATTTTCCACTACCTCGAGAGCTATGCATTGCTATATAGAGATATTATGATGGTCGATCGTGGGTAGTGGTTTGATGTTCGAGACCGGGGCAGCTCCTCATACAATCACCGCATCCGGAAAGGACTTCACCAATCGTCATCCTCCCTGTAGTTCCTGGCAGTTTACAGTAGTTCTTCTCGGAGCTTTACCACAGCCGCTACCTCTGAGTCTTGTTGCAGCCGCACAGCGGTTGGGTACAATGTCATATTTCAATATGATCCCAATCAATAAATGAAAAAAAGACACTTACTCGTACATATCATATCCATCATTTCAATCGTTATATCGATTGCCCGCCCCAACGCTCGGTCTATACTCCTGCTAACCGACGCTCCGCGAGCAAGTGGTGCGGCTCGAGCTGGTGGAGAATGCTGCTCCTACTGAAAGAGGCCGCGGAACACAGGTCAGAGGAGGCGCTTACCAGGGAATAATTAACCACTGTCGTTTATTTAAACAATATATCGCACATGCAGCGTGGAAAGCTTGGTTGGAGTCAGTTTTGCTTATACCATAGGCCCTTGCGCATAGTTTATCATAACATTTATACCCACGCCAAATTGCATTGTGAGTGCTCTTCTTTTCTTCCCCCTCCTGGGCAGCCTCGATTGACCCTTTCTTCGTGCTCCACGAACCTCTTACAAATCTCCGCACCTTGTGGCTTACGCGGACTCAGCGGGTGAGTGAGGTGGTCACACATTTCCAGGGGTTTTGCAAGATCTCCTCTAAGCTGTCTCGAGCTCGGGCCCAAGTACAAGGCGCTTACTCAAGGAGTCATCCACATGACTCCAACGCTACATAGCTTGGGGTTGCAAGCTCAAATTTTGGCCTCGTGGTTCCAGCTTGACGATCTAGAGCTGGGTTTTAGGCCTGTTGATTTGTCCGGATCAGGGGTTGCTTGCTTTATTCCATACACTGCAATACAGGTTTGACAGGTAGATTTTGTAGCTGCGGAAATGTCTAGCTAAGTGCACGAGGCGTTTTATGACTTAGTGGACGTAATGGGGAAGTAGTACCGTTACTATCCTATCAATTTCGTCATCCGCCTCTCCTCGGGAATCTCTCCTTCTGAATCGTTGACCACTTTGCTGGCCCGCCCTTCTACTGGGAAGCTTGCAAAGCCTCCGGTCGATCTACTTGCTCTTTTGTTGGAAGTGCGCGTTTTTTGCGCTGCAGCTCGTGTCGCCATTTTGGCTTTTCGGTGACTTTTCAGTGAAAGGGTGATGTATTGTACATAACTTTAGGTTAGGTACAAAACATTGTGTATTTGCATATTATTAGTTTTAGGTGCAAACTTAATTCTAATAAATCACTTCTGAATTTGATTACTGACTCACGTGTGGTTTATTACGAGTGGAAAACAAGCGCGCAACAGTGCGCGTATTGTTTGGAGTTATTTTACGTGGATACTTAGTACACTGCAGTGGCAGTCGGATTGGTTCTTACGTATTGGATTCTCGTATTGCACGATTTTTGGTTTGAGTTGCTGACCTTACGTTTAAGTCGCTAAAGGACAGTGGAGAATTAATTACGTTTGGTGTTTGATTGTTCGCTGCTACGCTAATTGCTAGCCCTATCTGATTGTATTGGAATATCGCACGTTAGTACGTGGTACCTGGAACCCGTGTGACGTAGTACGTACGAACGGATGAACGACGAAATTATTCAACAGGTTATGAGCCCAATTGAGGCCAGTGGCTCGTCGAATCGGACAGTCAGCCCGGAGGACATGATGCGATTGTTCTCGCATATGATGAATCGATTAGACGATTTGGAATCATCGCTAAACAAGGGGGCGTCGGCAAGAATTGCGGCGCCGGTGTCAAAAGGGAGATACCAAGATGAGATTGGCCTCTCTGGATGGTAGCGACGAAGAAAAAGACGAGGATAACGTAGGGAGCGCCGAAAAGATGTGCTTCAAGAATATTAGCAAGGCGGGCAAGGATGTATTCACTAGGGGCGGGGTTGATAACCCCGGTAACGCCTACGTGCAGCCGCAGAAGGTGTATACGCAGCATCAAGCCGCGAATCAGTACCAGAATGCATACGTAGCCCCTGGGAACTTTCCGCAGGCGTATGCTGCACGTGGAAATGTCCAACAGGCGTATGCAGCACCCGGAAACGCCCATCAGGCATACGCAGCTCCCGGAAACGCCCAGAAGGCATACGCAGCGCCCGGAAACGCGCAACAGGCATATTTAACGCCTGGAAATGTGCATGCGCGGCCATACCTGATGCCAAGACTACCGACGGCCAAGGAGAAGAAATTACAGATCCGGCCGTTTGATGGGACTGAAGCATACAAGGGTCTTGGGTCTGGATTTTGGCTCAGGAGAACCAAGTTTTTCAGGCAGATATCGATCGCCGAAGAATATTGTAGTTTCAGATGGACAGAGGCCATTATCTGGCTGGCCCAGCGGAAGCGTGCTACGACCGTTTTGCGGAAACCTGGTGGAAGGAAGAGCCAGCGTTGTGGCACATCATGAACAAGATGCATGCCGCTTTCAGCGTGCGTATAACTCACGCGTAGGGTGCGCGCAAGGAACCAGGAAGGAATTGGCCGGATCACTTTTTGTATCTCACGGCAGTGGCGGATGCAGTTGGATCGAACTGCGACGCAATGGTGTTGGATAACATCATCTACCATGCCATGCCAGAGATGTCGAGTGTCCTCATATGCCGATACAATCTTTTAAAGAAGGAACATTGCGGCAAGCCGAAGAAATTGCCAGTTTGCGCAGACTGTTGAGTTTAACAGCCGGCGGCAGAAAGGTCACGGCTCCGGATCAGTGAACATGATTGGGGAGAAGCCTAAAAAGGCTGTGGCGATGAAAAATCGCGGTTGCTACGGATGTGGCGAGCGGGGGCATCTCAAGAGAGATTGCCCAAAAAAGAAGAAGATTCCGAAATCGGATTTCGCATTGATGATCGCCGGAGATGATGTACCATCCGGTCGAGACACTTGGATTCTCGACTGCGGTGCAAGTGTGCATATGACGCCGGATCTCACTTGTTTGACGGAGGTGAAAACTGTGGACCGTCAGTGCCATCAAGTGGATGGAAAAACTTTCATCATTAATAAGAACGGCACGATGTACATACGCTTTGTACATGGGAACGCGGAAACTCGCGTGAAGATAAAAGATGTTTTCTACGTAGAAGGAGCTGCTCGAAACATTTTTTCGTATGGTGTTTTCGAAAAAGGAGGTTTCGTGATTGATTACGTGGATGGAGAAAGGACGCTTGTCAGGTATGATACGCGCCTGCCGATCACTCGAGCTCGTTCAGTAAACAATGTGTTCACCGTGGAAGGTGAAGTCGATCGTCCTAAAAAGACGTACAAGGAAATGATCATGTCGGTGCAGTACCCGATGGAAAAAAATTACACGCCCGAAGATGATATTCAAAGTGGATCGCTAATACACTTTCATGTGCCGATGGGCCACCTCAATTATGAGACAATTTTGAGGTTGGAAAAGGATCCGGAGTATGGAATCCGTATCACAGACGAGACGCGCGGGCACTGCGTTACCTGCGCGCAAGGAAAGCAAACGAAGAACGATCAGTCGAAGAAGGAAAGCGGTAAAAACGCGCCTGTTGATCGGATCGGTGGTGTGATTTGTTCCGACCTTAAAGGTCCATTCACACCGAAGAATCGTTTGGGCAACCGTTACTTGGTCAATTTCATTGACTTCAAGAGTAACTACACCAGTATTTTTTTGGCGAAAAGCAAGGACGCTGCAGCCAAGAAATTTGAACATTTTCTGGCATTTTTTGAGAGAACTTTCGAATGCAAGATTCACGTCTTAAGGACTGACGGAGGTGCGGAATATCGAAATGTGGACACTTTTGTTGTAGTACCAGCATCTCTCGGCAGATAGTGAGGCCAGGAATCAAGCTAGTAACGGAAAAGCCGAACTCATGCATCGGACCGTGATTAATATGGCCCGGTGCATGCTGTTCGGAAGTGGTTTGAACTTATCGTTTTGGGGGATGCGGCAGAGTATGCAGCCTATGTGCTGAACCGCACCCCGACGAGTGCGAATCCCAAGCGGATGTCGCCGGGGGGTGGAAGTTATTACTGGAAATAAGCCGAATCTAGGCGCTATTTTCAAGTTTGGTTCACCGTGTACCGTGTATAGGAACCCCGGGAGGAAGACTCTTGCGCACCGTGCGCAGGTCGGGGTGATCATCGGTCGAAGCGAAGATACCAAGGCTTCAAGGTATATTTGAAATCCTAGCGGAAGGTAACCGTTACCCAGCATGACAAAAATGTGGACACACTTACGGACGTGCAGAACCGGCAGTTGCGGATCGGTGAAAACGAAGAGTGCAAGGCGGAAGCACCACCAAGAGACTGGATTGGTGAAAGGGAAGAATGTAAGTCAGAAGCTCCGCCAAGTGACCAAGGGTCAGGAGGAGCCGTGGTGACGCCAGGTGTGGAGCAAGTCGGAAGAAAGCAGACGGCAAGAAAGCCTCTCTGGAAGAGGGATCGTCACGTTACTCGCCAGTACGCCGAGCGCATGGCTCAGCCGGAAAGCAAGAAAGAGGATGACGATGATGTTGATGGAAATGAAGCAACCATTAATATGGTGTTAATATGGTGATGGAGGGCCACCCAAGGAATTTTCTGGATGCGATGGGTCGCCAGGACGCAGACAAGTGGATCGACGCGATGGATCAAGAAATAAAGGCTTTGGAAGGAAATGAAGTATGGAAAATTGTCAAGAAACCACCAAAATTCCAAGCCATTACATTCGAAGTGGGTCTTCAAGATCAAGACCGATGCGAATGGACAAGTGGAACGATACAAGGCGATGTTAGTGATCTGCGGAAACGAGCAGCGTTTCGGGGTCTATCACGAACTAACCTTTGCCGCGGTGATGGAAATGGCCACTGTCCGGTTCATTCTGATGCTTGCTCGGAAATAGAGAGTACGAGCGATGCACGGGGATATCACCAACGCTTATGTGAAAGCGTTGGAGGACGAACATGAGATATATTTGTTCACCCCTAGCGGGCGGAATGAAGGTGGAAAAGGAAAAACGCAAGGATTTGCAAGTTGAAAACTCAAGTGACGTGGTTTTAAAGTTGAAGAAAACGCTTTACGGGTTGAAGCAGGCAGGGAGGCAATGGAAGCGCCTTCTGCACTCCAAGCTCCTAGTAAAAGGCTATGAACAAAGTTTCACAGACGGTTGTCTGTATTTCAAGAAGGTTTGTGGTGAAAAGGTTGTCGTAGGAGCATACGTGGATGACCTATTGGTCACGGCGACGAAGCAAAAACATGTGGAAATTTTTTTCGAGGAGATCAAGGATCTGGAGATAAAGAATTTGGGCGAAGTGACGAAAATTTTAGGAATGCGAGTGGAATATCAAGAAAATCGCGGTTACTTTCTAGACCAAGAAGTAATGATCAAGGACCTCCTCAAGGTATACGGCATGGAAGAGGAAAATGCGGTGAAGGCGCCCATCGGAGATGAATTTGAAGACCAAAATTTGAAGGATCAAGACATGCTAACAAGTGTTGGAAATGATGGATGGCCAACAATCAAGAATTTCCAGTCGTTGACCGGAAGTTTGCTGTGGATCGCGCGTTGTTCCAGGCCAGACATTGTATACACAGTGCACAAGGCCACGCGCAGGGCTCACGCGCCCTCGAAACTGAATTGGATGACGGCCAAGAGGATTTTACGATTCCTCAAGGGCACGTCGAGTATGAAGTTACGTTTGGAGGCACATGGAAACGCGAAAGCGAAGAATAACGATGAATTCACTATTGAAGGTTTTGCGATGCGGATTTCGCCGGCTCCAGAGAAGACCGGAAGTCCACGAGTGGTGGTGTGTTTTTTCGTGGAAGGGTGCATTGTGCACTGGATATGCAAGCGACAGTCTTGTGTTTCGCTCTCGACAATGGAAGCAGAATTTTACGCGGCGTCGGTGGCTCTATGTGAGCTGACAGGTTTCAAGGAGATGACGAGTGAAGTCGGACTGAAGGTTGCTATGCCGATGAAGTTGTTTTGCGACAACCAGGTGTCATTTAAAATGTTGGAAGGTGATGGCAAGACGTCGAAGACAAAACACATGGATGTTCGAGTGAAGTTTTTACTCACGAAGTTTAAAGATGGTGTTATCAAGACAAGCTATCGGCCTACGGACGAGAACTTAGCAGATGTTTTTACAAAGCCATTGAATCCTGAGAAGCTGAGACGTGCGCAGGAGGGTCTTGGACTGGCAGATATTGCGGTGGAGTAATTGGTTTTCACGGGAAAGTCGAGAAGGAGTGTTGGAAGTGCGCGCTTTTTGCGCTGCAGCTCGTGTCGCCATTTTGGCTTTTCAGCGACTTTTCAGTGAAAAGGTGATGTATTGTACATAACTTTAGGTTAGGTACAAAACATTGTGTATTTGCATATTATTAGTTTTAGGTGCAAACTTAATTCTAATAAATCACTTCTGAATTTGATTATTGACTCACGCGTGGTTTATTACGAGTGGACAACAAGCGCGCAACAGTGCGCGTCTTGTTTTGAGTTATTTTACGTGGATACTTAGTACACTGCAGTGGCAGTCGGATTGGTTCTTACGTATTGGATTCTCGTATTGCACGATTGTTGGTTTGAGTTGCTGACCTTACGTTTAAGTCGCTAAAGGACAGTGGAGAATTAAATTACATTTGGTGTTTGATTGTTCGCTGCTACGCTAATTGCTAGCCCTATCTGATTGTATTGGAATATCGCACGTTAGTACGTGGTACCTAGAACCCGTGTGACGTAGTACGTACGACCGGATGAACGACGAAATTATTGAACATCTTTATCAGGGCCCACGGCCTGCGACACCTGGGCTCCCCGATATTGGGGTGGGAGTCATTTAAGGTATTGGACGCTTCTTGTCAGGGTTCCCTTCCCCCAAACTGTATCTGACAAGAAAAAACGGTTAACCATCCCTCCTTGCGTGCTGTCTGCTTTCCGATGTCGAGTAATGTTTTGGACCTTTCCAGAACTTATCGCCCGATGGCGGTGGAAAAGAGTAAGCTAACTACACCCAAGAGCTACTCTCATCAGGTAAAAGGGGTTAACACTTATGAGGAGGACGATAAGGATAAAGGTCTTTTTAGGAGCAAATTGATGTAGTCTTTTCTCGCTTGCGAGATGCTGCTCAACTCTCCGGACCAATGGGCAATTGACCTGCAAACTCCTTTACCCGTTACGTCTGCTATCGGTTGATCTCTTGGGAACCACAGTGGACCTTCCGCCACGCCCAAAGAAGCCAAGGTAATCACAATCTCTCTAGAGAGATGAAGAGGAAGAGGAGGAAGAAGATGAGAAGAATGTTGAGCCCACTGATGCAGACTCTGCTCGCCTCCCAGGTCTACCTTCCGCCCCAGCTTCTTCGGTTACCAGTAACTTGGGATGGGGGTTCTTGCCGACATAGAAGTAGGCTAGGCCCCTATCCCAAGTGACTGGTTTCCACGGGCCAAGCCTCTGGATAACACGGCCATCGTCACTTTTGTCTCCGTGGGCTTCCTACAAGCAACAAGAATAACATGTCCTATTACAGGTTTACACTGTTATTATTGAGTAAAGAATCGCACAATGTATGTAAAGACAAATGTAAACTTGTTTATAATAGTTAATCATATATTAAAAAGGAATGTTAAATCGATCCCCCCAATTGACAATTTGCCCCCCCGCCCATTTCTACACATCGATGTAACAATGCCCTTTTTATATTGTAAATAAGTTAGAGCTAGTGACCGTCGCCTTCGGAGGCTTGCTGGAAGCGTGAGAACATTTTTGGCTGTCCAGCATTTCCAACATTCCCTAGCATTATCAAAAAAACGTCACTTTCTGACCTCCTTATCTTCCATGTCTCTCACCGCCATAGAAAACTGGGTGGCATCGTCCCCCCCTCCTTAGTAACAAAAGGTACCTGCGACAACGACAGCGGGCGTACCGTCACCACTGTCTTATCGGAAGAAACAAACAAATCGCTGCATGGACAACCACAGTGACACATTGACAAGTTTGGACACTCCTTATACGTTTATACATAGTGATTGCGATGTACTTTTGAACGTCTCAACTAATCGTCGTCTTCATCTAAGTCACTGTCATAGTAGATTCTCTGCCGAATACTGTTGATCCTCTCCTGGATCAGTTGCTGCTTCGCTATTTGTGGATTATTCCCTGTTGCGTAAGGTCACCCACAGTCATCCAGAGGACTCTCAGGCTCAGGACCTTCGTATGTTAGCATTTTATGTCGACTCAAGTAGTAAACCAAGAAAGCGGTGGAAAATTTGTCCGTGTCACCGAGCTCGTCTAGCCCTTGAACCATCTTTTCTACCTTCTGCTTGTGGACAAGCACAATGCACGGGATCATCCAAACTCCAAGATTGTCCACCAGATACTCGGCCTTCTCAGCATCCATGCGAGCGAACTTGGTTTCGACATGATAGCGCGCCAAGCGGTTCAAATGGCCGTCCACGACCTGACAGAAGGCATTGGCTCGCGTAAAGAAATGCACGACAACCTTATCACTTCTCTTCGCTGTATCAATGAACTAGTGTGTGTATGCGATGGTTGTATACTCGCCGTGGCCATGGGCATGCAGTTCTTGCGCCTTACTCGCCTTCTGCTGCATGGCGTGCAGACGCTTTTCGCGTGGTCGTTCCAATTCATCGTCATCAGACTCTTCAAGCTTCTTCAAGGTCTCACACAACTTTTGTTCTTTCTGCTCCAGCGTCTATAAAACCTTTTCGCCGATTACACTCGCGACCATCTCGAATTGCGCCGCAGATGTCGACGCCATCGTTGTCGTCTAGAATTTTAAAAATGTTCTCACGCTTTCAGCGGAGGGCGGAGTTTTTCAAAAAAATTCATGAACAACGAAGTGGCTGTGAAATTATAGCTATATTTAGAAATATTATACCCTATAAGGAACGACTCGTCGCCCCAGCAAAAGAGACTTGTCGATCCAGCTAGCCTCCTAAGGCGACGGTCATTAGCTCTAACGTATTTACAATATAAAAAGGGCATTGTTACATCGATGTGTAGAAATGGGGGGGTCGATTTAACATTCTACTATATTAAATAAACTAAAGAGGTCCCTAAACAGTACCGTGTCCAAATTAGGCTTATTTAGAACTCGATTTTACTCGATTTTGATTGGCTGTTTCAACCAACCAACAAACAACCTAAAACCCTAAACCCTGCAGACTGAAACAGCCAATCAACCCTAAAACCTAATCCCTGCAGGCTTAAAACAGCCAAGCAACCCTAAACCCTGCAGGCTGAAAACAGCCAATCAAAATCGGGTAAAATCGAGTTCTAAATAAGCCTAATTTAGACACTGTACTGTTTAGTTTTTCCCTAAACTAAAATATACCTATTCTAATTTACTCCTACACAAAATATATTCGTTAATGTGCTAGATGGAAGACTAGAGTAAGATATTATGAATGGTTAGATTTACTAGTACAACTAAATCTATAAATTTACACAACGTATACATGTTGTGTAATATCGCTGATTTGGAACAACCTTATATTACAAATTGAACAATGTTATTTTAACTTAAATATCATTGGTTTTATGTAAATGGTGTAACGGGGTTACATTTGGTTACGTTGGTGCACGTAAATACACAACGGTTAAGGTCAAGTATTGACCAGTCCGAAAGGTTCGGACCTATTGGTTGTTTTAGCCAATCAGGGCGGGAGCCCTTGGTGAAGGCGTGGCAGCCTGCCACGTGTTGGTACACAGGTGGTGTACATTACATTTCGGCTAGGTAAGGATTAAGTCAGTTATACCTAGTATTACATATAGTTTACATTAGTTTATTAAGTTAGACTAATTACATATTAAATATAAATCAGTTTCCATTTTAGACTATGCAGCTAGACGTTCGACCCGGAAAGGTCGAGCGTGCTGTGAGTGTTGTAGCAAGGGAGTACCTCCCCTATCTAGTCCCTACTAGGGAAGCGTACAGCTAAAGCGTTAGCGTACGCTAACAGGAAACTGGGGAAATCTTGGCCCCGAGCGAGAGAGTAATCTCACGCTAAGCCCTTTTATTAGGGCGTATCGGCTAAGTAGCGGCGTATCACCGCTTAAGGAAAGTCTTCCTCTGTGCGCTAGCCGCACCGTGCGTTTACGCACCGGCTACAAATGGTGTCCCATAACATCACCAACTACTTAAGGTGATCGGCCGATGGTATTAATTTTTGTCCGATTAGAGGATGCAATTTTTGGTCATGGAAAATTACCAGAACTGGCATTCTATCTTGTCAAAATGAGTAACAAGAACGGTGGCGCCTCAAAGGCAGCTGTAGACTCAAACCTAATACATTTCACGACTTAGGCTAAAGGACTATAAAGAAATCTCGGGTTCAAACGCAAATGCTGCAGAATCCTCTTCGGCTATCGAGTCAGAGGACTGTGCGCCCCCTGATAAAGATGTTTCTAAGAAACATCTAGCACGTCAAAATTTGCTCAAAAAGATCGACAAAATTATCTATGGTGATTTTAAAAGAGCCTGACAAATATAAATACAGTGAGGTATCACAATCTGATGCCGGCTCCGACAAAGAAGGACTGTTGGCCACATCATCTAATTATATAACTCATATTCGAGTCAATGAAGCCAAATACCCGGTCTACTGCTTTGTCTGGAATCCAGACCCAGGTGATCAGTGAACCCTTCTCTCCTTATATGCGGCAACGGCGGCTCACCAAACCCAGTTAATTTTTGATCGTGTTTTCATCTTGACCTTCTCGAGAAGAGTGTGTGTACAAAAGATCCGGGCACGCGCACCGTTGTAGTAAAGTGCTACTCAAAAGCTTTTAGTAGTTGATCAGTCGTCACTAACGGCGCCCAGACTATCGTTTATTGATGGGTCCTCTGCTTATCTCCTTCTGTCTTGATTACCTTATGTATCCATCAGTCTTGACTGGGTTACAATATTGCTGATCAGCAGCAAGAAGTGGTCTTGATCAGGCGTAAAACTGGGGTGTTCCTTTATACATGATGCTAAAACGGAAAAGCATTGACCGGGGTAACAGGGGGATGGATAGGGGGACACTCCGCCTCGACATAGCCAACATTCTTCCGACGTCTTTCAAACCAATTTTCCACCTAGTTGCGCCATAGTAATTCAATGTGGTAATCTAATATGGTTCTTCCCTGATCTGACGAGAATATGGCATGTGTGTTAATAGTTCCGGCAACTTGCTCAGGATATACAATACGATCTGGACCTTTTGTTACTTTAACAGATCCGCCAAAACCTAGAAATATCTAGTCTTCGTTTGAGTAAACGATCAGCTCGGTAAGTTATCGCCTGTGGGGATATTTACCGACGCGATCGAGTTCATCGCCTTTCAACGTCTACCCCTGGCGTTACACTGACAGTAGGGATGTGAATGGGACGGTCCGGGCCTTAAGTCGCCCGCTTCCCGGCCCGTGAGTATATGGGCCAAGGTATTGAGATCTGGGCCCGACACGGGCCGGAATGTCAGGCCCGGATCCAGGCCTGCCATGCAAATCTCGAGTCCAAGTCCGGCCCAGGCCCATTTGCTTTCAGGAAGGCCCGTCGCGGCCCTGCTCTATTCGGACACCAAAAACACTTTAATGCACCGAAGAACGTAAACTTCAAAGAATATTGAGCATTTGATACAGAACAGTAGATTATGGCCGGATGAAAACCCAGTGTTTGGTGTTATCATCACTCACCAATGTTGGTACATCGACAAGGTCGACTACCACCACTACCTCATATATCCACCTTCTCCCACCACCACCCTTTTATTCTTAAATTTAATTGAGGTATGGAAAAACCGTGCCATGCTATCTACTAGTTGGGTAGATCCTCTCCGTTGTCCTCCATCTCTTCCTCCAAAGGAATGTCATCACCAATGTCTCCATTTCGTAACCAGTCCTGACCGCAGATCAGCGCGTCCACCATTTTCGTCGACAAGCTGCTACGCCATGGGGTGATTATTCGCCGTCCCGTGCTGAGCCACTGTGGAATAAAGATGGACAGACACATAAATGCATGAGTAAATATCCTAGTTAAGTCTTCAAGTTCACACGATAGAAGAACAGGAAACGTACTGATTCTGAAGAGACTGTTGAAATGGGGATGGCAAGGATGTCTCGAGCCATTCTTGCGAGTGCCGGATACATGGTAGACTTGTATTTCCACCACTGGAGGATGTCGAATGACACCGCACAAGACATGAGAGGCTCCGCAAGGTAGCAGTCGAGCTCCGACTTCTTCCGGCCTGGATGATCTTGTCCAGCTATGTAGCGCTAAAAGTCGTCCAAGGCATTTGACGTGATCGTCAGAAGTTAGGCAGCGTCACGGGTAGCTGGGTTGGCAGCGGTTGCAGCAGAAACCACTTCGTTCCTGTAATACTCGCTGTGGTAAAGGTCAAGCAACCTGTGAATCAGAACATTAGTATGGTACCAAGCTTGGATAATGTTCTATGTCTGGACAAACAAAAAACTTACGTTTCCTTCACTTCAGCTAGTTTTTGAGGGTCATGCATGCTGTAGAATTTGTCGAATGTGAACTTAACGAGCTGCAGCTTGTACCGCGGGTCAAGAATCACAGCAAGTGAAAGGACGACGCTGAGCTTCCGCCATTACTTGTCGAACTTCTCCTGCATTGGCCGCGTCATTGTCCGGATGAATGGGTCGGGATCACGGCTGCCCTTTAGCGGCTCCTCCTGAACCTTGACGACTTCGTTGAAGTAGACATTGGTAGTTGGATAATGCGACCCAAAAGAGGACATTGGCTAAGAATGATTGTGTTAGTAAACATCTCAGATTGCGGCGGACATACATATGTGACACTCACTGTCATAGAAAGTTTCAGGTACTTAGCCAATGCATCAGCCTTCTGCCATTCTGCCTCTGACGAAGCAATCTTGAAGTCTCGTTACCGTGTCTGAAGCCGTGTGAAGACCGTCTTGAACGGTTGCGCAGACACAAGCATGAGATAGGTAGAATTACATCTTGTATCCACGTCCAGAGCGAGCCCTTTCTTGGTCGAGATTTGCATTTCGGTGCAGAGTTCCATGAAACGCTGCTTGCGAGCTTTATATGCTCGAACATACTTGATACAGTTGCGGATCTGAACGTTAAAAAATGAATGATTATTAGTATTTATTAGTTTATGAACATATGTCATCAAAGCTCTTTACATTGTCAACGATATCCTTGACGGAAACTAGCCCATCCTTGACGATTAGGTTCAGAATGTGGCAACAACAGCGGACTTGAAAGAACATGCCGCTGATGGGTAGAACATTACAGTCGTCAAGATGCTCCTTCATGTTTGCAGCAAGGTTGTCATTCAAAGACACGTTGTCGACTGTGAGAGTACATAGCTATTCCCAAACAATTATTATTAGCTCAAGTAAATATACTGGCAGTTTCAAACAGTGGACAAACACCAATACCTTTGTGTCAATGTTCCGGTTTGCTGGTCCAATGGCCTTCTTGAAAACCTCCGTAAGATGTTCGGCGCCGTGGGGAGATGGTGTCATGTCAAAGTTGAGAATACGGCGCTGAAGCTTCCAATTCTGGTCGATTCAATGGCAGGTGATTTCCATATACTACAGAGCCAGCGGTGACTTCCAGAGATCGGTGTCAAATACAGCCGTCCGGGTGCATCTTCCAGGAGCTTGTGGAGCTTGGTCTTTTCGTCCTCGTAGATGGCAAGGCAGTCGGAGCGAAGAGTAACCCGTGAAATCATCTTGAATCTCGGTTGGAGGTTTGTGACGAATGTGCGGAATGCAGCATGTTCGACAATGTTGAAAGGGTACTCCTGTATGATGACCATCCAGGCAAGATCTTGACGGCTACGCTCTTGACAAAACTTATGCGTGGAGAGCTTTCCAGAGCTACCAGCCTTGGTGAAGGATAGTGTCTGTTGGCCTTTCTCAAGGGACTTGAACTTGGGACATGACTTCTTCAGATGACGAAGAAGATGACAGATAGCAGAGCTGCCTTTGTGGTGAAGTGCAAGTGAAAATTGTTGACCAGTTTGTACCAGTGTACCAGTTTTCAAGGCAGATCGATCTGGTTGGCTGAAAGGACGGAGTATTTTGGGCCAATCGTGTGCTTGGAGTGTTTTGTACGCGGATTGGGGTGAGTCACATGATATTGCGTGTACTTTACATATTTGGATGTTTGTACATATTGGGGACCGTAGGGAGATAGGATTGGTTAGTTATTGTTTTTATCCTTTTAACTCAACAAGGAAGTCGTTAGCATCTTTGATAAGTACGTTGGTCGCCTCCGCACGCCGTGGAGTGTTTGGGAGCAGAGGGTTGAATAATCCTCTCTAGATCATTATACCCGGCCGGGACGCGTTACAGACGCACATGACCCACCGGAAGTCCCTCGACGGGAGTACGCATTGGTCGGCTTCTCAAGCCCAAGTTACGCACGTTTGGAACGTGTAAGCAAGTTTTTGATTGTTACGTGGAGATATCTTTCGTGGAGTTTGTCACGTTCTCTTTTGGATCTCATATTGGAATATTGGTCTTTTATTCTCGCATTGGTTGGGCTCTACGATCGGTTAAGCGATCTGCCCTTTTGGAGTATACTTACTCTAAGTGTAATTGGTCTACCCGTACCCAGGGTGAAGAGCTCCGCCCAGGGTACATTACCCAGCACGGTCTCACATTTTAAGACCCACATCAATTCGCGGCGACCATCCACCAAGTGTGAAACCAGCCCATACCATCGGGTACACAAGGTGAGATGGAGACGCAGAAATCGGACCAGGCGTCCTCTGCTAATGATCGGTCGTCTGCTAGCAGCAGACGATCAGATCAAATCGTAGGCGAAGGTTCGAGGGGTACACCCCCGTCACATGGAAGGCTGGGCACGAGGGTGGTCAGGTTCTCGACACTACGGTGTTCGATTTTGAACTTGACTCCACCACAATGGTGCGCGTGCCCGGATCATTTGGTGATTGTGGATATCACCGAGATGATATCTCTTCAAGAATTGACTATAACGAATTAAATGTGGAATCGTTCTGGAGAGGAAATAAGGAACGGCTATCGCCTTATGTTCTCGTTGTCGATAAGGATGGCGATGTCCGATCTGGCCGGGTGGAGGACCAGATCGGGATTAATAAGTTTTTTTCTCCCCATAAGGCTCCCATCGGAGCCTATCGGGACTATAGCAAGTCTTGCTATAGTTCCGGAAAGGATAAGGACTTTTGTCCTGATCCTATGCATTTGAATGAACGTTTTGATGGAAAAATAAAAGATGAAAACGACTTGGAGGCTGATCGGAACGATCGGATCCACCCTCCCAAGGTTCCCAAGCAGAGGCTCGGAATGCCACCCGATGAAGACGACTTGGAAGAAAAGTCGCAGGTCGGGGATGGGGTTATCCAGGAAGAAGACCTGACCAGGATGTATTACATCCACGAGTTAAAGCGATTTATTCTTGAAGACCAGGTCATGCGGATTTTAAACCCCCAGATACCCGATCGCCTTCTCGGACCCACCACCGAGCCGATCCAAAGCGATCGGCCGTTGCTATTGGTGAAGAGCCTGCTGGCGATGTTGGACGAGGTCGGCATCAAAGTGCGAAACCTCGCCAGCGTACATAAGCTGTTTGATCTGGACACTCGGAAGCTGGAGTTGTCGATGTCGTCCCTCCATGATCATTTGGTGCCGTTGGTGGTGGCGGTTCGCCGCCACCGTGGCATTGAAGGCCGCTGAGGCCACGGCAGCACACGATGGTGTGTCTTCCGATGATAAATAGTTGTATCAGTCTCACCTGCCTCTAATAACTCATCGGAGTTTTAGGTCGGTGTTGAGCGGATGACCATGGGGCCGGAACAGACCCCATGGGAGCATAAAAGGGACGTGCGGCAGCAAGGGGATGCTGCCAGTCGGTGCCCCAGGAGCCCCCACAGGCTTCAGTACCTCCGAGGAGGATGCCAACACGCTGCCCATGACCCAAGCTAACGTCCAAGCCATGTTTGAGGCAATGATGGAGCGTCTCATGGGAGACCGATACCGATCGCCTCCGCACCCGCATGCCCAGGACCGATCTGCCCGGCAAAATGCCAATACTTGCCGGGATGTTGATATGGAATCGGTGGCATCAACGGATAAGGCTACCCGAGGTGGCAGACCAGTTGGCAGAGGAAGACGCAAGCCGCAGCCATCCCGACCACGCCGATCAAGCAAAAACAGCGATTTCGACATGGAGTCGGTCGGAGATCCGGATGACCACTATGGGTCAGACGGTGCAGGTTCGGGCAGAGCGCTCAGGGCTAACCTAGCCTCTACGACCGCCTTTGATTTTGGATCTACTGCGATCCCACGAATTCGCATGTATGCGACCACTGATATCAAGGATTTCACTGGCAAGGACGCCGAAGAGGAGCAAGCCAGATCGTGGTTTGGTCGGATCAATTCTGCTTTCTTGCGGGATCAGACACCAAAAAAAGAACGGTGTTTGATCTTCAGAGATCTGCTGAAAGGACCGGCTGCGAACTGGATCCAACAGTTGAGTCGGGATGTCCGATCTGACTGGGATCTGGTATGTTCATTATTTGAGGGGCAGTACTGCAACTCCGAATTCTCTACCGCCCGCAAATACCATCATATGCAGAAGCGGGGCGACGAGACGCCGATTTAGTACTTGCACCGTTTGAACGTGGCTGCAATTCGTGCCAGGATAGTGATCAAGGAAAGCAATCCGCCGACCGGTGCCGCTATGGAGCACGTGGGTCACTATATCAGTACCCTTGATGACCAAGATCTTGCAGAGCATCTCACTATATTGCGCCTCAAAGATGTGGGGGAAGTGGAGCAGAAGTTGCGGACGTTGCAACACTCACGCAGCATGAGGGCGAAGGGTGTAACTAGGTTACATTCGAGTCACATTTAGTAGGTGGTGTACGTTATTACACTACGGTTGGGGTCAGTATTGACCGGCTCGAAAGGTTTTGAACTATTGGTTATTTTAACCAATCAGGGCAGGAGCTCTTGGGGGTGGCGTGTCAGCCATCCACGTGTTGGTACACAGGTGGTGTACACTATACATTTTAGCTAGGTACGAATTTGGTAAGTTCTACTTAGTATTACATATAGTTTACATTAGTTTAATTAATTTAGGCTAATTATATATTAAATATACATTCAGTTTACAAAAATACTTAAGACTGCTAGGCGCGACCACGCCCGGTCGCGCGCGCAGTGAGTATTGTAGCCTAAGGGAGTTCTCCCGTACGCTACCTCCCTTTATAAGGGAAGCCTTGTTACAAGGGGTTAGCGAAAGCTATCTGTAAACCAACCCGGGAATCTTGGCCCCTAGTAGGAGAGATCTCTCCTACTAAGCCCTTTATAAGGGCGTATCGGATAAGTAGCGGCAAACGCCGCTTAAAGAAAAGTCTTACTCTGTGCGCTAGCCGCACCGTGCGTGTACGCACCCGGCTACATCTGGTAGCACTTGTAGTCAATCCAACACCTGTGTTGGTGATCAACATCCTCTGCAAGGGATGGATCAGGACGATTGGGGTAAGATAACCCCCGTCCAACAGGAAGCCTTTAAAAGGCTGTTACCCATATTGGTTAGGATGGCAAGCGCCATCTAGTGGAGCAGGGCCTCGATGCCGTGCGTGAAAGGGTGAATGCCCTTATCGCCCATGAGGCGAGTCTTAGCGGGAGTTATCCCGCGTCTACGGGGGTGATCCCTCCGATGTCTTTTAATATAAAGGAATTCACCGACGAGAGAGGTGAAAACCTTTATGTGTGGCTTCGAGAGGTTGAAACAGCATTCGTCACCGCGAACGTGATCGAGGTTCACCTGAAAGTGGGACTTGCACTAACCCATCTTACGGGCAAAGCCTGTACATGGGCGTTTACGTGTCAGGATTCGGTCACGACCGTGTTCCCGAACTGGGGAGTCCTTAAGCGAAAGCTTATGGACATGTATGCAACGCCTGATCTGGTTTCCAGAATCAACTGGCGTTCCTAAGGTGCCGTCAGGGCACTAGGGACTTGGAAAAGTACATCCAAGAACTTAAGACCCTGTTGGCAGGGATGTACGCGAAGGCGTACGGGGACGATGTGTCCATTCCCGTGTTCATGGGAGTCCTGAGAGAAGGTACAGCACGTTCGGAGCTATTCCGAAGCTGATCCCAATCCCTGGGGGAGGCGTTTAAGATGGCGTTTAACGCCAAGAGGAACTTTCGTTCCTCTAAGGTGGGTCTTGAACCCATGGACCTGAGTCAGGTCGAAGTGGAGGGGAAACCTTCCGCTAAGAGTTACTCTGACTCTTTTTCGCAGAGCTTCGGGGCGAAGATATTAGCTATGTTGCAGCGGCGTGGGCCGCTAAGGTGCTTCCTATGTGGAAGCGTGGATCATCTGCGGAACATCTGTCCACAAAATCCCCAGCTAGATATTCGCTTTAAGGGGCCGAGGGTATGTAAGAATCCCTCGCCCAAGCCGTCGGGAAACGACGGCTCCCAGTAGGTGCGGGGAGTCCTACTGGGGGATCCATCAGTGCTGTTAATCCCCAAGGTAGGGGACGACCGCACAAAGCCCCGAGGGAAAAGGTGCTTTCTAGCACCGAGTTGGTGTACCGTCCAGGTTTTCTGGTTGTCCTTGTGGACGTGAAAGCGTGATAAGCCTTGGAGAGTCTTGATAGACTCTGGAGCGTCTGACAATTATGTCAGACGAGCTTCTGTGGAGAATAGTCGGCTGTATGCCGAGGACCTAGAGGCACATTCTCGTGACGTTGTCACGGTCCGTCTAGCGACGGAGGTACATGTTTCTGTATCCAAGGTCTCTATTGACATTAAGCTGAAGTTTGCAGACTTCGACAGCTTAGAATGTTGCCTAGTCCTGGATTTGGACTCGAGGTATGACCTCATTCTGGGCATGAAGTGGCTGGAACGCCACGAGCCATGGATAGACTGGAAGTCTAAGTCCATTGGCTCAACGCACCCGCGATCGGGTGAGGCATTGGCGAGTCATGAACCCACCTTTGCTCTATCGCAAAAGCGATTCTGGCGAGAGATGCCAGAGATTGGGATGTCTGAGATGATCAATCCCAATGAGGTCAAGGAAGTGTTCCTTGACGAAGGGGATTCTGCGATTAATCCCCACGCCGTTAACGGTGAGACTGGTGTTGCCAGTGGCAGAGGTGGATTCCTTTGAGGCGACTTCAGTGGTAGGGGTAGAGATTCCTGTGGTTAAGCGCGGGGCGCTTCCAAGCGAAGAGGCCCGTAGTTCATCTCTTTCGCACGTCGGAAATGATTCCGACCACGCCTTGAAAATTTCAAATTTAAAAAAAAAGTCCAAATATTAGGAATAATATTTATAAAAATTAATTTTATTATAAATAAATTAAAAAATAAATATAAAAAATAATATTTAAAAAAAAAATTGGCGAGACAGGCGAGTCGCCAATGGCAGAGGTGGATTCCTCTGAGGCGACTCCAGTGGGAGGGGTAGAGACCCGTGTGGTTAATCGCGAGTCGCTTCCAAGCGAAGAGACCCGAAGTTTGTCTCTTTCGCACGTCGGAAATGATTCCGACTACGCCGTTGTAGGTGAGACCGGCGAGTCACCGGTGGTAGAGGTAGAGACCTCTGTGGATAGGTGCGATGCGCTTCCAATAGATGGGGCAATTGACTCCCCCAATCTGGGTCCCGGGATGAGTCCCGAGGCCAGTAGTCAGCCGTCCTATAGGATGATGAATAGTGTGACAGGTGTTGTCACAGAAGGCGTAAGCCTTGAACGGTTGCCTGGGATAGGCGAACTGTTGTCGTTAGAGGAGACGTCCTTCAACGAGTTTGAAGCTGCTTTGAAAGCAGATGAAATCGACGAAGTTGTCGTATTGCGTCTGGAAGAGGAGTTGAACTCCTCATTCACGATGGACGCGTCACTTTTGGTTCAAATCAAACAGGCATTGAATGCCCGAAGCGGTCTCAAGATCCTCGCGGATCCCCTGAGGACCCTTACCATTCCTTACTAAAGGAATTTTGGAGATGTTATTGGACACAACCCGCCGATGGGGTTACCACCGGATCGGGGAGTCCGACATGAAATTGAGTTGGTTCCTGGAACCAAATACTGCGTCAATAGGCAGTGGCCTCTACCCAAAGAGCAATGCGATGTTATCGACGCATTTTTTAAGGGGAGAGAAGAGGCAGGGATGCTACGGGAGAGCAAATATCCCCATTCTTCTCCCACTTTTTTTTATCGTAAGCCGAACGGAAAGTGGCGCATTGTGCATGCGTACAACAACCTGAATGCAGCTACTGTACCCATGCAGACTCCGATTCCTCGGAAGGATGTCCTCCAGAACAATATGGCGGGCTGTACTGTGTATAGTGCCTTAGATCTGGTGGGCGGGTATTATCAGGTGATCATGCGAGCGTCTAATATTCCACTTACAGCGGTCAGCACGCCTAGCGGCATGCTGTGGGAGTGGCTTGTTATGCCACAGGGGTTTTAGAATGCACCAGCGACTTTCAATCGCTTGGTGACTCAACTCTTCCGCCCTCATAGAAAGTACGCTCAGACGTACTTCGACGATATATTCGTTCATAGTCGCGCGGAAGGCGACTCTTCTGATGTTCAGACGCATCTGATACACCTTCGAGCTGTGCTCGAATGCATGCGAGAGCATAAGTTATATGCGAACGCATCCAAATGTATCTTTGGTGATGAGGAAATTCCTTTCCTCGGATGCTTCATCAGTAAGGATGGAGTGCGGGCGGATCCCGCGAAGGTGAAAACCATTGTGGAGTGGCCTTCGCCTGTAAATCTTAGAGATTTACGGAAGCAGATTGGATTAGCCAATTATCTCCACAAGTACAGCGAGAACTACTGTGGTGGAGCGGCTAATCAAAGTTCTTGAGGCTTGATGAGGCGGTACCACGGCGCCCGGACTGCCGACTGACGAAGGGGGTCCTCCGGTTGTCCTTGACGGCTTGTGTTTCTGCTCACCTTGTGTACCTGACGGCTTAGGCGTGGGTCGCTCTCCAGGTGGCGGGGATGGCACACTACAATTCCTTGTGGCAAGACTGAGTTGACTTGTGATGAGTCGACTGATGCGATCAGGTAATGATCAGGCGCAATCAAGCTTGAAGCACGTGCGATCAGGTGTGATCAACAGTGATCAGGCTTGGGCAGGCACTAAGAGTCGTCGATCAGCGGTGATCAGACTCGATCAGGCGCGATCAGGTGCTAAAAGTCGCTGATCATATAGTTGGCGCAAGTTGTGAGCAGCTGAGTGCGGGTCTCGAGTCGCAGTGTGTCGATCAGGTGTTGATCGGCGAAGGGGTACTCGATCAGGAAGCGGAAATCTTTACTTCCCGATCACAGAGCCTCCTTAATCTTTATACGTCAACAGAATACTCAAAAATACCTTGTATTCTAGACTTAAGCCTTAGAGGGACGGTCGATCAGCGCGTTCGACGGGCTGATCGACGATTACCACCAAAAATCCGCCTAGTGTTCCCGTGGGGCGATTAAAGAAGCCGAACACTAGGGACCAAAACGTGGAAGAGGTGAGAGCGCACTGCTCGATCACGTTCCCGAGACCAAAAAAAAACCTTTAAAAGAAGAACCGCTGACACAGCGGGCGGAGTTGCGGGTAAGTTCTCACACTCTACTCCTACCGGTGGGCGAAAAAATGTACTAAGTGCTCCCGCCCGGGACGTAGAGGTATTTAGTAGTAAAGGAGGTGCAAAGGTGCCTTCCCTGAAGCGATATACACGATCGTACGCAAAAGGAGAACTTTATTATTGCTTATATCCTAATATCTACCAAAAACCTAATATCAACCAATCAGAACTACCCATTCCTACGCATTTTGTCGACCATTCTACCTCTTACCTTCGGGTTACCTTCAGGTAACCATGCCAGTTGTCGCATCGTCTGAGACGTCCTATCCACGCCTCGTCCCTGTCCGCCACCGTTGTATCAACAGTTGTACCGTCTGGGGTACCAACTGTGGTACCGATTGTGGTGCCCACTATCGTACCACCTTTTGTACCGACTATTGTACCGACAAAATTTGTGGTACCCTCTACCACAACTACGCCTATAGGGGTGTCTATAATTATGCCCCTAATTACGTACCAATTTTACGGTACGCTTTACCACTACGATGAAATGGCGAAGCCATTAACCGACCTTCTTAAGAAGGATGTTGATTTATGTTGGGAAACCAAACACCAAAACGCTTTTGAAGCGGTAAAGGGGAGCTTGTTGAAAGCTCCCGTTCTTTCTCTCCCAGATTCTGGGAAACCATTTAGTGTCGTCTGCGGCGCCTCCGATTTCGCAATCGGATGTTCTTTGTTACAAGAAGACGATGCAGGAAGGGAACGCGTGATTGCGTTTGAGTCGAGGCAGCTTAAAGCTGCGGAACGGAACTATCCCGTTCATGACAAGGTGCTACTTGCAATGAAGTATGCTCCTGTCAAATTTAGGGTTCACCTACTCGGCTCTAAGCCGTTCGTAATTTATACTGACCACGCGTCCTTACGGACAGCGACAAAGTCGCCTTATCTCTCGAACGGATGGCCCGTTGGATATCCTTCTTTGCGGAGTACAACTTTGAGGTTAAGTATAAACCTGGCAAGCAGAACGTGCTTGCAGACGCGTTGTCGCGTCGTCCCGATTACGAGCTCGCTCACGCGACATTCGTCACCTTATCTGTGGTGGATCTCATACGCCAGGCGTATGAGAAAGACCCACAGTGTACGGCGCTTATCAGTGCGTTGGGTGGAAAGGGATTTGGCTCGTCTGAGCCAACCCTGCCAAGTCGAGCTAAAGCTCGTTTACACCGTTACAGCTACTGTGACGGTTTGCTATATTATACCACGAGCGCGGAGGACACTCCGCGGGTGGTAGTTTCTCATGATGAGGAACTGAAGTATAGAGTCCTCTTTGAGGCACATGACGCCCCTACCGGGGGTCATTTAGGTCGGGATAAGACCTACAGCGCTTTAAGCGCTTTGTATTGGTGGGCCAACATGTATAAGTGGGTCGGTGCGTACATACGCAGCTGTGAGACGTGTCAGAGGGTTAAACCCTCTGCAAGTTCAGCTGCACCTTTGGTGAGCTTGTCGGTTCCAACGGAGTGTTGGAAATCCATTAGTATGGATTTTATCTTCGGTTTTCCGAAGGATAAGGCCGGGAACACCAGCATATTGGTCTTTGTAGACCGTTTGAGCAATATGGATCACTTGGAGGCGGTTCCAGAGTCCATTGATGAACAAGGAACAGACAAAGTGTTCCTAGACCGTGTCTTTCGACAGCATGGTCTACCCAATACCGTTGTGTCGGATCGGGATCCCCGTTTTACGGGACAATTCTGGTGAGAGTTGTTTAAGGTGCTAGGCACCAAGCTCCTCATGTCCACTGCGGGTTATCGTCAGACGGACGGTCAGACGGAACGCGTTAATCGCGTTGTTGAGGATATTCTCCGGAGATTATGTCCGGATTCTCCAAAGAGTTAAAGTGAGATGCTTCCGATGGTCGAATTTGCTATAAACAATTCGGTCCATGCATCTACGGGGTTTACCCCGTTTTACGTGAACGGATTAGTGAATCCGAGGGTTCTGTTGACGCCACGTGTGTGTGGCCCAGGGATTGAGGGGGGAGGATTCCCCGATGTCAGCCCTGTATTTGTGCGAAAGCACATCGATAAGTTTTTATCGACGCGCCTTAGTGTCTTACGACACGTCTGCGATGCCATGGCGGAAAGCCAAGACAATCAGAAGGAGCAAGCTGACCGCAAGGGGCGGCGTAACGAAAAAGTGTACAAAGTAGGAGAAAGTGTTTTATTAAACGCTAAAATCCTTCCTACACATGCACTTTCCAACGTGTTGAGGAATAAACTGCGCCTCAGGTTTGTGGGCCCCTTCAAGATACTAGCCCGAAAGGGCTTATCGTATACCTTGGACATCCCGAAGGTGATGCGCACGCATCCAACCTTCTATGTGGGTATGCTTCAGCCATTCCAGAACCCGGAGGCAGGTCCCCTCTTGGAGGGGGTTGGTAAGGCGAATAGCTATAAGAGCCGTAAGACACGGCAGGGCAGAGGAAGACCGACAGGGCTAAAATGCGACCACGAAGTTGCGCAACGGTCGTCTCGAGAGAGGCAAGACGTCTCTCGAAGAGGTCAGTGGAATCCCAATCATCGCGAAGTCCCTCGTGGACATCATGGATGTGACGGCTGTGTCGATCACAGCGCTCACGAATCTCCTGTCGCAATTGCGCGACCTCCTCCTCCAATGCTCGATGCGGAGGGTACTCCACATTATCATGTGGAGCGTCTGATGGTGCGACGCCATCATCGTGGTCAAACCAAGTATCTGGTGAAGTGGAAGGGTTATCCAAACTCACAGAGTTCGTGGGAGTACGAGAACCCCCTACGGCAGGATTGCCGTGACGTCGTTGACGCTTTCGAGCGGGAGAATCCCACTGACAGTCAACGACCAAAGAGGCCGAAGAAGCCCTTTCACTCCCAGTAGCTGGGAGTTTGCCGGAGTCAGATGCATAGCTTGAATTGCTCTCCGGCACCACATCGAGATCAGGGCGCGTGTAGTAAGAGGCAGGTAATTTCCCTTGCGCTTTGGCCTGGGCATAGGCAAGCGTAACGCCCTCTACCCGAAAGTCGGGCTCGGAAAAGATGTTGTACAGCGCATCAAAGTTGAGGAGGCGCTTCTCCCCTTCCGCCCAAGAGCGGAATGCATGTTCTGCGTCCCAGACGCTTTCGTCCCGTAAGAGAACAAAGGGAATCTCGTGGAGGATATCCACGAGGGCACCGCGTGCCTGTTTCCTGAGGCGCGTCCGGTAGGACTTAACAGTAACTGCTTAGGCGTTAGCAGTCTGGCCCGGAGTTGTTTCCGTCGCGCAAATTCACGCGGCAGTATAGCCTTTGGACCAGGGGTATAGGAGGCTAAACCCCTCTTCAACGCGTTCTTAGCCCTCTTTTGAGGGTCACGATGTCCCTTCCGTGCCCGTACGGCACGTCGGGCCTCATGAACCGAGGCCGGTTCATTGGTGATGGTCGCCTGCGGCGACCCGGATGCATCACCCCTAGTGGGTAAAGGTGGCGCACGAGTTAGTGCGTTTTCCCCACATGTGAGGAATGGGTTGGATGACCGAAAGCGCCATTCGGCGCTGTCGGAGTGATCAGCCGTTGGGGAGATCTCCCCAAGGGCATTCAATTCCGAGTTATCGGAATAGTTTTCTTCCATAGCACCACTAAAGGTGCACATGGTCAGCCAGAGGTTCTGTGTAATGGGGTGCCATTACATAATTGATATTCAAGTTAGAATATCACAGTTTAATTTCAGACGCGTTGTCTGAAATTTAAATAAGAGATTATAAGTTATTATAATCTAAGAAGGAAAAGTCGATTCGGTATAAATACCGAATCTTGCAGGTTAACTAATAGTACAGTTAGTTAAAGACTTGATATTATTATATTAATTAGTTAGTTACTATACTATTAGCCTCTAAACCACCCATTAAATAAAAACTCTTAATTTTGCGTTCTAGAACATAAGTGAATATTCATATATTTACTTTTAGTATAGGATTAGTTGTTATCAACTAATCCTGCCCTATTGTATTGCGCGCTTCCTCGCAAAAATACAGTGTAAGCCTGTAACAGGATCAGTCCTGTTACATTCTGTCAGTTGGATTTCTCCAACAAAATTTTGTTTATTGCGTAAGCAATAGTCTTGATGGGGGAGGATATAACAGGGTTACATTCGAGTCACATTTAGTAGGTGGTGTACGTTAGTACACTACGGTTGGGGTCAGTATTGACCGGTTCGAAAGGTTTTGAACAATAAGGGCAGGAGCCCTTGGGGGTGGCGTGTCAGCCAGCCACGTGTTGGTACACAGGTGGTGTACACTACATTTTATCTAGGTACGAATTTGGTAAGTTCTACTATTACGTATATTTTACATTAGTTTAAATTAATTTAGGCTAATTATATATTAAATATGCATTCAAGTTAGAAAAATACTTAAAACCTCTAGGCGCGTGACCACGCCGGTCGCGCGCGCAGTGAGTATTGTAGCCTAAGGGAGTTCTCCCGTACGCTACCTCCCTTTATAAGGGAAGCCTTGTTACAAGGGGTATGCGAAAGCTATCTGTAAACCACTTCGGGAATCTTGGCCCCGAGTAGGAGAGCTCTCTCCTACTAAGCCCTTATAAGGGCTTATCGGCTAAGTAGCGGCGAACGCCTCTTAAAGGAGAGTCTTCCTCTGTGCGCTAGCCGCACCGTGCGTGTACGCACCCGGCTACAAAGGGTGCCGTTGGATCGGGTCGCTACAGATCTAAGACCCAGACCGATCCGGTGAAGAAGCCCCTGACCAGATCGGCTCGTGCCGTTAAGGCGATCGCGACTGAAGGCAACACTGGATCGGAAGAGGAAAGCAGCGGCCTGTCCAGTCGGGATTCAGACGAAGACCAATATCGTCACATCTTCGTCACGGAACCTGCCCCAAGAACCAGATTGACGCCTGACCAGGCAGATCGGAAGGACAGGAGCGGGAACAAGTCCGATCCGGACCGACCTCGCAAGAAGTGCGAAAGACGCGGCCACCCCACCGATCGCCGCCTCTTCGTGTGAATGTCATTTGGAGAGATCCACGAGGCCGGCCAGTGCAAGTCGAAGAGTTCTTCAATCTGATGCGCAAGTGGTATGTGCCGGATAAGCACGCGGGGATGCTTCCACCTGAAGTTGAGAAGATGTTAAACTAGAACTCTCGCCAGGTTGGAATCTGGGTCGAGCCGAGCGATCTACGTTTGGCATCTATGCATATGTCGGCAAGGAGAATAAAACCGACAATACATGTTCTGTTCTCAATTGCATCGATCGGGATCATCCGGTCTACAATCTCACGACTATGAATATTCCCGATCGAAGGTGGTCATGTAGTTGGATATGCTGCCTGGGGAGTCTCGCGGATACTGGAAGTATCATGCGCCCGACAAATGGTTCAAGCAGGCGAAAGCCTGTGGTAAGATAAACAACCAGAAAGCGACGATGTTGTTCGACTCTGGGGATGAAGTCTCGATTATTGACTCCGCCTTTGCTCGTAAGGTCGGATGTCGTATAGACGATACCCAGATACAAGAATGCGTCGGGATCGGTGAAATGTCTTATATGACCGAAGGAAGGACGCGCGTGAATATCACCCTATCGGGTTCGTTGGTCTACTTCTTCAGTGCTTGGGTTTGTAAGCTGGCCGGTCAGGATGCCCTGTTAGGCATGGATTTCATGGTGCCGGCGGGTATTCGCCTTGATCTGTATCATGGAGTGCTTACACTACCGGATGAGGTCCAGATCCAGTTAGCTGGTCGGCGGCCCCTATACGGATCGTAAACCGATCTGGTCAGGTGGGATCAAGATGTCACCATCCCAGTCGGCCAATCCGCTGACACCCCGGTCGATAAAGGTTTTCGTTCAAGGAAGTTATGGGTGACCAGGGGCGATCGGTGGGTGTAGACTTTTGTGAAGAGCGCCGGCCGACATGATTTTGTCCGAGTCACTAATATCGGTGACAAGCCGCTTACGCTCGACAACAATACTATTGTTGGCATGTGGCTGGCGGAAGGGAAAGTGCCAAGAAAGATGGGGTTCGTCTCGATCGGATCGAGACGGTAAGTTGAGTGGCAGAACTTGACATACCAATCGACCACCGATCTGATCAGCGATGATGGATCGGTGGAAGAAGATACCTCACCTATGGTGGAACGACCCAGCTATGTAACCCCAAAAAAGATGTTAGTTCGAATAAAGGCACCGCAGTCGCCGGACACGGTGGACCATCAAGCAGATGAGCCAAGGTTCGTCAACGTGGTGTCGACACAAGAACAGGCGACAGCGGAGCCGGGAATAGAAAAAGGGAAACATGGCATTGATGGGGCGGACCACGATGGCACGCCTAAGCAGATCGTTGTCGTTGATAGGCAGCCCGCCGATCGGGAACAGCAGTGTTCAACCGATCAGGACGGTTTGGGTGATATTGCCCCGGAAGACGAGCAAGTTTGTATCCATGAGGGCGGGGATCAGTATATTCAGGAGTTGGAGAGCCAGATGGAAGTCCTCCCTGAAGTGTCTGCTGATCCGCCCGAAGTCACCCTGGACGATCTGCAAGTGGGTGATCGGGATGTCAACAGTCCCGACCAGATCGATCAGCTAAAGAAGATCATATGGAAAAAGAAACATCTGCTGATCGGGAAAGGCAACGCCTTACCCCCTGCTGCTCGCGGAGCGATCTGTGACATGGACGTGGGTGATGCCAAGTCAATCGCCCAGCGATGCCGACGTGTGGCGCCACAGTACCGGGAAAAACTCTCCGATCTTATTAAAGGACTGTTGGATACCAAGATCATTAAGCCGTCGACCTCGCCGTGGGCCTCACCGATCGTGATTGTGATCAAGAAGAACGGCGTCGACATCAGGTTGTGTATCGATTATCGGTTGGTAAATCGGTTGACCAAGCTTATGGTGTACCCGATGCCGCTGATCAGCGATCTGCTAGAAGATCTCGACAAGACCGTATGATATTGCTCACTGGATATGGCAAGTGGATTTTGGGTGGTTTCGATGACTGATCGGGATCACGAGATCTCCGCATTTGTTACGCCGTTCGGTCTGTTCGAGTGGAACCGTATGCCGTTCGGTTTGAATAACGCGCCCCAGATCTACCAGAGGCTGATCGACAACGCATTGTATGGACACTTCAAGATCAGTACCGATCGGTACCCCACCGAAAACCATGATGTGTTTACAGAGGGTGAACCCGATCGGGAAAGGAGACCTTCCGTTCTGGGGAGACGATCGTATATCGACGACATTCGGATCCCTGCTTCGTCATGGAGCGATCTGTGCGAGAAGGTCGAACGGTTGTTGGAGACATGCGATCGCTGGAACCTGTCGATCAGTGCTGTGAAGAGTTTTTGGGGCATGTCCAAGGTCACCTATTTGGGTCATATGGTGTCGATCAGTGGTCCGGAGGCGAATATCAAGGGTCTGGAGTCACTGAGCAACCTCCCGTTTCCCAGATCACTGAAGGCAATGCAGTCCTTCTTAGGGAGCTTAAATTACTACAGCCGCTTCATTGAAGACTTCGCGATTTACGCGGCCGTGCTGTACGAGCTCCGGGAAGTCGACTACCATATGTTGCGCGAAGGAGATCGGGCAACTTTACGGGAGGGCTGCGACTCTGATCCGCCTGCAGATTTCCGCAGGTGGAGGCAGAGGACCACATGAAGCGTGCAAAGGTTGCTTTCGGTATGCTGAAGGCCAAGATGGCGACGGCACCGATTCTCAGACACTTCGATCCGGAAAAAATGCCGATCGTCATTGTGTACGGTAGTAAGTGGGCCATTTCTGCAACTCTAGTGCCAGAGCATGATGGTGTGTACCATCCGGTCACTTTTACGATCCGGACGTTGAAGCCGAATGAAGTTAACCATTGGATAGTCGACAAGGAAGTTCTGGATTTACTACGGATTTTGGATGTGTGCTACAACCTACTGGTCGGCCGATCTGTAAAGGTTCTTTCGAGAAAGTCGACATTGGCCTGGCTGTTATCAGCCAATGGGATGGACGGTTGGCTCGGCAGATGGTCAGCGATCTTGTCTCAGTGGTCCCTCGAGGTCGTCAAGTGCACCAAGGGAGAGGAGGAGATATTGGGCACATTGGCCGCCAGTATCACCCTCGGTCTGAAGTGGATGAGGCTCTGATGGCGATTTCCCCAAGGAAGTAACCTCGACAGCCAATCTCGCTGCCGCCATAGATCGTAGATCCGGATGAGGAACTCCTGGTCTTGAGTTTCGACGGATCGGCTAGCGTGAAGAAGAAGGTCGGCTCCTATAGTGCCATACTGTGGAAGTTACCACAATGGTCTATAGTAGCAGCCGCCGCCGATTTCACGCCTGACATAACGGTCAACGAGGCGGAATATCGGGGACTCCTTCTATGTCTTGATTTGCTGTCATCACAAAAGAAAAGGCGGATCATCATATGTGGTGACTCCAACCTAGTGATAAGGCAGATCACCGGGGAGATTGACTGTAAGGCTCCACGGCTGATGTTGCTGAATTATCGGGTGATGAAGGCACTGAAAGACTATCTCAACCACGAGCTATTGCATGTGAAACGGTATTGGAATAGAAGTGCCGATCACCTCGCAACCCAAGCCATGCGGGACCAGATCGGGGCGACGATCACCAAGGAGGCCGTTCTACATGAACTTATGAACATAAACAGGCTCCCGGAGTTGATCAAGCCCAAGGAAAGCCCTGATCAGGTGCATGTGATGGCGGAGACTAGATCGCAAACTCGGAATTCTCGCCGATCGTTCCCGAAGGAAAGGCTGAGCGAGTACGATGTACAGCAGCTAAGGGCGGAACGGATCACCAAGGCGAAGGACGAAGAAGAGTAGATCGTCAACTTGAAGGCCTATCTGCGCGGTGAACTGTCCAAGTTAACAAATGATCAGGCTAAATAGTGTACCAAGATCGCGGACAGCTACGATGTGGACGACAATGGATTTATGTATTACTGCCGTGACATTGATCAAGACAGTGCCGATCGAGATCGACTAGCGAAACTGGTGATCCCTGAGTTGCTACAGCTGGATGTCCTTCATCACTACCATGTGAGTCTAGAAGAGGGACATCAAGGCATAGGCAGGACATACCACAAGATCAGGGCCCACTTTCACTGGAGAGGACTTTTTCGGAGCGTGCAGATATATGTGGGCTGTTGCACAGATTGCGAGACCGGAAAGGGAAGACCGATAATAAAGGGCCGATCGCCCGGAAATATCGAGGCTACTTACCCCTTCCAGGTAATAGCAATGGATCACATACCGTCACTTCCCAGATCTACACGCGGCAACACTGAGCTGCTGCTCTGGATCGACCTATTTACTGGTCTGGTGATAGAAAAGGCTAGTGCATCCCGATCTGCGGAGAAGATCGCCCAGAGTTACGAGGAATGCGTGTTCAGAAGGTTCGGCGCCAGCGAAGTTATTAGAAACGATCGGGAACCCGGTTTTATGGCTGAGGTGTTCCGATCGTTCATTAACATGCTAGGCCAGAATCAGAGCGCGACGATGGCATATCGTCCGCAAGCGAACGGATCGGCTGAACGCATGGTGCAGACAATAACAAGAGCGATCAAGATGTATGTGGCTGATCCAGACCAACGTGACTGGGATGAGTATGCAGGGAGGCTGGTGTTCGCACTCAACTCTTCAACCGATCGGGTCCTAGGAGAAACGACTTTCTATCTGGTGTATGGCTGGGACACTCGATCGATACTTGAAGCGTCGATACCGATCGGCTGCACTCGGACCCGCGATCGCAATGCTCGTCGTTGGCGCATGCAGGTCCAGAAGCATTATCAGCATGCGAAATAAGTCGTCAATGAAAAGTTGCGTCAGGCCACGCAAGATCGAGCAGATCGGAATAACGATCAGTTCCGCCCTCATGGTATTGAACCAGGGGCCACGTTATGGTTATACCTCGATCGGGTCAAGAAAGGCTATGCAAAGAATTAGGCTCATATGTGGCACGGTCCTTTCCGTGTAGCAGAGCTGATCGGTGAGCATGCTGCCCGTCTGATCACGATCGGCACGGATTATAAAGTTTTTCCGATCGTGCATGTGTCCAACCTAAAGCTGGTCATATAGTTCCCCGATCGGCCTAAAACACCATGTCTGGTGGACGAAGCGGAGAGATTCCATTTTGATGAAGCTCTGCTGCCGGAAGACAGTTGGGAAAGGCCATTGGAAGAGGACGAATTCGAGGTGGAAAAGGCGCTAGATGTCCGATCGGTCAAGAAGACGCGTTTCGGTCGCAACCACTGAGAATATCTGGTCCGCTGGAAGGATCATGACGAAGCAACTTGGATCGACGAACTCGATCCAAATTGTGGAGCACTGATACGAGAGTTCGAGAGAGAACGAGTCAGTCGGAATTGCTTCGCAGTGATGCAGACTCATGAAGATGAAAATTAAGACACGCAGTAGCACCGATCAGAATATCGATCGGTGTGAATATGTGTAAGGTCTGAATTATTGTAAATTAATGTGATGAACTGTGATGAACTGGAGTAGTGGAGACGAACGTGGTGATAATTTTCGCGATGTGGATGGAAACTGTGTGTGATAACGTGTTGGTACAAGTTTGGAGAAAGTGATGAAATTTGGTCAAGTGATGAGGTTATCAGAAATTTTGAAAGAATGATGACATGTATTATGGATTATCTGGTCAGCTAACTGCCTCATCAAGATTCGCAATCACCCCACAGACTACCGATAGTCAAAGCCGGATGGTCTTAGATCTGGTTCTGGTGCTGATTGCGCCAGGGCTCCTTCCGATCGATCTGGATCAAGGCGTCTATCAGGTCTGCGATCGGCTCGTATTAATGAAGACCGGGATACCAGACGCCGTCGTCAGCTAATTCCCCGGCTCTCTCAACCCGACGCTTGGCCATATGAAGAACTAAAGGATATACAAGATGTCGATGTCGCACTCGCGGGTCAGCATCCCTCCCAGAACGAACTGGCATAGGGTCTGCCAGGACTCGCCCGCCCGACTCCGGCGCTTCTTCCGGTTTATCTAAAATGATATCAGGCCTTGATAATGCTGCGCTCGATCAAGAGGAAGCACTAGGTATTTTGTAGACTCCCGGATCGCTTGTCTGTAGGCTTCATTTAAGGTCTTCACTCGACCCATGCGGATGAACACTTTCCATGGCTGATTTGCATACAGACGGGCGATTTGTGGTGCTGTGGCCAGGTCCGCCTGCCATGCAGAAGCGGCATGAGCCTTTGAAGCTGGAGGAAAAAGCCAGGAATCTGGTCGGGACATTGACCGGGCTAGTATCTGCTTGGTCAGGGCTGATCGGTGCAAGCTACCGATCTGCCCCGGTGACCATGGCAAAGTGGCATATGAAGTCCGCGATGGAAGAGGTCGACCTCCGATCAGCACCCCTTTCAATCGGGCGTGATGACGCAGCCTATATGTGCCGGTCTGGAAAGAAAGCGCCGATTCGGTCGACTACTCGTCCGTGCAACATCATCACCCTGGGATCTGATCATCTTATCATCCCCCGATGCAGGCTTCGCTGGAACAGGACCTCGGCGTTGATAGGATCGGGACTTGGACAAAGCAGTGCATAAGAGCTCAGAATCTCCTGATCCGTTCCCCGAGTCTTCTCCGGAGGAGATCTCCATGTTCTTGGTGTGAGCAGCGCGGGGGCGCAAGGGCGCATGCGATTTGGCGATGGTAGACGTGTCGGCTGCGTCCGATCTTAGGCTTGGAGGATGCTCCTGCGTCTTGGCCTTCTTTTGAGGCACCGCTCGCTTCTCCTAGAGTTCGGAGTCGCGCTCTATGCCCCGCGCCCTTGAGCCCTTCGACGCGTCGTTACGCTTCTTGGAAGTTTTTGGAATCTTGGAGAATTTACTTTTAGCCAATGAGTGGCGTCGGGTCCGATCTTGGTTCAGATCGATCAGAGAGGCCGATGCAGATCGATCAACGCTATATCCTGCAGCCGGACGCCGGTACAGCAAGTCAGTCAACTGTTGGTGGCACCGATCTACGGCCGCCCAACGACGGTTTGACTCCTGGGTCCAGGCATCCGATCGCTCTGGAAGGACTCGACCTTCCCGATCTGGTCCCTGACCACGACCTGCAACTCGCCGATCTGCCTCTCCGGGTCACCATGTTGGGTGCGGGTAAAGTCCGATCGGACTGATCTTCCAACCTCTGCCGGTTGACCAGCGTGAGATGCTCCCGGAGGTGTGACCTGTAGGCATCCAAACGAGACAGATCATGCCATGCGCCGATCAGCCCGTCCAAGATCGGTCGGAGCTGATCGCAGTGGTCATGCGACGCCGATCAGTCGCGAGTAAAGCGTCAAACGCTTTGGCGATGTCTGTGGGCAGCTGATCTGCAAGCGAAGGAAGTTTAGAGCAGACCAAGGCAAAAACAGACCGATCAGCTTACCTCGCGTTGTTTGTTGGGCGATCTGGGCCCGGAGATGCGCGTTTTCGGCGATCACCTTTTGCAACTTAGTGGACACGGGGATTAAAGTATCCACTTCCTTCTTCAGTGGCAAGAATGACGTATTCTTAACGTCCAACTGCGACTGAAGCTCCCGGACTGTCTTCCGGAGCTGATCGACCCTGATCTGATGCCCATCCGGTGTGTCGGAATCTGGAGTGTTGCGAGGGCTGTCAGATCGGGCCGATCGGGGAGGCGAATTGACATGGGGCGATTGGGAACACAGGGCACCTGCAGCAACGAGCGTCAAGAGAGGTTACAAGATGATTAGGTGCACAAGGACAAATACCTGGCGAAGGCGGATTCGAAGATCTGTCCATCGGTGAGGAAGTCTGATACTGTGAAGATCTTGGATGCCAACTGGTGTGAGATCGGGTCGCTACCGTTATGCGGCTGAGACCAGACTCAGGGGCGGCTGTGGTGAAGTGGATTCAAGCTTTTTTTGGTCACTTTGTGTCAGCGGCACGCCGATCAGCTTATCAGCGATCGGATTGGTGGAAAACAAGGAGGCTTTTAAGCCTATCATGTGCAAGAAGTGTCAAGAACGCAGATTTCGGTAGGTCACATGATATTGCGTGTACTTTACATATTTCATGTTTGTACATATTGGGGACCGTAGGGAGATAGGATTGGTAAGTTTTGGTTTTTCCTTCTAAGAGTCTTTTGGTTTTTCCGTCTTTCTTGGTCGTTAACAACTCAACAAGGAAGTCGTTCGCATCTTTGCACAGTACATCAGTCGCCTCCGCACGCCGCGGAGTGTTTGGGAGAAGAGGGTGGAGTTCCCCTCTAGATCATTATACCCGGCCGGGACGCGTTACAGACGCACTTGGCCCGCCGGAAGTCCCTCGACGGGAGTACGCATTGGTCGGCTTCTCAATCTCAAGTTACGCACGTTTGGAACGTGTAAGCAAGTTTTGGATTTCTACGTGGGAGATATCGTTCGTGGAGTTTGTCACGTTCTCGCTTGGATCTCATATTGAAATATTGGTCTTATATTTTCGCATTGGTTGGGCTCTACGATCGGTTAAGCGATCTGCCCTTTTGGTGTATACTTACTCTGAGTGTAATTGGTCTGCCCGTACCCAGGGTGAGAGTTCCGCCCAGGGTACATTACCCAGCACGGTCTCACATTTTAAGACCCACATCAATTCGCGGCGACGATCCACCAAGTGTGAAACCAGCCCATTCCATCGGGTACACAAGTTGAGATGGAGACGCAGAAATCGGACCAGGCGTCCTATGCTGATGATCGGTCGTCTGCTAGCAGCGAACGATCGGATCGGATCGTAGGCGAAGGTTCGCGGGGTTCCCCCCCCCCGTCAGTTGGAAGGCTGAGCACGATGGTGGTCAGGTTCTCGACACTACGGTGTTCGATTTTGAACTTGACTCCACCACACCTCCTATCCTTGAAAACGTGCCTTTGCAGTGATTGCAGATGGCTTTTGGTTCTCCGGCTAGTTCCGGGCAATATGGGTGAGTAATTGATAAACATACACCCATCATGTGTTGATGCAAGAAAACCAAGACGTACCAAGTGTATCAAGGCTGAAGTGGTCCCATAATTCTGATGTCAGCTTCCGACGCTTTCCAGGAGGTCCGCTGCTATCTTCAAATGCGACCGATAGGATGGTGTCATCAGCGATATCAACAGCGTCGTCCATCGAAGGTGTGGTAATGAGGTGGAGGCTTGGGGGTAGATAAGCCAGGAAAACTTCTGGGATGCCTGGGGGGCACTCTGCTTTATATCCAGTACCCCCAAAGATCAAAAACTCGAAATTTAAGGGATAGACAATCTCCTAGAATGTTCTCTCCAACCCCTGGACTACATATCAGGAATTAACAAATACACCATACACTAAATGGGCGGTCCGGGCCTTAAAGTCTCGGCCCTGGACCGGCCCGTGTGTAATCCGCTGGGACCGCGGTCCGTCCACGTAGCAACCGGGCCTTGGAAGTCAGGCCCTGGCCCAGCCCGTACGCCAGCGACCCGGGCCGGCCCGCGAGCCAGTCCGGCCCATTGACAGCCCTAACTGACAGCCAACGTCCCTAGGTTTTGCTGTTCACGTCTGATTCATTTTATGATCTCCAATGACCACTGCAAAAATAGGGCTGATCGTCTTGATAACCTCCGACGATAACATTAACCATGCCAGGGTAGTTCGGTGTGAAGAGTACTTTGATGGATTCCCCACGAACATAGTGTAGCCAACATCCAAAATACGAAGTCCTATTTTACCTAGAATGTCGCAATTGACTTCTTTTGGGTTGAGCCTACTGTTTGAAAACGTAACTAGATAATATAGATCGTCTGATCTTGGCCTAAGGTGGCAGAAACTGTCCACCATTTTGCAGAGATAATCATCACTGGAACTATATCCGGTTAGATGTTTTTCAGACCAGATCTTTGCTTTTAGCATGCCAGATACGACCATAACACGAGCCGTGCGATTTTCTGATCAGGACAAGATCATATTAGCAGGTCGATCTTTCGATCCGATCGAAACGTCTATTGTTTAGCCCTTCCTGGAGCGAATGATAATATACCTCCGTCAGTGCACATAGCACAGCCGCGTAGACCGCAGAACTCTCAATTTTGGCTGTCTTTGCTCTATTTATCGATCGAGGAAAGGGCAGGTTGCTTAGCGACTCAAATCCTTGAGGCTCCTCTTCCTCCCCTTCTTCCTCCTCAAGATACTCCCCGAGGCTGCATCTCGAAATGTCTTCATTTTCCTCGTCCTTATTCGGTGCTAGTGACGGATGCCTCAGTGCCGGTTTCAATTTATCTTACACGCTATCGTGCGATAAGTTTTTTTCGAGGACCCAGGGCTTTTGCAAGTGCCGTCGATGGAAAAAAATCGGCTGGCCCGAAGCTGGCCTTGCAGGGCTTGGAAGAAAGAAAACACTGACCTTGGAAAAGGTCAAGTTCGGCCAGAGAAAGTCTCAATCTCCTCTCTAATTCGTCAAACAAGGATCTCGACAGGACCCAACCCTTGGTGTCCCTAGAACAAGCTTAGGCGTTATGACCCTAACAATTTGTAATTCGGTGACCAACATGGCATCGACTCAGGCGCCGAGGTAGACTTCGGTGACTTACGCTCTCATATCCGCCACATTGGAGCTTAAGAGCTTCACGGACATAGATCAAGATGAAGCTCCAGGATGCTTTAGCAAGACTAAGTCAGGCTTCCTGAGCGACCCTACCCCTGAAAGAGAGCGCGATGATAGATCTTAAGAGACTTGATGTAAGTCCCGGCAAAAAATTTGAATCAGTAGTTAAGTCGCTAAGTAGGGAAGATTGGACACACTTGGTGAGCATGTTCGGAGTGCAGCATTTTGATTCGTGAATGCCAGCCACTTCCATATTAAACAATAACCAGACAAGATGCACATAGAATATCTACTTGGGTTGAACGTAGCTGGGCTGAGACGCCGATAACTCGGAGATTGTCCACGAATATGTGAAGCACTTCATTTGTAGCATGAGTTATCGGGCTCTAGCTGATACCGGCTAACGTTTCTGCGCTTCAAAACGTCGAGGAGTTGGAGGCAATGCTATGCTCTCATAAGTCGGTGAAGAATCGAGGTCTTCAAGTCACCGTCGGTTCGCGTAGGTATCTTCCAAGTCAGCCCCCGAACAGATCGTCCTCGACCAGATCAACGAGGGCAGTTTAACCAGTTATTTTTTTTAGGCTCCAATGGCGTAATACCCGAAAAAAGCGGTTCCAGTGGAGAAGTAGAGGAACAGCATTATCGCCACATATTCACGGTGGAAGTCCCAGGGCAGATCCGCGCGCTTCCGGTACAAGTGTCGACCAGCGGTAACGCTTTCCGGACATAGTGAGCAGAATCAGCCAAAGCGTAAGTGCACTCACTATGGATCTAGCAAGCACGATAACCGAGATTGGTAAAAAGGACTGACCTCGAAGAAGTGCTAGAAGTGTCACCAGACCGAGCAATGCATGTTTACCTGCAGCACGTGAGGCGTGGTGCATTATGAGAGACTGTGCTTATGATGGAAGATTTTTCAACATGATGAAAAGTTGTAAGCATGCTGGCATGCTGCTCCCTGAAGAGTAAAATATGTTATACTAGTCCACCCGCCATGTTGGACTTTGGTTCGAGCCGTCTGTCTTTTATCTTGGGTGATTTTCTGCGCTGCAACTGCTTTCGCACTAGTGTACTCCTTTGTAGCAGCAATGAGCGCCTCACCACTTGTCCCATGGTCACACGAGTTATTCTGACGTAGGAATCGATCGATCGACGACCCTTCTTTTGACGTGGATGATGCATAGTACAAAGACCAAAAGTTTAGCCAGCCGTCTTCGACCAAATTTGCGGTTTGTGACTGAATTATCGCATGGACAAGGTAGTTGCCCCAACTTTGGCTAGTCATCAATGGAACCAAACGGTTATGAAGCGTCGCGGTCTTTATCATCACATAAGCATCCAATCAAACAGCAGATAAGGACGAAACGATCACATGCTGATCCCGGTTTTCTTGAGCTGCCAAACAAACCCTTGAGAAGGTATGATACCTTGCCTTGAAGCAACCGGAAGTGCAGCAAGGCCTTCCACATAGCCGATAACTTTAGGTGGGCAGTTTTGATAACTTCATCCAGTTTTCACTACCTCAGGTTATATGACTTCTCGGTATCCGTTTCTTCTTCAACTATTTTGTCTTGCCCTCATCGTTTTCGAACACCAAAATGCTACGACCTACTCGAGACTTTTGGATCGTGGAACCACCTGCTAGGAAAATGCCCAGGCACTCATGATCCGCGATCTACAGGAAGATCTCCACAAGGCATTGTGGGTTTCTTTCCATCATATGGCTAGTTGATTCTGGGTGGTTTCGACGACAGATCGTTTACGCGGTTGTCACGCCTTTTGGTTTCTGAGTGGAATAAGATTTTGTTGGCATTCCTCAGATTTATTAGAGGACTGATTGGATGACTACCAAAACCCGGATAAATCGATTTGACAAAAGTAGTTTGACCACCAGGACAACAAATTTATCATGGACAAATTTATTTCACGCGGCACCCGCGTTCCTACAGCCCATCATGTTCGGGTTCTTGTCCATTCGTTCAAACATGTTATGGTGGAGCGGCTGATCAAAGTTTTTGAGGCTTGATCAGGCGGTACCACGGCGCCCGGACTGCCTACTAACGAAGGGGGTCCTCCGGTTGTCCTTGACTGCTTGTGTTTCTGCTCACCTTGTGTACCCGACGGCTGGGCGTGGGTCGCTCCCAGGTGGCGGGGATGTAAACACGACAATTCCTTGATGCAATATTGGGGACTTTTGTAACGAGTTGACCTATATCCTGATCAGATGTGATCAGGTACAATCAAGCTCGAATCAGGTGTTATCAGGCTTGATCAGTAGTGATCAGGCTTGGGCAGGCGCTAAAAGTGGTTGATCAGCTGTGATCAGGTACTGAAAGACGTTGATCAGCTGTGATCAGACTTGATCAGGCTTGATCAGGTACTGAAAGGCGTTGATCAGCTGTGATAAGACTTGATCAGGCTTGATCAGGTGCTCCACGTCGTTGATCAGACTTGATCAGGCTTGATCAGATGCTCCACGTCGTTGATCAGCCGTGATCAGACTTTATCAGGCTTGATCAGGTACTGAAAGTTGTTCAAGCACGAGTTGGCGCGATCTGCGAGTTGTTGATCGCGGGTCGCGAGCCGCAGAGTGTCGATCAGGTGTTGATCGGCGAAGGGGGTACTTGATCAGGCAGTGGAAGTCTTCACTGCCTGATCACGTAGCCTATGGAGTCTTAACCAGCTAGTGGAACACCCAAATATCTGTATTCCTAGCCTAGCCCTATGAGGGGGGGGGGTAAATTTCACTTAATCCACCTAGAGTTCCCGTGTGGCGCTTATACCAGCCGAACTCTACGGGCCAAACGCGAACCAAACGGGGACAGGTGAGAGCACTGCTCAATGACGCTCCCAAGACCAAAAACCTTTACAGAAGAACCGCTGACACAGCGGGCGGAGTTGCGGATGAGTTCTCACACTCTACGCCTACCAGTGGGCCAAAAAACGCACTAAGTGCTCCCGCCCGGGACGTAGAGGTATTTATTAGTAGGGGAGGCGCAAAGGTGCCGTCCCTGAAGCGATCTGTTCGATCGTACGCAAAAGGAGAACTTTTTTATTGCTTAAAGCCTTAGATCTACCATTTCCCTAATTTCAGCTAATCAGAACCGTCCATTCCAGCGTCCACCAGTCGACCTTATTCCTCCGTCGTTAATCGGTGTTCGTCGGTGTTCGCTGAGTACCTGTACGTAATCGTCCCATCTTCCCATGCCCCGTCTATGTCCTGTCTATGTGCACCACGGTTGTACACGCAACTTTGTACACCGTGACACACACAATCGTATACAATTACGTACCCACTTAGTGCCCGCAATCAGACCCCTAATTAGGCCCATAATTAGGCCTAATTATAGCACACTTTAGCACAGCCGCCCCTGAGCCTTGTACCAGCCGTACAGCGGTTGGGGCGAGGGTCGATCATGCCGTTGGATGTCGTAGATCATGCTACCGGTGGTCGAGTTGTCTACACCCATCAATCACGCCATAATCGGCCAGGTGATAATAACTCATCAATCTGCCCCTTTCTCCCGCCGATCAGGTACCAATCTGTCAGGACGTTTCCGTTAGTGGTATGCCCCTCGCGATCCAACGTTCATCCTCCACCAACCGTGGCATCTGCGATCAAGCTGTCTCGATAAGGCAATTCTGCATTTCCATCATGCAAGCGATAACGGACGGCACCCCGGCGAACACCGCCAACGCTCCTGCCCTAGGTCGGTCCGCAGCTGATCAGGCGATCGACGCCATCAATCAGGCTTAGATTTTACAAGAGGCCCACCACGCACGCGATGAACAGATCACCATGTTATCCGACTCGCTCGCGATGAGCGAAGACACTATCGCGATGCTTCGACAGCAGCTCGCTCGTGCCAAACGTGCCGTGGTGGAACGAGATGCCGATATCAAGCGGGCCGCCTTTAAGCAGCTTAATCCATCGCGTTACTTCGTTGACACTGCAGTCAACGATCTCCAGACTAAGTTGAAAACCGTCGAGAACTCTGGGCCCGATCAAGAAAAAATCATGGTCGATCAACGCGCCCAGATCAGGGATCTGGAGATCCGTCGTGCCCGTGATCGCTATCTGCGATCGTTGCATGAGGACACTATCGCTGATCAAGCGCAAGAGCTGGATCAGCTTCAGCTGCGCATGGCCAAGTTACAAGAGGAATACGATCGGGCTGCTTCTAGGAATCAGCGCTTGGTCGAACAGGCGTTCATGCTCACCGCCGAGATTGATAGGCGCAAACATCAATATAATCGCCTCCGGAAGAATAATAAGTCCAATCGCATGAAGATGGATGAATATACCGCCATCATGGCCCAGACGCAGGAAATATCTGATCGGGTCGAGGGAGTGTCTAACCTCCAAGCTGATCTGGGTGAACTACACGCCGCATATTCTCACCTAGAGAAAGAGCATTCCACCGTGCAAGGCCGCTTCGATCAATTTTCCGCAGAGCACGACACGCTACGCAATCAACTTCAACAGGCTCAAGACGAAGTCATGAAATTGCGCTCGTTTCACTCGGACCTTCAGTCCCAGTTGGCTGGTATGTCGTTGCGGATGAAGATCAAACCGGCCGTCCGTACCCCTCCGGCAGGGCCACATCACCGGCTGGCCTTCCCGCTGCTTCCCAGACAGCTCGATCAGCCGCGCCGCCCCTTCGCCTAAAAGGCGTATTCAGCGTTCTCGATCTTCCTCTCGGTCGAAGCGGCCACGCCTCCTTCCCCCATTTTGGAGGCGAAGACAGAAAACGATGATCCCCCAAGTCCTGATCAGGACGATGAAGGCGGATTTCCTTACCCGATCGCTTCCATTCCCTCTACTCCCACAATTAGCGAGTTCGGGAGCGAGGATTTACCTGATCAAGGCTCTGCCTGGTCTCTTTTTCCTTATACGGGTGATTTCAAGACGTTGATCGCGGTGCCTGACGATGCCAATGACGCCGACATCCTGTCGTGAACCCCAGATCAACTCGGTGGGTTCGATCTGTGCAGCGTCACGGCTCAAGTGGTCTTTGACTACTTGATCCGCCCTGCAGGATGGTTGTTCCCCGCTGCCGTGCATGCCCCTCCGGCTGATATTCGTGGTTCAGTCATTTGATTAACCAGCCGGAAGTGGAGCTGTTATATTCCCAATGCCTTTGGGGCGTCTTCACGACTATGCTGCCGCCCATTTCTTTCCGCCCAGTCGTCTGGTTCGCCAACTTTGAGACGAAGTACCGGTCGTTTCTCGACCATCACGCGCTGGCGATCTGGTAGTCGACGCATTACCTCCCCATAGCGAAAATCATTCGCGAGACTGATGACTTCTTCCGGGACTATTACAACGATCGACGCCAACGCAGAGGTCGTGCCGGGGCGACATGGAAGAGGGTTGTGGACTTTGTCCTGCGGGGAATGGTCGACGGGAGGTGTGATATCGACATTTTACGGGACCCGTCGATCACCCATTGTGCTCGGAACCGTCCCTAGAAGTATGCCCCGGCCGACGATGGGGCGAGGTACCCCGGGTTCCTATCAGACCCTCCACCTCGGACCCTATTGGACGCGTTGAGGGAGGTTGATACCTTTGAACCTTGGAGGGTTCAATATAGTTTTTCCCCGAAAGCCACCCTGGCCGTAAAATTCCTCGTATTTGTCGCAAGTTCTTTGGGTCTGATTAGTCGGTTGATCGTTCCTTCTTTAATCAATAAACACTCTTGATCATGCCATTTGCCACTGTTGCTTCCTTACTTTTCAATGCATAATATAAATAGGTATTCCGTCGTTTCATCTGTAGTTGCTCCATCACCATGTCTCGCAATATACATCGTAAACACACCACTTCAAGTAATTCATCATTTATTCATCAATTGTGAGTTCATCAACCATTTTCTTCAATCGGAGGTTCTTCGATCGTAATTCCATGATCAGTCCGCCGATCACGCATTAGTTGGACTCTTCGACCACTTGCGTTACGTCAAACCGATGTCTGTAGATCATCTTCCTTTCACAGTCCTTGATGAGAGCATCACAGTTCAGATCTGCCTCGTCTACCCACGACGGCTCGGCATAATCTTTTCAGTAGACTTGATATTCGCGTAACGTTCTTCCATACCTAGTCTTCCGACCAGATCGGACATCGGTGATACGATCAACTTCAAATTCATCTAGATCTAGCGTCCTTTCCCAGCTGTATTCGGGTAAAAAGCTTCATCGAAGTCAAAACGGTCCTCTATCCGAACTGTTAGCGCAGTAGTAGGGCGATCTGGAAATTCCTTGCCAATTTCAGCTTGGAAAGGTGCACTACTGGGAACATACGATAGTCGGTGCCAGCTGTAACCAATCTCGCCGCATGATTACCGATCACCTCATCGACTCTGAAGGGTCCATGCCACATATGCGCCAGTTTCTTCGCGAACCCTTCTTTCACCCGATCAAGATATAACCAGACCCTTGATCCAGCTTCGATCTTGTGTGGTGTCACATGCTCATTGTGCCTCTCAGCTCGCTCGGCTATCGCTTGTGCAATATAGTGCTCCCTTGGTCGCGGGCGTATATGTAGTCTTTCTGCAACTTATCTCTCCATCGGCGAGCATCCCGGTCTTTACGCTGAATTCCACCCAGTTGTAGTGTCGATTCCAACGAAGATCGTGGGTCCCACCCATACGCCAAATAAAATGGTGTGTCTCCGCGAATGCGATCAGGGGTCGAGTTCAGCGCGAATACCAGACGCTCTGCATACAGATCCAATCTTTCGGACCGACATCTGATACATACATCTTGATTTCCCGTGTAATCGTCTGCACCGTCCTTTCCGCCTTGCCGTTTGCCTGTGGACTGTATGCGATAGTGGCACTCTGACGTTGTCCCACGATTTTGTTGAACGCACAAAATACTTCCGACATAAAACCCGGTTCCCGATCATGCCGGATCACCTCACTCGCCCCGAATCGTCGAAACACACATTCTTCATAATTTTTGGCGACTTTCTGCGCTGTGCGAGACGATCCATCTTTCGCGATAACCATACCCGTGAACAGATCCGTCCTAATCAGCAGTTCAGTATGTCCATCCGTCGATCGGGGTAGTGACGGGATATGATCCATGGCTATCACTTGGAATGGGTACGTAGCCTCAATATTCCCCGGCGACATGCCCTTGATCGTAGGTTTGCCCTTCCCCGTCTCGCAATCTACGCATTGTACAACAAACCTTTGTACACTTCGGAACAGATCACTCCAATGGAAGTATCGCCTGATCCGCTGATATGTACGCCCTATGCCTTGGTGTCCTCCTTCCAATCTCACATGATAATGGTGGACGACATCTGCATGTAGGGTATCGGGTAAGACCAGCTTAATCGAAGAGTGTCGATTGTCTTGATCATCTTTGTCATCGCTGGCTTTTCCTTTAGCCGTGTTCCCACAGTAAATCATCAATCCTTGTTCGTCGACATCGTAGTTGTCAGCAATTTTCGCGCAATCCTTTACCTCGCCTGCGCTCAATTGTGAGACGTCACCGTACAGATAACTTCACAAACCACGAATCCATTTCTCTTCGTTCTGCGCCTTTTTCACCCGTTCCGCCCTTATCCCGGCTATAGATATATCAGGCCACGTTGACGGTCGCGGCTGACGGAGGTAAGGTGATAGTGTCATCACTAGCACTTTTGGGGCAGTGGGATCTTCATTCCACATGATCACTTCCGACAATCTGTTGATATCGGCCGATTCCTCCAGCTGTTTATCGTCATCAATCTCAAATCTTGTTCCACCCTGCATTTCCATAGTGGTGATATGATCTTGACTCTTATTACACTCTCGTTTAACATGCTCCAGATCAAGATCAGTCCATTCGCGAAGGAGGTTAAACACACGCTGTTGCAACACTTGCAATCGCGGAGCTTTACACTCTATTTCACCGCGCATTTGCCGGATTACCAAATTCGAATCACCACACACAATCATTCTTCCTTTGGGATATCTCAACAGTAGGTCCAAACTTAAAAGCAATCTATGGTATTCCTCTTCGTTCACCGTGATATCAGGTGCATGATCGGCTAACGCGGTCATAATCTTCTACTCCGGTAATTTCCAAACAATAGCGCCGAACGCACCTACACGTCGCTTGACACTTGCAGATCCATCAAAACTAATCACGTAGAGTTTTTCGCCTTTCTCAACCGTAGGATGTGGTACTTCAATCATCTGCCGCGGTTGCTTTTTCGGCGCGATCGCAATACGTGCTTCATCGATTTCGGTGCGAGGGGTGATGCTTGCAGCTAACGCCCTTAGTACCTCCTCTTCTCCCTGTACACATTTCTTGATCTCGAGGTCCCATTGTGATAAGATTGCAGCCCATCTGCCCAATCGTCCGTCCATCCCGTTGGATGTTAGTAACCACGTCAGCGTGGATAAACGTGACAAGACAGTAATCGTCTTTCCGACCAGCATCGTGAAGTAAACATCCAAAACCCGTAAAAGCGCCAGAACTTCCTTTTCGACGGGGCTGTAATTCAGCTCACCGTTCTTCAATGTTCGGCTGGAGAATGCGACGGGACAGTACACATGATCATGTTCTTGTACCAGCGCGGCATATACTGCTCATTTGCTGGCGTAAACCACGATCACCGGCGTTTTGGTCTGATCAAAATGGCGCAGAGTTGGGGCTGACGCAATCTTCGCTTTCAGCATACTGAATGCCACTTTTGCCCTGATCAATCGATCGTCTTCAGGACCCAAATTCTCCTTGATCAATGATCGGCTCTTCAACTCTTGATAATCTATCTCTCTTAATTCGTAGAGCACAGCGGCATAGATCGCGAAGTCTTCAATAAATCGACGGTAGTAGTTCAATCTTCCCAAAAACGATTCCATAGCACGTAGTTGCCAGGGAAAGGCAAATCGATCAGCTCATCCAATTTTTTTGGATTTGTTTCCAAGCCGCGGCTAGAGACATGGTGCCCTAAATAAGGAACTCCACTTCGCCCCCAGTACGATTTAGCCACACTGATCGACAAGTTCCAATGATCACACTTTTCCAACAGGTGCCGCACCTTGTCACACAGGGTAGCCCATGTAGGTGCAGGGATCAATATATCATCGATATATGACCGCCGCTGCAGCACAGACGGGCCCGGTGTTTGGTCGGGCTCTCCCACCGTAAATACATCACCCGAATCGTCAGCACCGTTCTTAACCTTGAGATACCCATATAATGCATTATCAATCAACCGCTGGTAGATTTGCGGAGCATTCTTTAGGCCAAAGGGCATCCTATTCCATTCGGACAATCCAAACGTAGTGAGAAACGCCGAAATCTGACGCGCTCGGTCATAGACACGACCCAAAAACTACTCGCCATATCCAAAGAGCAAAACCACAACGCATTATCCAAATCTTCGAGCAGATCAGAGATCAGGGGCATTGGGTATACCATCAAACGTGTAAGTTGATTCACCGCGCGATAATCGATACATAAGCGAATATCAACCCCATTCTTTTTCACGATGATCACTATAGATAATGTCCAGGGTGACGTAAACGGCGGAACGATCTTAGTAGCCAATATCCCCTTGATCAAAGCTGATAACTTCTCGCGAAACTGCGAAGCCACCTTTCGACACGTTTTGGCGATCGGGCGCGCATTGCCTACATCGATATCGCAAACAACTCCACGTGGAGCAGGAGGTAACGCGTTCCCTTTCCCGATCAACAGATGTTTCTTCGCCCAAATTATATCGCGAAGCTGATCAATTTCTTCTGCCGTGTTGACCAAGGGGTCTCCGACTAGCAAATCATCTTTAGTCACCTCTTCGGTGCTTGCAGAAACTTCGAGCAACGTAGCAAGCTGCTTCCCTAGTTCTTCCACATACAAATCTCCACCTTCATGGTAACAAACGTGATCATCAATAGGGATTACTCCAAATCGGCTGAGGCAGGGTGATCACGCGTATCTTGACTAGGTGTATCTCTTGTAACAGGTTGTTCAACTCCGTGATCCAAGGTCGGTCCTTACGTCCCCGGCTCCTGATTGTACTTCGCTTGCACCTCTTGCACTTTTTGCGACCCTCCGGTTACCAATGCCACAGATGTGATGATCGGGTCCGTAGGACGCACTAAAATACTTCGAGGAGTAGGATACTCCCTCTTCTCGACAAGGGGACCTTGATCGACACTTTCTTGACCGTCACTCACAGAATCGAGGATTAGTATCTGATTTAGGAACCTTATTATGCTTCAAATAGCCTAGCTCATGATCTAATTCTTTTTAGTTGAGCTATTAAAACATCATTTCCTGGTATTAACGGCATTAGAAGCTTGATACGCGAGATTTTTCCACTCCTTGTAACGATTAGACCCTATCGAAACAAATCCAGGGCGACGGGGCACATCGTCTTTTTTTCATCCAGATACCTAAAATCGTATCGTCTTGCACAATGATCGGATGATCAACGACGTTCGTAACACGCAGATATCGCAAATTACCCATGCCCCTAGTGATAGTGGGTACCCAATCTTTTCCACGATTAATCCACAACTTTCTAGATCGCCGGTCATAGATCCGAACCTCAGCAGACCGACCTACTGGGATCGGTTCGTACTGATTGAGTTTCATATAATTACCACTCGATCCATACAACCGTCGGCGTCCCTCCAATGTGATGATAACTTCATCAGGTAAACTTATGGCACTATGGGCGACGTCTAAACGAACACCAGCTGGTATCATAAAATCCATACCCAATATAACATCTTGACCTACAAGTTTGCCCACCCATGCCTGGAAATAATAAACCAACGAGCCTGCTGACGCAATCTTGATTTTAGCGCGCCCCTCCGTGAGATACGCACTTTCTCCAATGCCGACACATTCTTGTGTTTGACTCGTGTCGATCTGACAACTCACCTTACGAGCAAAGGTTGAGTCGATGATCGACCCTTCGGCACCAGAATCAAATAATAACGTGGCATGTTCGTTATTAATTTTACCTCTCGCCTTGGCTTGTTTAAACCATTTCTTTGGTGAGTGGTACTTCCAATATCCACGTGATTCACCCGGAGGTAGATCAACTTCCATGATCACCGGGGACCGAGAAAACTCATCAATACGGAAATTAGCCAAACGTGGTAAATCAGGCTGATCACATTTATCATGATCTCTTTCTGCTGCTTGATCAGCCCTCTTCTTATACACATACGAAAAAATACACAAACGAGAACGCTAGTCTCGTACCAGATTCCAACCTAGCGAGAGTCCTAGTTTAACAAATCTTCAGCTTCCTTGGGCAACATCCCCGCATGCTTGGTGGGATTGTACCACTGGCGGATGCGGTTGTAAAATTCTTCCATAGGGCACTTGCCCGCATCGTGAACTTCGCCGCAGTCTAGACAGACGTACAAACAATGATCGGTCGGATTTCCCTTCTTGCCACACTTGAGACAGGTCAGGCGCTTCCAGCAACGAAAATTATCGTGTCTGATCGACCCACAATGACTGCATTTCTTCATCTCCCCTTGATCGACTGCACTTGAATCACTTCGTTTTCCCGATCGGGACTCGCCAGGTTGATCGTACGCCCCTGGTTGATCGCGCATAGCAGCAATCATGTAACGTAACGGTGCTGATATCCATCGCTTCCACTGTCGTCAGCACTTGATTCTTCACTCTCAGACGTTACCTTGATCGCGCGTACTGCCTTGGGCTTTCGCGTCGGGGCAGGTGCCCGATCATCACTGAATTTCTGACGGAATCGGCTCGTGCCTACCGTCGCCTTTGGCTGGTACCACTTATTGCGAGCATACGCCCGCAGCGTTTCTTCCAGATCGGCGGCGGTATCCAACCGCAGAAGTGCCAGTTGGTCAGCGAGTTTGCGATTGGCCAACGTGTCCGGAAAATGTTGCACATGCTCGCGTAAGATCGTAGGCGATCCGTCCCTGATCGGCAACTTGGCTCGCAGTCCCGCCACATTCAACCGGTGTAGATACTCAATGGAAGTTTCATCTGATCGCTGCTTCGTGTGATAATACTGGCGGTATGCCGATTGACCACTTCCACAGTATTGAACTTCAAACTCATCCACGAGACTTTTCCAACTTGATCGGGTAGCTCTACTCAGCTGGCGATGCCAATTGCGTGAAGGGCCCTTTAGCATGTCTCCCAGGATCAAACAATTTTCATGATCAGAAGATTGATCCCGCATTAATGCTAACTTGAGGCGACTAATCCAATTTCGCGCTTGATCTTCATCTCCTTCCTTTCCCGAAAATTCTTTTATATCACTGATCGCAGACATCCTAATCCTGGAAATCGGCTGTTGATCAGGCATCCCAGTATACGCGGACTCAACTGTGGCTCGTCGCGGCAGTGTGATCGGCTCATCTGGGTCAATATACTCGCTCTGGGATCGTTGATCATGGAACGAATACACGGATTCCATGTCAACGTCTTTTACCGTCGTCGATCTTCCTGGCTTCTACTGCTGATCACAAAGCGAATGCACGGACTACATATCGATATCCTTGATCGACGCAGATCTTCCTGACTTTGGCTGGCGGTTTTTTGTGCCAACGTTTCCAGGCATCAACCTGCTTCTTTCCTCGGCCAGAAACCGCTCCATAGCCTTATCAAAAATGTCTGCAGCTGTGGGCCTTGTTATGCTTGATCATCTTCCACCTTGGTCGGTTGAGGCTCTTTCTTGATAACCGAGAACTTGGATTCATCCTTCGGGCAAACTGTCATCCTAGTGATCTTGGGCTCTATACTTCCGGCACTACTCGACTCCACTTCAAGTTCATCGCCTTCGGAAGGAGCGGATTCGTAACACGATGATCCCGTGTGTTCTGTAACGTTGATCGACGGTCCCGCTTCAATCTTCAGCGGGGAGTGTGAGGGATCCGCCTTAGTAGTTTGTCCCACGATAGGCACCAACAGATAAAACAACTGCTGGGTAGCTTCTGCCACATCTTCTGGGTCCTGATCAAACACCTCTTCAGTATCGAAGGCGCCTGTCGTCATAACATCCTGCTTGATCAGGCGTGTTAGCCTTAGCACGATCGTGAGCTTGTCCTTCTCATCCGTAACTGGCTGATCGACCAGTCCGTTCAGCTTCCCGCTAATCATGACCCCAAGTAGGCTCATGATCGAGTTCGTCAATAAGAAATCTTCCAGTTTTCCTTTGTAAACCTTTCGGTAGAACGTCTTCACCAGATAGGCTTCCGTTGGTGGTGTACTTGATCGACTTTCGTCGCTCTCCGACCCAGGCACCTTCATCAACACCTTCGGCTGGTCGGTCTTGTAATACTTCACCACCGAATCCCAATCCGGATCATTATACACACATATATTTGGCGGATCATAACTTGCGTTATGATCCGCATGGGCTCCCGAAGGAGCCTCTCGAGGTGGTTGAGGCTTCTCCTCCTTTACGTCATCTGGATTCCTCCCCAGGTCCTGATGATCAGCATTTCCTTTCTTCTTCATACATGACGACGGCGAACTGCCTTCCATCGTCACAACCTCCTCCTCCTTTTCCACCTTTATCTTCACTTCTGCTTCCACTTCCGTTTTCACTTCTGCATCTGCGCCATCTTGCGTAGAATCGCGGTGATATCCCGCGTCGACCAAAGATCCGGGCACGCGCACCATTGTGGTGGAGCGGCTGATCAAAGTTTTTGTGGCTTGATCAGGCGGTACCACGGCGCCCGGACATCCGACTAACGAAGGGGGTCCTCCGGTTGTCCTTGAATGCTTGTGTTTATGCTCACCTTGTGTACCCGACGGCTTGGGCGTGGGTCTCTCTCCAGGTGGCGGGGATGTAAACACGACAATTCCTTGATGCAAGATTGGGGAAACTTGTAAAGAGTTGACCTATGTGATGATCAGGTGTGATCAGGTACAATCAAGCTCGAATCAGGTGTGATCAGGCTTGATCAGCAGTGATCAGGCTTGGGCAGGCGCTAAAAGACGTTGATCAGCTATGATCAGACGTTGATCAGGCTTGATCAGGTACTGAAAGACGTTGATCAGCTGTGATCAGACTTGATCAGGCTTGATCAGGTACTGAAAGCGTTGATCAGCTGTGATCAGACTTGATCAGGCTTGATCAGGTACTGAAAGGCGTTGATCAGCTGTGATAAGACTTGATCAGGCTTGATCAGGTGCTCCACGTAGTTGATCAGCTGTGATCAGACTTGATCAGGCTTGCTCAGATGCTCCACGTCGTTGATCAGCCGTGATCAGACTTTATCAGGCTTGATAAGGTACTGAAAGTTGTTCAAGCACGAGTTGGCGCGATCTGCGAGTTGTTGATCGCGGGTCGCGAGCTGCAGAGTGTCGATCAGGTGTTGATCGGCGAAGGGGGTACTTGATCAGGCAGTGAAGACCTTCACTGCCTGATCACGTAGCCCATGGAGTCTTAAACAGCTAATGGAACACCCAAATATCTGTATTCCTAGCCTAGACCTACGAGGGGGGGGGGTAAATTTCACTTAATCCACCTAGAGTTCCCTTGTGGCGCTTATAGCAGCCGAACTCTAGGGGACAAACGCGAACCAAACGGGGACAGGTGAGAGCACTGCTCAATCACGCTCCCATGACCAAAAAACTGTTTTTTCGTCGTCCATCCTTTCGTACGTACTACGTCACACGGGTTCCAGATACCACGTACTAACGTGCGATATTCCAATACAATCAGATATAGCTTGTAATTAGCGTAACAGCGAACAATAAAACACCAAACGTAATTAATTCTCCACTGTCCTTTAGCGACTTAAACGTAAGGTCAGCATCTCAAACCAACAACCGTGCAATACGAGAATCCAATGCGTAAGAACCAATCCGACTGCCACTGGAGTGTACTAAGTATCCACGTAAAATAACTCCAAACAAGACGCGCACTGTTGCGCGCTTGTTGTCCACTCGTAATAAACCACACGTGACTCAGTAATCAAATTCAGAAGTGATTTATTGAATTAAGTTTTCACCTCAAACTAATAATATGCAAATACACAATGTTTTGTACCTAACCTAAAGTTATGTACAATACATCACCTTTTGACTGAGAAGTCGCCGAAAAGCCAAAATGGCGACACGAGCTGCAGCGCAAAGCGCGCACTTCCAACACTCCTTCTCGACTTTCCGTGAAAACCAATTACTCCACCGCAATATCTGCCAGTCCAAGACCCTCCTGCGCACGTCTCAGCTTCTCAGGATTTAATGGCTTTGTAAAAACATCTGCTAAGTTCTCGTCCGTAGGTCGATAGCTTGTCTTGAGAACACCATCTTTAAACTTCGTGAGTAAAAACTTCACTCGAACATCCATGTGTTTTGCCTTCGACGTCTTGCCATCACCTTCCAGCATTTTAAATGCCGCCTGGTTGTCGCAAAACAACTTCATCGGCAGATCAACCTTCCGTACGACTTCACTCGTCATCTCCTTGAAACCTGTCAGCTCACATAGAGCCACCGACGCCGCGTAAATTTCTGCTTCCATTGTCGAGAGTGAAACACAAGACTGTCGCTTGCATATCCAGTGTACAATGCACCATTCCACGAAAAAAAAACACCACACTCGTGGACTTCTGGTCTTCTTTGGAGCGGCGAAATCCGCATCGCAAAAACCTTCAATGGTGAATTCATCGTTATTCTTCGCTTTCGCGTTTCCATTTGCCTCCAAACGTAACTTCATACTCGACGTGCCCTTGAGAAATCGTAAAATCATCTTGGCCGTCATCCAATCCAGTTTCGAGGGCGCATGAGCCCTGCGCGTGGCCTTGTGCACTCGTACACAATTTCTGGCGCGCGATCCACAGCAAACTTCCGGTCAACGACTGGAAATTCTTGATTGTTGGCCATCCATCATTCCCACCACTTGTTAGCATGTCTTGATCCTTCAAATTTTGATCTTCAAATTCATCTCCTATGGGTGCCTTCACAGCGTTTGACTCCTCCATGCCGTATACCTTGAGGAGGTCTTTGATCATTACTTCTTGGTCTAGAAAATAACCGCGATTTTCTTGATACTCCACTCGCATGCCTAAAAATTTCGTCACTTCGCCCAAATTCTTTACATCCAGATCCTTGAGCTCCTCGAAAAAAAAATTCACATGTTCCTGCTTCGTCGCCGTGACCAATAGGTCATCCACGTATACTCCTACGACAACTGTTTCGCAACAAACCTTCTTGAAATACAGACAACCGTCCGTGAAACTTTGTTCATAGCCTTGTCCTAGGAGCTTGGAGTTCAAGAGGCGGTTCCATTTCCTCCCTTCCTGGTTCAACCCGTAAAGCGTTTTCTTCAACTTTAAATTGACGTCACTTGAGTTTTCAACTTGCAAATCCTGGCGTTTTTCCTTTTCCACCTTCATTCCGCTAGGGGTGAACAAATATATCTCATGTTCGTCCTCCAACGCTTTCACATGAGCGTTGGGGATATCCCCATGTATCGCTCGTACTCTCCATTTCCGAGAAAGCATCAGAATGAACCGGACAGTGGTCATTTCCTTCACCGCGGCAAAGGTTAGTTCGTAATCGAACCCTAAACGCTGTTCGTTTCCGCAGGCCACTAACCTCGCCTTGTGTCATTCCACTTGTCCATTCGCATCGGTCTTGATCTTGAAGACCCACTTCGAATGTAATGGCTTGGAATTTGGTGGTTTCTTGACAATTTTCCATACTTCATTTCCTTCCAAAGCCTTTATTTCTTGATCCATCGCGTCGATCCACTTGTCTGCGTCCTGGCGACCCATCGCATCCAAAAAATTCCTTGGGTGGCCCTCCATCACCATATTAACACCATATTAATGGTTGCTTCATTTCCATCAACATCATCGTCATCCTCTTTCTTGCTTTCCGGCTGAGCCATGTGCTCGGCGTACTGGCGCGTAACGTGACGATCCCTCTTCCAGAGCGGCTTTCTTGCCGTCTGCTTTCTTCCGACTTGCTCCACACCTGGCGTCACCACGGCTCCTTCTGACCCTTGGTCACTTGGCGGAGCTTCTGACTTACATTATTCCATTTCACCAATCCGGTCTCTTGGTGGTGCTTCCGCCTTGCACTCTTCGTTTTCACCGATCCGCAACTGCCGGTTCTGCACGTCCGTAAGTGTGTCCACATTTTTGTCATGCTGGGTAACGGTTACCTTCCGCTAGGATTTCAAATATACCTTGAAGCCCTTGGTCTCTTCGACCGATGATCACCCCGACCTGCGCACGGTGCGCAAGAGTCTTCCTCCCGGGGCTCCTATACACGGTACACGGTGAGCCAAACGTGACAATAGCGCCTAAATTCGGCTTATTTCCAGTAAGAACTTCCACCGGCGACATCCGCTTGGTATTCGCACTCGTCGGGGTGCGGTTCAGCGCATAGGATGCATACTCTGCCGCATCCCCCCAAAATGATAAATTCAATTTACTTCCGAACAGCATGCACCGGGTCATATTCATCACGGTCCGATGCATGCGTTCAGCTTCTGCGTTACTGGCTTTATTCCCGACCTCGCTTATCTGCCGCGCGAGCCGGTACTACGACAAAAGTAATCCACATTTCGATATTCCGCACCTCCGTCAGTCCTTAAGACGTGGAACTTGCATTCGAAAGTTCTCTCGAAAAATTCCAGAAAATGTTCAAATTTCTTGGCCGCAGTGTCCTTGCTTTTCGCCAAAAAAATTCTGGTCTAGTTACTCTTGAAGTCAATGAAATTGACCAAGTAACGGTTGCCCAAACGATCCTTCGGTGTGAATGGACCTTTAAGGTCGGAACAAATCACACCACCGATCCGATCAACAGGCGCGTTTTTACCGCTGTCCTTCTTCGACTGATCGTTCTTGGTTTGCTTTCCTTGCGCGCAGGTAACGCAGTGCCCGCGCGTCTCGTCTGTGATCCGGATTCCATACTCCGGATCCTTTTCCAACCTCAAAATTGTCTCATAATTGAGGTGGCCCATCGGCACATGAAAGTGTATTAGCGATCCACTTTGAATATCATCTTCGGGCGTGTAATTGTTTTCCATCGGGTACTGCACCGACATGATCATTTCCTTGTACGTCTTTTTAGGACGATCGACTTCACCTTCCACGGTGAACACATTGTTTACTGAACGAGCTCGAGTGATCGGCAGGCGCGTATCATACCTGACAAGCGTCCTTTCTCCATCCACGTAATCAATCACGAAACCGCCCTTTTTGAAAACACCATACGAAAAAATGTTTCGAGCAGCTCCTTATACGTAGAAAACATCTTATATTTTCACGCGAGTTTCCGCGTTCCCATGCACAAAACGGAAGTACATCGTGCCCTTCTTATTAAGAATGAAAGTCTTCCCAGACACTTGATGACACTGTCGATCCACAGTTTTCACATCCATCAAGCAAGTGAGGTCCGGCGTCAAATGCACACTTGCACCGCTGTCGAGAATCGAAGTGTCTCGACCGGATGGTACATCATCTCCGGCGATCATTAGCGTGAAATCCGATTTCGGAATCTTCTTCTTTTCTTAACCAATATCTCTTGAGATGCCCCCGCTCGCCCCATCCGTAGCAACCGCGATTTTTCATCGCCACAGCCTTTTTAGGCTTCTCCACAATCATCTTCACTGATCCGGAGCCGTGATCTTTCTGCCGCCGGCTGTTAAATTCAACAGCCTGCGCAAACTGGCAAATTTCCTTTGTAACAGGGTTACATTCGAGTCACATTTAGTAGGTGGTGTACGTGAGTACACTACGGTTGGGGTCAGTATTGACCGGTTCGAAAGGTTTTGAACCATTGGTTATTTTAACCAATCAGGGAAGGAGCCCTTGGGGGTGGCGTGGCAGCCAGCCACGTGTTGGTACACAGGTGGTGTACACTACATTTTAGCTAGGTACGAATTTGATAAGTTCTACTTAGTATTACATATATTTTACATTAGTTTAAATTAATTTAGGCTAATTATATATTAAATATATATTCAGTTTACATTTTCACTCAACAACTACAGACGCACGACATCGACCGGTCGCGCGTGTAGTGAGTGTAGTAGCGTAAAGGGAGCCCTCCCTTTTTAGATAAACCCTTAGTAAGGGAGCCTTACGTTAAGGCATTAGCGAAAGCTAATTGTAAACCAAAGTGGGAATCTTGCCCCCGAGTAGGAGAGATTTCTCCTACTAAGCCCTTTTATAAGGGCGTATGTGGTAAAGTGGAGTCTTTATTTACAGCATGAAGGTGATCTGCGGCATTTATTAATTCTTGGTATATTTTTATCTCTCCAAACTATATATACTAGCACGATGACGTTTGTTACGCTGGTGATTCCTTCAAACACTGAATATTAGTGACAAAGATTGTGTCATGCCTTTAATAGGTGAACAATACGAACACTTAGTGTAACACGATGTTAGTAGTGCGGAGCTTCTGTCTTCTAACAAGATGCTTCAATTCATTACTAGTGACAAGTGATGCTTCCCACATTTTACAAGGTTTCGACACAGTTGCTTTAGCTCTAGCATCATGGCAGTGACGCTAAACGCTAAGTTGAGCGTCTTCAGCTTCATAACTGTCTAATTCGAGGTCCAACAACTAGGTGCACTAAGGCACATTAAATAACCGAGGCAAACAGACTGTAAAGATGAACTGTTAGCATTGCATAAGGGAGTCAAGACATAGGCGCAACTTATCAGCACAACGGCGGATTCGTTCGTGGCAGCAGAGCCAACGAAAAGTCATGCGCCCTTGGTATCACACTCAACAACAAAGGGGCGCTAGGGCACATGATATAACAAGACAAACAGATTGTGAAGACAAACTGTCAGCAGTGCATAAGGGAGTCAAGACATAGGCGCAACTTACTAGTACAACGGCGGGTCCGTTCATGGCAGTGAAGCCAACGAAAAGTTATCCGCCCTCGGCTGCTCCAGTTGATCGGCTTGGGTATTCTCGATTTTTTTCAAGTGGTTTTATTCCATTTTGAAAAAATATTTTCGGCCAATCAGAGGCGACTCGCGACGGCCAACTCGCGACGGCCAACTCGCTGACGGCTAATTTGTTTGTGATTGGTATGAATGTGGAAAAATAAGTGGATTTTTTTACCAATAAAGAGTGACATGCGACGGCCACCTCGCGACGGCCAACTCGCGATGGCCAACTCGCTCACGGCTAATTTGTTTGTGATTGGTATGAATGTGGAAAAAGAAGTGGATTTTTTTACCAATAAGGAGTGACATGCGACGGTCACCTCGCGACGGCCAACTCGCTAAATAATATTACAGAGGGTTTCTGAAGTAACTGTCAAATATGATCAATCAGGTTACAGAGGGAACAGTGGTAGCTCTCAAGGATGATCAATAATGTTACAGAGGGCCTCAGCGGTAACTGCCACGTATTGAAGCCAGCGCTGAAGTAACCACAAAGTAGTGGGTGAAAAAAGTGATTGACGTTGATGTAGGAGGTAGTAATACTTAATAGAACGAAATTTCCCCTGAACTACGTAGATCTCTGGCGGCTCTCAAAAACCTTTCTTTTTTTACTCCATACAAAAACCAAGTTTAACACAAGGAAGGCGGTGAGCGCACGCCCTAGTGAGTGAAGCAGCAGCCATTTGGAGTGCGCTAGTGTTGGGGACAGCCTGGAACAGCCTTTCGAAGTGTACCCCAAGTGTAATTGATTGATTTGTTGGTTCGTACGGAAGTACTAAGTACCCGGGAAGTAAAACAAGGAGGAATAGCTTATTACCTCTTTGTGTTGTTAATTAAGTGGAATTATAATAATTTTCAGCCCCTTCACGACAACTGGTGCCGCGACCCGGGACTAACGTCGACTTCAAATTCAAGCTTACACAATGGCATTAGTATCACAAGAAAATGGTCCAGATCTTGATTTTATACTAGAATACTCAGATGATGATACTAAGAGGACTTACACATTTTCCGAAGCGTGTGCAAAGATGACGCAGTATCAACAACAGGTGCTCAGATTACCAGGTGATTCGAGCTGTTGGTTTTCATTATTTGAAATACGTAGGGTCAAGCAGGCTGCACCCAACTTTAGGGTGCGAGACGATCTCACTACATTTGGAAATTTACAAGCATCTGTGAAGGCACTGGAGGATTTTTTCCCAAAATTAGGGTATGATATTATCAGACGGATGAGTATGAGAGTGCGTGTGATTACGATTTGGCACGGACTGCAGAAGATATTCGACTGATGATGTCTTTACTATTATCAGAACATCAGTGGGAAACATCATTAATGGTATATCGAGAAGAAACTGACAATATCATTCCCACTTACTATATAATAGCAGATACCGTACAACACCGGTAAGGGAGTCTAAACCACCGGGTATGTTGGAGATCATTGACAGAAGTTAGTCCGAAGAAGTACCACAGTTGCGACCCATAAAAATTGCAAAAACTAAAAAGAAGTTGGAGTTTTCATCTGATGGCGATGGAATCATGTCCACACCCAAACTAGCTGGGATTAAGCAAGAACCAGGGGTGGCAGCACCTAGCCAGGGTCCAGGGGTGGCTGCACCTAGACAGGGTTCAGGGATGGCTGCATCTAAACAAGATCCAGTGGTAGCTAATTTGGTGAAGATGATGCAAGATGGTCATTTAAGTTTGGAAGAATTAGCCATAATCACTGCGACCTTGTCAGCTAGCCGAGCACCCAATACAATTGTAGGAGCACCTAGTACATCGTATCATACACCAGCTACAAAGCCCCGGACACATCATAATACTTCAGGGTATGGTATGCCTGGTGGAAGTGCAAATGCATAGCTTCCACTTCACCACAACCCTCACCTCAACCAGTTACAGCCATCATTCAGAATACCGAGATAAAATCTTTTGATGGGAATGGGCAGGACACTGGAAGTGCACGGTCTTGGGTCGCTCGATTCTCACACGTAGCCAATATATCACATTGGAATGATAGTCAACGTCTGGGAACATTTGTTGATAGTTTGACAAGCACATCGTCATGGTGGTATGAGCAACTAGCAGATTCGGTGAAGTATGTCTGGGGTACGGTGATCGCGCTTTTTCAGAAGAGATTTTGTGTGGACAAAGTGTCGCCTCGAGTTGTGTATTCAAGATTGACGCAGAAACATGATGAGCTGGCTACTACATATCTGTACCGATTAAACGCAGCAGCGTTGCGAGCAGGAATGGACTTTAGAAATGCGTTCAATGCTTCACTATTGGAAGAACACATTCAACAATTCTTTGATACCATTCATGATCGCACCATACAGATGCAGTATGAACATATCAATTTCTCAAATATTGAAGAGCTAGAAAGATTATTGATTAAACATGAAGCGCGGCTTATGAGGACTGGAAAGAGGTAGTTACGCGTAAGAATGCTGATGCTATGTATGAAGACCCGCAACCTAGCGTGCATACGATGGGTGGGGAAGTACATGCAGTACAGCGGGTGCGACCGACGTATGAGGACAAGTGTGCGCGAACGCCAACAAACCCTAATACTGACCATGTTGTGATATGTGAACACTGTAATCATGTAACCGACGGGGACATGATAAAATTCACTGTTGTAAACCGGTGAGGTGTGAGCATTGTGAGAACTTTGGTCATGAGGTGAAATATTGTCGGAAGTTCATTGAAGAGATGGCCGATATGCGTACTAAATTGGAGTCAGGAGAGTTGACCAAAGCTCAGGTGGCGGAGCTGTTAAACGCCTATCCCCACAGTGCATTGCAATCACTGTCGAGAGAAGAAGGGGGGCCATTGTCAAGTGAAATTGAAGCGACACCGCTTTCACCCTGCATAAAGAAGAAAACCAAGAAAAATACTACATGTTGTATGTGTGTATCACTTATTTTGGATGAGGATAAAGCAAATAAGAAAAACCAAGAAAAATTGACAAAAAATCTACCTCCAGTGAGGGTAAGACACAAGCTGAACTGACTATAAGTGGTGAAGTAACAGCGATTTCAGCATGTGTCACACTGGTGGATAAAATGTGGGAGAAGGAGTATGGAGAATCCAACTAATGGAACGCCTCAACCCAACAAAATGTTAATGTTGGACAAGGGGCGGATATGAATGGTGGTTCATACTCTGTGGAAGATAATTCTGTTGGATCTAAAGGAAGTCGGAACCCAGCAGAAGAGGATACAGCTGAGTTGGAGATGTAGAAGCCTCACAAAATAAAAAGTAAAAGGAGAAAAATAACAAGACATTCAAGAAAATATCAAGAACCCTGACGATGTAGTACATCCCTATCACGAACCCATGTTGGTTGTGATGAGTAGAATGCGGACCCGAGATGGTTGCATTAGGTGGAATAACAAAAGAAAAGCAGAATACAAAGACAAGATACATGTTTATCCAAGAACTGGAAGTTTGTTGGAATATGTGGATAAGTCACGTCGCCATTTAATTTTAGTAACGCAATATGGTTAACAATGACGATGGTAATAGAGTGAGCCTATGAGTGCTCCATGAATTAGAATTAAGATGTGAAATTTGTGTATGAATGAGATCGTACGAAGAGAAACCTGTCAGGGTGCTAAAGGTGTGAAACCTGTACGGCAACAACAAAGATCGTACAAAGAGAAACCTGTCAGGGTACTAAAGGTGTGAAACCTGTACATCCATTGAAAACAACGCGGAGAACCGCATAACAAACAAAGATCGTACGAAGAGAAACCTGTCAGGGTGCTAAAGGTGTGAAACCTGTACGGCAACAACAAAGATCGTACGAAGAGAAACCTGTCAGGTACTAATGGTTTGAAACCTGTAAATCCATTGAAAACAACACGGAGAACCGCATAACAAACAAAGATTGTGGTGAAGTGTACCACAAATTTGGTCACTTTTGGTCAAGGCAGTTGGTCGAGCTTCCGATTGGTCTAAACAAGGGGGGCTTCTTAGCCTATCAGATTCAAGGAGTATCAAGAACGCAGATCTTGGGTGAGTCACCTGACATTGGGTATTTTACATAATTTTGTGTGGGTACATTAGGGACCATAGGGAGGTAGTATTATTGGTTAGTTGCGATTTTTCCAAGTAGAAGTCTTTTGGTTGCGATTTTTCCAAGTAAAAGTCTTTTGGTCTAGGAATAAGTGGCAAAACCCTCTTCTGGTCTTGGTCTACACCGCAGCAAGGGGTCGCCCTTATTCTTTTCACGTACACTAGTCTCCTCCGCCCGCCGCGGAGTGTTTGGGAGCAGAGGGTTGAATTATCCCCTCTTGACTATTATACCCGGTCTGGACGCGCCGCACGCGCACTTTGGCCACCGGAAGTCCCTCGACGGGAGTACGATTTGGCGATATCGACACTTTGACTCAAGTACGTTTGGAACGTGCTATTCACTGGATTGTTCTTTACGTGGAGATATCGTTTGTGGAGTTTCACGGGCATATTGGGTCTTTACGTGGACATATTGGCTCATTATAACATTGGTTGGAGTTTGACCGGTTTTGGTCTTCTCTCATAGTGGTCAGGGGCTAGACCGGTTGATTGGTCTACCCTCTATTATTTCGTATTGGTCAGGTCTAGATCGTTTGGACGATCGACCTATTGGAATATATCTTTTGGAAGTGTTTCTGGTCTGTACGTACCTGGGGTGAAGAGTTCCGCCCTAGGTACACCTAGCCAGCACGGTCTCATATTCAAGACCGAATCAGATCGATCTTCGATCCCGATCCACCGAGTGTGTAACTAGCCCATTCCATCGGGTACACAAGGGGAGATGAACTTAAGTGAATATACGTGGATATCACCGCGAGGTGTCATCAAAGTTTGAATTTGAAGATTTGAATTTGGAATCGTTCTGGAGAGGGCGTAAGGAAAGGCTATCACCTTACGTCTTTGTTCTGGATAAAGATGGCGATGTCCGGTCTGGCCTGGTGGAGGACCAGATCGGGATTAATAATTTTTCCCCCCAAAAGGCTCCCACCGGAGCCGATCGAGACTATAGCAAGTCCTGCTATAGTCCCGGAAAGGATCAGGACCTTGGTCCTGATACTATGTATGTGCATAAAAAAGTTGATGGAAAATTAAAAGACGAAAAATACTTGGAGGCTGATCAGAACGATCAGACCAACCTCCCCAAGGTCCCCAAGGTCCCCAAGATTCCCAAGAAAGGGTTGGGAATGCCGGCCGACGAAGACGACCTCGAAGAAAAGTCGCAGGTCGGAGATGGAAGCATCACTGAAGAAGACCTAAACAAGATGTATTACATTTTTGAGCTGAAACGAGTTGTTCGCTTTGACGTGGTCTTTCGGGTGTTGAACCTCCAGATCCCCGACCATCTTCTCGGTCCCACTACCGAGCCGATCCAGAGTGATCGCCCATTACTGTTGGTGAAGAACTTGGTGGCGATGTTGGCGGAGGTTGGCATTAAAATGCAGAACCCCGCCGATGTCCAAAAACTATTTGAATTTGATACTTGGAGGCTGAAATCGTCGATGTCGACCTTCCACGACCATTTGGTTCCACTGGGGCGGTTCGCCACCCAATTCCCAACGCAGCAGTGAAGGTCGCTGAAGTCTCCACAGCGCTTGTTGACATTGGTTCTGATGACGAATCGGTTTATAATCTCCACCGGCCTCGAACAGCTCATCAGAGTTGGAGACTGGTGTCGAGCGAATGACCATGGGGGTGGACCATGCCCAGCCGGAACAAAAAAGGACGTGCGGCAGCAAAGGGCTGCTTGCCAGTCGGGGCTCCAGCGACCCCCACAGGCCTCAGTTCCGCAAAAGGAGGGTATCAACACGTTGCCAATGACTCCAGCTAACGTCCAAGCCATGTTTGAGACGATGATGGAGCGTTTCATGGAAGACCGGGCTAGACCACCTCTGCGCCTACATGTCCAAGACCGGTCTACCCAGCAAAGTGCCAATGTTTGCCGAGATGTAGATATGGAATCGGTAACATCTGTGGACAAGCCCACTCGAAGTGATAAGCAAGTCAGCAAAGGGAAGCGCAAGCTGCAACCATCTAGACCGCGTAGACCAAGCAAGACAAGTGATTGTGACATGGAGTCGGTCGGCGGTCTTGACGACCACTATGGGTCATACGGTACGGGCGCTGGAAAGCCACGCAAGGCTAACCTAGCCTCCACCATTTCTTAAGACTTTGGATCTGCTGCGATTCCGCGCATCCGTATGGCCTCGACGACCGACCTCAAGGACTTCACTGGCAAGGATGCTGATGAAGACCAGGCTCGGTATTGGTTCGGTCAGGTCAAGTCTGCGTTCCTGCGAGACCAGACCCCGAAAAGTGAAAAGTGTCTGATCTTCCGGGATCTGTTGAAAGGACCGGCTGCCAACTGGATCCAACACTTAGGTCGGTATGTCCAGTCTGAATGGGACCAGCTATGTGCAGAGTTTGAAGGGCAATATTGTAACTCCGGATTTTCGAGTGCCCGCAAGTATCACCATATGCAGAAGCGGGCCGACGAAACACCGATCGAGTATTTGCATCGGTTGGACGTGGCTGCACTTCGTGCCGGCATAACAATTAAAGAGAATAACCAGCCGAACGGTGCTGCTCTGGAACATGTGGGTCACTACATTAGTACCCTGGATGATCAAGAACTGGCGGACCAGCTTACTCTGCTGCGTCTTAGGGACGCGGGTGAAGTTCAACAGACTCTACGGACGCTACAGCAGTCGCGTAGCATGAGGGCGAAGAGTGCTGGTGGATCAGGTCGCTACCTATACAAGACCCAGACCCAGACCGATCCGGTCAAGAGACCCTGGACCAGACCGACCCGAGCGGTCAAGGCGATCGTAGCCGAAGACAGCACGGGATCGGAAGGGGAAAGTGGAAGTCAATCCAGCCAGGAGTCATAGGATGAAGACCAGTATCGTTACGTCTATGTTGCGTGACCTGCCCCGAAGACCAGGTCGAAGTCCGACCAGGTAGACCGGAAGGGAAGGAACGGAAGCAAGTCCGATCCGGACCGACCTCGTCAGAAGTGCTCCCACTGTGGGTCGAGCAAACATGATGTTCAAAACTGCTGGAAGAAGATGGTGTGCAAGAAGTTCGAGAGACGCGGCCACCCGACTGATCACTGCTTTTTCGTATGCAAGTCATGTGGAGAGATCCACGAGCCGGCCACTGCAAGATTGAAGAATTTTTTAACATGATACGCAAGTGGTACGTGCCGGACAAGCACGCGGGGATGCTGCCGCCGGACGCGGAAAAGATGTTAAACTAGAACGCTCGCCAGGTTGGAATCTGGATCGATCCGAGCGTTCTACGGTTCACATCTATGCATATGTCGGCAAGGAGGATAAGACCGACAATACACGTTCTATTCCAAATTGCGTCGACCGAGACCATCCGGTCTACAGTCTGAAGACCGATGAGTACTCCCGGACTAAGGTGGTTATGCAGTTGGACTTGCTGCCTGGAGAATCCCGCGGATACAAGAAGTATCACGCGCCTGATAAATGGTTCAAGAAGGCGAAAGCCTGTGGCAAGATTAATAACCAGAAGGCGACGATGTTGTTCGACTCCGGAGCTGAAGTATCGATAATCGACTCCGCCTTTGCTCGTAAGGTCGGATGTCGTACAGACGATACCCAGAGACAAGAATGCGTCGGGATCGGCGAAAACTCTTATAAGACCGAAGGAAGAACGCGTGTGAAAATTACTTTGTCGGGATCGCTGGTCTACTTTTTCAGCGCTTGGGTTGGCAAGTTGGCTGGTCAAGACGCTTTACTAGGAATGGATTTCATGGTCCCAGCTGGTATTCGCCTAGACCTGTTACATGGAGTGCTTACACTCCCGGATGAGGTCCAGGTCCAGTTGGCTGGTCGAATACCTCTGTATGGTTCGTATACCGATCTGGTCCGGTGGGACCAAGACCTCACTATCCCAGTTGGTCGGTCTGCCGATACCCCGGTTGAGAAAGGTTTTCGTTCGAGGAAGTTGTGGTTGACCAGGGGCGATCGGTGGGTCTCGACCTTCGTAAAGAGTGCTTGTCGACGTGATTTTTTCCGTGTTACCAATATCGGTGACAAGCCGCTGACACTGGACAATAACACTATTGCCGGTATGTGGTTAGCATAAGGGAAGGTACCAAGGAAGATGGGGTTCGTCTCGATTGGATCGAGGCGGTATGTCGAGTGGCAAAACCTGGCGTACCAATCGACCACCGATCTTATCAGCGATGATGGGTCGGTGGAAGAGGATACCTCACCTTTAGCGGAAAGACCAAGTTATGTCACCCCAAAAAAGATGGTCCGAAGAAAGGCGCCGCAGTCACCAGGAACGGTGGACCATCAAGTAGACGAGCCAAGGTTAGTCAACGTGGTGTCAGCACAAGACCAGGCGACAGCAGAGCAAGAAACGGAAGAAGGGGAACATGAAATTGCTAGGTCGGACCATGACGGTATTCCTAATCAGCCCGATATCAGTAAAGGACAGCCCGTCGATCAAGACCAGGGGCGTTCAGCCGGTCCAGATGGTCTAGGTGATATCGCCCCAGAAGATGAACAAGTCTGTATACATGAAGGCGGGGAAGAGTACATTCCGGAGCTGGAAAGCCAAATGGCAGTCCTCCCTGAAGTGTCTGCTGACTCGCCCGAAGTTACAACGGATGATTTACAAGTGGGTGATCAAGACCTTAACAGTCCAGACCAGA
>CM047580.1:2487657-2551516 GCA_026184515.1 Peronosclerospora sorghi
GGCCTCGCCGATCGTAATTGTTATCAAGAAGAACGGCGTTGACATTAGACTGTGCATCGACTATCGGCTGGTAAATCGTTGACTAAACTCATGGTGTACCCGATGCCGCAGATTAATGATCTGTTGGAAGACCTCGACAAGACCTTGTGGTATTGTTCGCTAGATATGGCAAGTGGATTTTGGGTGGTCTCGATGACTGATCGAGCCCGTGAGATTTCCGAATTTGTGACGCCGTTTGGTCTTTTCGAGTCGAATCGTATGCCGTTCGGTCTGAAGAACGCGCCCCAGATCTATCAAAGGCTGATAGACAACGCATTGCACGGACAATTCAAGATCAAGACCGATCGGAACCCTGCCGAAAGTTATGATGTGTTTACAGAGGGTGAACCCGATCGGGAAAGAGGACCGTACGTTCTAGGGAGGCGGTCATACATCGACGACATTCTGATACCTGCCTCGTCATGTAACGATCTGTGCGAGAATGCTGAACGATAGTTGGAGACATGCGACCGCTGGAACCTATCTATCAGCGCCATAAAAAGTTTTTGGGGTATGTACAAGGTCGCCTATTTAGGTCATATGGTTTCGAACAATGGTCTAGAGGCTAATCCTAAGGACCTGGATTCGTTAAGCAACCTCCCGTTTCCCAAGTCTCTGAAGGCAATGCAGTCCTTCCTAGGAAGTTTAAACTACTACAGCCGCTTCATCGAAGATTTTGCTATCTACGCGGCTGTGTTGTATGAGATCCGGGAAGTGGACTACCATATGTTGCGCGAAGAGGACCGGGCAACTTTACATGGGGGCACCGACTCTGTTCTTGCTCCAGTTTGTCCGCAAGTGGAGGCCGAAGATCATATGAAGCGTGCACAGTTTGCCTTTGGTATGTTGAAGGTTAAGATGGCGACGGCACCGATTTTGAATCATTTAGCTCCCGAAAAAGTGCCGACCATTATTGTCTATGCCAGTAAGTGGGCTATCTCGACCACTTTAGTGCAAGATCACGATGGTGTGTATCATCCAGTCACGTTTACGATCCGGACGCTAAAACAAAATGAAGTGAACTATGGAATTGTCGAGAAAGAAGTTCTGGCGTTGCTACGAATTCTGGATGTGTGTTAAAACCTGCTGGTCGGCCGACCTATAAAGGTCCTGTCAAGACGGTCTACTTTGGCCTGGCTATTATCAGCCAATGGGATGGACGAACGTCTAGGCAGATGGTCGGCGGTCTTGTCGCAGTGGACCCTCGAGGTCGTTAAGTGCACCGGGGGCGAGGAAGAGATATTGGGCACATTAGCTGCCAGTATCACCCCTCGGTCTGAAGTGGACGAGGCATTGATAGCGATTGCCCCGAGGAAGCAACCTCGGCAGTCAGTTTCGAGACAGCCACCGACCGTCGACCATGATGAAGAGCTCTTGGTCTTAAGTTTTGACGGATCAGCAAGCGTGAAGAAGAAGGTCGGCGCCTATAGTGCCATATTGTGGAAGTTGCCACAATGGTCTATAGTTGCAGCCGCTGCCGATTTCACACCGGATATTACTGTTAACGAGGCGGAGTACCGAGGTCTACTTCTATGTCTGGGCCTGCTGTCGTCGCAAGAGAAGGGGCGAGTCATCATATGTGGTGACTCCAACCTAGTGATCAGGCAGATCACCGGAGAGATCGACTACAAGGCTCCACGACTAAGGACGCTTAATGATCGAGTAATGAAGGCATTGAAGGACCACCCCTACCACGAGCTATTGCACGTGAAAAGGGACTGGAACAGAAGCGCCGACTACCTCGCGACCAAGGCCATGCAAGACCAGGTCTACGATCACCGAGAAGGCCGTTCTGGATGAATTGGTGAATATAAACAGGCTCCCAGAGGTGATCGGACCCAAGAACGCCCCCGTCCAGGTGCATGTGATGGTCGCGACTAGATCGAAAGCTCAGAAGTCTCGCCGAACGTTCCCGAAGGAAAGTTTGAACGAATATGCAGTGCAACAGTTAAGGATGGAACGGATCCTCAAGGCGCAGGACGAAGAAGAATGGATTATGAACCTGAAGACCTACCTGCGTGGTGAACTGTCCAATTTGACGAACGATCACACGAAAGAGTGCATCAAGATCGCGGATAGCTACGAAATGGATGATAAAGAATTATTGTATTACTGCCGCGATGCCGACCAAGACAGTGCAGACCGGGACCGACTGGCGAAATTAGTGATCCCCGAGTTGCTGCAGCCGGATGTCCTTCATCACTATCAAGTGAGTCTAGAAGGGGGACATCAGGTCATAGGCAGGACCTATCACAAGATCAGGTCCCACTTCGACTGGAGAGGTCTTTTCCGCAGTGTGCAGAAATATGTGGGCTGTTGCACGGATTGCGAGACCAGGAAGGGTAGACCGGTAATCAAGGGGCGTTCGCCGGGAAATATCGAAGCTACCTACCCTTTCCAGGTCATAGCGATGGACCACATACCGTCATTGCCTAGATCGAAGCGCGGCAACACTGAGCTGCTGATCTGGGTAGACCTGTTCACTGGTCTAGTTATCGCGAAGGCAAGTGCATCTCGGTGTGCGGAGCAGATCTCCCAGAGCTACGAAGAATATGTGTTCCGAAGATTCGGCGCCAGCGAGGTCATCAGGCACGATCGGGAACCCGGTTTTATGGCCGAGGTGTTACGGTCGTTCAATAACATGCCGGGCCCGAAACAGAGTGCGACGATGGCATATCGTCCGCAAGCAAATGGATCGGCGGAACGCATGGTGCAGACCATAACGAGGGCGATCAAGATGTACGTTGCTGACCCAGACCAGCGAGATTGGGACTAGTATGCAGAAAGGCTGGTGTTTGCACTCAACTCGTCGACTGATCGGGTCCGAGGAGAAACGTCTTTTTATCTGACATATGGATGGGACACTCGGTCGACACTGGAAGCTGCGATACCTATCGGTTGCACCCGGACCCGCGATAGCGATGCTCGACGCTGGCGCATGCAGGTCCGTAAACACTACCAGCATGCAGAAGAAGTCGTCAACGAAAAGCTGCGTCAGGCCACACAAGACCGGGCAGACCGGACCAATGACCAGGTCCGACCTCACGGTATAGAACCAGGGGCGATGGTATGGCTATACCTAGACCGAGTGAAAGAGGGCTATGCGAAGAAGCTGGCTCACATGTGGCACGGCCCTTTCCGTGTTACCGAGCTGATCGGTGAGCACGCTGCCCGTCTAGTAACAACTGGTACAGATTACAAGGTCTTCCCGATCGTGCATGTGTCCAAGTTGAAGCTGGTCCGAGAATTTCCTGATCGACCCAAAACTCCCTGTCTGGTAGACGAAGAAAAAAGCTTTGATTTCGATGAAGCGTTACTGCCGGAGGACAGTTGGGAACGACCATTAATGGAAGACAAGTTTGAAGTGGAGAAGGTCTTAGATGTTCGGTCGACCAAGAAGACCAGGTTCGTTCAGACTCACCGAGAGTACCTGGTCCGATGGAAGGACCATGATGAATCAACTTGGGTCGACGAGCTCGACTTGAATTGTGGGGCTCTTCTACGAGAGTTCTAACGAGAACGAGTCGGGCGTAATCGCTTTGCAGTGATGCAGACTCATGAAGACCAAGACCAAGACACGCAGTAGCATCGGTCGGTCTAGACCGGTGTGAAGATGTGGAAGGTCCGGAGTTGATGTGAAATTGTGATGAACTGTGACGAATTGGAGTAGCGGAATGACGAATGTGATGACTATTTTTCGTGATGGGGGTGGAACTGTTTACTATAACGTGTTCGGTGCAACTATGGAGAGAGTGGTAAAATTAGTTCAAGTGATTTGACGATCGGACATATGAAAAAGAAATGATGACATGTATTACGAGTTATCTGGTTAACTACCTGCAACTTTACTTGCTATCGCCCCACAGACGGCCGATGACCATCGACGGATGATTTTTCACTTGATCCTGAAACTGGTTACACCAGGGGTCCTTCCGGTCAAGCTGGACCAAAGCATCCTTGAGGTCCGCGACCGGCTCAGCGCAATCAAGATCGGGGTACCATATGCCGTCGTCGTCCAGCAGTCTGGTCTTCTCAACGCGACGCCTCGGCATGTGGAGGAACACCGGGTAAAGGAATACGTCGACGTCACACTCGCGGGCTCGCATCCCGTCCAAAATGTACTGGCACAGGGACTGCCAAGCCTCGCCCGCCAGAATTCGACGTCGCTTGCGCTTGCTCTGGAACGTCGCCAGGCCCCGATCTTGTCGCACCCGGTCGGGGGGAAGCATCAAGTAGTGGGACGCTTCCCAAATTGCTTGGCCGTGGATCTTGTTGAAATTCTTCACCCGGCCTAGCAAAGTGCCGATCCACGGAGTCAAGTGGAACACAAGTCCTATCTTGGGGTGTTCGAAAATTTTCCATGGTTCATCGCCGTGTAGGCGGGAGATCTGCGCCGACGTAATCAAGTCCGCCATCCATGCAGACGCGGCAGGGGCTTTCTTGGCCGGTGGAAAAATCCAGGGGTCCGGGCGAGAGAAAAACCGGGCCAGAAGCTGCTTGGTCAGGGTAGACCGTCGAAAACAGCCGATTTGCCCCGAAGACCACGGCAAAGTGATTTCAAACGTCCGCGGCGGAAGGGAGCTGGTGTCAACCGCTATGTTCTTCAGTAGAGCGTACTTGTGAAGCTCGGATATCCCGGTGAGAACCGAAGGCGCCGGCTTCGCTGATGTCGATACTGATGTGGCGTCACTTGGCAAACCGGTCTTCTGTTCTGACCCCAATGTCGACGCCACTTGGATGAAACTTTCACTTAAATTCGTTCGTGACTTGGACTGGATGGCGACCATAAACTCGGAATCGCCGTACCCTTCGCTGGAGTCCTCCTCGGACGAGACCCCTCTGTGATTGGTGCGATTTGCAGTACGGCGCGAGGGCGCTCGACCTTCCGAGGGGCTGTAAATCTCGCCCGTGTCCGAGTCCGAGTCCATAAGAAGCGCCTGTGTCTTGAATCGCTTATGAGGCACTGCACGCCTCCCCCCGAGTCTGGGTCCGCGCGCAGTGCCCCGCGCCCTCGATCTACCCGGCGCGTCCGCGCGCTTCTTCGATTTTTGTGCAATTTCGGGCTGCTGAATATCAGCCAATGAACGATGTCGGTCTTGGTCCTGCTGCAAGCGGTCTTGGTCTTGCTCCGAAGCGACTAAGGTTGCCGACGCAGACCAATCTATACTGGAGGAAGCAGCCGAACACGAATGCAGCAAGTTCATCAAGCGCTGGCGGCACTGGTCTAGTGCCACCTGACGACGACCCGACTCTTGCGTCCAAGCTTCGGACCTGTCCTGACAGGACCGGACCTTCCCGGTCTGGTCTTGAATCGCAATTTTCAACTCGGCAATGCGTCGCGCGAGGTAGTCGCCTTACATGCGCAGTGAAGTCGCGTCAAACTGTCCGTCCAGCTGCTGCCGACGAACAAGTGCAAGTTGATCCCGGAGATGAGACTGATAAGCCTCCAGGCGGGACAGATCATGGTGCGCGCTTATCAACTCCTCCAAAATGTGTCGGAGCTGGCCAACATGATCGTTGGACTGCCTATCGGCGTCAAATAAGGCACCTATTGCCTTGACGACGCCGGGAGGGATGAGAGCTGAAGGCAAACGAGGGTCAAGACAAGTACAAGACGAAGACCAAAGATGCGCACCTCGTGTTACCTGGTGGGCCACCTGGGTCCTGAGACGCGAGTTCTCTTCGAGCATATCCTGCATCCGCGTGTCGGCTTCAGTCTGACACCCTTCCGATGTTTGAAGTGCATGAGAGTTACGTGGGCTGTCAGACCGGGCCGACCGAACAGGTGAAGCAATGTGGGGCGACTCGGCGCATAGAGTTTCTGCAAGAACAACAAGAACAAGCGTCAAAGGGAAGCATAAGAAGATCGAGTTCAGTAAAGAAAATACCTGGCGCAGGTGGCGAATATGTTTGGTCCATGGGGAAGAAGTGTGAGTGACCAAGGTCCAGTTGGTCTAGTGATGGGTGAGTCAGACCGTTATCGTTGTGCGACACGGTCGGACTCAGGGGCGGCTGTGGTGAAGTGTACCACAAATTTGGTCACTTTTGGTCAAGGCAGTTAGTCGAGTTTCCGATTGGTCTAAACAAGGGGGGCTTCTTAGCCTATCAGATTCAAGGAGTATCAAGAACGCAGATCTTGGGTGAGTCACCTGACATTGGGTATTTTACATAATTTTGTGTGGGTACATTAGGGACCATAGGGAGGTAGTATTATTGGTTAGTTGCGATTTTTCCAAGTAGAAGTCTTTTGGTTGCGATTTTTCCAAGTAAAAGTCTTTTGGTCTAGGAATAAGTGGCAAAACCCTCTTCTGGTCTTGGTCTACACCGCAGCAAGGGGTCGCCCTTATTCTTTTCACGTACACTAGTCTCCTCCGCCCGCCGCGGAGTGTTTCGGAGCAGAGGGTTGAATTATCCCCTCTTGACTATTATACCCGGTCTGGACGCGCCGCACGCGCACTTTGGCCACCGGAAGTCCCTCGACGGGAGTACGATTTAGCGATCTCGACACTTTGACTCAAGTACGTTTGGAACGTGCTATTCACTGGATTGGTCTTTACGTGGGGATATTGTTTGTGGAGTTTCACGGGCATATTGGGTATTTACGTGGACATTGGCTCATTGTAACATTGGTTGGAGTTTAGACCGGTTTTGGTCTTCTCTCATAGTGGTCAGGGGCTAGACCGGTTGATTGGTCTACCCTCTATTATTTCGTATTGGTCAGGTCTAGATCGTTTGGACGATCGACCTATTGGAATTTATCTTTTGGAAGTGTTTCTGGTCTGTACGTACCTGGGGTGAAGAGTTCCGCCCTAGGTACACCTAGCCAGCACGGTCTCATATTCAAGACCGAATCAGATCGATCTGCGATCCCGATCCACCGAGTGTGTAACTAGCCCATTCCATCGGGTACACAAGGTGAGATGAACTTAAGTGAATCGGACCAAGTCTTTGGATGATGACCGGTCGTCTGCCAGCAGCGGACGATCGGATCAGATTTCGAATGGAGGTCCGCGGGGTACCCCCCCCGTAAGTTGAAGGCTGGGCACGATGGTGGTGGTCAGGTTGTCGATACAAATGTATTCGATTTCGAACTTGACTCCACCACAAGATCGTACGAAGAGAAACCTGTCAGGGTGCTAAAGGTGTGAAACTTGTACTTCTATTGAAAACAACACGGAGAACCGCATAACAAAACAAAGATCGTACGAAGAGAAACCTGTCAGGGTGCCAAAGGTGTGAAACCTGTACGGCAACAACAAAGATCGTACGAAAAGAAACCTGTCAGGGTACTAAAGATGTGAAACCTGTACGTCTATTGTAAAATAAAACGAAGAAAACATGTATATCGAGGGCGACCGTACGAAGAGATACCGAAAGGGTCCAGCAGAGGCAAAACTTGTATGGAGAGTCACGATATGTTACGAAAATAAATAAATAAATAAGCCATGGGGCAATAAACTGAGCAAAGAGGAAGACGAAAAGGGTGCTCAGCAGCTTGAGACAGAAAGTGAGGAGTAAAGGGAGAAGGCGGACGGACAAGTTGAGACGAATCCAGTGGTGGAAAGCATGGAAAGGGACAAAAATTCACTGAAAGAGTTTGCTCGAGTGAGGACGATAACAAACGTGCGCTAGCGCTAGAAAAGGGGCTGCGAGTGCGAGAGTCGCAGCTCTTGGCATCGTCGACGATTGTGCGAGAGCTGCATGACGAATTAGACAAAAAAATGTCGTCGTGAAGTAGTTGCAGTGGAACGTGCGCAGTATCTTATCGATCAATTGGAAAAGATTTCAGTGTAAAGTGGCTAAATTGACGCAGTTGCATCGAGAGTCAAGTCGTAGCCAAAATACCGGAGTCCAGATACTGCGAATGATAGCAAAGAGGAAAAGGAAGAGTTGCCCTTATCGCCGATTCAGTCGAGGAGTGTTATTCCGTTGAATAATATACGACAGATCCATGGAATGACTTTAGCAAGAACGAAGTTTGGTCCACTGTCTTCGGTAAAGCAAGTACAAACGGTCGAAAATAAATCGGGAAGTAAATGACGCGGCTGTATGGTCGAATGACCAGTTCAACTACTTTCTAAGCGACATGATGTGAGAGATGGAAGGGAAGCGGAACAATAGTCGCCCTGACATGCAGCGAACGGATGATTTTTCGACAGAAGATCAGCTCCGCTTACTCCAGAATACGATGCACAGATCGAATCTAAACATGCTTTTCGTGAGGTATCTATCCTTTCTACGCGATCGTGATTATCAAGATGCACTTGATAGTTTGCACCAATATCACGACGCGTTATCACCACTACAAGACCAATCATTGAATGATTCTGATGGTAACGATGGTAATAGACTCCCATCCTCACCGTCACAAATCGTTGGATCGCATTTTCGAGGAAATGGCCTTCAGTATGCAGCGCTGAATTCACGACGGGATTTGACGGGACAATGCGAAGCGACATAACCGATATATTTGACACAATGACCAACAAGAATGGCGACTTCCGCAAGAGTTTACGCAGTCAAAGCTCCATTCAACTCATGGGTTTTATTGACAATTGTGTCCACGTCGATGTGGACGAAACCACAGAGGAAGAAGAGCTACGCATTCGCGGCTATGAGAAGCTCATAGGCTTCGGCGCAATTGGTTTTACGTATTTTGACATTAGTATGAATCTATTGGGATTTTACCAGGAGGGTCGCGAGAATGCAACGACCGAGGTGGTATTTGTACCTGTGAGCGACATTCCAGCGATTTCTCAAGGTGAGATTCATGAGACTCAGCGGCTGGCTCAGGCGGAAATGAAGACTAATAGCTCTGCGGTACACACACTGGCGCGCTGTAACAATGATCTGGTGAAGCTGAAGGAAGACGTGATCCTTTTTCATTGGAACGCGAAAGACCGGATCAATCCGAATTGGTAGTCACCAAAGATGCAAAGTTGATGAATTATCATGCATCCGTCCTGCTGATGACAAGAAAATTAAGGACGTGGCACAAAGTTCAATGCAAGTATATTGAATATGATTCCCGCCGTGAGTCAAGAGAAAAGTAATGCCAACGTGCGCGGCACGAGGAAATGGGATAGCAAGTAAACGATCACGCAGGCTTCCAGTATACAAACCACGAGCATTCAGGTTTCCTCGGTGCCAACTTCTTCCAGTCCCCAGGCAGAGCCAAAACATTTGCTCCAGTGTACCCCATTCCGAAACGAGCAGCCAAGGAAACGCCCACGTATAAAGTATCCGATGCCACGCAAGTTACTGATCCCCGAGTTGCTGATCGTACTGACTCTCCACGTGTACATCAAGGTTCTGTAGAGTCGCCATCAGCAGCGACCGTCATGAATTGTACCGAGTCGGAGAAATCTCTTGTTCAATTGATGAGCTCGTTGAATCAAAGTGGAACCCCCATCACATTGCCAGCTGATACCCGAAGTCAGTCTGGTAACGACAGTAGTCAGAATACATTACGCTATGGTTCAAATGGAGCTGCTACCAAGAACGGACCTCAAGATCGCGCAAGAACCTAGTAATGCGGAGGTCAAGCCATCTACCGAAGTGCGTCAGAGTCGTTAGATGACAGACAGTCTTTGTCAAGCAAAAAGCTCAAATACAAAGCAATCACTTACTATCTCCATGGATTCGGGTGCTAGCCCGTCTCGTGATCGCGTAGACGTGGACACCCGATCTGTGGAAGGACATTTAACATTGATGCGCAAAGCCAGTGCAAGCGAAGGCGAAGATAGTCGAAAATCTTCTGATTCAGAAGACGTGGCATCTCGAAGCGATTCTCAGTCTCGACACAGTCATGAGCGAGCTGCAAATAAGCAGCGCAATGGAAGTGAACGTCCGCATCATACTGAGACGAAGCATAATGTCAAGCCCGGTGGCGATTCTAATGGAGCTGATACAACCAAGAACCAGTCCTTACAACCACCACTACCACTGCATCGTGGACCAAGACGCCCGCGCCAAATATATGCTGAGGTTATTGTACCTTCTTCATCTTATAGAACCGAGAAAAGAGGTTCACACGAACGTAAAGTCGCCGCTCAGTCCAAAAGAAGAGGTCGACTTCCTAAACGCGCTAATCATTCAAAGACGGATGATGATGAGACCGAAGACGAATCTTATATTGAAAAAGAAGAGAAAAAGGTGAAGATGAAGTTAAATCTGATTCGGAAAGCGAGCTGGACACGAACTTAGACTATTGTGAGGTTTGTCAGGGCGCTGGTGATCTTGTGTGTTGTGATAAGTGTCCGAGATCGTTTCACTTAAAATGCTTGCGCATTACTGAGAATGATCTGCCCGAAGGCGATTGGCAATGCGAAGAGTGTAAGAAACCCTCCCGATTCGACACGTATTCCGTTGCAGTGGCGGGGAAAAAACTGTCTTGGACAAGTGTCAGAAAATTGTGCAGTGTTTAAAGTCGCATCCTTCCTCGAAATAATTTCTCTCTCCAGTGGAAAATGTTCCAATGTATACGAAAGTGGTGAAGAAACCGATGGATTTATCAAATATTGAAAACAAACTAAAAAAGGAGCGTATATCGTCGATAGCAACACGGTGGCCGAGGGTGTGAAAGAGTTAGATACGACACATTTCGCCAATGATGTTCGATTCATGTGGTCAAATTGCAAACTCTTTAATGACGACGGATCGGGTATCACTCGGGCTGCGGACATCTTATCAGCCGTTTTGAACGTCTTTATAAAGAATCGATTGCGCCACCGTTAAGGAATTTGACGGAATTAAGAGTGTTAGTGATGTGTCTACTGACGAGGCGTTGAAGAAGTATCTGTGTGATATTCAAGTGGAAGTCACGTTACCTTGTGGTCACAATGAGAAGATGAAATGCTCTTCTTACAGTGCCATCCAAGCTGGAGCTGCGGCGTGGCCTGTTTGAAACCTCGACGCGGTCACGCCTTTTGTCTACCCGGAATGCAAACATCAAAAAATGTTCATGCAATGATTTCGATCGATTCTCTAAGGGACTTTCCCCTTTGTGCGCGGGAGAATTGGAGTTCACACCGCCTTGTCAACACATCTTGACGTTATCGCGTCATGCGCGGCAGGATTTTGTTACCAACGTGCGCCAATTCGTTTGCAAAGAGAAGGTCCGAGTATCGTTGCCACGATGTAGCCACGAGGCTGTGGTGTCTTGTCCGACTGCAGAATCACTAAAACAATGGACGGGAGAGGCTTGTACAGTGAGATGTGTGCATGAAGGAGTGGAGTATGGCCCAAAAGACCATTTTTGTAAGCAGACCGTCACGATCCAGCGGCGCTGTGGTCACTCGGAGGAGGTGCGATGCGAGCGCGCGTTTGATTTGGCGAAGAATCCGTCGCGTTGTCAAGAAGCAGTAGTGATGACGAATACGGAATGTGGCCACAATTGCTCGACGACGTGTTATGGGGAAACGCGTTTGGAGAATAAGGTGGCGCAACATTGTAGCGACGCGGACAATCTGGAGCCTCTCGAGTCTGTACACGAAGGAGATGCGAGAAATTACCACAACTATGGTCTGAGTCTTCAATGTAGTCAAGAAGTCACGTACGTGCGTAGATGTGGCCACTCAAAGAAAATGAAATGTAGTGAAGCGCGGCACATGCCTGCAGGGTGTCAGGAGATTGTGATGACTAAGATTCCAACTTGTATGCATGTGGTGCACGTGGCCTCTCATTTGACTAAACAGTTTAGCGCTTAGCGACCGTGGCAAAAACGGACGCAGTCGATTAAGTTGTTACACGATGAACGCGTGGTGGCAGAGACGTTAGGAATGCCATCTGGAGAGTGTCCGCCAGCTCTGAAGTCGATTTTCAAAGATTGTCAAGCTCCTGTGCGCTTTCGTCGAACTGTTTCTTGTGGACGTGATTTTGAAAAGACGTGATACGATCCGCTTAATATTCTGCACATAAATATCTGAAGTATGGCAATTAAGAAGTATGTGTGTGCGTGCCTTTTTCTCGCTTAAGCTGAAGTTACGCAAGGGGCGATTGTGGTAAAGTGGAGTCTTTATTTACAGCATGAAGGTGATCTGCGGCATTATTAATTCTTGGTATATTTTTATCTCTCCAAACTCTATATACTAGCACGATGACGTTTGTTACGCTGGTGATTCCTTCAAACACTGAATATTAGTGACAAAGATTGTGTCATGCCTTTAATAGGTGAACAATACGAACACTTAGTGTAACACGATGTTAGTAGTGCGGAGCTTCTGTCTTCTAACAAGATGCTTCAATTCATTACTAGTGACAAGTGATGCTTCCCACATTTTACAAGGTTTCGACACAGTTGCTTTAGCTCTAGCATCATGGCAGTGACGCTAAACGCTAAGTTGAGCGTCTTCAGCTTCATAACTGTCTAATTCGAGGTCCAACAACTAGGTGCACTAAGGCACATTAAATAACCGAGGCAAACAGACTGTAAAGATGAACTGTTAGCATTGCATAAGGGAGTCAAGACATAGGCGCAACTTATCAGCACAACGGCGGATTCGTTCGTGGCAGCAGAGCCAACGAAAAGTCATGCGCCCTTGGTATCACACTCAACAACAAAGGGGCGCTAGGGCACATGATATAACAAGACAAACAGATTGTGAAGACAAACTGTCAGCAGTGCATAAGGGAGTCAAGACATAGGCGCAACTTACTAGTACAACGGCGGGTCCGTTCATGGCAGTGAAGCCAACGAAAAGTTATCCGCCCTCGGCTGCTCCAGTTGATCGGCTTGGGTATTCTCGATTTTTTTCAAGTGGTTTTATTCCATTTTGAAAAAATATTTTCGGCCAATCAGAGGCGACTCGCGACGGCCAACTCGCGACGGCCAACTCGCTGACGGCTAATTTGTTTGTGATTGGTATGAATGTGGAAAAATAAGTGGATTTTTTTTACCAATAAAGAGTGACATGCGACGGCCACCTCGCGACGGCCACCTCGCGACGGCCAACTCGCTCACGGCTAATTTGTTTGTGATTGGTATGAATGTGGAAAAAGAAGTGGAATTTTTACCAATAAGGAGTGACATGCGACGGTCACCTCGCGACGGCCAACTCGCGACGGCCAACTCGCTCAATCATATTACAGAGGGTTTCTGAAGTAACTGTCAAGGATGATCAATCAGGTTACAGAGGGAATCAGTGGTAGCTCTTAAGGATGATAAATCAGGTTACAGAGGGCCTCAGCGGTAACTGCCACGTATTGAAGTCAGCGCTGAAGTAACCACAAAGTAGTGGGTGAAAAACGTGATTGACGTTGATGTAGGAGGTAGTAATACTTAATAGAACGAAATTTCCCCTGAACTACGCAGATCTCTGGCGGCCCTCAAAAACCTTTCTTTTTTTACTCCATATAAAAACCAAGTGTAACACAAGGAAGTCGGTGAGCACACGCCCTAGTGAGTGAAGAAGCAGCCATTTGGAGTGCGCTAGTGTTGGGGGCAGCCTGAAACAGCCTTTTGAAGTGTACCCCAAGTGTAATTGATTGATTTGTTGGTTCGGACGGAAGTACTAAGTACCCGGGAAGTAAAACAAGGAGGAATCGCTTATTACCTCTTTGTGTTGTTAATTAAGTGGAATTATAATAATTTGTAACCCCTTCACGACACGTATCGGCTAAATAGCGGCGAACGCCGCTTAAAGGAAAGTCTTCCTCTGTGCGCTAGACGCACCGTGTGTATACGCACCGGCTACATCTGGTAGCACTTGTAGTCAATCCAACACCTGTGTTGGTAGACTAAGGCATCCTCTGCAAGGGATGAATCAGGACGATTGGGATAGGTTAACCCTCGTCCAGCAGGAAGCCTTTAACAGGCTGTTACCCTTGACGGGTGATGAAGGCATGCAGCTCCTAGTGGAGCACGGCCTTGAGGCCGTGAAGGCAAGGGTAAATGCCCTCATCGCTCATGAAGCGAGTTTAGGTGGAGGTTGTTCCACGGGGCTGCGTCCCCCATTGTCCTTTAAGATAACGGAATTCACCGGGGGAAAAGGTGACAACCTTTATGTGTAGTTACGAGAGGTCGAAACGGCCTTCGACACAGCAAATGTGATCGCTGATCACTTGCAAGTGGGACTTGCGATGACCCATCTTACGGGTAAAGCCCGTGCATGGGCGTTTACGTGTTAGAATTCGGTCACGAACGTGTTCCCTACCTGGGAGGTCCTTAAGCAGAAGCTTATGGACATGTATGCAACGCCTGATCTGGTTTTCCAGAATCATCTGGCGTTTTTGAGGTGCCGTCAGGGCACTAGGGACTTGGAAATATATATACAAGAACTTAAGACCCTGTTGGCAGGGATGTACGAGAAAGCGTATTCGGACGATGTGTCCATCCCCGGCTTCATGTGAGGCCTGAGAGAAGGGCCAGCACGTTCGGAGCTCTTCCTATGCCGACCCCAATCCCTGGGGGAGGCGTTCAAGATGGCGTTCAACGCCGAGAGGAACTTTCGTTCCTCTAAGGTGGGTCCTGAAGCCATGGACCTGAGTCAGGTCGAAACGGAGAGAAAGCTTCCGCTAAGAGTCACTCTGACTCTTTTTCGCAGAGCTTCGAGGCAGAGCTCTTAGCTATGTTGCAGCGGCATGGGTCGCCTAGATGCTTCCTGTGTGGAAGCACGGATCATCTGCGGAACAGGTGTCCGAAAAATCCTCAGCGAGAAACTCGCTACAATGGGCCCAGGGTTGGGAAAAAGTCTTCGCTCAAGCCGTCGGGAAACGACGGCTCCCAGTAGGTGCGGGGCGCCTTATTGGTGGATCACTCAGTGCTGTTAAGCCCCAGGGTAGGGGACGAAAGCAGAAAGCCCCGAGGAAAACGGTGCTTTCTAGCACCGTGTTGGTGTACCAGCCAGGTTTGCTGGTAGTCCTTGCGGATGTGAAAGGCTTTGATAAGCCTTGGAGCGTCTGACAATTATGTCGGACGGGCTTCTGTAGAGAAGAGTCGGCTGTATGCCGAGGCCCTAGATACACGTTCTCGTGACGTTGTCACGGTCCGTCTTGCGACGGGCGTACAGTTTTCTGTACCCAAGGTCTCGATTCACCTTAAGCTGAGTTTGCAGACTTCGACAGCTTAGAACGTTGCCGAGTCCTGGATTTGGACTCGAGGTATGACCTCATTCTGGGCATGAAGTGGCTGGAACGCCACGAGCCATGGATAGATTGGAAGTCTAAGTCCATTGGATCAACGCACCCACGGTCGGGTGAAGCATTGGCGAGTCATGAACCCACCTTTGCTCGATCGCAAAATCGATTCTGACGTGAGATGCCAGAGATTGGGATGTCTGAAATGATCATTCCCACTGACGTTAAGTAAGAGTTCCTAAAGGAAGGGGATTCGTCGGTTAATCCCCACGCCGTTAACGGTGAGACTGGTGAGTTGCCAGTGACAGAGGTGGATTCCTCTGAGGCGACTCCAGTGGGAGGGGTAGAGACCCCTGTTGTTAAGCGCGAGGCGCTTCCAAGCGAAGAGACCCGTAGTTCGTCTCTTTCGCACGTCGGAAATGATACCGACTACGCCGTTGTAGGTTAGACCGGCGAGTCGCCGGTGGTAGATGTAGAGACCTCTGTGGATAGGCGCGAGGCGCTTCCAATAGATGGGGCAATTGACTCTCCCCATCTGAGTCTCGGGATGAGTCCCGAGGCCAGTAGTCAGCAGTCCTATCGGATGCTGAATAGTGTGACAGGTATTGTCACAGAAGGCGTAAGCCTTGAACGGTTGCCTGGGGTAGGCGAACTGTTGTCTTTGGAGGAGATGTCCTTCAACGAGTTTGAAACTGCTTTGAAAGCAGATGAAATCGACGAAGTTGTCGTATTGCGTCTGGAAGAGGAGTTGAACTCCTCATTCACGATGGACGCGTCACTTTTGGTTCAAATCAAACAGGCATTGAATGCCCGAAGCGGTCTCAAGATCCTCGCGGATCCCCTGAGGACCCTTACCATTCCTTACTAAAGGAATTTTGGAGATGTTATTGGACACAACCCGCCGATGGGGTTACCACCGGATCGGGGAGTCCGACATGAAATTGAGTTGGTTCCTGGAACCAAATACTGCGTCAATAGGCAGTGGCCTCTACCCAAAGAGCAATGCGATGTTATCGACGCATTTTTTAAGGGGAAAGAAGAGGCAGGGATGCTACGGGAGAGCGAATCTCCCCATTCTTCTGCCACTTTTTTTGATCGTAAGCCGAACGGAAAGTGGCGCATTGTGCATGCGTACAACAAGCTGAATGCAGCTACTGTACCCATGCAGACTCCGATTCCTCGGAAGGATGTCCTCCGGAACAATATGGCGGGCTGTACTGTGTACAGTGCCTTAGATCTGGTGGGCGGGTATTATCAGGTGATCATGCGAGCGTCTAATATTCCGCTTACAGCGGTCAGCACGCCTAGCGGCATGCTGTGGGAGTGGCTTGTTATGCCACAGGGGCCTTAGAATGCACCAGCGACTTTCAATCGCTTGGTGACTCAACTCTTCCGCCCTCATAGAAAGTACGCTCAGACGTACTTCGACGATATATTCGTTCATAGTCGCGCGGAAAGCGACTCGTCTGATGTTCAGACGCACCTTATACACCTTCGAGCTGTGCTCAAATGTATGCGAGAGAATAAACTCTATTTAAACGCATCCAAATGTATTTTTGGTGCTGAGGAAATTCCTTTCCTCGGATGCTTCATCGGTAAGGATGGAGTGCGGGCGGATCCCGCGAAGGTGAAAGCCATTGTGGAGTGGCCTTCGCCTGTAAATCTTAGATATTTACGGAAGTGGCTTGAATTAGCCAATTATCTCCACAAGTACAGCGAGAACTACGCTGAGATGGCGAAGCCATTAAATGACATTCTTAAGAAGGACGTGGATGGGTGTTGGGAAACCAAACACCAACCCGCCTTCAAAGCGGTTAAAGGAAACTTGTTAAAAGCTCCTGTTCTTTCTCTCCCAGATTCTGGGAAAGCATTTAGTGTCGTCTGCGACGCCTCCGATTTCGCAATCGTATGTGCTTTGTTACAAGCAGATGATGCAGGAAGGGAACGCGTGATCGCGCTTGAGTCGAGGCAGCTTCAAGCTGCGGAACGGAATTATCCCGTTCATGACAAGGAGCTACTTGTAATGAAGTATGCCCTTGTCAAATTTAGGGTTCAACTACTCGGCTCAAAGCCGTTCGTGGTTTATACTGACCACGCGTCCTTACGGACAGCGACAAAGTCGCCTCATCTCTCCCAACGGATGACCCGTTGGCTCTCCTTCTTTGCGGAGTATAACTTTGAGGTTAAGTATAAACCTGGCAAGCAGAACGTGCTTGAAGGCGCGTTGTCGCGTCGTCCCGATTACGAGCTCGCTCACGCGACATTCGTCACCTCGTCTGTGGTGGATCTCATACGCCAGGCGTATGAAAAAAGACCCACAATGTGCGGCGCTTATCAGCGCGTTGGGTGGAAAGAGACTTGGCTCGTCTGAGCCTACACTTTCAAGTCGAGCTAAAGCTCGGTTACACCGTTACAGGTACTGTGACGGTTTGCTATATTATTGCACGAGCGCGGAGGACACTCCGCGGTTGGTTGTTCCTCATGGTAAGGAACTGAAGTATAGAGTCCTCTTTGAGGCACATGACGCCCCTACTGGGGGTCATTTAGGTCGGGATAAGACCTACAGCGCTTTAAGCGCTTTTTATTGGTGGCCCAATATGTATAAGTAGGCCGGTGCGTATATTTGCACCTGTTAAACGTGTCAGAGGGTCAAACCCTCTGTAGAGTCAGCTGCGCCTTTGGTGAGCTTATCCGTTCCGACGAAGTGTTGGAAATCCATTAGTATGGATTTTATCTTCGGTTTTCCGAGGGATAAGGCCGGGAACACCGGCATATTGGTTTTTGTAGACCGTTTGAGCAAGATGTCTCACCTGGCGGCGGTGCCAGAGTCCCTTGATGTACAAGGAACAGCGAAAGTGTTCCTAGACCGTGTCTTTCGACAACATGGTCTACCCGATTCCGTTGTATTAGATCGGGATCCCCGTTTTACGGGAAAGTTTTGGGGCGCGCTGTTTAAGGTGCCAAGCACCAAGCTCCTTATGTCCACTGCGGATCACCCGCAGATGGATGGGCAAACGGAACGCGTTAACCGCGTTGTAGAGGATATTCTACGGAGTTTATGTCCGGATTCTCCAAAGAGTTGGAGTGAGATGCTTCCTATGGCCGAATTTGCTATAAACAATTCGGTCCATGCATCTACGGGGTTTACCCCGTTTTACGTGAACAGTTTAGTGAATCCGAGAGTTCCGTTGACGCCACGTTCGTGTGGCCCAGGGATTGAGGGCGAAGATTTTCCGATGTCAGTCCTGTATCTGTGCGAAAGCACATCGATAAGTTTTTACCGACGCGCCTTAGTGTCTTACGACACGTCTGCGATGCCATGGCGGAAAGCCAAGACAAGCAGAAGGAGCAAGCTGACCGCAAGGGGCGGCGTAACGAAAAGGTATACAAAGTAGGAGAAAGTGTTTTATTAAACGCTAAAAACCTTCCTACACATGCAGTTTCTAACGTGTTACGGAACAAACTGCGCCACAGGTTTGTGGGTCCTTTTAAGGTACGATCCCGAAAGGGCTTATCGTATACCTTGGACATCCCGAAGGTGATGCGCACGCATCCAACCTTCTATGTGGGTATGCTTAAGCCATACCAGGACCCGGAGGCGGGCCCCCTCCTGGAGGGGGTTGGAAAGGCGGATAGCCGTAAGAGCCGTAAGACACGGCAGGGCGGAGGAAGCCCGACAGGGCTAAAATGCGACCACGAAGCTCCGCAACGGTCGTCTCGAGAAAGGCAAGCCGCCTCTAGAAGCGTTCATTCGCACCCCCCTCATCGCGGAGTCCCTCCTGGACGTCCTGGATGCGATGACTGTGTTGATCACAGCTTTCGCGAAACTCGCGTCGCAATTGCGCGACCTCCTCCTCGAGTTCTCGATACGGAGGGTATTCCACATTACCATGTGGAGAGTCTGATGGCGCGACGCCATCATCGGGGTCAAACCCAGTATCTGGTGAAGTGGAAGGGTTATCCACACTCACAGAGTTCGTGGGAGTCCTAGACTCCCCTACGGCAGGATTTCCGCGACGTCATTGACGCTTTCGAGCGGGAGAATCCCGCTGCAGGTCAACGAACAAAGGGGCACGAGAAGCCCCTTCACTCCCAGTAATTGGGAGTTCGCCGGAGGCAGATGTGGCGCTCACACTGTCCTCTGGCACCGTGGTGGAGACAGGGGCTCTGTAGTAGCGCGTGCGATATGTAGCACGTAATAGCTCCATCGCTTTGAATCTGGAGAACGCCAGGCGCAACGCCCTCACCACCCAAATGTCACGACGGGAATAGCTGTTGTGCAGCTCATTGAAGATGGGGAGAAGCTTCTACCCTTCCGCCCAAGCGCGGAACTTCTTCTCCGCATCATCAGCACTTTCTCCCGGAGAAAGAACGATAGGAACCTCGCGGAGGTTTTCAACAGGGGCACCCTGTGCCTGCCTGTCTAGGCGCTCTCGGTATGAGACGCTAGTGAACTGCTTCTGCGCGAGCAGTTGTTGCCGGAGTTTCTCACGTCGTTCGCATTGATACGGCTGTTCGTCCGCGGGGACAGGGGTATAGGATGCTAAACCAGTCCTTACCACACGCCTAGCCTACTTTGGAAGGTCACGAGGACCGTCAAAATTATATGCTGCCCTTGGCAGGCGTTCGGGGGCGCGTAACGCAGTCCTTAGTGCCTGTGCGGCAAGTTGTCTTTCATGAGCTGCGTCCAGCTAATTGGTGATGATCGCCTTCGGCGATCCGGATGTATCATCCGACATTGGCAGGGGTGGCGCACTAGTTAGTGCATTTTCCCCACGTGTGGGTAACGGATTAGGCTGCCGACATCGCCGTTCGGCGCTGTCGGAGCGAGAGGCCGTCGGGGAGATATCCCCAAGGGCATCCACCTCCGAGTTCTCCGAATAATCTACCTCCTCTAGAGGAGACTCCATAGCACCACTAATGGTGCTCATGGATAGCCAGAGGTACTGGAAGTTGGAGTTCTCCAACAAAATTTTGTTTATTGCGTAAGCAATAGTCTTGATGGGGGAGGATGTAACAGGGTTACATTCGAGTCACATTTAGTAGGTGGTGTACGTGAGTACACTACGGTTGGGGTCAGTATTGACCGGTTCGAAAGGATTTGAACAATTGGTTATTTTAACCAATCAGGGCAGGAGCCCTTGGGGGTGGCGTGGCAGCCAGCCACGTGTTGGTACACAGGTGGTGTACACTACATTTTAGCTAGGTACAAATTTGGTAAGTTCTACTTAGTATTACATATATTTTACATTAGTTTAAAGTAATTTAGGCTAATTATATATTAAATATATATTCAGTTTACATTTTCACTCAACGACTACAGACGCACGACCTCGACCGGTCGCGCGTGTAGTGAGTGTAGTAGCGTAAAGGGAGCCCTCCCTTTAGCTACACCCTTAGTAAGGGAGCCTTACGTTAAGGCATTAGCGAAAGCTAATTGTAAACCAAAGTGGGAATCTTGGCCCCGAGTAGGAGATCTCTATCCTACTAAGCCCTTTTATAAGGGCGTATCGGCTAAGTATCGGCGAACGCCACTTAAAGGAAAGTCTTCCTCTGTGCGCTAGTCGCACCGTGCGTATACGCAGCGGCCACATCTTCGGCTTGCCGCAGATGGTCCATCCATAATGATTGTAGCGGTAAATCAGGACACTCGACATCTCTGGCATGGCATGGTAGATGATGTTATCCAACACCATTGCGTCGCAGTTCGATCCAACTGCATCCGCCACTGCCGTGAGATACAAAAAGTGATCGGCCAACTCCTTCCTGGTGCCTTGCGCGAACCTAGGAGTTTCATCCCCTCCGCGTTCGTTATCCGCACACTGAAAGCGGCATACATCTTGTTCATGATGTGCCACAACGCTGGCTCTTCTTTCTGCCGGGTTTCCGCAAACCGGTCATAGTATGCTTCCACTGGGCCATCCAGATAATGGCCCAGCAACTCGACCTTGATGTCCTCTGTCCATCTGAAGCCGCAACATTCTTCGGAGATCGATATCCGCCTGAAAAACTTGGTTCCCCAACCCCAAAAACCAGATCCAAGACCCTTATATGCTTCAGTCCCATCGAACGACCGGATCTGTAATTTCTTCTCCTTGGCCGTCGGTGGTCTTGGCATCAAGTGTGGCTGCGCATGGACGTTTCCAGGCGTTACATATGCCTGTTGCGCGTTTTCCGGGCGCTGCGTACGCCTGCTGTACATTTCCCGGCGCTGCATACTCCTGCTGAAAGTTCCCAGGGATGCCTGCTGGTACTGATTCGCGGCTTGATGTTGCGTGTACATCTTCTGCGGTTGCACATAGGCGTTACCGGGGTTAGCATCCCCGCCCCTAGTGAATACATCCTTGCCCGCCTTGCTAATACTCTTGAAGCACATCTTTCCCGCACTTCCGACGTTAGCATCGTCCTTCTCTTCGTCGCTTCCATCCAGGGAGTCCAAGATCATCTTGGTGTCTCCCTTTGACACCGGCGCCGCAATTCGTGCCGACGCCCCCTTGTTTATCGATGATTCCAAATCTTCAAAGCGATTAATCATATGTGCGAGCAATCGCATCATATATTCCGGGCTGAATGTCTGATTTGACGAGCCACTGGCCTCATTTGGGCTCATAACCTGTTGAATATTTTTGTCGTCCTTCCGTTCGTACGTACTACGTCACACGGGTTCCAGATACCACGTAATAACGTGCGATATTCCAATACAATCAGATAAAGCTTGTAATTATCGTAACAGCGAACAATCAAACACCAAAAGTTTAATTCTACACTGTCCTTTAGCGACTTAAACGTAAGGTCAGCAACTCAAACCAACAACCGTGCAATACGAGAATCCAATGCGTAAACACCAATCCGACTGCCACTGCAGTGTACTAAGTAATCCACGTAAAATAACTCCAAACAAGCCGCGCACCGTAGCACGCTTGTTGTCCACTCGTAATAAACCACACGACGTCAATAATTAAATTCAGAAGTGATTTATTGAATTAAGTTTACACCTAATACTAATAATATGCAAATACACAATGTTTTGTACCTAACCTAAAGTTATATACAATACATCACCTTTTCACTGAAAACTCGCTGAAAAACCAAAATTGCGACGCGAGCTGAAGCGCAAAAAGCGCGCACTTCCAACAAACCCTTTACAAAAGAATCGCTGACACAGCGGGCGGAGTTGCGGGATGAGTTCTCACACTCTACGCCTACCGGTGGGTCAAAAAACGCACTAAGTGCTCCCGCCCGGGACGTAGAGGTATTTATTAGTAGGGGAGGCGCAAAGGTGCCTTCCCTGAAGCGATCTGTTCGATCGTACGCAAAAGGAGAACTTTATTATCGCTTAAAGCCTTAGATCTACCATTTCCCTAATTTCAGCCAATCAGAACCGTCCATTCCAGCGTCCTCCGTCCACCAGTCGACCTAATTCCTCCGTCGTTCCTCGGTGTTCGTCGGTGTTCGCTGAGTACCTGTACGTAATCGTCCCATCTTCCCATGCCCCGTCTATTTCCTGTCTATGTGCATCATGGTTGTACACGCACTGTGTACACCGTGGCACACACAATCGTATACAATTACGTATCCAATTAGTGCCCGCAATCAGACCCATAATTAGGCCCATAATTAAGCCCTTAATTAGGCCTAATTATAGCACGCTTTACCACAATGTCGAGTTGACGCAAGTACCCCGCGTTAATGGACATGCATGGCCGAGCTTGCTGTGCAATGTTGAACGCCTCTAAGAGCGTTTGGTTACGCGTGGTCATCAAATACGCGATTCATATCGCAGCACTGCGTGATTGGCCGTACACACAATGGACAAGCACGGACTTCTCACGCGCGAGATATCGGTTCAAGAATTGAAGACACTCGTCCAAGCGGGGCAACAGGAGCTCGTCTTCCATATCCAGAATGTCGATCACCAAGATATCAAGTGGCTGTCACTTGCTCACCACGCATTCATTTAGTATTGGAAAAAAAGTTGTTTGCACCGCCATCAAATGAGTGCAACCTTTCCAGCCAAATTACTCGTGCCCAAGGCAACAATCGCTTGAATCTCATTCCTTTCCAGGAATGCGACATCTTACGAGACCACGCACCCACCACCAACTTCCGTCCGTCGTCAGTCCATCGCACTCTTCACACTTTAACTACAAACCTGAACCGCTCGAGTTTCGTCTAGAAACAATGGCAAGTTTCCAATGCGTGCAGCGGTTGTAAATCCTTCGACCAACGGGTGGCGACTCTGACGATGGGAAAGTTGACTTACCGCGGACATTTCTCATTAAGTTGACACGAAAAAGATGAAAACATGAGTTTTAGAGAAGTTTGGTTGCATAGAAGTGCGTGTGGTTTAACGAGGTAGTTCACCAATACCTATATACTTCACATTGAACATGCAGATCGCCTTCTTTTCTGCACATAGTTACGACATTGAAGCACTGGAACGTGCCGCGAAGGAAGGCGACGTTACGCTTTAGCATCATCTCGCATTCATCACATCGCGTTTAGATGTGCAGTCTGCGAAATTGGCCGAAGGAAGCGAAGCCGTGTGCACCTTTGTCAATGACGTCGCGGATGAAGCCACGCTTCGTGTCTTACATGCTGGTGGTACCAAAGTCTTGTTGTTGAACTGTGCTGGTTACGACATAGTAAATCTCCAGGTCGCGAAAGAACTCGAGATGCCCGTTCTTCGTGTTCCTGATTACTCACCCTACGATGTTGCGGCACCATACGGCAGCGTTGATGCTGACGCTCAAACGCAAGATTCATCGCTCGTACAATCGTACGCGTGAGCTCAATTTTTGTCTCGAGGGGATACTAGGCTTTGATATCAATGTCAAAACGGTGGGTGTTGTCGGTACGGGGAAGATTGGCGCTCTGTTCGCACGGATCGCGGATGGCTTTGGGTGCAAGGTTCTTGGGTATGATATCAAGAAGAGTCCCGATGCTCTGATATTTGGCGCTGAGTACGTTAGTCAAGGTGAGGTCTGGGCGCGCTCGGATATCATTTCACTTCACTGTCCACTGTTGCCATCGACCAAGCATGTGATTAACGCCGAGAGCATCGCCAAGATGAAGCACGGCGTGATGCTCATCAACACCAGCCGTGGCGGCTTAATCGACACGAAAGCTCTGGTGAGTGGTCTAAAACAAGGAAAAATTGGTTCCGTTGGTCTCGACGTGTTTGAAGGCGAAGGAAGGCCCGTACTTTTACTCGGATCTGTCGGGGGGGATCATTGCGGACAAAACGCTTGCCCGTCTTTTCACGTTTCCAAATGTCGTCATCACTGGACACCAAGCATTCTTCACGCAGGAATCTTTGGATAATATTGGCCACACCACGATTGATAACTTTAAGGCATACGAAGCGAAAGCGGAGCTGGTGAACGAAGTAAAGTAACGTAGTATCGCTCACTGGCTGTTTGTTTTTTCGGAATATAAAATCAATTGACCTCTTTGTTTACATTTCTAGGCGTAATGGGCCTAAGCCCCTATATAAATAACTGGTATTGACTACTGATATTTTGCGGTGAAAACTGAGAGTAAGTTTTCTCAACTTAAGGTTTTGGTGGTCAACCGACTTATTAATATGTATTTTTGTGGCGACAAATCAGATTTGTCAGGGGCGGACAAAAACTATTTGTTTTCCCCGTTTATCCGGGTTTTGGAAGTCATCCATTGACAACGCATTATACAAATATATCTAATCAGACAGGATCGGGCTCCGACTGATTGCCCTAATAGGGCATGTCAATCTTAGCATATGCGAATTTTGATATAAAGCGTATATCATATTGGATATAACCCACCTCGAGAGGTGGGTTATATTATATTGCATTTAAACATGTCATATTCGGGAATTCGGGACTTCATATGGGTGATATAAACTTCACCCATATAACATTCTATATGGTTAAGATTGACATGCCCTATCATAATGACGTGTATACCGAAGTCAAGATCGGAGATTATCGATCTTGGGAAAGCAATTGTATATTGATGAGATTTTGGTTACTGGGATCTCTTGGACATGTTGTAGGAGAAGTTAGAAACGATTGATGGATACTTGTGAACACTGGAACTTATCGATCAGTGAGGCTAAGAAGTTTGGTAAGCAAGGAAGTCGACTGCCTCGTCATATGTGTCGATCGGCGGATTGGAAGGGAGTCTCAAGGATCTGGAGTCACTTAGAAACATGCCATTCCCCGATATCGTTGAAGGTGATGCAGTCTTGACTACTGAGGTCTTTTATCGAAGATTTTGAGGTCTATGCAGCTGAACGGGATAAGGGATATGGACTATCCCTTGCTTCGTGAACAGGATCGGCAGGAGACTTCGACGTTCGGATCGCCGGATCTGTCCACCGATCCGATCGGATTGGCAAATCGAGCGGCCGATGGGACCCTTCTAAGCCGGAGGATCATGTTATTCAAACTATGGTTGCGTTAGGTATTCTCAAAGCGCAAAAGCGTCAACACCGATCCTAAAACATTTCAATCCTGAAAATTTCAGGTCACTGTAATGTATGCGAATACGATGGCGATCTCGGCTACTCTGAAACTGGACCATTGTGGCATTTATTGTTCAGTTACGTTCACCATCAGGACAACGAAGTTAATTATGCTATCGTGGGCAAGGAAATCTAGGCACTGATACGTATATTGGATGTTTTTACACGTTTCGGATGGGAAGACAACGAAAGTGCTCTCGTGCCGATCTACCTTCGCTTGTCTATTGATGGACAATGGAATCAAACATAGTCACCCATACTGTCACATTTGTCATTGGAGATAATCATGTGTACCAGGAGGGGGAGAAGGAATCCTAGAGACGTTAGCCGCCTACATTACGCCAAGGGCGGACGTTAACGAGGGGTTGATTGAGATCGCGCCACGTAATCATCCCGACAGTCGACTATCCTACCCCCAGAATCGTCGATATTTGATCTTGTTAAGTTTTGACGGATCCGCGAGCGTGAAGAAAAGGTCGGATCGCAGTGTCATATTGTTGGAGTAGACGGAGTGGATGCCACGTCGGATTACATTCATGTGCTCACGGTAACGAGGCAAAATATCACCCCGTTTATTGTTCCGCCTGGAATTTCTCAAGCCCTCGAAGAAAAATCTGATCATCATTTGCGGAGACTCAAAACTAGTAGGCCATAGGCGAAATTGACTGTTAAGCACCTCTTCTTTTGTTTCTAAACGATCGGGTTATGAAGGCGATGCAAGCGGCCCGATCATGATCTACTTTACATGAATCGGGAATGAAATAGCAGTGCTGATTAACTGGAAATTCCGCAATGAAGTAGCATGTCGGATCAATGATCACGGACCGGGCGCTGTTGGCAAAATTGACCAGTCGCTTGCCCGAGATGGAAAGTCCACCAATAGCCAATGTCGACCGATCACAAGTAACAGAGCAAGGACACAGTCGAATCCCTACAGGTCGATTAGACTTATCAGGCTCAAATCAAATAAAATGGATATCCGATCTGAAGGCTTATGTGCATGGAGATCATGCTAATCTAGATCAGTATCGAGAAAAAATTGCACCAAGATCGTCACGCACTTCAAGGTGTATGAGAGCGGTCTTTTTTAGTCTATACCAAAACGGATTGGGTCGACGCGCGATGTCCTTCATCTCGATCATGTAAGTATAAAAGGGTTTTGGCCGAACTTTGCACAAGATCAGATAGCTCTTTGATTGTAGAAAGCTATACCGGAGCGTTGGAAGCCGCACGGTGGTAAGGTCTGCCGAAGACTCAGGACAAATTGCCCGGGAATATCTAGGCTACCTACACCATTCTAGGCATAGCCTTGTATTATATCATGTCTCTGCCTTGGTAGACCGAGGAATACGGAACCCCTGATCTCGACCGATTTATTTACTGGTGTTATGATCGCTAAGGCTGGATATCCCCGAACGCTCAAAAGGTTGCTCAAATTTATGAAAATTGAGTATTCAGGCTATTCAGGACAAGTGGTATGATCAGGAGCTTGGTTTCATGGCCGACGATTCAGATACGATCTTAGGTCAGAAGCAGAGCGCGACAATGGCATATAGACTGCAAGTCATGACGTATGTCCCGCCTCTCACCAAAGCGATCAAGACGTACATGGACGATAGAGAAACAGAATTGAGATGAATGGGCCGAGAGATTGGTGACCGCCTAGAATTTTTCTTTAAATGGATCAGAGGAGATACTCCGTTCTATCTAGCATGGATGGGATCTGCTACCGACCTTGGAGGTGGCGATCTCAATCGGGTGCACAAAAGAACGATAGCGATGCTAGGCGTAGAAAAAAAGGTCCACAAACATTAACAGTATGCCAGAGAGTAAGTGAATGAGCGACTTCGACGATCGACCCGAGACGATATAGGATAAACAATCAGACCAGCCTCACTTTATTGAGCCGAGCTTAATAGTCTGGCTCTACTTAGATCGCGTTAAGGAAAAAAAAAGAGGAAACTAACTCATATGTGACACGGTCCATTTAGAGTTGCCGATCTGAACGAGGATGATGCCACCCGGTTGTGTACGCGCGCTTATGTGCACGTTTCAAAGCTTGGATTGGTGGAGGAGTAACCGAATGAGCTAATCCAGCATGTGTGATGGAAAAGGCCGAAAATATATTTTGATGAAGCTCAATCACCGGAATATAGACGTAAGAGTCCAGTAATCAGGACGAGTTCGAGTTGAGCGGATCGGTGACTAGCGGTCGGACAGAAGGACACGTTAGTTCGAGTACATTGAAAGTTCTTAGTACACTGAAAGTGATACAGCGAATCGAGCTGGGGCGACAAGTGGGATTTGAAGTGTGGAGCTCTGCTAAAAAATTTGAGCCCGAGTACACGAGTCGAAATAGATTCCTGGTGATTCAGACGCACGAATAAGATGATCGGATTTGTTACAGTAAGCATTGGTCAATCAAAGAAAGGTTCGGAGCTCAATCTGCGGTTGTTAGCCAATTAGAATGCAGATCGAACACCAATTTTACAAGATTTATTCGCGCTAATAAAGAGTGCAGGTTGCCAGAGTATTGGTTAACTCTTTGCTGGTTGATAAGTTTGATTTTCTAAGAATAACTTGGGTTTGTGTAGTTTCTTTTTATTGGAGCTAGATGGATATGAATATTATCTCGGATACGATAAGTAGTATTAAAGTTTAAGGAAAGATATGCCTCAATTTAAAGCCGATCAGCTTGTCAATCATCATCAGCGAAATCTATTTCAAAATTGATGACCATCCGGTGATCCCAAATCGGGTTTCGCTTAATTCCTCTTATAAGTCATGTTCTACCCTTCCTCGGCTAAAAATTCTCGCTTTTAACGGCTACTTGGTACAAAAGGTGTGTGACCCGTATTCACTAGATTAGATAACTGATAAAACGTATCCAAAGATCGCAACCCATGTCTCCGCAGCCCTACCGTGACGCTTTCTGTGGCTGGTGACGAAATTGGCCAAGCCAGGATCGGCTTTATCATCTTCAGACGAGATCGGTATATAGTGCGTCGACTACCAAACTGGGCGTGAGAGATGACGAATTCTCGAGAAGCTCTCTAAACCTAGGGCTGACAAGCAATCCTTCGCCGCCATGCCATTCTTTTTGGATATTCCATGGTTCCGTTCGCATCAGGGTCCGCGACCGCCGGCCCAATTCTGACCGAGAAAAAAAACGCGCAACATTTACTTGGTAAGATTTGCAGATTACAGTTGGTCAACATGGACGGAGGTCCCAGAAGCTAGACCAGCGATTTCCAATTCATCGACAGCCAGGTCCAGAGGATCACAAACGTTTGAAGGGCGAAGATCGAACATCAGTAGCTGCATCGAAATCGTCACCATTGTCTATCCTCGGCGTGGTTAGACAATAGTCTCTGATGTATTCCCTTCTCTTGCACTCGACATACGGATCTGCAACACACTAGAAGCGTTCGAATCAAGGGATAGGTAGAATGCGCCGATCAGAAGTCCGATTTACTGTGGAACCCTGATCGCTCTAAGATCGGCGGATCCGGCGAGCAAGGAGGCCAGGGTTTGCTACTCCAGATATTTTTCGTCCTCATCTTTGTCATCGATGAAATCCACGACTTTACGCTAAGAAGAACCGAATCGGAAAACAGCCCGCACTCGATCAGATGTAGAAATTTGGCAGCAGCTTTATTATCCGACTGGTGACCGCATCTCTTATTGGTAGTCGGTGCAGTTGACGACTTGTGCAGATGGGCGGATTTAGAAGTTCGGATAATCAGAACGAGCACTGGAGCGATCCGATTTGCGGGTCAATTGGTAAATTTTAAGCTGGACTTGTGATTTTGCCGTACTGTCCCTTGATTTTATCACGTGTTGATCGCGATTGATTGGTAATGGCAACGGAACGAGGGGGAGAGCTTAACCCCGGCATTGACACTGGTTTAATCTCTTCAATCGTCCTTACCACTCGATCGGGACATCTCTCGCGGGCCGTTGACTGACCAGAATGAATTGCAGTATCTTAGGACTTATCATTAAAATCTGCGGAAAACCGAGCAAATCTGGTTCAGACGACGGAAGGACACGATCAAATCCAAGATCGGAAAGATCCGCGCGATCGATTAGTCGACTAGATTGACTCTCCCATTTCGATGCCACACCCGGTAAATCTCGTATGGTCTGACTCATCTGGCTTGGCCCCTGCCGAAATCCTCTGACGGTCTTTTGCGATGGAAGAGACAAATATTTTAAGCCCACATCTTGCACATCCAATGTGCTCTTGAGCTTTGAGAACTCCTAGGACTGGTCAGATTGACTGATATCCGTCGATCTGCTCCCGGGCTCGCAACCTTTATTGATCCGATTGCGCCTGGGTGAGCTGTGTTCGGAACAGACCGACTTGTTCTCGAAATAAGCGAGACCTTTATCCTCCCAAGTGGCAATTGCCAGATCATGGATCAGCCGATCATGCCCCTCACGATGGAGCTTGATCTGCGAAACACGTCTTCCATGTCCATCTGCAGCTGATGCATCTGCTGATCTGGAAACACATGGCGGTGAATCAGAAGATGATCAAGGCCTACATACTTTGGTTGCGGATCCTATCCCATGAGACATCATGACTGACGTTCAACGGGCCGACGATGCCAGGCTGGGTGAGCTCCGCTCAATCCTTCCGTTAAACTATGGTTCGACCACCTTATGATCGGGGATCCCTGTGTTGAAAGGTGTTTCCGTCCAATCTTGCGCAGAATAGTTGAAAATCCGTGTCGTAGATGTCCAATAGTAACTCTAATATAACCGAATCGTCCTTAGTCGATATTCCAACAGGCAATTATAGCTAGAATGTGCAAACGACACCGGTAGACAGATCGTAGAGAGTAGATGAAAGTGACTGAACCAGGGACCTTGATCAATGGATTGTGTATTGAGAAGGGATTAGCTTGCCTAACATTAATATGCATAAAGTGCTGAAGCTATAGTTAACTTCTAACAGCTGCTGTGTTACCTACATTCAAGGCTGTCACGTGTTTTTTTGTTCGGATTTTATTGTGGTTTTTATAGAAACCAGTTTGTCCAGACGGCTGAAACCCTGTGGTTTTCAGTGGTTTTTGTAGTTTATAGTGATCAATCCGGGTCTTGATCAATCTGGGTCTTGGCTCCAGTCCATTGAGCAATGATCAATACGTAATTCAATATTGTATCAGTTTGGGCCTCGGGCCGGGGGGCCCATCATGGCATCATCCCGGGACCCGGCTGCCACATCTGACAGATCAGACGCTGAGGCCGCTGGCCCACCATTATTCCCTCTCTTCCCACCCGGCTTTCTTTCTCGCTAGCCGTTCCTCCAGCTCTTTCGCCTTTTCCTCGACTCAATCCTTCGATTACTCCCATCTCTTTTTTATCTTGATGTTCAGTATCGCTGACAGCAACAGGTATCAACAAGTCTTGCCAATCGACGAACAGGAAGTTGCTGAGGCGATCCAGGACAGTAATGTCAATGAAGACAATGACGAACAGAGCGCGCAGCTGCTGGATGTGGAGGTTTCTTTTTGCAAGAAGAGAGGCCGTCTGATATCGGCAGTCTGGGAGCAGTTTACCAATGGTATGGAACCGCATAAGTCCTCTCAGGCCACCTGCAAGCATTGCCAGACTACGGTTGGGTACCACAAGAAGAGTGAAAAGACGCAAGCCCATTTGCGTTCATGAAAGAAGTTGAAGGAGAACATGATAAACCTGCTAGCTGACCAACGCCGAGATCGGTTCGTGAATCAGGGCAGATGTGGCAAGATCCAGAAGGTCGTCGATATGCGGACGTCATCAATCGGTGGTAGCAAGTAGAGGGACATTCGCGAGTTCGGCTGCTCTACCCCCTCGAACGACTTTAATCAAGCAATTCCACGAGAAGATAGCGATGTATTACTATATGACAGGAACCTCGTTCGTTCGGATTAAGGGGCCGTATCTACTTGAAGCTGTTGAGCTCATCAGCCCAATGATCACGCTTCCCACTCGAAAGAATATGGCTACAAAACTGTCGGACGAGTGCTATAAGGCCGTTAAAAAGCGAGTGGATGAGCACCTGCGTCGCTCACCCTATAATTGCTTAACCAGTGACGCATGTTCGAATGTCAAAAGCGAGCCTGTGATCAACTACATGCTAGTTTCGACCAAGTACTCGATGTTCTTGGAGAGTAATCCTACCGGTGAGCGGGCTCACATGGCTGTGTTCCTAGCTGCTGATTTGATTCGCGTCATCAAGTCGGTTTCTGGTGAGGTGTCCGGCGTGGTTATGGACAACACAAGCGCAAACAAAGCTGCCTGGCAAATCCTGAGGGAGGAGTTCTCTGATAAGTTCTTCCAAGGTTGTGCTTTTCATGGTCTGAACCTGTTCGTTAAGGATGTGTTCGTAGCCACGAAGGCTAAGCAGGGCCGGGAATTCGACGAGTATCTAACCGGCTTTCCGCTTGAGAATCTGCTGGTATTCACGACCGAATGCAAGGATATGGTCAAGTTCTTCAAGAGCCATCATGTGAGTAAGGCACTGCTTTAGGCGATTCATGCTGCTGCGAAGCGTCCTGCCTTGCTCCTCGCAGCGCCGACGCGCTGGGGCACCCTATGTAGCCGTTGCGTACACGCACGGTGCGGCTAGCGCACAGAGGAAGACTTTCCTAAAGCGGCGATGTGCCGCTACTTAGCCGATACGCCCTTATATAAGGGCTTAGCGAGAAATTGCTCTCTCACTTGGGGCCAAGATTCCCTGAGTTTACAAGTTAGCAAAAGCTAATGCCTTCATGCAAGGCTCCCTTAATAAGGGGGTAGCTAAGGGAAGGACTTCCCTTACACTACAACACTCACTGCGCGCGCGACCGGTCGAGGTCGTGCGCCTAGCAGTCTTTTGAGTGAAATGTAAACTGAATGTATATTTAATATGTAATTAGCCTAAATTAATTTAAACTAATGAAAACTATATGTAATACTAAGTAGAACTTACCAAATTCGTACCTAGCCAAAATGTAGTGTACACCACCTGTGTACTAACACGTGGCTGGCTGCAACGCCTCCACCAAGGGCTCCTGCCCTGATTGGTTAAAATAACCAATAAGTCCAAACCTTTCGGACCGGTCAATACTAACCTCAACCGTAGTGTACATATATACACAACATAACCAAATGTAACCCTGTTAAATCCTCCCCCATCAAGACTATTGATTACGCAATATTCAATTATAGTTGGAGAACTCCAACTGCCAGAACTTCTGTCTAACCATGAGCACATTTAGTGGTGCTGAGGATATAGACTATTCCGATAACTCGGAAGTGGATGCCCGTGGGGATATCTCCCCAATGGCTGACCACTCCGACAACGCCGAACGGCGATGTCGGTCATCCAATCTATTCTTCACACGTGGGGAAAACGCGCTAACTCGTGCGCCACCTCTACCAACTGCAGATGATTCATCCGGGTCTCCGAGGGCGATCATCACCAATGAGATGGATTCAGCTCAAGAAACTCGACTTGACGCACAGGCACGAAAGGCTGCGTTACGCGGCCCCAAACGCCCGCCACGGGCGGCATATAATTTTTACGGTCCTCGTGACCTCCCAAAGTGGGCTAGCACCATGGTAAGGAATGGTTTGGCATTCTATACTCCTGGCCATGCGGCTACACAGCCGTATCAATGCGAACGCCGGGAGAAACTCCGGGAACAACTGCTCGCGCAGAAGCAGTTCCCTGGCGTCTCATACCGGGAGCGACTTTACAGGCAGGCACCGGGTGCCCCTGTTGAGAACCTCCGCGAGGTTCCTATCGTTCTCTTTCCTGGATAGACTGCCGAAGATGCAGAATAGAAATTTCGCGCTTGGGCGGAAGAGGAGAAACTTCTCACTAGCTTCACTCAGCTACATGACAGCTATTCCCCCCGTAACGTTCGCGTGGAGAGGGCGTCGCGCCTGGAATTCGCCAGAGCCAAAGCGATGGAGATATTACGTGCTCCATATCGCACGCGCTACTACCGAGCCACTGTCTCCACCACGGTGCCAGAGGACAGTGTGAGCGCTACATCTGCCTCCGGCGAACTCCCAATTACTGGGAGTGAAGGGGCTTCTCTTGCCCCTTTGTTCGTTGACCTGCAGCGGGATTCTCCCGCTCGAAAGCGTCAATGACGTCGCGGAAATCCTGCCGTAGGGGAGTCTCGGACTCCCACAAACTCTGTGAGTGTGGATAACCCTTCCACTTCACCAGATACTGGGTTTGACCCCGATGATGGCGGGGCGGGAGCACTTAGTGCGTTTTTTGGCCCACCGGTAGGCGTAGAGTGTGAGAACTCATCCCGCAGCTCCGCCCGCTGTGTCAGCGGTTCTTCTGTAAAGTTTTTTGGTCTTGGGAGCGTCATTGAGCAGTGCTCTCACCTGTCCCCGTTTGGTTCGCGTTTGGCCCCTAGAGTTCGGCTGCTATAAGCGCCCCACGGGAACTATAGCTGGATTAAATGAAATTTACCCCCCCCCTCGTAGGTCTAGGTTAGGATACAGATATTTGGGTGTTCCATTAGCTGTTTAAGACTCCAGAGGCTCCGTGGTCAGGCAGTGAAGAATTCCACTGCCTGATCAAGTACCCCCTTCGCCGATCAACACCTGATCGACAATCTGCAGCTCGACCCGCGATCAACAACTCGCAGATCGCGCCAACTCGTGCTTGAACGACTTTCAGTACCTGATCAAGCCTGATCAAGTCTGATCACAGCTGATCAACTACTTTCAGCACCTGATCAAGCCTGATCAAGTCTGATCACAGCTGATCAACGTCTTTTAGTGCCTGCCCAAGCCTGATCACTGCTGATCAAGCCTGATCACACCTGATTCGAGCTTGATTGTACCTGATCACACCTGATCAGCACATAGGTCAACTCGTTACAAGTTTCCCCAATCTTGCATCAAGGAATTGTCGTGTTTACACCCCCGCCACCTGGAGAGAGACCCACGCCCAAGCCGTCGGGTACACAAGGTGAGCACAAACACAAGCATTCAAGTACAACCGGAGGACCCCCTTCGTTAGTCGGCAGTCCTGGCGCCGTGGTACCGCCTGATCAAGCCACAAAAACTTTGATCAACCGCTCCACCACAATGGTGCGCGTGCCCGGATCTTTGGGCGACGCGGGATATCACCACTATTCTACGCAAGATGGCGCTGATGCGGACGTGAAAACGGAAGCGGAAGCAGAATGAAGATAAAAGTGGAAAAGGAGGAGGTGGTTGTGACGACGGAAGGCAGTTCGCCGTCGTCATGTATGAAGAAGAAAGGAAATGATGATTATCAGGACCTGGGGAGGTATCTTCATGATATAAAGGAGGAGAATCCTCAACCACCTCCCGAGGCTCCTTCGGGAGCCCATGCGGATCATAACGCAAGTTATGATCCGCCAAATATATGTTTGTATAATGATCCGGATTGGGATCCGGTGGTGAAGTATTACAAGACCGAAGAGCTGAAGGTGTTGATGAAGGCGCCTGGGTCGGAGAGCGACGAAAGTCGATCAAGTACGCCACCAACGGAAGCCGATCTGGTGAAGACGTTTTACCGAAAGGTTTAAAAAGGAAAACTGGAAGCTTTCTTATTGACGAACTCGATCATGAGCCTACTTGGGGTCATGATCAGCGGGAAGCTGAACGGACTGGTCGATCAGCCAGTTACGGATAAGAAGGACAAGCTCACGATCGTGCTAAGGCTAACACGCCTGATCAAGCAGGCTGGTCTGACGACAAGCGCCTACGATGCCGAAGAGGTGTTTGATCAGGACCCAGAAGATCTAGCAGAAGCTACCCAGCAGTTGTTTTATCTGTTGGTGCCTATCGTGGGCCAAACTACTAAGGCGGAGCCCTCAAACTCCCCGCTGAAGATTGAAGCGGGCCCGTCGATCAACGTGGCAGAACACACGGAATCATCGTGTTACGAATCTGCCACTTACGAAGGCGATGAACTTGAAGTGGAGTCGAGTAGTGCCGGAAGTATAGAGCCCAAGATCCCCAGGATGACAGTTTGCCCGAAAGATGAATCCAAGTTCTCGGTTATCAAGAAAGAGCCTCAACCGACCAAGGTGGAAGATGATCAAGCATAACAAGGCCCACAGCTGCAGAAATTTTTGATAAGGCTATGGAGCGGTTTCTGGTCGAGGAAAGAAGCAGGTTGATGCCTGGAAACGTTGGCACAAAAACCGCCAGCCAAAGTCAGGAAGAGCTGCGTCGATCAAGGATATCGATATGGAGTCCGTGCATTCGCTTCGTGATCAGCAGTCAAAGCCAGGAAGATCGACGACGGTCAAAGACGTTGACATGGAATCCGTGTATTCGTTCCATGATCAACGATCCCAGAGCGAGTATATTGACCCAGATGAGCCGATCACACTGCCGCGGAGAGCCACAGTTGCGTCCGCGTATACTGGGATGCCTGATCAACAGCCGATTTCCAGGATTCGGATGTCTGCGATCAGTGATCTAAAAGAATTTCTGGAAAGGAAGGATATGAAGATCAAGCGCGGAATTGTATTAGTCGCCTCAAGTCAGAAATTATGCGGGATCAAGCTTCTGATCATGAAAAGTGTTTGACCCGGGGCGATCTATTAAAAGGACCAGCGCGCAATTGGCATCGCAAGCTGAGTAGAGGCACTAGATCAAGTTGGAAAAGTCTCGTGGATGAGTTTGGAGTTAAATACTGTGGAAGTGGTCAGTAGTCATCCCGCCAGTATTATTACACGAAGCAGCGTATGAAATCCCCATTGAGTATCTACACCGGTTGAATGTGGCGGGACTGCGAGCCAAGTTGCCGATCAGGGATGGATCGCCTACGATCTTACGCGAGCATGTGCAACATTTTCTGGACACGTTGGCCAATCGCGAACTCGCTGACCAACTGGCACTTCTGCGGTTGGATACCGCTACGGATCTGGAAGACACGTTGCGGGCGTATGCGCGCAATAGGTGGTACCATCCAACACCGGCGGTATGTAAAAGCCGATTCCGCCAGAAATTTGGGGATGATCGTGTACCTTCTCCGTCGCGGAAGCCCAAGGCAGTACGCGCGATCAAGGTAACGTCTGAGAGTGAAGAATCAAGTGATGACGACAGTGGAAGCGATAGAGATCAGCGCCGTTACATGATTGCTGCTATGCGCGATCAACCAGGGGCGTACGATCAACCTGGCGAGTCCCGATCGGGAAAACGAAGTGATTCAAGTGCAGTCGATCAAGGGGAGATGAAGAAATGCAGTCATTGTGGGTCAATCAGACACGATAATTTTCGTTGCTGGAAGCGCCTGACCTGTCTCAAGTGTGGCAAGAAGGGACATCCGACCGATCATTGTTTGTAAGTCTGTCGAGACTGCGGAGAAGTTCACGATGCGGTCAAGTGCCCTATGGAAGAATTTTACAACCGCATCCGCCAGTGGTACAATCCCACCAAGCATGCGGGGATGTTGCCCAAGGAAGCTGAAGATTTGTTAAACTAGGAAGCTCGCCAGGTTGGAATCTGGTACGAGACGAGCGTTCTGGTTTGTGTATTTTTGCATATGTGGATAATAAGAGGGCTGATCAAGCATCAGAAAGAGATAATGATAAATGTGATCAGCCTGATTTACCACGTTTGGCTAATTGCCGTATTGATGAGTTTTCTCGGTCCCCGGTGATCATGGAGGTCGATCTACTTCCAGGCGAATCACGTGGATATTGGAAGTACCACTCGCCAAAGAAATGGTTTAAACAATCCAAGGCGAGTGGTAAAATTAATAACGAACGTTCCACGCTATTATTTAATTCTGGTGCTGAAGTGTCGATCATCGACTCAACCTTTGCTCGTAAGGTGAGTTGTCAGATCGACACGAGTCAAACACAAGAATGTGTCGGCATTGGAGAAAGTGCGTATCTCACGGAGGGGCGCGCTAAAATCAAGATTGCGTCAGCAGGCTCGTTGGTTTATTTTTTCCATGCATGGGTGGGCAGACTTGTCGGTCAAGATGCTATATTGAGTATGGATTTTATGATACCAGATGGTGTCAGATTGGACATCGCCCACGGTGCATTAAGTCTGTATGATGAAGTAATCATCCCATTAGAGGGGCGCCGACAGCTGTACGGATCGAGTGGTAATTATATGAAACTTAATCAGTACGAACAGATCCCAGTAGGTCGATCTGCTGAGGTTCGGATTTATGACCAGCGATCTCGAAAGTTGTGGATTACTCGTGGAAAAGATTGGGTCCCCACTATCACTGGGGGCGTGGGTAATTTGCGATATCTGCGTGTTACGAACGTCGTTGATCATCCGATCATTGTGCAAGACGATACGATTTTAGGTATCTGGATGAACAAAGACGATGTGCCCCGTCGCCCTGGATTTGTTTCGATAGGGTCTAATGGTTACAAAGAGTGGCAAAATCTCGCGTATCAAGCGTCTACCGATTCTGTGAGTGACGGTAAAGAAAGTACCGATCAAGGTCCCCTTGTCGAGAAGAGGGAGTATCCTACTCCTCGAAGTATTTTAGTGCGTCCTACGGACCCGATCATCACATCTGTGGCATTGGTAACCGTAGGGTCGCAAAAAGTGCAAGAGGTGCAAGCGAAGTACAATCAGGAGCCGGGGACGTAAGGACCGACCTTGGATCACGGAGTTGAACAACCTGTTACAAGAGATACACCTAGTCAAGATACGCGTGATCACCCTGCCTCAGCCGATTTGGAGTAATCCCTATTGATGATCACGTTTGTTACCATGAAGGTGGAGATTTGTATGTGGAAGAACTAGGGAAGCAGCTTGCTACGTTGCTCGAAGTTTCTGCAAGCACCGAAGAGGTGACTAAAGATGATTTGCTAGTCGGAGACCCCTTGGTCAACACGGCAGAAGAAATTGATCAGCTTCGCGATATAATTTGGGCGAAGAAACATCTGTTGATCGGGAAAGGGAACGCGTTACCTCCTGCTCCACGTGGAGTTGTTTGCGATATCGATGTAGGCAATTCTCGCCCGATCGCCCAAACGTGTCGAAAGGTGGCTCCGCAGTTTCGCGAGAAGTTATCAGCTTTGATCAAGGGGCTATTGGATACTAAGATCATTTAGCCGTCTACGTCACCCTGGGCATCACCTATAGTGATCATCGTGAAAAAGAATGGGGTTGATATTCGCTTATGTATCGATTATCGCGCGGTGAATCAACTCACATGTTTGATGATATACACAATGCCCCTGATCTCTGATCTACTCGAAGACTTGGATAAAGCATTGTGGTTTTGCTCTTTGGATATGGCGAGCGGTTTTTGGGTCGTGTATATGACCGATCTAGCACGTCAGATTTCGGCGTTTGTCACTACGTTTGGATTGTTTGAATGGAATAGGATGCCCTTTGGCCTAAAGAATGCTCCATAAATCTACCAGCGGCTGATTGATAATGCATTATACGGGTATCTCAAGGTTAAGGACGGTGCTGACGAAACGGATGATGTATTTACTGAAGGATAGCCCGACCAGATACCGGTCCCGTCTGTGCTGCAGCGGCGGTCATATGTCGATGATATATTGATCCCTGCACCTACATGGGCTACCCTGTGTGACAAGGTGCGGCACCTGTAGGAAAAGTGCGATCATTGGAACTTGTCGATCAGTGTGGCTAAATTGTACTGGGGGCGAAGTGGAGTTCCTTATTTAGGGCACCATGTCTCTAGCCGCGGCTTGGAAACAAATCCAAAAAAATTGGATGAGCTGATCGATTTGCCTTTCCCTGGCAACTACGTGCTATGCAATCGTTTTTGGGAAGCTTGAACTACTACCGTCGATTTATTGAAGATTTCGCGATTTATGCCGCTGTACTCTACGAATTAAGGGAGATAGATTATCAAGAGTTAAAGAGCCGATCATTGAGCAAGGAGAATTCGGATCATGAGGGCGATCGATTAATCAGGGCAAAAGTAGCATTCAGCATGCTGAAGGCGAAGATTGCGTCAGCTCCAACCCTGCTCGACTTTGATCAGAGTAAAACGCTGGTGATCGTGGTTTACGACAGCAAAAGGGCGGTATCCGCCGCGCTGGTACAAGAACATGATCAAGTGTACTGTCCCGTCGCATTCTCCAGCCGAACATTGAAGAACGGTGAGCTGAATTACAGCCCCGTCAAAAAGGAAGTTCTGGTGCTTTTACGGGTTTTGGATGTTTACTTCACAATGCTGGTCGGAAATACGATTACTGTCTTGTCACGTTTATCCACGCTGAAATGGTTACTAACATCCAACGGGCTGGACCGACGATTGGGCAGATGGGCTGTGATCGTATCACAAGGGGACCTCGAGATCAAGAAATGTGTACAGGGAGAAGAGGAGGTACTAGGGGCGTTAGCTGCAAGCATCACCCCTCGCACCGAAATAGATGAAGCACTGATTGCGATCGCGCCAAAAAAGCAACCGCGGCAGATGATTGAAGTACCACATCCTACGGTTGAGAAAGGCGAAGAACTCTACGTGATTAGTTTTGATGGATCTGCAAGTGTCAAGCGACGTGTAGGTGCGTTCGGCGATATCGTTTGGAAATTACCGGAGTGGAAGATTATTACCGCGGTAGCCGATCATGCGCCTGATATCACGGTTAACGAAGCGGAATACCATGGATAGCTTTTAAGTTTGGACCTACTGTCGAGATATCCCAAAGGAAGGATGATCGTGTGTGGAGATTCGAATTTGGTAATCCGGCAAATGCGCGGTGAAATAGAGTGTAAAGCTCCGCGATTGCAAGTGTTGCAACAGCGTGCGTTTAACCTCCTTCGCGAATGGACTGATCTTGATCTGTTGCATGTTAAACGAGAGTGTAATAAGAGTGCAGATCATATCACCACTATGGACATGCAGGGTGGAACAAGATTTGAGATTGATGACGAGAAACAGCTGGAGGAATTGGCCGATCTCAACAGATTGTCGGAAGTGATCATGTGGACTGAAGATCCCACTGCCCTACAAGTGCTAGTGATGGCACGATCACGTAACCTCCGTCAGCAGCGACCGTCAACGTGGACCGATACATCCATATCCGGGATAAGGGCGGAACGGGTGAAAAAGGCGCAGGACGAAGAGAAATGGATTCATTATTTGCGAAGTTATCTGTATGGTGACGTCTCACAATTGAGCGCAGACGAGGTAAAGGATTGCGCGAAAATTGCCTATAACTACGATTTCGATGAAAAGGATTGCTGATTTACTGTGGAAATATAGCTAAGGAAAAAGCCAGCGATGATCAAAATGATCAAGATGATCGACACTCTTCGATTAATCTGGTCTTACCCGAGACCCTACATGCAGATGTCCTCCACCATTATCATGTGAGCTTGGAAGGAGGACACCAAGGCATATGGCGTACATATCAGCGGATCAGACGATACTTCGATTGGCTTGGTATGTTCCGAAGTGTACAAAGGTTTGTTGGACAATGCGTAGATTGCGAGACGGGGAAGGGCAAGCCTACGATCAAGGGCATGTCTCCGGGGAATATCGAGGCTATATACCCATTCCAAGTGATAGACATGGATCATATCCCGTCACTACCCCGATCGACGGATGGACATACTGAACTGCTGATTTGGACGGATATCTTCACGGGTATGGTGATCGCGAAAGCTGGATCGTCTCGCACAGCGCAGAAAGTCGCCGAAAATTATGAAGAATGTGTGTTTCGACGATTCGGGGCGAGTGAGGTGATCCGGCATGATCGGGAACCGGGTTTTATGTCGGAAGTATTTCGTGCGTTCAACAAAATCGTGGGACAACGTCAGAGCGCCACTATCGTATACCGTCCACAGGCGAACGGCAAGGCGGAAAGGACGGTACAGACGATTACACGGGCAATCAAGATGTATGTATCAGATGTCGGCCATAAAGATTGGAGATTGTATGCAGAGCGTCTGGTATTCGCGCTGAACTCGACCCCTGATCGCATTCGCGGAGAGACACCATTTTATTTGGCGTATGGGTGGGATCCGCGATCGTCGTTGGAATCGACATTACAACTGGGTGGAATTCGGCGTAAAGACCTAGATGCTTATCGGTGGAGATATAAGTTGCAGAAAGACTACATATACGCCCGCGACCAAGTGATCACTCGATTGCATCAAGCGATAGCCGAGCGAACTGAGAGGCACAATGAGCATGTGACACCACACAAGATCGAAGCTGGATCAAGGGTCTGTTTATATCTTGATCGGGTGAAAGAAGGGTTCGCGAAGAAACTGGCGCATATGTGGCATGGACCCTTCAGAGTCAATGAGGTGATCGGTAATCATGCGGCGAGATTGGTTACAGCTGGCACCGACTATCGTATGTTCCCAGTAGTGCACCTTTCCAAGCTGAAATTGGTCAAGGAATTTCCAGATCGCCCTACTACTGCGCTAACAGTTCGGATAGAGGACCGTTTTGACTTCGATGAAGCTTTTTACCCGAATACAGCTGGGAAAGGACGCTAGATCTAGATGAATTTGAAGTTGATCGTATCACCGATGTCCGATCTGGTCGGAAGACTAGGTATGGAAGAACGTTACGCGAATATCAAGTCTACTGAAAAGATTATGCCGAGCCGTCGTGGGTAGACGAGGCAGATCTGAACTGTGATGCTCTCATCAAGGACTTTGAAAGGAAGAGGATCTACAGACATCGGTTTGACGTAATGCAAGTGGACGAAAAGTCCAACTAATGCGTGATCGGCGGACTGATCATGGAATTACGATCGAAGAACCTCCGATTGAAGAAAATGATTGATGAACTCACAATTGATGAAGAAATGATGAATGACTTGAAGTGGTGTGTTTACGATGGATATTGCAAGACATGGTGATGGATCAACGACAGATGAGACGACGGAATACCGATTTATATTATGCATTGAAAAGTAAGGAAGCAACAGTGGCAAATGGCATGATCAAGAGTGTTTATTGATTAAAGAAGGAACGATCAACCGACTAATCAGACCCAAAGAACTTGCGACGAATACGAGGAATATTACGGCCAGGGTGGCTTTCGGGGAAAAACTATATTGAACCCTCCAAGGTTCAAAGGTATCAACCTCCCTCAACGCGTCCAATAGGGTCCGAGGTGGAGGGTCTGATAGGAACCCGGGGTACCTCGCCCCATCGTCGGCCGGGGCATACTTCTAGGGACGGTTCCGAGCACAATGGGTGATCGACGGGTCCAGGAAAATGTCGAGATCACACGTCCCGTCGACCATTTCCCGCAGGACAAAGTCCACAACCCTCCTCCATGTCGCCCCGGCACGACTTCTGCGTTGGAGTCGATCGTTGTAATAGTCCCGGAAGAAGTCATCAGTCTCGCGAAGGCTTTTCGCGATGGGGAGGTAATGCGTCGACTCCCAAATCGCCAGCGCGTGATGGTCGAGAAACGACCGGTACTTCGTCTCAAAGTCGGCGAACCAGCCGACTGAGCGGAAAGAAATGGGCGGCAGCATGGTCGTGAAAACCCCCCAAGGGCATTGAGAATATAGCAGCTCCACTTCCGGCTGGGTGATCAAATGACTGAACCACGAATCAGCCGGAGGGGCATGCACGGCGGCCGGGAACAACCATCCTGCAGGGCGGATCAAGTAGTCAAAGACCACTTGAGACGTGACGCTGCGCAGATCGAACCCACCGAGTTAATCTGGGGTCCACGGCAGGATGTCGGCGTCACTGGCATCGTCAGGCACCGCGATCAACGTCTTGAAATCACCCGTATGAGGAAAAGAGACCAGGCAGAGCCTTGATCAGGTAAATCCTCGCTCCCCGAACTCGCTAATTGTGGGAGTAGAGGGAATGGAAGCGAGCGGGTCAGGAAATCCGCCTTCATCGTCCTGATCAGGACTTGGGGGATCATCGTCCTCTGTCTTCGCCATCGAAATGGGGGAAAGGAGGCGTGGCCGCTTCGACCTAGAGGAATATCGAGAACGCTGAATACGCCTTTTAGGCGAAGGGGAGGCGCAGCTGATCGATCTGTCTGGGGAAGCAGCGGGAAGTCCAGCTGGTGATGTGGCCCTGCCGGAGGGGTACGGACTGCCGGTGTGATCTGCATCCGCAACGACATACCAGGCAACTGGGACTGAAGGTCCGAGTGAAACGAGCGCAATTGCATAACTTCGTCTTCAGCCTGTTGCAGTTGATTGCGTAGCGTGTCGCGCTCGGCGGAAACTTGATCGAAGCGGCCTTGCACGGTGGAATGCTCTTTCTCTAGGTGATAATATGCGGCGTGTAGATCACTCAGATCAGCTTGGAGGTTAGACACTCCCTCGACCCGATCAGATAATTCGTGCGTCTGGGCCATGATGGCAGTATATTCATCCATCTTCATGCGATTGGACTTATTATTCTTCCGGAGGCGATTATATTGGTGTTTGCGCCTATCAATCTTGGCGGTGAGCTTGAACGCCTGTTCGACCAAGCTCTGATCCTAGAAGCAGCCCGATCGTATTCCTCTGGTAACTTGGTCATGCGCTGCTGAAGCTGATCCAGCTCTTGCGCTTGATCAGCGATAGTGTCCTCATGCACCGATCGCAGATAGCGATCACGGGCACGACGGATCTCCAGATCCCGGATCTGGGCGCGTTGATCGACCATGGTTTTTTCTTGATCGGCCACAGAGTTTTCGACAGTTTTCAACTTAGTCTGGAGATCGTTGACTGCAGTGTCAACGAATTCACGCAATGGCTAAAGCTGCTTAAAGGCGGCCCGCTTGATATCGGCATCTCGTTCCACCACGGCACGTTTGGCACGAGCGAGCTGCTGTCGAAGCATCGCGATAGTGTCTTCGCTCATCGCGAGCGAGTCGGATAACATGGTGATCTGTTCATCGCGTGCGTGGTGGGCCTCTTGTAAAATCTAAGCCTGATTGATGGCGTCGATCGCCTGATCAGCTGCGGACCGACCTAGGGCAGGAGCGTTGGCGGTGTTCGCCGGGGTGCCGTCCGTTATCGCTTGCATGATGGAAATGCAGAATTGCCTGATCGAGACAGCTTGATCGCAGATGCCACGGTTGGTGGAGGATGAACGTTGGATCGCGAGGGCCATACCACTAATGGTAACGGCCTAACAGATTGGAACCTGATCGGCGGGAGAAGGGACAGATTGATGGGTGATTGTCACCTGGCCGATGATGGCGTGATTGATGGGTGTAGACAACTCGACCAACGGTAGCATGATCTACGACATCCAACGGCATGATCGACCCTCGCCCCAACCGCTGTACGGCTGGGACGAGGCTCAGGGGCGGCTGTGGTAAAGTGTGCTATATTAGGCCTAATTATGGGCCTAATTATGGGTCTGATTGCGGTCACTAATTGGGTACGTAATTGTATACGATTGTGTGTGTCACTGTGTACACAGTTGCGTGTACAACCGTGGTGCACATAGACAGGACATAGACGGGGCATGGGAAGATGGGACTATTACGTACAGGTACTCAGCGAACACCGACGAACAACGACGAACGACGTAGGAATCAGGTCGACTGGTGGACGGAGGACGCTGGAATGGACGGTTCTGATTGGCTGAAATTAGGGAAATGGTAGATCTAAGGCTTTAAGCAATAATAAAGTTCTCCTTTTGCGTACGATCGAACAGATCGCTTCAGGGACGGCACCTTTGCGCCTCCCCTACTAATAAATACCTCTACGTCCCGGGCGGGAGCACTTAGTGCGTTTTTTGGCCCACCGGTAGGTGTTGAGTGTGAGAACTCATCCCGCAGCTCCGCCCGCTGTGTCAGCGGTTCTTCTGTGAAGTTTTTTGGTCTTGGGAGCGTCATTGAGCAGTGCTCTCACCTGTCCCCGTTTGGTTCGCGTTTGGCCCCTAGAGTTCGGCAGCTATAAGCGCCCCACGGGAACTCTAGCTGGATTAAATGAAATTTACCCCCCCCTCGTAGGTCTAGGTTAGGATACAGATATTTGGGTGTTCCATTAGCTGTTTAAGACTCCAGAGGCTCCGTGGTCAGGCAGTGAAGACTTCACTGCCTGATCAAGTACCCGCTTCACCGATCAACACCTGATCGACACTCTGCAGCTCGACCCGCGATCAACAACTCGCAGAACGCGCCAACTCGTGCTTGAACGACTTTCAGTACCTGATCAAGCCTGATCAAGTCTGATCACGGCTGATCAACGACGTGGAGCATCTGATCAAGCCTGATCAAGTCTGATCACAGCTGATCAACTACTTTCAGCACCTGATCAAGCCTGATCAAGTCTGATCACAGCTGATCAACTACTTTCAGCACCTGATCAAGCCTGATCAAGTCTGATCACAGCTGATCAACGTCTTTTAGCGCCTGACCAAGCCGTCGGGTACACAAGGTGAGCATAAACACAAGTAGTCAAGGACAACCGGAGGACCCACTTCGTTAGTCGGCAGTCCGGGCGCCGTGGTACCGCCTGATCAAGCCACAAAAACTTTGATCAGCCGCTCCACCACAGCAACGCCACGAGAACGTGCCTCTAGGGCCTCGGCATACAGCCTACTCTTCTCAACAGAAGCTCGTCTGACATTATTGTCAGACGCTCCAGATTCTATCAAGACTCTCCAAGGCTTATCAAAGCCTTTCACATCAGCAAGGACGACTTGCAACCCTGGCTGGTACACCAACTCGGTGATAGAAAGCACCGTTTTCCTCGGGGATTTCTGCTGTCGGCCCCTGACCTGGGGTTTAACAGCACTGAGGGATTAGTAGGGCGCCCCGCACCTACTGGTACTGGGAGCCGTCGTTTTCCGACGGCTTGGGCGAGGGCTTTTTACCTACCCTCGGCCCCTTAAAGCGAGAGTCTCGCTGGGGGTTTCACGGACATCTGTTCCGCAGATGATCCGTGCTTCCACACAGGAAGCATCTCAGCGGTCTATTCCGCTGCAGCATAACTAGGAGCTCCGCTTCAGAACCCAGCGAAGCAGAGTCAGCGTTACTCTTAGCGGAAGCTTTCTCTTCTACTTCGACCTGACTCAGGTCCATGGGTTCGGGACACACCTTAGAGTAATGGCGTTTAACGCCATCTTAAACGCTTCCCCCAGGGATTGGGGTCGGCATCGGAAGATCTCCGAACGTGCTGGCCCTTCTCTCAGGCCTACCATGAGCACGGGAATGGACACATCGTCCGAATACGCTTTCGCGTACATCCCTGCGAACAGGGTCTTAAGTTCTTGGATATATGTTTCCAAGTCCTTAGTGCCTTGACGGCACCTCAGAAAAGCCAGCTGATTCTGGAAAACCAGATCAGGCGTGGCATACATGTCCATAAGCTTTTGCTTAAGGACTTCCCAGTTCGGGAACACGTCCATGACCGAATCTGAGCACGTAAACGCCCATGCACGGGCTTTACCCGTAAGATGGATCAGTGCAAGTCCCACTTGCAAGTGATCTGCGATCACATTCGCTGTGGCGAAAGCCGTTTCGACCTCTCGAAGCCACACATAACGGTTATCACCCTTTTCACCGGTGAAGTCCTTTATCTTAAAGGACAACGGGGGGCGCACCCCCGTGGACGTGGAATGACTTCGAGTACAACTCGCCTCATGGGCGATGAGGGCATTGACCCTCGCCTTTACGGCCTCAAGGCCCTGCTCCACTAGGAGCTGCATGCCTTCGTCACCCAGTATTGATAACAGCCTGTTAAAGGCTTCCTGCTGGACGAGGGTTAACCTTTCCCAATCGTCCTGATTCATCCTTTGCAGAGGATGCCGTTAGCCTACCAACACAGGTGTTGGATTGACTACAAGTGCTACCAGATGTAGCCGGTGCGTACACGCACGGTGCGGCTAGCGCACAGAGGAAGACTTTCCTAAAGCGGCGATGTGCCGCTACTTAGCCGATACGCCCTTATAAAAGGGCTTAGTGTAGCCGGTGCGTATACGCACGGTGCGGCTAGCGCACAGAGGAAAACTCTTCCTTAAAGCGGTGCCTACCGCTACTTAGCCGATACGCCCTTATAAAGGGCCTAGTAGGAGAGATCTCCTACTCGGGGCCAAGATTCCCGGGTTGGTTTACTAACTAGCCTTAACGGCTGTGTTCCCTTTACGGAATGTAAGTAAAGGGAGGGCTCCCTCTTACCTACGACACTCACTGCACGCGCGACCGGTCGAGGTCGCGCGACTGCACTTCAGAGTGAAATGTAAACTGAATATATTTAATATGTAATTAGCCTAACTTAATTTAAACTAATATAAACTATATGTAATACTAAGTAGAATATTCCAAATTCGTACCTAGCTAAAATGTAGTGTATACACCTGTGTACCGACACGTGGATGGCTGACACACCACCACACCAAGGGCCAAAGGTTCGAAACCTTTCAAACCGGTCAATACTGACCTCAACCGTAGTGTACTCATGCACACCAACACTAAATGTAACTCGAATGTAACCCTGTTATACCTAGTAAGAGAGTACTCTCTTACTCGGGGCCAAGATTTCCTTTGGTTTACAAGTTAGCACAAGCTAACGCCTTGATACAAGGCTCCCTTAATAAGGGGGTAGCTAAGGGAAGGACTTCCCTTACACTACAACACTCACTGCGCGCGCGACCGGTCGAGGTCGTGCGCCTTGCAGTCTTTTGAATGAAATGTAAACTGAATGTATATTTAATATGTAATTAGCCTAAATTAATTTAAACTAATTTAAACTATATGCAATACTAGGTAGAATCTACTTAATCCGTACCTAGCCGAAAATGTAGTGTACACCACCTGTGTACTAACACCTGTCTGGCTGCCACGCCTCGACCAAGTGCTACTGCCCTGATTGGTTAAAATAATCAATAACTCCAACCAGTCAATACTGACCTCAACCGTAGTGTACATATATACACAACATAACCAAATGTAACCAAATGTAACCCTGTTACACCCTACAAGGCATGTTCGGAAGCATTCTAGCTGCTGAAAAAGTTCTACATGCTCTTGTCAACGCGCGCGACTTCGTGACAGGCACGGCTAAGCATAATGATTTGAAGATTCAGATCAAAGACATGATCAACCGGCCGGATTTTGCTGTTATGCTTCAGAAATGCTTAGCCATTCTGATGCCTCTCGACGCCGCCATCGTCTACTATCAATCAGACTCGGTGCCGGTCTCGGAAGTGTACCTGACGTTCGCCAAGACACTGCCCGAGGGCATCAACAACATTCCGTCCATTACTTGACATGAGCGCGAGTACCTGTTAATGCTGAACCAGAGTCGCTTCGATTTGATGTGTGGGAAAGCGCACGGGATCGGTTACTTGCTAGATCCTCGCTTCCTTGGTTATGGTACGCCGGAAGTGTTGCGCAACCAGATCGAGAGCCAAATTTACACGAGCGGCTCTGACGACAATACGCAAGAAGCCTTTTATACGTAGTACACTGCTTTTCGAATTTTCGCCTTGCAAATGATGTCGGCGGATAGCGTCGAGTTCCGTATGCTCAAGGAGAGGAAAATATCCATCCTGGATTGGTGGCTCGCCCAAGGCGACAAGTGGCCCACCCTGCAGCACCTCGCATTGCGCGTTTTTTCAATGGTTTCATCAACGGCATCATCCGAGCGAAACTTCTCAACGATGGGTTTCGTGCACTCGAAGATTCGAAACAGCCTGTCAGACGAAGCTGTGAAGAAGCTGGTATACATCAAGACGAACAACAGGCAGTTCACCCAGCCGGTCAACGACGACGCGATTAGCGACTCCGATGACTCCGACAATGATGTGCTGTTGATAGGCTGTGACATTAGTGATTAATATAAAAAACCACGTGGTTTTTAGTGGTTAATTGGTATTAAAACCACAAACTACTTTTCCACCGGCCACGGACGGTGGTTTTTGCCAGCCCTGCCTACATTGCTTATCAGTGCAAAAATACGTGTACTCAGAACCGAGTACGAGTACCGTATTTTTAGCTACTAAAAAGTACGAAATGCAAATTGCTAACAAAACAAATAGTCCAACCTAATTTTAATAACTAAAATATAAGTAGACTATTTTAACATACTGAACTTAGCTTGATTAACTTCGGCAGCCTACCAAATTGCGGTCGCTGGCGGGTTCACCTCTTTCTTGTGATATATTCCATCAAAAAGGTTTTTTGTAATTGAAACTTATAGACAACATAAAGTTCTGCTGGGATCGAAATCTATGGCATGGCAGCTTGATGAGCAGGAGGACGGTCGACGTTTGCGTCTCCTTCTACAGCGACAAAAAGAGGAAGAAGAGAAAACCCTAAAGGTGCGTGTAGGGTTGCGTCAGCATGAAGCTTCAGGGTGGGAAGATGTGCATATTAGTACGAGTTTCGTAGAGCGCGGTCGCCGACGTAAACCTGGCGCCATCAAAGCTCAAGAACGATATTTGAGACGTGATATCCATTGTGGTGTGGCTTCGTGTGATGTATGTCGACTCGCCTGTGCGTTGGTACCAGCGGAGGTGTTATCAAGGGTGGAAGACGGAGAATACGTGGTACCAGACGCTTTTAGTCTGCTGCAGTGCATGGAGTTGCTAGAGAAAGATACGCTTCTTAGTCGAGCAGCACCACGTATTTTGGTATTGGAAAGTGTGTTCCAAGCTGCTTTGAGACTGGCACCAAGTCGTGATGCTTCAAGACTGAGGAAATATTTTCGACATGATAACCAACGGACGGACAAAGAGGTGAGTTTCTACCTTTTCCCAGATCAACATCATGTTGAGACTTTTGTCGAACCGACGGCGCTAGAGGAATTACAGACGACAAGAAACGATCGTGCTCTGTTAAAGACGATTGAGTGGTATATGACGAAAAAACATCTTCCGTTAAACGCAAAGGTAGTATTCATGACGAGAGATGTCGATGCTCCCGTGAGTGTCCAAGTTGCTGCTTCCTTAAAAGCTCAAGCTATCACATGTAAGACATTCTTTTTGGACAGGCTACCCGTAAGCTCAGCAGAAACAGCATTTATGTTGGAGTTGGCTGCCAATACGGCAGAAGCTGTCATGTTTGAAGAGAATCAACGATTGACAGACAATATCGGTGATGTGCTTAGTCTACGTGCCGAATTCGCGCCACACATGACAAGTGCTCAGCTTAATGAACTTCTGACACAACCTTTTTCTCAAGTATTAGCAGGAAAGCTAGAGGTGAGCAGACATAATCCGATGGAAGCATACGTCCTTGTTGAGAAACCACATGCGATTGAAAAAGTGTTTGTATTTGGACGAGCGGCAATGAATCGTGGCGTACATGAAGATTATGTAGCGGTGAAAATGCTTCCCAAGACACAGTGGCGTGCTCCGCAAAGTAATCTGTTACTATTGCACTACGTGCAAGACGAAACTTATCACGATCACCAATCTAAGAGTATCGAACAGGAAACGGACAACGAAGAGCTTGAGGCGATCCCCACCGGCCAAGTAGTGGGAATATTACGTCGGTCGACGAGGTATCATGTGGCTACTATTGTTGCCTCGACTGTTAATGCTGGTGACGACTCTGCACTTGCTGTACCGATGGATCAACGATTACCTAAGGTTCGTTTGCGCTCACAACGACTCGATGTGCTAGTCGGCAAACGCCTTAAAATCGTGATTGATGGTTGGGCTGCTGATAGCTCCTATCCCAATGGCCACTACGTTGGTATTCTTGGCGCGTCCGGAAATTTACAGACCGAGCTTAGTTCATTACTTGTGGACAACGAGGTGGAGGAGGCACCTTTTAGCGAGGCAGCATTAGCTTGTCTTCCCGCAAGTTACGACTGTCCAATTGACATTGAAGGTGATTGTGTGGCCGAGTGTTCAACAGCAAAAAGACCAGCTCAGTGCGGACTTCTGAATTGGAAAATTCCTGATGAAGAGATTATGCAACGTCGGGATCTGAGGACAACGCACCGTGTTTTTAGCGTGGATCCTCAGGATTGTCAGGATATTGACGATGCCATGTCAATTCAACGCCTATCTAATGGCAATATCGAGCTGGGTGTGCATATTGCGGACGTTTCTTACTTCGTGAAGCACGGATCAGCCTTGGACATGGAGGCCAGACGTCGCGGTACAACAGTTTACTTGGTGGGACAGCGGCTCGACATGCTTCCTTCTGTCCTAAGTGCGGATTTATGCTCACTTCATCAGAATCGAGATCGTTTTGCTGTAAGTGTCATGTGGGAACTCGACGGTAAAACATTCAATGTCGTGGACAATTCAACATGCTTTGAGCGCACAGTTATCCGCAACTGCGCTTCCATGACATATGAGCAAGCCCATCGTTTACTTCAGAGTGTAAATGCTGATGTGGACGATTCACCGCGATGTGGTATGTCAAGATCAAAATCTCCGCCAGTTGAGCACGTTGAGGGTGTAGCTGGAGGTCGTATACCATTAAAACTTCAACAACTTCTTCGCCAAGATCTCTGCATTATCACTGATATTGGTCGTCGGCTAGGCCGTTCGCGTGGCTCTCAAGGTGGATTGGATCTGTCAAAGCATGAAGAAGTTCGATTTTCTTTAAACGCGTCAGAACTGGGGCAAGAAGACATTGAGATTACCGTTAAACAAAGTCTGGAGATCCACAACACGATCGCTGAATTGATGATTTTTGCAAATACAACTGTCGCTAGGAAGATTGTGGAACGATTTCCGACTCACGCGCTCTTACGTAGACATCCACCTCCGTCGGGGGACCGATTTACACAGCTTGTTCGACTTGCGAAAGCACGCAATGTAATCATTGATGCTACGAACAATTTCACGCTGCAGCATTCACTCGCGGCAGCGGAACGCTCAGGATGTGTTGATAACAAGACGATGTCTTTATTGAAGTCTCTTGCAGTGCGTGTAATGGCTGAGGCTGAATATGTTAGTTCTGGAGCTGTTGTAGCGGGTGATACCACAGTAGTGAACAGAGACGTCACAAGGTTTTCACATTATGGTCTTGGATTGTCATACTATACGCATTTCACGTCCCCGATCCGTCGGTATGCTGATATTATTGTGCACCGTCAACTTTTAGCATCGATTGCAGCTCCAAACCGTCCTCGATCCTCGGCAAGTAAGCAGCTTCTGGCAAGCACTTCACCCCCGCTGATCTTACCTAAAACTTTTGTCCCCTCCGTGTTGGAGAATGAGGAACAAAATGAAGACTTGTTTGATGATCTACTCTCGTTGGTCGACAGTCAACTTCAACTTACCGCTGTGCAGACAGGTCGAACGAAAATGCCTGTGACGGCAAGTGACGATGTAATCATGGATGGAGACAGTTTGTATCCTTCGGCGGAGTTGGTGCCGATCACGCGTCATCTCAATAAAAAGAATCGACAAGCTAAGCTTGCAGCGCATGCTTGCAACGCACTCTTCCTGGCTCTGTACTTCAGCACTCACACCGTAAAAGTACCCGCTATTATTATGGCTCTCAAACAGAACGGCTTGATTGTGTATGTTCCAAGATATGATTTCCGTGCGCCTGTATATTTACGCGACCGAAGCAATGTCGTGCAGATGGATCCTTTGATGATTGGCGTACCTATTGTAGATACTGACCCGGCTACTGGGGCTTTTGCTGGAGCTCAATGTATTCGGCGAATTACGCAGGCGCAGCTGGTCTGGACAGACTCGAACCACACGGCTCTTGAAGTTGTTGCTCCTGGTAATAAGCGCACTGTGTTTTCTATTCTAGACGAAGTGGAAGTTCAAGTGTCTTGCGATCTCACAACTTCTGCAGCTCGCGTGCCGCAACTACAGTGTCTTTTGGTTGGACGAGGTGATGTTACGCATAAAAAACACGGAGCGTCATCGCTGGCAGAGCTGCAACGCGTCGTACAATCCAAATGCGACGCTGCTACGTGTAGTACCTTAGACCCCATAGAAAAAACTGAAAGATTGGAGTCTGTCGAAAGTATGTCGGCCCCAAATCTATACCAGCTGTTGTTTAACATTCCCAACTTCTCTCCACCAACAAAGAAATTAGCTTGGCGCAAAGAAGAGAAAGATGAAGAAAGGAAATCTGGTTTCAAGCGCAGAGGTCCTGGACGTGTGGTCTTTGGAAATTTTTCAACGAACTCGCGTCGCCACTACCAACACAAACTCGCACAGTATATGGACGAGAGAACACAAGCGCGCAAAAACGAGCTTACGATCCAACGCTTCGCAAATAACTCGTCTCCAGTGACGGACCAAGGAGCTCGGCGCGCTGAGCGCGAAACACTAGTCCGCGCGCAAAAGCTAGCTGCCGCGAAAAGACACGACCGAATTAATCGGCGGAACAGGGCCAACAAGTAGAGACCAAATAAAATCTAGACGATGATTCACTAAAAAAAGGCGACTTATCTGCTGTTGCTAGAATTCGAGGACCTTAATATTCTCCTCAGTCGTGCTGCGGTAAATTGCGGTTGATTCTATATATTCAACACCGCACCAGCCTACAACTCAGTCTCCTTGATGGGGGAGTGGGCGTTAGCGCTGGTATACTGAGCCGCCGACAAAAAGCTATTGTCGTCGAAACTATCCATTTCCGAGTCATCACCATATCCCTTACGGTTCATCATTGCAACAAATTCATCAAAGCTGATGACGCCGTCACCATTTGCGTCCACCTCGTCGATAATCTCCTGTGCCTGTTCTTCGCTGCCCATGAACTGCACAAGATCAGTCTTGCTAATGTGCCCCGTGTTCGTTGTGTCAAAATAATTAAATGCATTAAGGAGATGCTCTTTCTGATTGGCCAGATTGCGCTTCATGGTGGCCGCCAGGAACTCGGGGTAATCAACTAGCCCATCACCGTCAATGTCGATGCCCTTAACAAGTTCTAGCACCTCTTCTTCAATCACACCAAGGCCTGTTTCGCGTAGCGCCTCTGCAAGCTCAGAGACAGTGATAACTCCATTGCCATCACTATCAATCGCCATAAATTGATTCTTTAGCTCAGCAATCTCCCCTTCAGTAGCTAAATCTGCAATGACACCCAAAGCTGCTTTTTTAAGCTTATTGTTGCCAGTAAACCGTTTCAAGCTTGCAAAGATGTTCGGGTTTAGCGTCATACTAGATCTCGGCGCCGATCCTGAGATCCACGGATGACGTAGTACCTCCTCCGCTGTCAGTCGCTTAGACGCATCCACTAGCAACAAGTGACTTATCAGATCTTTTGCCTCGTCACTCACATTAGTCCATTCTGGTGAGTCAAAATCGTAGCGACCAGCGCGAACAGATGCAAAGATCTCGGGATCCGTGTCGCCGTAAAATGGCGGATATCCACACAACAAGATGTACATAATGACACCAATACTCCAAAGATCACAGGATTTGTCATAGTGACGCCCCAATACTTCGGGTGCAATGTAGTAAGGCGTACCGACGCGTGTAGTCATAACGCCAGCATTCAAGCCGTCGTCCATGCGTGAGAGTCCAAAGTCGATTACCTTGAGCTCTGCGTCTTCTGCTTTGGTTGCAAAAAGGAAATTTTCAGGCTTCAGGTCTCGGTGGCAAATATCACGGTTATGGCAATGCTTAACGGCGTCACAAATCTTATGCACAAGCACAGCAGCGTCAGCCTCACTGTAGTGTCCACGGGCAATAATGCGGTCGAATAGCTCTCCACCCGTACAAAGCTCTGTGACCAAGTGCAAGTGGCGATTGCTCTCACATACGTCGTAAAGTTTAATGATGTTGGGGTGGTCCAGCGTCTTGAGGATATTGATTTCACGTTTCATGTTCTCTGGCCGGCTCACCTTAGCCTTGGGGATAGTTTTTATAGCCACTTTCTTGCCAGTTGCCTTGCTAATGCCGACGCGGACGGTACCGTAGTGTCCGTGACCCAACTCCTTCTTCTCGATGTCGTACAATTCGTTCACATCGCGCAGCTCGCCCGTTATCTAGATTTTGACAAACCGTGTCATTAGATTACAAAAATATGAGTAGAGTAAGTGACGATCATTCTTACCAATTCTTTAAAGACCTTGCGCTCTGGATTTCGACGCGCAGCGGCTGGCGCAGCCGGCGGCAAAGGCGCAGGAGTGGCAATGCAACGGCCGTCGGCGACGTCTTGTGCCTTCCCTTTTGCCTTTTGCTGTTGAGCTCGGCGATGCGAAGCGTTGCTTCGTTTTCCGTGCGGGCGCACGTTGCCGGCACTGCCGCTACTGCTGCTGTTGCCCATGATTTACTGATTTTTACTCCGAATAGCGTAATTAGATCTCGCAATTAAATTTATACAAATTTCATTGGGTGATTTCGTCACATTATACTTTCTACAAATTTCATTGGGACGCACAAATGTCCACTTTGTATCTCTTTTGTAGTGATTTGTAGTGATCCTGCAAGCTATGACATATTGGGGGATTCACTTCTTACATCAGTTGGACTCACAAAATCACGAGTCGCGATTAGTTCCGCCTTGATGTAAGAAGCAACAAATCTACCCAGGAAACGCGAATACAACATTTGGAACGTAAACAGCACCGCAGGAGCATTTCTGTCTCTCACTGAAGTGTTTCTTCTCCGTCCTGTTCTACACAATTTACCAACTCATATTAACACAAAACCCGTTCAATCGCCATTACTTGAGCTTTTTAGCCATATACATTGCGAAAACGGTGGTGACATTATCAACGTTTACATGGACAACTGCACCACTGGCCAATGCGATTCCTAGATCACTTGGATGGCGCACGAACGTAAATGCCAATATTGTGACAAACGACTGTTCTTCAGGCTACGACGAGATCCTTGAGATGATCCGGGACAAATTTGGCACCACGCCGTTTTTTTTAAATCAAACGCATGGTAACGTACTAGCTTAAACGCAGCGCCATGATCCACTCCATGTCACAACCGGCGAATGACCATCGAGAAGCTCTGGCGTGGTCTTACAAATCGAAAGAATAATCTTTGTGACTATATTTATGGAGGAAGTAAAAATACACGAAGACATGTCACCTATCATCACAACGATCGTTTTCGCGACGGCCTTTTTCTGCTTGTAGTCGTTATCAACAAGATCTCTTCTTTTTTGTTTTTCAATATCGGGTACTTCGAGATTGACGAGCCCTAAATTCACTGATAAAACCCTAAATCCACTGATAAAACCCAAAATCCACTGAGAAAACCCTAAATCCACTGATCACGTGATCAGCCATTTGTATATGCGATTGGATCAAATTCGAGTATTCAAGTCGGTGATCTCCATAATAAGGATACCTTGTCACACCCTTCGCACTGCCGTTTCCAGCGAAACGGGCCGAATTTCCGATGGCACACGCGGCACATGCGGGCGCCCGTGAACAAGCTGCCATGTAGTAAAGTGGGATCGCAGTTTTTGGGATCGTGCATTAGAAGCTCGCGGCTTGGTGTGAGAACAGCGTCGCGACTCGATGGCCGCGCGTGTTTCAGCCGCTCGCGACTCGGAGGATGGGGGCGCGCGCGGGTAGTTGCTGTTCCTGTCGATACGTGTCAATGAATCTCTGCAAGTGCGTGAGACAGAGCGCATCGTGGCGCAGCCGGAGCTTCTGGTGCAGAACTGCTTGTCGCATGTCCTCGCCCTCCGTGATCGTGGTGCGTGCGGGGGGGGAGGCGTCCAAGGAACACGTGACACGTGCGTCTGACATTGCGCATTACGGAACGAAAAATGGGCGCTGCGGAACAGCGACTGGCGCAGATGGATAAGCAACGCATTGAGAAGAAACAGCGGATTGATGAAGTTATGGGGAATCTCGAGTTTGGAGAAGAGACGGCGGAAGGACGATTGGGTACGGAAGGAAGTGGGAAAAGTCGAAAGATACACGTGTGGTGAAGAACATTGGGTACGTCCATCACTCATTGCCAGCTATGAAGCTGTCGCTTACCAAACCTGAACTTCCCAAGGCCAAACTGCGCGATTTCCACCGGCCTCACGGGAAGTTCAAGATTAATGAGCGACTCAATTTTTTGCCGCCCCCTCCTGGTGCTGCAAAGCTGGCTTCGCAGGAAGAGAGTGCGATGGTAACTCAGATTAAGAAAAGTTCGGACTTAAATCCAACGTCGGGTGGCAAGTTGATCCTCATTGAGTACACGGAGCAACGTACGCCTATGTTATTGAATCCTGGTATGGCATCTCGTGCTCTTCACTATTGGCGACCGCCTGAAGATTAGTCAGCAAGTTTGGGCATCTTGGGCAAAAAGAAGGCACGGAAAACTCGTCCAAAACCACCTGATATGAAAATGGGACAGGTCTTTACGCTTGGGGATCACGACGAGTCTCCTTTTGTGAGGGATATTTCGCCAGGGCGAGTAGTCACGTCCCTGAACTCGAAGATCTATAAAGTGCCGCAATAACCGACGGTTCCCTTTGCTCCAAGTGCGGAAGCGCGTGAACGAAACAATTCGGATATTTTTCTCCTCTTTCGATCGGTGACAAAGGTTAAAGAAGGTGTAGCCGCGGATTAGTCAGGCGGCCTTGGCGTACCCAAGACCACCGTGTATATAATGGAATTACCAGAGGTTTTGTGGCGGGGCAAATTGAGCCTCAATTTGAAGTTCCAGAACCGAGTTCACGCAGTGCCAATGGGTTTACCCGCCCGTACATGCCGTTTCACATTCTTCGGCTATTCAAGAAAGCGAGCGATGGCGAACGATTAAAGATTGAAGACATTGCACGTGCGTTTCCGAATCAATCAGGAACGGCGATCCGTAAACGAATGAAAGAAGTTGCGACGTTTGAACGAGGAGGAAATGACTCTGGATGGTGGAAAAAGAAGCCAGTGTCCCAGTTGCAAAGTGAGAAGGAAATTCGGGCCAGTATTCCTCCAGAAAGTGTGTGTATCTATGAAAGCATAATGTCTGGTTAACGACGACTACTGGAAATTGGCTTGACCAAGTTGTTTACACCTTCCGGTGTGAATAGAGCAATTAATTAATTGATTCGGCGCTTGGAACTACGCAAAAATGCGCTGTCGGCGCGTCTTGTACCTGAAAATTTTGAAAGACGGGCAAAAGAGAGAGCACAAGCAGAACTGTGGAAAAAGATCCGGTCGTGCGCAAGCTAGAGACCGATATCCAAGTGGCTCGATACATTAATGAACAGCTTCAGCTGGCACCATGGAATTTGACAACACTTACGTCGAGTGTCATTTACAGGGTAAAGGCTCGGGAATGTTGCAACTAGGTGAAATCGGTGATCCAACGGGTCGTGGTGAAGGTTTTAGCTTCGTTCGTGTGCTGCAGTCGCGCGCAAAGAAAAAATATGGTGAGGAAGATGCTGCCCCTACAGCTGAAAGTAAGATAAGTGCAGAGAGAGCAGCGGTCCAAAAAGCGGTTGCGGCGGTAACGGGTACAACTGCTGATCTGCGGAAGCTAAAGATGAAGGAAGCGGGTGATGTTCTGCGGAATCTGAGTCTCGCTGACTCCGATATTAAGAAGTTGCGTCGCTGGGATCGGATTCATATGGTGCGTGAGCTTAGTAGTCGATCAACAGCGCATGGTGTCGCTGGAAGTTTGAGTAAATTTGCACGCGGTGCGCGGAAATCACTCTCGGCGCAACAGCAAGAGTACCGAAAGAAGTGGGACGTGATTTACGAACGTCAGATCAATGTGCTCACCTCGACCAAGACGTCGTGTTCGTCCGATGAAGAATCGGATGGGGATGATGAACTGGACGAATTGGGGGAAGACGTTGAAGCTGATGTCCTTGGGGGCACCGACACAAAGCGTGGACCCAAAAATATATTTCGTAGTGGTGGAGGAGGTCTGAATCGATATAAAGAAGTACTTGCGTAGCGAGAAGATGCCGTGGAGCTCCGTCGTCTGATGGAAGAGATGAACAAACATCAGGGCTCGAGCGTGAAACCTACGAGCGCTGTGCGTCGTCTTGACGTGGACACAAACCGACTGCGCAACAAGTTGCGTGCAAGTGCCTTTAAAGAAGGTGGAATAGAAGAGCGATAGAAGCTTTATGGACCGTCGCGGATCAAGCGTGCGAAGAACAATGGTGCTATGAGTGTTGGGAAAGAATCGGTTATGTATTCAATTATTAAGATAAGAATAGAAAATAGCTTGAACACATCATCAGAACTTGCCAACATGGCTTCATCGTGAACTTTAAAAAGTGCGTGGCCATCATCCGTTTCAAAAAGATAACCAGCATCGCAAGAATAAAGCGATGTCGATTTCGATGTCGACGCCAGCGTAGAAGCCGCGCCGGGGAAGCGTGGAAGAGGATCGTGAGGTTAGTGCTGCAAGGCATGACCGGCGGGGAGTGCGATCTTGACATTTTCTTGGATCCGGCGATTTCACACTGCGCCCGTAATCGCCCCTTGAAATACGCTCCGGCGGACGATGGCACCTGGTACCCAGGGTACCTATCGGACCGACCGCCTTCGACCTTGCAGGATGCGTTGTGCGAGGTGGACGCCGTTGAGCCTTGGCGACTCCAGTATCGCCTTTCCACGGACGATCACCCCGGCAACAGGATTACCCGCCTTCGTCGCAAGTTTTACGGATCGGGCTAGCTCGCTAACCATCTTTTCTTCTTTAATCGATAAACATTCTTGATCGTAATAATTCCAATTGTTGCTTCATCTTTTTCAGTGTATCCACACAAATCGCTCTTCCACAGTCTCATCTGCCATACCTCATCACCATGTCGCGCAATATCCACCGAAGATTCACCACATTAGTTCAATCTTCATTTCTCCATTAATCGTAAGTCTTCAATCATAATTCCACATTCCATTAGCCGGTCATGCACTAATGGGACTCTTCATCCAACTGCATTACATCAAACCGGTGTTTGGTAATCATCTTCCGTTCGAAGTCCTTGATTAGGGCATCGCAATTCAGATCGGCCTCGTGTACCCATGACGGCTCATCATGACCCTTCCAATATACTTGATATTCACGCAACGTTCTGCCGTATCTGGTTTTTCGACCAGATCGGACATCGGTGACGCGATCAACTTCAAATTCGTCCGGCTCTAGAGTCCTCTCCCAGCTGTCTTCGGGTAGTAGAGCTTCATCGAAATCAAAACGATCCTCTACCCCAGCTGTTAGGACAGCAGTAGGTCGATCTGGGAACTATTTGACCAGTTTCAACTTGGACAGGTGCACTACTGGGAACATACGATAGTCGGTGCCAGCTGTAACCAATCTCGCCGCATGATTACCGATCACCTCATTGACTCTGAAGGGTCCATGCCACATATGCGCCAGTTTCTTCGCGAACCCTTCTTTCACTCGATCGAGGTACAACCAGACCTTCGACCCCGCTTCGATCTTGTGCGGTGTCACATGATCATTATGCTTCTCCGCTCGGCCTGTTACTGCTTGGTGCAGTCGGGTGCTCACTTGATCCCGGGCGTAGCGATAGTCTTTCTGCAGCCTGTATCTCCATCGACGTGCATCGCGGTCTTTACGCCGAGTTCCGCCCAGTTGCAATGTCGATTCCAACGATGATCGTGGATACCACCCATACGCCAAATAAAACGGTGTTTCTCCACGAATACGATCTGGGGTCGAGTTCAGCGCGAACACCAGTCGCTCTGCATACGAACTCCAATCCTTCTGACCGACATCCGATACGTATATCTTAATCGCTCGTGTAATCGTCTGCACTGTTCTCTCTACCTTGCCGTTCGCCTGCGGACGGTATGCCATAGTTGCACTCTGCCGCTGTCCCACGATCTTGTTGAACGCCCGAAATACCTCGGACATAAAACCGGGTTCTCGGTCGTGCCTAATCACCTCACTAGCTCCAAATCGTCGGAACACACATTCTTCATAATTTTCAGCGACTTTCTGTGCTGTACGAGACGATCCAGCTTTCGCGATTACCATACCCGTGAACAGGTCCATCCATATTAACAACTCCGTATACCCATCAATCGAACGAGGCAGCGACGGGATATGATCCATGGCTATCACTTGGAACGGTTACGTAGCCTCAATATTTCCGGGCGACATCCCCTTGATCGTAGGTTGACCCTTCCCCGTCTCACAATCTACACATTATCCAACGAAGCTTTGCACGCTACGAAATAGTCCACGCCAATGAAAGTAACGTCTGATCCGCTGATATGTTCGCCCTATACCCTGGTGTACCCCCTCGAAACTCACATGATAATGGTGGAGGACATCCGCATGTAGGGTTTCCGGTACGACCAGCTTAATTGAGGAGCGTCACTCGTCTCGATCATCTTGATCACAGCTGGCTTTTCCTTTGGTCATGTTTACGCAGTAGATCAACAACCCTTGGTCGTCTACGTCATACAATCGGCGATTTTCGAGCACTCTTGCACCTCTTCTGCGCTCAGCTGTGACACGTTACCATTCAAGTAGCTTCGCAAATCACAGATACACTTTTCTTCGTCTTGCGTCTTTTTAACACGTTCCGCCCTTGACGTGATCATATTACATGATCAGTGGATCTAGGGTTTTATCAGTGGATTTAGGGTTTTATCAGTGGATTTTGGGTTTTATCAGGGGATTTTGGGTTTTATCAGTGAACTTTGGGCTCGTCTCGAGATTTGAGAATAAGTCGATCAAGTGCAACTTTTCGACAGAAACTCTACCAGAGGTGCTATCCACTTGACTACTGAGCCAAATCTCCGAAGACGATGATAGCCCCACCCTTCGTTGCTGCAATGGTGTCTGATAAACCATAGTAAATTGCCAGACGGTGCGATCTCCAATAATGAAAATAACGCGTACGCTACACAAAACGAAACTACTTCGATATTGTGGAAGAATCGACGCCATTGTTGACGTTTGTGGCCGCATAATTTCGTGCGATATAAACGAATCCATTTAATGGTACGCGAGGCATGTCACATCGAATCCAAGCGCAAAAATGTCTTCCGATGAAGATGTTACTGTAGAAATAACAAGATCATACGAAGTATGGAGGGTCCGAGTATGACTCGCAAACCAATCTGGGCGTTGGTCGGCAGACAGGTCCATCATTTTCTCCTTGACTTCTTTCATGAACGCACATGGGATTGGATTGCGTTGCTACCTCTTCTGCAAGCCGAGGCAGACGTCGAGTATCTGGAGCAAGAAAAGCATAAACATTGCAGTACTATGGTGATTGTCGCCAACAGAGTCGCTATAGGCTCGTAGAGCTAACGACTATCGATATACCAGAGGTGGTATGATGGAAGAGCTTCATAGTATCGCGATATTTTCATGGTTAATGTCCTTATCACAGGACTTTCAAGATATTTTGCTAGCATGTTCACTCTCACATTATCAACAGTTAAGTATCGTCTCACTATATTAATTTCACCGTTAACTCCAATATCTACTTCTCACTATTTTGTGGTCCTGACTGATTGGGTACTGAGCACCAAGCTTGTTTTGCCACGTATGGATAAATTGGTCCACTTCCCGTCTGTATGACAGATACTTTCTCTGGTGTTCTGTGGTGAAGTGGATCTATATTTACAATATGTAGGATGTGATCTGCAACAGATATTACTTTATGGTATATTTGTTCATACCAAGACTTTAAATACTAGCACAATGTTGCTTTTTACGCTGGCGATTTCCTCAAGCATATGTCTACAACCATCTCATGTTCTCATCAAAGAAAATATCAATTACAACCTTCTTGTCTTGTCAACATTTAACATTAACATCAAAGATTGTTGTGTGCGTCCGTCACTTGAACACCGTTTCAGCAAAGTCGTGGTATCCCTAACATATCCGAAAGTGCAAGTGTTTTAGTCAAAATGCTATGGTCTTTTGAGTAACATCAACTAAGAAAATCAAGACACGGACACAGCTTACATGCACTACGTCAAATCCAATCCTGGCAAATAAGTCAACAAAAGGTCCAGCACTTTTGGCTGCAAAAAGTGTTCACATACTGTCCTGCAGTTATGGGCGCTAGGGAGCGGGATGTAACAGACAAACAGATCATGGAAACAAACTGTCAGCACCTCTACAGAAAGCCAAGACACAGAAGCATCTTACATACACAACAGCAGGTTCAATCCCAGAGGCAAAGCTAACAAGAAGTCATGTGCTTTCAGCTTTACATGATGTCCTGCAGCTATGGGCGCTAGGGCGCGGGCTGTAGCAGACAAACCAGGTCACAAAAACAAACTGTCAGCACCACTACAGAAATTCAAGACACAGGCGCACCTATAAGCATAGCGGCAGGTCTGATTGTGGTGAGAAGCTCCCGGAAAGTCATGCGCCCTCGGCCGCCCAAGTCGGTTGACTGGGCATTCTCGATTGTTTTCAAGTGGTTAAGTATTTTATTTTGGAAAAGATATTTTCATCCAATCAGAGACGACTCGCGACGGCCACCTCGCGGCTAAGTGATTTATGATTGGTATGAATGTG
>CM047580.1:2551526-2603255 GCA_026184515.1 Peronosclerospora sorghi
TGAATGTGGAGATATAAATGGAATTTTTGACCAATCAGGAGCGACATACGACGGCCACCTCGCGACGGCCGCCTCGCTCAATCAGATTACAGAGGATTTCTGAAGTAACTGTCAAGGATGATCAATCAGGTTACAGAGGGAATCAGTGGTAACTGCCACGTATTGAAGTCAGCACTGAAGTAACCAAAAGGTAGTGGGTGAAAAAAAGTGTTTGGCGTTGATGTAGGAGTTAGTAAGACTTAATAGAACGAAATTTCCCTTGAAGTGCGCAGATCTCTGGCGGTCCTTAAAAAACCTTCTTTTGATCCAATACAAAAACCAAGAGTAATACAAGGAAGCCGTTGAGTGAACGCCCTAGCGAGTAGAGCAGCAGCTGTTTGAAGCGCGCTAGTGTTAGGAGCAGCCCGTAACCGCCTTTGGAAGTGTGTCCCAAGTGTGTTTGATTGTTTTGTTGGTTCGGGCGGAAGTATTAAGTACCCGGGAAGTAAAGCAAGTAGGACTATCTTATTACCTCTTTGTGTTGTTGATTAAGTGGATTTATAATAATTTTCAACTCCTTCACGACAACTGGTTCCGCAACCCGGGACTAACGTCGACTTCAGATTCAAGCTTACACAATGGCATTAGTACCACAAGAAGATGGTCCAGATCTCCATTTTACACTAGGATACTCCGATGATGATACTCACAGGACATACACAATTTCCGAAGCGTGTGCAAAGGTAGCGCAGTACCAACAACAGGTACTCAGATTACCGGTTGATTCGAGCTGTTGGTTTTCATTTTTTGAGATACGTAAGATGAAGCGGGCTGCACCCAACTTTAGGGTGCGAGAAGATCTCACTACATTTGGAAATTTACAAGCATCTGTGCTGGTACTGGAGGATTTGTTCCCAAATTTAGGGTATGCGATAATCAGACGGGATGAGTTTGAGAGTGCGTGTGATTACGATTTGGTACGGACCGCTGAAGATATTGGACTGATGATGTCTTTACTATTAGCAGAAAATCAGTGGGAAACATCATTAATGGTATATCGAGAAGAAACTGACAATATCATTCCCACTAACTATATAATAGCAGATACCGTACATACACCGGTAAGGAAGTCTAAACCACCGGGTATGTTGGAGCTCATTGACAGAAATTAGTTTGAAGAAGTACCACAGTTGCGACCCCGAAAAATTACCAAAACCAAAAAGAAATTGGAATTCTCGCCAGATGATGATGAAACTATGTCCACACCCAAACTAGCCGTGCCTAAACAATAGCCAGGGGTGTATGTGCCTAGACAGGGTCCAGGAGTGGCTGCGCCTAGGCAGGGTCCAGGGGTGGCTGCGCCTAAACAAGATCCAGTGGTAGCCAATTTAGTAAAGATGATGCAAGATGGGCATTTAAGTTTGGAAGAATTGACTAAAGTCACGGCAACCTTGTCAGCTTGTCGCACACCCAATACAACAAGAGGGGCGCCTAGTACCTCATATCATACACCGGCTACGCAGCCACGAATGCATCATAGTAATTCAGGGTATGGTATGCCTGGTGGAAGTGCAAACGCATGGGTACCCTCACATCAACCAGTTACAGCCATTATTCAGAATACTGAGATAAAATCTTTTGATGGTAATAGTCAGGATGCCGCAAGTGCACGGGCTTGGGTCGATTGATTCTTACACGTGGCTAATATATCACATTGGAATGATAGTCAACGTCTGGGAATGTTTGTTGATAGCTTGAGAAGCACAGCGTCATGGTGGTACTAACAACTAGCCGATTCGGTAAAGTATGACTGGGGTAAGGTGATTGCGCTTTTTCAGAAGAAGTTTTGTGTGGACAAAGTGTCGCCTCGAGTTATGTATTCAAGATTAACGCAGAAACATGATAAGTTGGCTACTACATATCTATAACGATTAAACGCAGCAGCGTTGCGAGCAGGTATGGATTTTAGACATGCGTTCAATGCGTCATTATTGGAAGAACACATTCAACAGTTCTTTGATACTATTCATGATCGCACCATACAGATGCAGTATCAACACATAACCTTCTCAACTATCGAAAAGCTAGAAAAACTACTAATTAAACATGAAGCGCGGCTTATGAGGCCTGGAAAGAAGGTAGCTACACGCAAGAATGCTGATGCGGTGTATGAAGACCTGCAACCTATCGTGCATGCGATGGGAGGTGAAGTACACGCAGTACAGCGGGTGCGACCGACGTAGGAGTACAAGAGTGCGCGAGCGCCAACAAATCCTAATACTGACCATGTAGTGATATGTGAGCACTGTAACCGACGGGGACATGACAAAATTCACTGCTGGAAATTGGTGAAGTGTGAGCATTGCGATAGTTTTGTTCATGATGCAAAGTATTGTCGGAAGTTCATCGAAGAGATGGCCGAGATGCGTGCTAAATTGAAGTCAGGGGAATTGACTAAAGCTCAGGTGGCGGAGCGGTTAAACGCCTAGCCCCACAGTGCATTGCAACCACTGTCGAGAGGAAGGGGGGGCATTGTCAAATGAAATTGAAGCGACAACGCTGTCACCCTGTGCACAAAAGAAAACCAATAAAAATAATACATGTTATATGGATGGATCACTCACTTTGGATGAGGATCAAGAAAATAAGAAAAAACAATAAAAATTAATAAAACAAGCTACTTCCAGTGAAGATAAGACACAAGCCGATCGAATGATAAGTGATGAAGTAACAGAGACTCCAGCATGTGTCACACTGGTGGAAAAAATGTGGGAGAAAGAGATGGATGGCAACGGCCAATGAAAGAAAAGCAGCCTGCAACTCAAGTATACGTAAATGGGGCCATTGATGGTCTGGAATTACCATTAATATTGGATTCAGGCGCAAACATATCCGTTTTACATACCAATGAGGCACGGAAGCTACAAGTAGCGGTTCGTATTTTTGATACCCCAACTAGCTTTTGTGGCGTGACAGACAGTAATATTGGAGCAATAGGTGTGGCTACAGTCAAGGTTCGAATAAGCTCATCAGTGATTTTCACCTGTGATATGTGGGTCGCCAGTATTGATACACATGCGCTAGCTATACTGGGTACATACTTTTTGGTTAAGGCGGGTGTAATTTTGAACATGAAAGACCAAAGTTGTCCGATTCCCAGGGAAGAACCATTGCCACTGATGACACAAGCAGATCTAAAGTCAGAAGAATATCTACAAGTGCACACACAAGTGATGGAGATCGCTAACATGCCGATCAATTGGACTAACGTGCACGCAGTGAGAACTGTTGGAGATAAACCTCCTTCTGTGTATGTAATGGATGCAATAGATCAAATGAAGGTGGATCGGACAAAATTGAAGAGAGAGGTGTACTTGCATGAAGGAGTTGAGATGTCGGCTGAAGCTATGGAGGAACAGCTAGCACTCATTACGGAAGTAGATAAAAGTCTAATTGAACCACCAGGTATGACTACTGCAGACATAGGAGAACCATGAGTTACTACTAAAGAACAAGAAGATAATTTACGTGTCTTGTTGTCTGAGTATGCCGATGGTTTTATAAGTTCTGGTAATACGCTGCCACCTCCAGCTAAAGGTTTAGTTTGTGACGTGGATGTTGGTGACAATGCACCTATTGCACAAAGAGCACGAAGAGTACCGCCTACACTGTTACCTAAGTTGTATGAATTGATACGAGGTTTATTACAGGCAGGACTAATTCGGTATTCGGAATCTGCTTGGGCATCACCGATCGTCATAGTGTTAAAAAAGAACAAAACCGACATACGGCTGTGTATTGATTATCGGTCGGTGAATGAGAAAACGATATTGATGGTGTATGCTATGCCGTTAATTGATGATTTACTGGACAATTTGAGGGAGTAAAATGGTTGTGTTCAATGGATAATGCGCGTGGGTATTGGGCTATACCGATGACCAAGAGAGCTCGGTTGATCACAGCATTTATTTGCCCTTTAGGACATTTCGAATGGCTTTGGATGCCTCAAGGGCTTAAGAACGCTCCTAAAATATATCAGCGTATAGTGGATAACGCTTTGTGAACAATGGTACGGCGGTCACAACAGATGGGGATAAAATTTAAACTGCTAGGTGGCAAGTCAGACATGGATAATGACAGTGAAGAGGCACATGTGTTGGAAACAGACGTGTCCATCACGCAAGACTCTTTCATACCGGACAAGTAGTGATGACTGATGAACAACCTATTATTGGGAGGCGATCGTATATTGATGATATTACCTTTGGCGCAAGAAGCTGGGATACACTGTGCATCATGCTTATGAGTCTCCTGGAATAATTTACATATTGGAGGATCACTATAAGTTTACCGAAGAGTGCGTTTGTCAAACACAGTGTGGAGTTTTTGAGCCATCGTATATCTGCAGAAGGAGTTAAAGCATCCCCCCTCAATTTAGAATCAATCGTCAAAATGTCGTTCCCACGGACATTAAAAGGAGTTCAAAGATTCACTGGAAGTTTGATATACTATCTACGGTTTATTGATAATTTTGCAACACTAGCTGCATCTCTGTATGAGTTAACCGAACTACAGTTGAAGGATGGTACCCAACTGAAACACGCTGAAAGGTCGTTTTCGTTGCTTAAGGACCGTCTGGTGAATGCACCTTTGTTACGACACATCGATCGATCAAAACCATTGAGTATAGTGCTATATACCAATCCATGGGCGTTCGGAGAAACAGTGTGTCAAGAGTATAATGGAATACTTCACCCAGTGCGTTACGTTAGCAAGGTTTTTAAAGATGCCGAAACGAGATATACAGGGGCGGAACAAGAGGTGCTAGCGTTGCTGAAAACGTTACATAATGCCAGCCACATTTTTTTTGGACAGCATATAACGGTTTATGCAATATATTCTACAATGCGATGGCTGTTCACATCGAAAAGTTTGACAGGAAGAGGAATCCAATGGGCAGTAATGTTGTCTCCGTCGTCATTGGAAATCATACGAACGAATCATGAAGCTGTAGGATTACCTGCTTTATTAGCCACGTCCATTGTGCCCGCAGAAAATATGAATGAAGTGCTAGAAGACATTGCTCCGTTAAAATCGTTGAAAGATGTGCCGATCATTAATCTAATTCTTAGTCTACAACGTCATAGCACTTGATATGTTTTATCGTTTGATGGTGCTGTGCGTCTTAAGAATAACCCGAAAGGAGCATTTGGCATGATAGTGTGGGAGTTACCAACCTGGGATGTAGTGGCAGCAGAATATGGGATTCAAGATAACCTTAACGTGAATGAGAGTGAATATTATGGACTAATCCATGTGCTACAACTCGCACAAGACCATAACGTAACTCTAGATTGGTTATTGGACAAGTCAATGGAGATTTACGCGGCAATCATGCGAGGTGTGATACTGGCAGCCAACGTGCCCAATATCTCTTCCTCTCCCTTGGTGCACTTGACGACCTCGAGGGACCACTGTGACAAGATCGCTGACCATCTGCCGATCCGACCGTCCATCCCATTGGCCGATAATAGCCAGGCCAATGTCGACCTTCTCGAAAGAACCTTTACAGGTCGGCCGACCAGCAGGTTATAGCACACACCCAAAATCCGTAGTAAAGCCAGAACTTCCTTTTCGACGATTCCATATTTGACTTCGTTCGGCTTCAACGTACGGCTCGTAAAAGTGACCGGTAGGTACACTCCATCATGATCTGCACTAGAGTGGCCGAAATGGACCACTTACTAGCATACACAATGACGATCGGTATTTTTTCGGATCGAAGTGCCTGAGAATCGGTGCCGTCGCCATCTTGGCCTTCAGCATACCGAAATCAACCTGTGCACGCTTCATGTGGTCATCTGCCTCCACCTGCGGAAATCCGCAGGCGGATCAGAGTCGCAGCCCTCTCGTAAAGTTGCCCAATATCCCTCTCGCAACATATGATAGTCGAATTCCCCGAGCTCGTACAGCACGGCCGCGTAAATTGCGAAGTCTTCAATGAAGCGGCTGTACTAATTTAAGCTCCCTAAGAAGGACTGCATTGCCTTCAGTGATCTTGGAAACGGGAGGTTGCTCAGTGACTCCAGATCCTTGTGATTAGCCTCCAGCCCACTGATTGACACCATATGACCTAAATAGGCGACCTTGGACATGCCCCAAAAACTCTTCACAGCACTGATCGACAGGTTCCAGCGATCGCATGTCTCCAACAACCGTTCGACCTTCTCGCACAGATCGCTCCATGACGAAGCAGGGATCAGAATGTCGTCGATATACGATCGCCTCCCCAGAACGGACGGTCTCTTTTATCGATCGGGTTCACCCTCTGTAAATGCATCATGGTTTTAGGTGGGGCCCCGATCGGTAATGATCTTGAAGTGTCCATACAGTGCGTTGTCGATCAGCCTCTGGTAGATCTGTGGGCGTTCTTCAAACCGAACGACATACGGTCCCACTCAAACAGACCGAACGGCGTAACAAATGCGGAGATCTCGCGAGCCCTATCTGTCATCGAAACCACCCAAAATCCAGTTGCCATATCCAGCGAGCAATACCCCCAATAGGGTCTTGTCAAGATCTTCCAGCAGATCGCTGATCAGCGGCATCGGGTACACCATAAGCTTGGCCAACCGATTAACCAACCGATAATCGATACACAACCTGATGTCGACGCCGTTATTCTTGATTACAATCACGATAGGCGATGCCCACGGCGAGGTCGACGGCTTAATAATCTTGGTAGCCAACAGTCCTTAATAAGATCGGACAATTTTCACGGTACTGTGGCGCCACCCGTCGGCATCGCTGGGCGATCGGCTTGACATCACCAACATCGATGTCACAGATTGCTCCGCGATCATCAGCAGGGATTAAGGCATTGCCTTTACCTATCAGCAGATGTTTCTTCTTCCAGATGATCTTCTTAAGCTGATCGATCTAGTCGGGACTGTTGACATCCCGATCACCCACTTGTAGATCGTCCAAGGTGACTTCGGGCGGATCGGCAGACACTTCAGGGAGGACTGCCATCTGGCTCTCCAGCTCCTGAATATATTGATCCCCGCCCTCATGTATACAAACTTGATCGTCTTACGGGGCAATATCATCCAAACCGTCCTGATAGGTTGCACACTGCTGTTCCCTATCGGCGGGCTGCTTTTCAACGACGTCGATATGTTTAGGAGTGCCATCGTGGTCCGCCCCAGCCATCCCATGTTCCCCTTTTTCCATTTCCGGCTCCGCTGTCGCCTGTTCTTGTGACGCCACCATGTTGACGAACCTTGGCTCATCTGCTTGATGGTCCACCGTGTCCGGTGACTGCGGTGCTTTTCTTCGCATTAACATCTTCTTTGGGGTTACATAGCTGGGTCGTTCCACCATAGGTGAGGTATCTTCTTCCACCGGTCCATCATCGCTGATCAGATCGGTGGTTGCTTGGTATGCCAAGTTCTGCCACTCAACATACCATCTCGATCCAATCGAGAAGAACCCCGCATTTCTTGGCACCTTCCCTTCCGCCAGCCTCATGCCAACAATAGTATTGTTGTCGAGCGTAAGCGGCTTGTCACCGATATTAGTGACTCGGACAAAGTCAAATCGGCCGGCGCTCTTCACAAAGGTCGGCACCCATCGATCGCCCCTGGTCACCCATAACTGCCTTGATCGAAAACCTTTATCGACCGGGGTATCAGCGGATTGGCCAACTGGAATGGTGACATCTTGGTCCCACCTGACCAGATAGGTATGCGATTCGTATAGGGGCCGCCGACCGGCTAACTGGATCTGGACCTCATCGGGGAGTGTAAGCACTCCATGAGACAGATCAAGGCGAATACCTGCCGGCACCATGAAATCCATGCCTAACAGGCCATCCTGACCGGCCAGCTTGCCAACCCAAGCGCTGAAGAAGTAGACCAACGAACCCGATAGGGTGATCTTCACGCGGGTCCTTCCTTCGGTCATGTAAGAGTTTTCACCAATTCCAACGCATTCTTGTCTCTGGGTGTCGTCTATACGACATCCTACCTTACGAGAAAAGGCGGAGTCGATAATCGAGACTTCGTCCCCAGAGTCGAATAACATCTTCGTCTTCTGGTTGTTAATCTTACCACAGGCTTTCGCCTGCCTAAACCATTTGTCGGGCGCATGATACTTCCAGTATCCGCGAGACTCCCCAGGCAGCAGATCCAGCTGCATGACCACCTTCGATGGGGAATATTCATCGGTCGTGAGATTGTAGACCGGATGATCCCGATCGACGCAATTGAGAACAGAACATGTACTGTCGGTTTTATTCTACTTGCCGACATATGCATAGATGCCAAACGTAGACCGCCCGGCTCGATCCAGATTCCAACCTGGCGAGCGTTCTAGCTTAACATCTTTTCCACGTCCGGTGGGATCATCCCCGCGTGCTTGCCCGGCACATACCACTTGCGCATAATATTGAAAAACACTTCGATCTTGCACTGGCCGTCCTCGTGGATCTCTCCACATGACTTGCACACTAAAAGTCAGTGATCGATGGGGTGGCCGCGTCTTTCGCACTTCTTGCATATCAATTTCTTCCAGCAGTCCCCACCGTCATGCTTGCTCGACCGCAGTGAGAACACTTCTTGCGAGGTCGGTCCAGGTCGGACTTGTTCCCAATCCTGCCCTTCCTATCTGCCTGGTTAGGCGTCGGTCTGGTTCTTGCGGCAGGTTCCGTGACGAAAGCGTGGCGGTACTGGTCTTCGTCTGACTCCCGACTGGACAGGCCGCTGCTTTCCTCTTCCGATCCAGTGCTGTCTTCAGTCACGATCGCCTTAACAGCACGGGCCAATCTGGTTAGGGGCCTCTTCACAGGGTCGGTCTGGGTCTTCGATCTGTAGCGACCCGATCCAACGGCGACCTTCGCCCTCATACTGCTCGAACGTTGCAGCGTCCGCAACATCTTCTCCACCTCCCCCACATCTTTGAGACGCAGCAGAGTGAGCTGGTCTGCCAGCTCTTGGTCATCAAGGGTACTGATGTAGTGACCCACGTGCTCCATAGCGGCACCGGTCGGTGGGTTGCCTTCCTTGATCACTATCCCGGCGCGAATTGCAGCCACGTTCAGACGGTGTAAGTACTCGATCGGCGTCTCATCGCCCCGCTTCTGCATATGGTGATATTTGCGGGCGGTAGAGAATCCGGAGTTGCAGTACTGCTCCTCAAATTCTGAACATAGCAGATCCCAGTCAGATCGGACATCCCGACCCAACTGTTGGATCCAGTTCGCAGCCGGTCCTTTCAGCAGATCCCTGAAGATCAAACACCGTTCCTTTTTTGGTGTCTGATCCCGTAAGAAAGCAGACTTGACCCGACCAAACCACGACCTGGCTTGCTCCTCGTCGGAGTCCTTGCCGGTAAAGTCCTTGAGATCCGTGGTCGCAGCCATGCGAATGCGTGGTATCGCAGTATATCCGAGATCAAAAGCGGTAGTAGAGGCTAGGTTAGCCTTGCGCGTTCTGCCCACCCCTGCACCGTCTGACCCATAGTGGTTATCCGGATCGCCGATCGACTCCATGTCGTAATCGCTATTCTTGCTTGATCGGCGCGGTCGGGCTGGCTGCGGCTTGCGTCTTCCTCTGCCAACTGGTTTGCCACCTCGGATAGACTTGTACGTTGATGCCACTGATTCCATATCAACATCCCGGCAAGTATTGATATTTTGCCGGGCAGATCGGTCCTGGGCATGCGGGCGCGGAGGCGATCGGCATCGGTATTCCATAAAACGCTCCATCATTGCTTCAAACATGGCTTGGACGTTAGCTTGGTTCATGGGCAACGTTTTGGTATACTCCTTTGGAGGTTGAAGCCTGTAGGGGCTCCTGATGCCCCGACCGGCATGCAGCCCTTTGCTACCGCACGTCCTTTTTATGCTCCCATGGGGGTATAGTCCACCCCCATGGTCATCCGCTCAACACCGACCTCTAACTCCGATGAGCTATTCGAGACAGGTGGAGACTGATACAACGACTTATCGTCGGAGCACACATCCTTGTATGATGCCGTGACTACAGCAGCCTTCAATGCCACGGTGGGAGTTGGGCGGCGAACCGCCCCCACCAACGGCACCAAATGGTCATGGAGGGTCGACATCGACATCTCCAGTCTCTAAGTATCCAGATAGAACAGTTTCTGTACGCTGGCGAGGTTTCTCACTTTCATGCCGACCTCAGCCAACATCGCCAGCAGGTTCTTCACCAATAGCAACGGCCGATCGCTTTGGATCGGCTCGGTGGTGGGTCCGAGATGGCGATCGGGTATCTTGGGGTTTAAAATCCGCATGACCTGGTCTTCAAGAATAAATCGCTTTAACTCGTGGATGTAATACATCCTGGTCAGGTCTTCTTCCTTGATAACCCCATCCCCGACCTGCGACTTTTTTTCCAAACCGTCTTCCTCGGACGGCATTCTGAGCCTCTGCTTGGGTACCTTGGGAGGGTGTATTGGATTTTTCCGATCTGCCTCCAAGTCGTTTTCATCTTTCATCTTTTTATCAAAACATTCATTCAAATACATAGGATCAGGACAAAAGTCCTGATCCTTTCCGGAACTATAGAAAGACTTGCTATAGTCCCGATCGGCTCCGGTGGGAGCCTTATGGGGAGGAAAAAACTTATTAATCCCGATCTGGTCCTCCACCCGGCCAGATCGGACATTGCCATCTTTATCGACAATGAGAACATAAGGCGATAGACGTTCCTTATGTCCTCTCCAGAACGATTCCACATTTAATTCAGTGTAATAAATTCTTCGCGAGATATCATCGCGGTGATATCCACGATCAACAAGTGATCCGGGCACGCGCACCATTGTGGTGGAGTCAAGTTCAAAATCGAACACCGAAGTGTCGAGAACCTGACCACCATCGTGCCCGGCTGTCCAACTTACGGAGGGGGTACCCCGCAAACCTTCGCCCACGATCCGATCCGATCGTCTGCTGCTGGCAGACGACCGGTCATCAACACAGGACGCCTGGTCCGATTTGTTCTTCATCTCACCTTGTGTACCCGATGGAATGAGCTGGTAAAACACTCGGTGGATCGGTGCTGGGAATTTACTTGTGGTCTAAATGTGGGGGATCACGCTGGGTGGTGTACCCTGGCGTAATTATTCACCCTGGGTACGGGTAGACCAGTTATACTTGGAGTAAGTATACTCCAAAGGGCAGATCGCTCAACCGATCGTAGAGCCCAACCAATATGAGAAATAAACTCCAGTAATCCAATAGGGAGATCCAAATGACAACGTAATACACTCTACGAACGATACCTCCACGTAAAAATCCAAGACTTAATAACACGTTCCAAACGTGCGTAACTTGAACTTGGGAAGCCGACCAAAATGTACTCCCGTCGAGACTTCCGGAGGGACAAGTGCGTCTTTTCAGCTTTATTCACCGTGATATCAGGTGCATGATCAGCAAACGCGATCATAATCTTCCACTCCGGTAATTTCCACACGATAGCGCCAAACGCACCCACACGTCGCTTGACACTTGCCGATCCATCGAAACTGATCACGTAGAGTTCTTCGCCTTTCTCCACCGTAGGAGGTGGTACTTCAATCATCTGCCGCGGTTGCGTTTTCGGTGCGATCGCGATCAGTGCTTCATAAATCTCGGTGCGAGGGGTGATACTTGCGGCTAGCGCCCCTAGTACCTCCTCTTCTCCATGTACACATTTCTTGATCTCCAAGTCCCATTGTGACAAGATCGCAGCCCATTTCCCCAATTGTCTGTCTAGACCGTTGGATTTTAGTAACCATTTCAACGTGGATAGACGCAACAAGACAGTGATTGTCTTTCCGACCAGCATCGTGAAGTAAACATCCAAAACCCGTAAAAGTACCAGAACTTCCTTTTCGACGGGGCTGTAATTCAGCTCACCGCTCTTTAATGTTAGGCTGGCGAATGCGATGGGAAAATACAATTGATCCTGTTCTTGTACCAGCGCGGCAGATACTGCCCAATTGCTTGCGTAAACCACGATCACTGGAGTTTTGGTCTGATCAAAATGGCGCAGGGTTGGGGCTGACGCAATCTTCGCTTTCAGCATACTGAATGCCACTTTTGCCCTGATCAATCGATCGTCTTCAGGACCCGAATTCTCCTTCAATGATTGGCTCTTCAACTCTTGATAATCTATCTCTCTCAATTTGTAGAGCACAGCGGCATAGATCGCGAAGTCTTCAATAAATCGACGGTAGTAGTTCAAACTTCCCAAAAACGATTGCATATAACGTAAGTTGCCAGGGAAAGGCAAATCGATCAGCTCATCCAATTTTTTTGGATTTGTTTCCAAGCCGCGGATAGATACATGGTGCCCTAAATAAGGAACTTCACTTCGCCCCCAGTACTATTTAGCCACACTGATCGACAAGTTCCAATGATCTCACTTTTCCAACAGGTGCCGCACCTTGTCACACAGGGTAGCCCATGTAGGTGCAGGGATCAATATATCATCGATATATGACCGCCGCTGCAGCACAGACGGGACCGGTATCTGGTCGGGCTATCCCTCAGTAAATACATCATCCGTTTCGTCAGCACCGTCCTTAACCTTGAGATACCCGTATAATGCATTATCAATCAGACGCTGGTAGATTTATGGAGCATTCTTTAGGCCAAAGGGCATCCTATTCCATTCAAACAATCCAAACGTAGTGACAAACGCCGAAATATGACGTGCTCGATCGATCATATACACGACCCAAAAACCGCTCGCCATATCCAAAGAGCAAAACCACAATGCTTTATCCAAGTCTTCGAGTAGATCAGAGATCAGGGGCATTGTGTATATCATCAAACATGTGAGTTGATTCACCGCGCGATGATCGATACATAATCGAATATCAACCCCATTCTTCTTCACGATGATCACTATATGTGATGCCCAGGGTGACGTAGACGGCTAAATGATCTTGCTAGCCAATAGCCCCTTCATCAAGGCCGATAACTTCTCGAGAAATTGCGGAGCCAGCTTTCGACACTTTTGGGAGATCGGGCGAGAATTGCCTACATCGATATCGCAAACCACTCCACGTGCAGCAGGAGGTAACGCGTTCCCTTTCCCGATCAACAGATGTTTCTTCGACTAAATTATATCTCGAAGCTGATCAATTTCTTCTGCCGTGTTGACCAAGGGATCACCGACTTGCAAATCGTCATTAGTCACCTCTTCGGTGCTTGCGGCCACTTCAGGCAACGTAGCGAGATGCTTCTCCAGTTCTTCCAGATACAAATCTCCGCCTTCATGGTAGCAAACTTGATCATCGATAGGAATTACACCAAATGCGCTATGATCGGCTGAGACGGGGTGATCACGCATATCTTGACCAGGCGTATCTCTGGTAACAGGTTGTTCATCTCCGTGGTCCAAGGTCGGACCTCTCACTCCCTGCTCCTGATCGCACCGCTCTTGCACCTCTTGCACCTTTTGCGACCCTCCGGTTACCAATGCCACAGATGTGACGATCGCGTCTGTAGGTAGTACTAAAATACTTCAAGGCGTAGGATACTCCTTCTTCTCGACTAGCGGACCTTGATTTACACTTTCTTGATAGTCATGTACAGAATCCGTAGAATCTTGATACGCGAGATTTTGCCACTCCTTATAGCGATTGGATCCCACCGGAACAAATCCAGGGCGACGGGGTACGTCATCTTTGTTCATCCAGATACCTAAAATCGTATCGTCTTGCACAATGATCGGATGATCAACGACGTTCGTAACACGCAGATATCGCAAATTACCCACGCCCCTAGTGATAGTGGGGACCCAATCTTTTCCACGAGGAATCCACAACTTTCGAGATCGCTGGTCATAAATCCAAACCTCGACAGATCGACCTACCGGGATCTGTTCGTACTGATTAAGTTTCATATAATTACCACTCGATCCGTACAGCCGTCGGCGTCCCTCCAATGTGATGATAACTTCATCAGGTAAACTTATGGCACTATGGGCGACGTCTAAACGAACACCAGCTGGTATCATAAAATCCATACCCAATATAACATCTTGACCGACAAGTTTGCCCACCCATGCCTGGAAATAATAAACCAACGAGCTCGCTAACGTAATCTTGATTTTAGTGCGCCCTTCTGTGAGGTATGCACTTTCTCCAATGCCAACACATTCTTGCGTTTGACTCGTGTCGATCTGACAACTCACCTTACGAGAAAAGGTTGAGTCGATGATCGACCCTTCGGCACCAGAATCAAATAACGTGGCATGTTCGTTATTAATTTTACCTCTCGCCTTGTCTTGTTTAAACCATTTCTTTGGCGAGTGGTACTTCCAATATCCACGTGATTCACCCGGAGGTAGATCAACTTCCATGATCACCGGGGACCGAGAAAACTCATCAATACGGAAATTAGCCAAACTTGGTAAATCAGGCTGATCACAGTTTTCATTATCTCTTTTGCTGCTTGATCATCCCTCTTCTGATCCACATATGCAAAAATACACAAACCAGAACGCTCGTCTCGTACCAGATTCCAACCTGGAGAGCGTCCTAGTTTAACAAATCTTCGGCTTCCTTGGGCAACCTTCCAGCATGTTTGGTTGGGTTGTACCACTGGCGGATGCGGTTGTAAAATTCTTCCATAGGGCACTTGCCCGCATCGTGAACTTCGCCGCATGTTCGGCAGACGTACAAGCATTTATCGGTAGGATGTCCCTTCTTGACACACTTCAGACAGGTCAGGCGCTTCAAGCAACGTAAATTATCGTGCCTGATCGATCCGCAATGACTGCACTTCTTCATCGCCCCTTGATCAACTGCACTTGAATCACTTCGTTTGGCCGATCGGTACTCACCAGGTTGATCATGCGTCCCTGGTTGATCGCGCATAGCAGCAATCATGTAACGGCGCTGATCACCATCACTTTCACTGTCGTCGGCACTTGATTCTTCACTTCCAGACGTCACCTTGATCGCGCGTACTGCCTTGGGCTTCCGCGCCGGGGTAGGTGCCCGATCATCGCCGAATTTCTGGCGTAATCGGCTCGTGCCTACCGTCGCCTTTGGCTGGTACCACTTATTGCGCGCATACGCCCGCAGCGTTTCTTCCAGATCCATGGCGTTATCCAACCGCAGAAGTACCAGTTGATCAGCGAGTTCGCGATTGGCCAATGTATCCAGAAAATGTTGCACATGCTTGCGTAAGATCGTAGGCGATCCGTCCCTGATCGTCAACTTGGCTCGCAGTCCCGCCACACTCAACCGGTGTAGATACTCAATGGGAGTTTTATCTGATCGCTGCTTCGTGTAATAATACTGGCGGGATGCCGATTGACCACTTCCACAGTATTGAACTTCAAACTCATCCACGAGACTTTTCCAAATTGATCGGGTAGCTCTACTCAGCTGGCGATGCCAATTGCGTGCAGTCCCTTTTAGAAGGTCTCCCAGGATCAAACACTTTTCATGATCAGAAGCTTGATCCCGCATAATTGCTGACTTGAGTCGACTAATCCAATTCCGCGCTTGATCTTCATCTCCTTCCTTTCCCGAAAATTCTTTTAAATCACTGATCGCAGACATCCAAATCCTGGAAATCGGTTGTTGATCAGGCATCCCAGTATACGCGGACTCAACTGTGGCTCGTCGCGGCAGTGTGATCGGCTCATCTGGGTCAATATACTCGCTATGGGATCGTTGATCATGGAACGAATACACGGATTCCATGTCAACGTCTTTGACCGTCGTCGATCTTCCTGGCTTCTACTGCTGATCACAAAGCGAATGCACGGACTCCATATCGATATCCTTGATCGACGCAGATCTTCCTGACTTTGGCTGGCGGTTTTTTGTGCCAACGTTTCCAGGCATCAACCTGCTTCTTTCCTCGGCCAGAAACCGCTCCATAGCCTTATCAAAAATGTCTGCAGCTGTGGGCCTTGTTATGCTTGATCATCTTCCACCTTGGTCGGTTGAGGCTCTTTCTTGATAACCGAGAACTTGGATTCATCTTTCGGGCAAACTGTCATCCTGGTGATCTTGGGCTATATACTTCCGGCCTTGCTCGACTCCACTTCAGGTTCATCGCCTTCGGAAGGGGCAGATTCGTAACACGATGATCCCGTGTGTTCTGCCACCATGATCAACGGGCCCGCTTCAATTTTGAGCGGAGAACTGGGGGGCTCCTCCATATTAGATTGGCCCACGATAGGTACAAAACAAAAAAAACAATCGTATAGTCGATGTGTAGCGGCCCTAATATCTCCTAGGTCCTGATCGAACATTTCTTCGGCATCGTAGGCGCTTGTAGACATACCAGCTTGCTTGATCAGGCGTATTATCCCTAACACCAGCCGAAGATTGTCATTCCAATTCGTCACTGGTCGATCAACCGGTCCTTTCAGTTCTCCGCTGATCGTGACCCCGAGGAGGTTCATGATCGCTTTCATCAATAAGAAATCTTCCAATTCTCCTTTGTAAACCTTTCGGTAAAACGTTTTCATCAGATCCAATTCCGTTGGTGGTGTACTTGATCGACTTTCGTCGCTCTCCAACACAGGTGCCTTTAGCAACGCCTTCGGCTGGTCAGTCTTGTAATACTTCACCATCGGATCGCAATCCTGATACTTATACACACATACACTTGGCGGATCATAACTTGCGTTATGATCCGCATGGGATCCCGAAGGAGCCTCGGGAGGTGGTTGAGGATTCTCCTCCTTTATCTCATGAAGATACCTCCCCAGGTCCTGATAATCATCATTTCCTTTCTTCTTCATACAGGACGACGGCGAACTGCCTTCCGTAGTCACAACCACCTCCTCCTTTTCCACTTTTATCTTCATTCTGCTTCCGCTTCCGTTTTCACGTCCGCATCAGCGCCATCTTGCGTAGAATCGCGGTGATATCCCGCGTCGCCCAAAGATCCGGGCACGCGAACCATTGTTGTGGAGCGGCTGATCAAATTTTTTGACGCTTGATCAGGCGTTACCACGGCGCCAGGACTGCCGACTAACGAAGGGGGTCCTCCGGTTGTACTTGAATGCTTGTGTTTGTGCTCACCTTGTGTACCCGACGGCTTGGGCGTGGGTCGCTCTCCAGGTGGCGGGGATGGCGAGCTGCAATTCCTTGTTGCAAGATTGAGTTGACTTGTTATGAGGCAACTGTTGCGATCAGACTTGATCAAGCTTGATCAGGCTTGATCAGGTGCAAATAGTCGATGGTCAGGGCCTCTAGTCGTTGATCAGGGGGTGATCAGGGGTGATCAGAGCCAATAGTCAAAATTCAGATCGTGATCGGTCTGATCGGTCTGATCGGTCTGATCGGTCTGATCGATTTAGTCGATCAGGCACTAGTCGTCGCGAGTTGCGAGCAGATGAACGCGGGTCGCAAGTTTCAGAGTGTTGATCAGGTGTTGAACGGAGAAGGGGTACTTGATCAGGCAGCGGAAGTCTTCACTGCCCGATCACGGAGCCTCTAGTCTTTATCAGCTAACAAAAAACATAAAATACAATTTTGGCTTCAATAATCATCGCTCTATTGAAGACTAATCCGTGGTAGTACTATTGACATGAAGATCAGTGTCAACGAGTATATAAGGGGTTACGAATAGCGCTTTTACATCTACAGAATACCCAAAGTAAAATGTATTCTTAGCTTAGACCTACGAGGGGGGTAAATTCCACTAAATCCACCTAGAGTTCCCGTGGGGCGCTTACAGCAGCCGAACTCTAGGGTCCAAACGTGAACCAAAGGGGGTAGAGGTGAGAGCACTTCTCAATCACGTTCCCGAGACCAAAAAACTTTAAAGAAGAACCGCTGACACAGCGAGAGGGTTTTGGAGTGAGTTCTCACACTCTACCCTACCGGTGGGCCAAAAACGCACTAAGTGCTCCCGCCCGGGACGTAGAGATGCGTAGAAGTAGGGGAGGCGCAAAGGTGCCGTCCCTGAAACGATCTGCTCGATCGTACGCAAAAGGAGAACTTTATTATCGCTTAAATCCTAAGAACTACCAATTACCTAGTATCCACCAATCAGAACTACCCATTCCAGCGTCCTCCGTCGACCAGTCGACCTGATTTATCCGTCGTTCGTCGGTGTTCGTTGCTGTTCGTTAGGTACCTGTACGTAATCACCCCATCTCACAATGTCCCGGCTATGTCCTGTCTATGTGCACCGCAGTTGTACGAGCAACTGTATACACCGTCGTACACACAATCGTACACGATTACGCACCCGATTTGTGTCCTCAGTCACACCCATAATTAGGCCCACAATTCAGCCCTCAATTAGGCCCAAAATTTTATGGCACACTTTACCACAATTCGGTTTTCCACTGTTGGCCTCCCCTCGGGACGCCATGTCCTGCCAAAGCTTGATTTGGATTGTTCTGACAGGATAATTGGTCTTAATCTGGCCTTGTATCGTACCTTATGTTCCAGCTGGTGTTGCAATATCCGTCTAGTACGTGGAAGCGTGAGCGCTGGCCCACGTGGCCCCAAAGGCATACGATTATTCCGATGGAGAATAGTTTGACGATCCTGATTCTGACGGGGATGAAGTGTGAGACAAAGATCCAGGGTAAACTCAGCGAGTTTGCGACCGTTGACCTGTCAACAAGGTGTTTGACTGATCTTCCGGTCAACATCAAGGCAAGAAACAGTTATAAACTTGGACCACGTACCATCTAAATCTAGCAGTAGCACCCCTAAGCTGATCCCGACATGCTTAATTGCTGTACCCCTTGATCAGGTTGAAACTGATTCCCGAGGCAACCGTGGGTCAGACAGGACCCTCCAACTCACCAATTACCTTAGGGCGCAAAATCTTCATAACTCACCTGTCTTCGGAAAGTGTACCAACTCCATTATATGATAAGACTTCTGCATATCCGTTTCTTCTTCTACTTCTACTTCTTTGTCTTTGTCTTCTTCCATTTTTATTATACACCAAAATGTAACGACCCGCCCAGGGACGTCCCCGAAAATCATCATTCAGCTTTTTCCAAATTTCTTTTCCAATTCGCATCACATGTAAATTATTAAGATCAAAGTCACAACCTCTACCAAACTTATAATTATCCACAAACTTCACAATTTTTATCAAATTCGCCAAATTGGGACTCATGCTGAGAGCCAAGCTTACCACGAGATCCCGATCCGCGCAGTATTGTGGTGTGGTTTATTGAGGGTTATCGGTTCCTGATGGTATATACCGGTTCCCGAACCTGTCCAACACGATCCCGCGATGATTATGGTACGTTGATTACGCCACTAGTGATTAGACGAGTAGGATGATTGGACGAGTGCAGAGTGTTGGTGATTGGATGACCCCAATGATTGGATGCAGACTAGGTAGTGAGAGTAGTGTAAGCTCCGATAAATCAATCACTTCAGAATCTTCCTTCTTCCCCTCAAGTGGTCTTCGCTCCGGTCTTCTTCCCCGAGTGGTGACTCCTCCCTTCGCTCCTACAAGCCCTACGTCTTCCAAGACCCGTGACCTTTATCAGGTTATGAGCCCAAGTACCATGTCCTCTGCGCAAGACGTTTCGACCAAGGTCTCCATCGACAAGCTCAACGGCGACAACTACGCGACGTGGAACCGCTACATGCGTGGTGTGTTCCTGACCAAGTCGGTGTGGCATGTCGTGAACCGGGAGACGACTCCAAGCTTCACGGACTCTCGCGCCAGGGACTAGTATGTCAAGTCGAGCAACATCGCGTTCGGTCTGATGCTGCTCCACATGGACGCGGACTACCACCATGTGGTCGACAACTGCGAGGAAGCGTGGACCGCGTTTGAAGACGCTGTACGGAGGATCGCAGAAGGCTGGCCGCATCTACTTGAAGCGACAGCTATTCAGCATGGAGATGTCTGAAGGCGCGAATGTGTTGCATCACTGCAACGAGGTCCTCAACATCAGCGCCAAGCTCAGCAGCATCGGCGCCAAGATGGAGGATGAAGACTTGGCGATCTGCTTGTTGCGCAGTCTCCACAAGAGCTACGAGAACGTCGTGCTGAACTTGGAGATGAGCAGCGCAGAGCTGAAGACGCAAGACGTTGTGAAGGTGCTCACGAACGAGCACATCAAGCGGCAAGGCGAGAAGACTCCGGCGGTGAAGACTGAAGACGCGGCGTAGGCGTTCAGTACCGAGAGAGAGTCTCGCCAGTGAACTTACTGCGGAAAATTGGGGCACGTGATCGACAAGTACTGGACCAAGCAGAAGGATGGGAATCGGGGAGGCAGACGCGGGGCAATGGTCGTGGACGCGGGGCCAACAATGTCCAGTGGAGAAACGACGACTACGACTACGGCTACGATCGCGTGGCGTTTGCGGTTTCGCTGGAATGCGGACTTTCGACGGGCAAGGATGCGTCCAGCATGTGGGCAGTCGACAGCGGTGCGACGCACCACATCTGCAACAACAAGGCCAAGTTCGACACGCTGAACGAGCGAGATTAAGGCGAACTGAAGGTGGTCGACGGCGCTAATGTCGCCATCAAGGGTGTCGGAACCATCATCGAGCCAGTGGTTCTGCCCAACGGCGACGAGCGCGAGATCGAGATCAACAACGCGCTTTACGTGCCGAACATGAAGAAGAATTTGCTATCGGTGCCGCAGATCAACATGAGCGGCAAGTTCCAAGTTGTGTTCGACGGTGCCAGCATGCATGTTGCACGCAAGGGTTCCCAGAAAGTGGTGGCTACGGCGGACCTTGTCGACGGACTCTACTGGCTCCGCACCCCACTGTGCTCTGTGAACGCGGTGACTTCTGCGCCCAGTGTTGACTTGCACGCTCGTATGGGTCATGCTCCCATCGACGTGCTGAGAAAAATGGTCAACAAGGGTATGATCAAGGATGCCAAGGTACCTCTGAAGTCGAGTGGACCAAGTGTATGCCGCGGCTGCCAGCAAGGGAAAATGGTGCAGAAGCCGTTCCCAAGCAACCGTGACAAGCGCCGCTACGACACGTTCGAGTTGCTCCACTTCGACATCTGCGGTCCTATGGAGGAAGCTTCACTGGGCGGAAGCCAGTATTTGCTGCTCATCGTGGACGAAGCCAGCGGATGTATGAAGGGTTTCTGCCTACGTGCCAAGTCGGACAGTGAAGAATGCCTCAAGGGCTATATCAACAAGGTACAAACGCGATTCGGCAAGCGGGTCAAGTTCGTGCGTCATGACGGAGCCCGTGAGTTCGCGACCAACTCGCTCAAGGCGTTCTACGAAGATCAAGGCATCGAACAGCAGATCACGGTTCCGTACGCGCACCAGACGAACGGCACGGCAGAACGCGCCATCCGGATCATCATCACGATTGGTCGCAGCATGCTGCACCATGCCAAGCTGGACAAGTGTTTCTGGGGCGAAGCGGCGATGGCTGCAATCTACGTCAAGAATCGCCTACCGTCGCCCAAGATCGAGAACAAGACTCCTTACGAGATTGTCCACAAGTCCAAGCCAAGTGTGAAGCACATGCGTGTGTTCGGGTGTCGGACGTACGTCCTAACTCCGAAGGAGAAGCGGCTCAAGTGGGATCCCAAGGCTCGCGCTGGTGTTTTCATGGGCTACGAAGAAGTGTCGAAGGCGTATCGAGTTTATGACATCGAGGCGGGGCAGGTGGTGATTAGTCGCGATGTCACCTTCGACGAGTCAAGTTTTGGTCTCTCGACGGGAAGCTCAAGTGATGATGACGATGATGAACTGGATTTCGATTCCCTCGAGATCAACGACAATGAGGCTACGGGTCCGACGGAGTTCAAGCAGGCGGGGAAACGCAAGGACCGCTCAAGTGACGTTGAAGGTGCCTCAGCAAGTTCGCGTTCTCGACATCAAGCAACTGAGCTGGAACAAGCCAGTGCTCCTGACAGCTCGGTTTAGCGTCAAGCCAAGCGCCGATCAAGTGCTAGAGTGGAGCCGACTCAGGCCGACGAAGAAGAGAAAGATGCCCATGATGATGAAGATGACGATTCCACTCCTCCTGTGTTTTGGCGAGCAAGTGCCAACGCAGTGGAGGCAGACGACTTATGCGAGCCGAAAACATTCCAAGAAGTGGTGAACGGTCCTGACCAAGTGCATTGGCGCAAGGCTATCCGCGCGGAACTCAAGTCGATGCGACTTCGTGGTGTGTTTCTAGCCGCCAAGCTACCAAACGGCCAACGTGCCATCGGTACCAAGTGGGTTTTCAAGATCAAGCGCAAAGTGGATGGATCCATCGAGAAGTACAAGGCGCGCCTCATGGCTAATGGCTTCAAGCAAAAGTACGGCATCGACTACACGGAGACGTTCTCGCCCGTGGTCAAGTACGTGACGCTGCGCATGATCATTGCTTTGGTCGTGTTCTTTGGCTGGCCTCTGGACCAACTGGACGTGGTGACAGCATTCCTGTACGGTGTGATGAAGGAGGTTGTGTACTGCGTGGTGCCGGAAGGTGTGGAACTCGACGGCGACTTCGACTGCCTGGAGCTAGTGAAGACAATCTACGGTCTCAAGCAATCTTCGCGTGTGTGGAACGAGACCTTCGACGAGTATGTGTGCTCTATCGGCTTTCAAGTTTCAGCCTACGACCCGTGCCTCTACATCAAGATCGTGGACGGTCACTGCGTGCTTCTTCTGGTGTACGTCGACGATGTGTTTGTGACCGGGAGTTCAGCGGATCTGATTGCAAGCACCAAGGGCGAGCTCAAGAAGCGTTTTGAGATGACCGACAGTGGCAAGTGTGCATTCGTATTGGGCATCGAGCTGGTGTACAACACCGACGGCAGTGTGACGATGTGCCAACAACGCTACGTGTACGACATTATCAAGCGGTTCGGCATGGATGAGTGCAAGGCGGTAGTGAGTCCGGCGGATTTGAGCTCTCGACTAGTTCCAAGCAGCGCGCCAACCAAGGTGAACGCTCCATTCCGCGAGGCTGTGGGCGCCCTCATGCACTTGATGACCGCGACACGGCCGGACATCGCCTTCGCTGTGGGTTATGTGTCGTGCTTCATGGAGAACCCTCAAGTCGAGCACTGGACCGCGGTGAAGCGCATCTTCCGCTATCTACAAGGAACCAAGTCGCATGGCATCTGCTTCAAGCCTGGTGACAAGGTGGACTTCCGCGGGTACTCTGACGCAGATTGGGCTGGCGACCACTCCGACCGCAAGTCAACTTCGGGCTACACGTTCCTGTTGATGAGCGCCCCTGTGAGTTGGGGAAGCAAGAAGCAGTCGAGCGTGTCGCTGTCAACGAGCGAGGCGGAGTACATTGCGCTAAGTTTGACAATTCAAGAAGGCAAGTGGATTCACCGCCTACTTTGCGAGATTCTGGCGGCAGCAGGCGAGGTGGGACCCGAGCTCAAGATCCTCGAAAATCAGTCGTGCATCAGGATGACCAAGAACCCCGTGAATCATGGACGCGCCAAGCACATCGACATCAAGTACCACCACATTCGTGACGAAGTCAAGCGTGGTGAAGTCAAGCTCGAGTACTGCGAGACTTCTGTGATGCTGGCGGACATCATGACGAAGACACTGCCAGGACCACGTCACAAGGACCTCACGACGGCGCTCGGAATCCACGCGTGTTCGCATTGAGGGGGCGTATTGAGGGTTATCGGCTCCTGATGGTATATACCGGTTCCCGAACCCTTTCCAACACGATCCCGCGATGATTATGGTACGTTGATTACGCTATTAGTGATTAGACGAGTAGGATGATTGGACGAGTGCAGAGTGTTGGTGATTGGATGACCCCAATGATTGGATGCAGACTAGGTAGTGAGAGTAGTGTAAGCTCCGATAAATCAATCACTTCAGAATCTTCCTTCTTCCCCTCAAGTGGTCTTCGCTCCGGTCTTCTTCCCCGAGTGGTGACTCCTCCCTTCTCTCCTACAAGCCCTACGTCTTCCAAGATCCGTGACCTTTATCATGGTTAACTTCGGAATTTTTCTTCCTAATTCGAAAACCCGTGGACAAGGGGTACTCCGTTGGTCAGCCTCTCGATCAGATCGGTCAGTATAATAGTTACCGGCCCGGTCACCGCGATCATCATATTGACCGCTGGTAGCTCGATAACTTACCCATGAGTATGGGCACTTGTGCTATCTTCATATACCACATGCAATTAATATGTGTTGCCTAGAAAAGGTAGATAATATTATTGTTAGCTCCTGGGTAAAAAATCTTCACGAGAAACGGGCAGTGGTTTTTATACTTGATATAAGTATACCAGGGCCGTGATTGAGAAGGATTGATTACCAAGGTGGGGGCTACTCGAATTCACGAACAGGTACGAAAACAACCCAAATCGTCTTCACGGGCCACAACGCGGCCAAAACTTCGCGTCCCCTCTTAAGATATAACGAAATCACGTTCCAAACACGGGTGTGTTGATTGAGTGTATTCCTTCGATAACTTTTTATCGGGACCCCAATACTATGCTGCCTGGGGATATAACCGCCGATGGGGACCTTTAAACCATCTTGTAACTGAGCCAATGGCGCGAAGACGCGTTTCGACTTGTGTACTTAAAAGCTAATCATACACTGATCTATTTTTATATTTTATCCCTAAAATCCAATGAACGTAATGTGATCCACATCAACTCTTGTGATCTACCTGAAAACTATATATCCTATAATTCCTATCATATGATCATTCGGTAGAGAAGCCTTGTAGCCTTACCTTCTGTAGTGCTCTTGAACGCTCCGATAATGTCCCCGTGCTTCATCCATTATCCGAGTTTGGCAATGACACCTTGACAGCTTCTTTATTATTCGTTGGTCCTGGAAGCTACTAAGTACCAATTCCCCTTCCAAATATACCTACCAATATTATTCCGGGTGCCCCTTAAAGCGTAATCATTCATTCTAGCGTGTAAACGTCATCCCGTAGCTGACGCCATGCTTTAGACCCTTTCAGATCAACCACTGTAATTCCCCACAGATCGCAAGTTTAGACGCTCCGCTATCCGGTATATTTCCACCAATTATACCACCTCCAATATATTCTGACCACTCAAACCCTCGGCCAGCTTTTTTTCCAAGGAATAACTTATTTACCCGTCTAATTTGCTTATTTGACCGGCACTTTTTCCCTACCCCTACCCTACCCCTTCTTCAATCCGTTCACCGCCACCACAACCACAATTTTCAATTTTCGTAGACTACGAAATTTTAACTTTGACAATGGAGCTCGGTGTATTCTCCGAACGTCAAGATCTTATCCAACGTACGAGCACGTGTTTGTTCCCGGCCAGATGCCGCTCGTGACCATCTCCCGTCTCGAGTCTCTCGTGCAAGCTGCTTTTCAAGGCCTCTCGACGCTCAATCGCTTACAGTCGACGCTCTTTGACGCAGCCTATTGTTCGAACCAGAATCTCTTGGACTGTTCGCCCACGGGCTCCGGCAAAACGAACGTGGCCATGCTCGCCTTACTCCACGCTGTCACGCAACGACCGGCACAAAAACCCGAGACGCTCAAGTTGATTTACGTGGCACCCATGCGAGCATTGGTCCAAGAAATCGTGGCGAAATTCGCGCACCAACTCTAGCCGTTGCAGCTCGTTGTCAAGGAATTCACGGGCGAGATGCAGCTCTCGCGACATGACTGTCCATGACATACGTGATTGTCACGACGCCCAAAAAATGGGACGTGCTGACGCGGAAAAGCGCGATCTGGATGCGCCACGTCGCACTCGTGATCTTAGACGAAGTGCATTTGCTCGCGGAAGAGCGAGGACCAGTGATTGAGACCATTTTCGCGTGGACGTTGCGCTGCGTCTAGAGGTCGCAGCACTGCATTCGTCTCGTGGGTTTATCGGTGACGCTGCCGAATTACGTGTACGTTGCGACGTTTCTGCGCATGTCGATGCCATCAGACGATCCAAATGCCGTCACGAACGGCGGACGAGGCGGGTTGTTCTTTTTTGGACGCCTCGTATCGTCCCGTGCCATTGGATATGACGTTTCTTGGCGTGAAACCAAAGCCCAAGAAGAACCAGGACGCCCCGGACGACGACGCCACGAGCTCCCGCACAACCCCCGCGCGCTATTTGCAGCTCCAGATGACGCAGCTCATGCTTGCGCACTGTTTGTCCCAAGTGCGAGCGTCGCACCAAGTCTTGATCTTTGTGCACTCGCGACACGAGACGGCGCCGACGTTGCTCGGGATGCTCGATCTCGCGCGGCAGGACGACACGGGCGCGACGCTGGACGCCTTCTTGCCGACCGTTGAGCTCCCAAATGCCCATATCGCTGCGAGAACTCGTGGCTAAGAGTCGAAACCGGGAGCTCCAGAACTTAGTGCGCTATGGCGTGGTCTTCCATCACGCCGGCATGCTCCGTGCGGATCGAAAACTGAGTGAAGAGCTCTTTGAACGTGGTTTGGTGCGCGTCCTGTGCTGTACCGCAACGTTAGCCTTGGGCGTGAATCTCCCGGCCCTTTCGGTCGTGATTAAAGGCACGCAAGTGTATAATGAAATCTGCGTTCGAATATGCCACAGGCACCAAGTGTGGAAATTGTGGAAAGAATGGACACAACTCCCGTACATGCAGGAAATAGACTTTTTTTCATCTAAGTTAAAGGTTTTATATATGAGGTCTACTAAACAGTACCGTGTCCAAATAGGCTTATTTAGAACTCGATTTTACTCGATTTTGATTGGCTGTTTTCAGCCTGCATTTTTTGCATTTTTTTGGGTCCCGCTCACTTTTGGCGCCTCTCTGCTGTCTCACATATACCACTCCATCCCACCAAGCAAACAAGCAAGCAACCAACCAATTGACCACGGAAACTTACCAAACAAACAAACAACCCTAAGCCCTAAAACCTCAACCCGAAACCCTACACTCTAAACCCTAAACCCTAAAACCTAAACCCTAAACCCTGCAGGCTGAAAATAGCCAATCCAAATCGAGTAAAATCGAGTTCTAAATAGGCCTATTTGGACACGGTACTGTTTAGTTTTTCCCTTTATTCACATTAAGGTTAAATATCACAATAAAGTAAAACGACATATTGGTATTGCTAAATGGGTAGGAGTAGGGGTAGGGCAAGAGTGCCGGGCAAATAAGCAAATCAGGCGGGCAAATAAGTTTTTACTTTTCCAATCGCAATTTATTTTCTTAGCTTGATGACAGTTGACCGTTGGGTTTTCTCTGAAAGCACTCAACCGCATAATTAGCATATGTGAAAATGCATTAATGGCTAGATATTACCAGAGGCGCCAGAATGTTGCACCATTTCAGATGGTGGAAAGACAAGTGTTGTTGTGTGCTCTTCCCTTTAGCCATCGTATAGTCGTAGTGCAAAATGCGTAAATCACTTGATCCTAGTATGCCCTCCCCTTAGTACGCGCAAACCTTCGTATCCAGTCCTTATACACAGTAACTGGAACCTAAATGCGCGCCCCCACTAAAGAATAACTTGGGCTGCCGTGTGATGCCGCTTACCCCTCTCTACTCCTACTGGATATGCCGAAGTGACCAAGCGCACAGAGAAAACGTACGCGTGGTTACTGTTAGTTAACCGTGAGAAGACAATGCAAAAGTGATATATTTAGACTGGACTATTTTTTAGTCCGTCACAAAATGCAATTTGTGTACACCTATTTTCGACTTCTGTGCGTCGATGCGAAAACATTGGAAAACCACAATATCGCAACTTGCCCTTGGCTTCCAACACTCCTTCTCATCGCCGCGCACTTTGAAAACAGGTCTCCTTCATCGCTACGACAGTCCAACACTTGATCGCAACACTCCAAACCGCGGCATCGGTAACGCCTTCGTAAACATGTCCGCCTTCATCTCATCCGTTCCTTTATAACGCACTTCAATGCGTCCTTCCATCTGCTTCGAGATCAGGAACTTGATCCCCACGTCAACATGCCTCATCTTACTTGAGTTGCTTTCATCTTCCAGGAACTTTATTGCATCTTGATTGTCCGAATATAGAATCATCGGCAGCTTCAAATTTATTCCAATCTCTGTCAGCAATTCGTACACTCCAAACACATCGCACTCCACTTGCGCCGCAGCATAAAACTCTGCTTCCATTGTCGAAAGTGACACGCACGCCTGGCGTTTGCACATCCAATAGATAATAATTCCGTCCAACGTGACCAATCCACCGGTCACCGACTTTCTGTCTTCCTTACATCCCGCGTAGTCTGCATCACTGTATGCAACTAACTGTAATCCATCTTGCACGTCAACTTCCTTTGACTGCTCCATCTTTAGCTTCATCTTGAATGTTCCCTTCAAGTACCGCAAAATTCTTTTGGCTAAAAGCCAGTCTGTCATCCTCGGCGCGTGCGTCTGCCTGGTTGCCCTGTATACCGCGTACACTATGTCTGGCCTAGTACATCTCGCAATCCACAGGAGGGATCCCACAAGTGACTGTAAATCCCTCACTGCAGGCGATCCGTCACTAGGTTTGACCGGCAATTCCACTTGGTTCTCCATTCACACGTCCTCGTGATTCCCTCCAATTGGCGTCTTCACTGGATTGGCATCCTTCAAACCATATTCTTCAAGAAGACACTTAATCATCACTTCTTGGTCGAGGTAATAACCTCCTTCTTCTTCATAGGTCACCCGAATTCCTAGAAACTTGGAAACTTCACCCAAATCCTTGATCTCTAACACTTTCATGTCATCAAAAAATGCCGTTACCAAATCTTCTTGCGTTCCGGTCACCAATAAATCATCCACGTAAACTCCGACCACGATCATATCCACTTCACGTCGCTTGGAATACAAACATAGATCCGTGTAACACTGCGATAAATTCAACGTAATCAACTTGTGCAATAGTCTGTTCCAGAGTCGCCCTGCCTGCTTAAGACCATACAAGGTCTTCTTCAACTTCAGCACCAGCTCATTTACTTCTTCCACCTTAAGTTTCTTGAAATCTTGTTTCGTGAACTCCATACCTCTTGGTATATATAAGTAAATATCATGCTCCTCTTCGATCGCCTTGACGCATGCATTCGGGATATCTCCATGCTTGGCCTTCACATTCCATCTTCTTGCCAACGCCAAAATAATCTTCACCGTTCCCATATCCATCACAGCCTCGAACGTGAGTCCATAATCAACTCCAAAGCGTTGTATGTTGCCTCACGCGACTAGTCGTGCTTTGTAACGCTCCACACTTTCGTTTGCGTCAGACTTGGTCTTGAACACCCATTGGTGTGTAACGGCCTGCATCCACTAGGTCTCTTGGTTACATCCCACACTTTATTCATTTCCAACGCCATTATCTCCGTCTTAATCGCTCCACTCCATTCATCTTTGTGCTTGCTCTTCATAGCTTCCAAAAAAATTACGCGGATCCTTTTCCGTGATCATATTCACCACTCCGCTGTCATCATCTTCATCATTATTTTATTTATTCTGTTCATCACTTGTTTCTGCTCTTTTCTTATCGTACTCCCTTTTCACGTGCCGCTCTATTGACCATGTCTTCTTATTCTTGACTCTCTTGGTCTCCTTCTTGCTGGCTTGTGCTTCTTGAACTTCTTCATCTTGTTTTTCACTTGATACTAGTGCTCCTTCTGAATCTGCACCTCCTTCTTCTGAAAATAGACGCCGCAACTGCTCGTTCTGCGTGTCGTCTAGAGTCTCAATGTTCTTGATATGCTGGGTCATGCGCACGTCGACTGGCATGACCTTGTTCACCTTCTCAACGTCGAAAATGCTCTCGCCGGTCGCTTGGTACTTGATAACCCGCTTACTATTCACGTAATCCAACTCGCAGACCGTTTCTTCTAAGCGTCCATACGATAAAATGTTACGCGCCAAATTCTCCACGTAGTACACATTTTCAATCTTGATCAGTCTTTCGACTCCACCGCACCGCGCGTACACCTGAAATTCGCCCTTCATCGCTACATTAAGCTTCTTAACATCCGCTTGATAACACACACCATCCACTGGCTCAGTATTCCGTACAAAACTTGACTGATTCGTCAGGTGCATGCTTGCACCGCTATCCAAGATCCAATTATTACTCGAAACGTTAGCGTAGTCTCCAGTAATCGTAAGCGACATATCCACATTCTTACCACCCTTCTTTGGGCATTTCCACTTCAAATGTCCCGCATCTCCACATACGTAACATCTTCTTGACTTGTCCTTCCTTTCTGCCACGACGTTCACTGTGCCTCGTGCCGCCGTCCTTGGTCTGTTACCTTCGTGTTCCACTGCATGCGCGAACTGGCAGAGCTCTTCAGCCTGCCGTAGATAGTCCACGCGAGTGTAATCACACCTCGACACTAAAACATGCTTCAGCTCTGGCGCTGCATGATAAATAACATTATCAAGCACCAGAGCATCCGCGCGCTCCCCTACTGCTTCCGCCACTGCTAGCAAATACAAGTAATTTTCCGGCCAGGATCTTGTATAACACTTCCTCGCCAAAAATAATTTCATCGCTTGTGCCGACGTTAGCTTCGTATGGAACGTCGTCAACATCTTATCCATAACATACCACAACGCGGGAGTCTCACTCCACCACGTTTCAACCTGGCAGTTGTGTGGTGGAGTCAAGTTCAAAATCGAATACATTTGTATCGACAACCTGACCACCCCCATCGTGCCCAGCCTTCCAACTTACGGGGGGGTACCCCGCGGACCTCCATTCGAAATCTGGTACGATCGTCCGCTGCTGGCAGACGACCGGTCATCATCCAAAGACACTTGGTCCGATTCACTTAAGTTCATCTCACCTTGTGTACCCGATGGAATGGGCTAGTTACACACTCGGTAGATCGGGATCGAAGATCGATCTGATTCGGTCTTGAATATGAGACCGTGCTGGCTAAGTGTACCTAGGGCGGAACTCTTCATCCCAGGTACGTACAGACCAGAAACACTTCCAAAAGATAAATTTCAATAGGTCGATCGTCCAAACGATCTAGACCTGACCAATACGAAATAATAGAGGGTAGGCCAATCAACCGGTCTAGCCCCTGACCAATATGAGAGAAGACCAAAAGCGGTCTAAACTCCAACCAATGTTACAATGAGCCAATATGTCCACGTAAAGACCCAATATACCCGTGAATTCCACAAACGATATCTCCACGTAAAGACAAATCTACTTGTTAGTACGTTCCAAACGTACGTGACTTAAACTTGAGGAAGTCGACCAATGCGTGCCCCCGTCAAGGGACTTCCGGCTGGCCAAATGCGCGTGTGGCTCGTCCAGACCGGGTATAATGAGCTAGAGGGGATTACTCTACCCTCTGCTCCCAAACACTCCGCGGCGGGCGGAGGCGACTGATGCACATAGCAAAGGTTTAAGCGACCTCCTGCTGAGGTGTTATCTCGAAGGAAAAACCAAAAGATTCCAAACGACTTCTTCTCTTTTAGGCAAATCCACAACTCTAACCAATACTACCTCCCTACGGTCCCAATATGTACCCACATGAAAATATGTAAAATACCCAATTTCAGGTGACTTGACTCACCAAAACTTGCCTTCTTGACACTCCTTGAATCTAATAGGCTAAAAAGTCCCCCTTGTTTATACCAATCGGAAACTCGACCAACTGCCTTGACCAAAAGTGACCAAATTTGTGGTACACTTCACCACAGTTGTAATAACTCTCCGCCGTACCAGATATGTAGTGTCCCAGGAGATCAACCTTAACGTCTTCACTCCATGGGAACCCACACGCTGCCTCAGCGATATCTATCTGGCGCGAAAACTTCCTGCCCCACGGGTGAAAACCCGAACCGATCCTTCGGTACACTTCAGTACCGTCGAAGGCTCTAATTTGAAGCTTGCACTGCTTCGGTGAGGGCGTCCGCATTATCTGCGCTTGTGCTACCTGCCCTGCATCTATATTCACCCCTGGGTTTACATACCCCTGTCCTGGGATACCCGCCTGCGCACCGATCCGTCCGGCGTCAGCTACGCCACCTCGATCGAGACAATTCGCACCGGCTTTGCTGAGATGCCTAAAGCTCATAGCAGCTAGATTAGCTGGCCTGTACACGACCTTCTCCTCATGGCTTCCTTCCAAGGAATCCATGCTCATCCTAGTGTCTCCTTTGGGGTGTGATACACACCACACCCCTCGGACACTGCTCCACGAGAGTTTTCCAGCTTTCCCATCCGGTCTGTCAGCTCGCGGATGGCTTCTAAGACGTCAGGTGACCCAGCATTATATCTTCAACAACAGCGACTTTTTCCTCGCTGTCTTCACGTCCCTTACTTAAGCTCATAACCTGTTGTTGTAGCCGGTGCGTATACGCACGGTGCGGCTAGCGCACAGAGGAAGACTCTTCCTTAAAGCGGTGCCTACCTCTACTTAGCCGATACGCCCTTGTAAAGGGCTTAGTAGTAGAGATCTCCTAGTCGGGGACAAGATTCCCGGGTTGGTTTACTAATTAGCCTTAACGGCTGTGTTCCCTTTAAGGGATGTAAGTAAAGGGAGGGCTCCCTCTTACTTACGACACTCACTGCACGCGCGACCGGTCGAGGTCGCGCGACTGCACTTTAGAGTGAAATGTAAATTGAATATATTTAATATGTAATTAGCCTAAATTAATTTAATCTAATATAAACTATATGTAATACTAAGTAGAATATTCCAAATTCGTACCTAGCTAAAATGTAGTGTACACACCTGTGTACCGACACGTGGATGGCTGACACACCACCACACCAAGGGCCCTTGCCCTGATTGGTTAAAATAACCAAAGGTTCGAAACCTTTCAAACCGGTCAATACTGACCTCAACCGTAGTGTACTCATGTACACCAACACTAAATGTAACTCGAATGTAACCCCGTTAAAGTTGTTGTGTGCTCTTCCCTTTAGCCATCGTATAGTCGTAGTGCAAAATGCGTAAATCACTTGATCCTAGTATGCCCTCCCCTTAGTACGCGCAAACCTTCGTATCCAGTCCTTATACACAGTAATTGGAACCTAAATGCGCGCCCCCACTAAGAATAACTTGGGCTGCCGTGTAATGCCGCTTACCCTTCTCTACTCATACTGGATATGCCGAAGTGACCAAGGGCACAGAGAAAACGGACGCGTGGTTACTGTTAGTTAACCGTGAGAAGACAATGCAAAAGTGATATATTTAGACTAGACTACTTTTTAGTCCGTCACAAAATGCAATTTGTGTACACCTATTTTCGACTTCTGTGCGTCGGCTAAAACCTTGGAAACCCACAATATCGCAACTTGCCCTTGGTTTCCAACAACAAGTGATATATGGCGAGTCTCGTTTGTGCCGCGAACATGTATCATTCTGTCTTAATTGGGGAAATTTAAGATATTTAGACGTAAATACCTTAATTTCGCATGTAACTCGATAAACCCTTGGACAAAAGTTGGTAGTAGGTAATCTATATCGACCGAAGACTGGTCTTCAGGCTTTATATTCTAATTAGGGACTGTATAAAGCCTGCTGGCCGGAACGGTAGCAGTCCGCAACACGGTCGAAACAATTTGCTTACATTGGGATATCCTATGCCGCAAATTGCATTAAGAGACAAATCTGGAATCATCGGAAACGCCGGCAAGGACTGGCCCGTTTGTTTTTGGACGTGAATCCCCCAGTGGTGGCCAACAATTAAGGACGACAGTTCTGAGAGCGCCAGACGGTGTTGGCTACTCCCGTTTATTAGTCGCAAGGATTTAATCCGTAGGGTGTGCCCTCTAGGTCAGTAGGACTAGACGCTATTATATGAAGGGTCTGGTGTACTCTTAACACGTACGATAAAATTGCAAGATACGGAGGTATGTACACCCTTGGCTACAGTTAGAAATGTGGTAAACGGCGGAAGCAGCCGCACCCACTGGAAAACGGGAGGTGGTGACCTCTGTCAGTCAGTTCAGCACGACAAAACATCAAGATATGAAGGGCCTCACGCGCCCCTCAAAAGGATCTGAGCGACGCGTCTTATTTGGAATAACAAGTGAGTTAATTCCAAATATTTTGGGCTTCCTGTTTCAGAAACGTCGAGCTTCTACCGAACTACTGTAAATCAGTTTATGCTTGGAATTCCCATGTCCGGTATCTTGGCTAACAAGATATCCCATGAAGCAGACGCAAGAAATGCACTAAAACATCACCAGTGAACAACTTCTAGTACCAATCTGTAAGGCGAGAAGCAAGCTTAGCCTTCACGAATATCCACAAGGATCCACAAGGGTTGGAAAAGTGAGGGCATGAAAAGTCAGCTTGTGACCTGACAGTTGCGCAATCATCAGCTGCCCAAGAAGCCAGAGCGGAAATGGCCGCGTCACTTGAAGTTTTGGCTCACGGTAACTCGTCTTCCTTGAAACAATAGGCGGCCGGCTATGGGAAAACTGAAGATCTAGAACTAAATCCAGAAGAGAAGGTTCTTCTTCTTTCCTCGCCCTCTTTACGTAGTATCTTTATGCCTTATCCTCCTCGGATGGGACAAAAGCTTTTTCTTCAGACGAGAGGGTCCATCGAGAGCGGTCCGGGGGTATATAGGTTAATGCGTTTCCCGGAAGAAGTGACGCCGGACAACAACTCACGAGAGAGATAAAGCTGCCCAGATTGCACTTCGAAAAAATCTTCATTTCGTCTTTTTCCTCCTCTTTCTCACCTGGCAACGAAAATTCCTCATCACTTGACCCCAGCAACGCTTTAGTGTCTGTCCTCGCCGTTACTGGGCAATAAGTTTCTCGAGAGCTTCGAGTCCGATTCAACGTCAGAGAGCAGTTGGAATTTACAGAAGAACCGCTTGGGGATACTCAACTTCCTTTCATGCTTGTATTTATTCGGAAAGCAGAAGCATAAGAGAGGTAGGCATCCCCTTGCGCTGATCCTTCCTCCAAATCTAAGAACCCGCAAGAGAGAGTCCGATGATCCTTAGTGCTATCCCACAGGTGGAGTGCGATATGGACTTCTGCAGCACCCTCTAGCAGCAGTGCAACCTGGTCAAGTCCTGTTTGCACGGATCGCAGTCGAGAAAGCTACACCTTGCATTAGAGGAAGCTCAACCGGGGCAAGATTAAATGCTACATACTCGCCTACAAGTCATAAAAAAATCGCAACCTTGACGCTAAATTTGGCCGCGCCACCCCATAGCTTCACGAACAGCACTTTGGGCGTCCCGATACAGGGTTTCAATCTATGCGCATTTAACTCCGAGATATGGAGCCAGTTGTTCTGGGCTCTAGATAGATCGTGAGAAAATCCTGACAATTCATGACCATTTATACGTCCGCCAAATCAGAGTAGTCACCAAGTACGAAGATACGCGATATGTTTGTCTGTGGAGCATGAAAGAAGGTCATTTTTTTGTTAAGGCGTCCCGAGGCGAGGAAAAAGAAAGAGCACTTACACCGCAAATTGTGCCGGTTGCGCAGGCGTAAACGGTGTGTTGAACGATACGCAAAGATCCTTTGGTGAGAGAAAACTTGCTGCACCGATCTAATAATTCCGTTATCTTGTTGGCCAGGGACACCAAGATCAACTTTCCGGGAAACTGCCTCGGCTTTCCGACGTTCCTCGTGTGGTGAAGTGAAGGTGAATTTTTTTGACTAGCATGTACCGGTATACCGTTGATCAAGTTGGAGCGATCGGGTTGGCTGAAAGGGGAGAGTATTTTGGGCCAATCGAGTGTCTGGAGAGTTAAGTACGCAGATTTAGGTGAGTCACACGATTTTGCATGTAGTTTACATATTAGGTTTTTAATTGGATATTAAATATAGGGCGCGGCTATTTCCACACACGCTTTTGCTATTTCCACACACACAATTGCTATTTCCACACGCACCCGGCACCCCCCCATAGCTTTCAGCCCCTTACTTCCCAGGACAATCTTGACAATCCACACACGCTTCTGGTATTTCCACACGCACAATTGCTATTTCCACACGCACCCGGCACCCCCCATAGCTTTCAGCCCCTCACTTCCCAGGGCAGTCTTGACAACCCGGCAGCGTGTGTGGAAATAGCCGCGCCCTTTACAAATTACTTGTATTATTCATTAGGTTAAGCTTCAAAGCTAACTGCCGGTAATGTGCTTCTAGGCGCTGGTACTCCGCCTCCAGAAAGGCTTTGCGACGGTCAGCGCTGCTCATCCCATCCAATTCCTCTCTGTGCAAGCAAAACAGCCGCTTTTTCACCTCTAGTCGAAACTTTTTAAGCTGCACCTCGTCATTCCGGTCCACATATGTCAACTTGCGGGCCTCGTAACAGATTTGCACTTGTTTTTTGTAAGTTGAAGCTTCTTTTGCACGGCGTGAATGTCAGCAGTTGTCAGCGCTGAAGTACCACGTCCAGTCCCGGAAGCGTCTATGCTTGCATCTGGTGAGAGGCAGAAGAGGTCGTGCTTGATGCAGTTTTTCAGGTCAATGACATCTCGAAGCTGTAGGCGTCGGAGAGCCACAAATGTGAGCTGCTGAAAGAGAAATGAAGAACTTTATAAGGATACTCGCATTGGAAAAAGCTGGTACCGGGTCCTCTACAGTGATTTCGTACACGTGCGGATTCGATACAGCTAGAGCATGAACGCAGTGCACCAGACGCTCAGCGTGACCTATACAGCATATGTCCGTTAGCTCCATTCAACATAATGTTAAACTTGCCTTTGCGCTGGTAAGGGGGGAAGATGAGAGCTTGGCAAATGCGTTGCGTCTCGTTCTGCTCAGGCTTGCAATACGCAGCCTTCCGTCCGAAAAGATTGCAGAATTTGAAGACTGTGATAAACCCGACAAGGGAGAAAGCATACCGTTGCAAGCCTTTGTCCGCTCGTATCTCAAATAAATCACCCATCCGGGTCCGATACATCAACCGCGTCGGCCCCTGCGACGAATACTTCCAGTAAGCGGTTAACCATTTTACATCGCGACAAGAAAAGCCAGACCTTCAATAAACCACAGCGGCAGTGTTTGCAAGTTGGTCAATAGTTTTTGGGCTGACTCGTTGTCTTCTAGCTTGCACTCGTAGATCTCAAAATACCTTCTAATTTCGTTTCGTTCACCATTTTCAACGATTGTGGTGGTGGTGTATGACTCAATACAAATCCCAGGAGGACCAGTAAATTCAATCGCTGCTTTGCGCAGCGCAATCACAAACTCGTCTTGCTCAAGGAAAAAGCTCTGCGGTAGTGAAGGTTTCAACTTTGCGACGACATCGTCTGCGCTGCACCATACAGCACCGTAAGTTCAGCAACCGAAGTTAGTTTTAATAGCTCTCACGTAGGCTCTTTCTCCTTGAATTAAACGATGAGCAACGCGAGGAAATCATATCCATTGAAAATCACCGAGATTTTTAGCTCACTGTATCCATCGATCAGTTCGTCAGTGCCAAATGCATGATATGTGAACTTCGGGGAAAACCAGTTGAGATCCTGAGCTTTAATTTGGTTGGAATTCGTTGCTGCAGAAGGCAGAGGGTTTAGAGATATGTGACACTATTAATTGCAATTCAAGGACGTGCACACCAATAGTTAAGAATGTTGCAGACGTTGACGAAACCGATCGCGTAAAGCAAATACGCTTCACGTCGTTATCGTATGCCAACCGCTTTCTAATCATATTTGTTACTCGGGCGCGGCTATTTCCACACACGCTGCCGGGTGTGTGTGGAAATAGCAATTGTGTGTGTGGAAATAGCAAAAGCGTGTGTAAAAATAGCCGCACCCTTAATATAGTGTTCGTTTTTCTTTGGGTACGCATAAGTCGCCCCTCCTAACACGGAGTCATTGGGAGCAGAGGGCTAACACGGTCCCCTCTAGCTCAAATTTCCCGGCAAGACTCGCAACAGACGCACAAGGTCCTCCGGAAGTCCCCGACGGGAAGCGTTCCTTAAACGTTCACTCACCCCTCAAGTCGCACACGTTTGGAACGTGTTTTTATCATTGAATTGGCTGGGTCTACGCATCGCATCACGCGGTCCGCCCCAAATTATTGGCTGGGTTCCCACACTGCTACGCGCGGTCTGCCCCAGATTATTGGTTGGGTCCACACACCGCTTCGCGGTCTTCCCCAAGTTTTATTGTATTTGGAGTGACGATGTAGCCGGTGCCTAAACGCACGGTTCGGCTAGCGCACAGAGGAAGACTTTCCTTAAGCGGCGATACGCCGCTACTTAGCCTATACGCCCTTATATAAGGGCTTAGCGGGAGATTGCTCTCTCACTCAAGGCCAAGATTCCCTGAGTATACGGTTAGTAAACACTAACTCCTTATTCCAAGGCTTCCCTTAGTAGGGAGTAGCTAGGGGGGAGGTGCTCCCCTACTATGACACTCACTGCACGCGCGACCGTTCCGGGTCGTGCGCCTAGCAAAATTCAGTGTATTTGTAAACTGATTTATTTATTTAATATAAAATTAGCCTAACTTAATAAGCTAATTTAAACTATATGCAATACTAGGTAGAATATACTTAATCCGTACCTAGCCGAAAATGTTGTGTACACCACCTGTGTACCAACACGTGGCAGGCTGCCACGCCTTCACCAAGGGCTCCCGTCCTGATTGGTTAAAACAACCAATAGGTCCGAACCTTTCGGACCGGTCAATACTTGACCTCAACCGTTGTGTATTTACGTACACCAACGTAACTAAATGTAACCCCGTTACATCCTCCCCCACCAAGACTATTGCCACGCAATAATCAATTATAGTTGGAGAACTCCAACTGCCAGAAATCTGGCCTAGAATGAGCACCTTTAGTGGTGACGATCATTCTCCCCGAGAAGGGGATGACAGCTACTCCGACTCCGGTATCTCAGAAGAGGGGGCCCTTGGGGATAGCTCCCCAAAGGCTGACCGCCAACACAACGCCGAACGGCGATGTCGGCAGCTTAATCCGTTCCCCACACGTGGGGAAAATGCACTATCTCGTGCGCCACCCTTACCAACTTCGGATGACATGTCCGGGTCGCCGAAGGCGACCATCACCAATGAGTTGGACGCAGATCAGGAATCTCAACTTGCCTCACAGGCACGAGAGGCTGCGTTACGCGCCCCCAAACGCCATCCACGGGCGGCATATCACTTTGAAGGTCCTCGTGACCTCCAGAAGTGGTCCAAGAACGAGGTAAAGAACTGTTTAGCCTTCCATACCACTGGCCCTGTGTGGTGGATTCAAGTTCGAAATCGAAAACATTAGCATCGATAACCTGACTACCACCATCGCGCCCAGCCTTCCAACTTTCGGAGGGGGTACTCCGCGGACCACCACTCGAGATCTGGTCCAATCTTCCGCTGCAAGCAGACGACCGTTAGTCATCAGAAACCACTTGGTCCGATTTTTTAGTGTCCATATCACCTTGTGTACTCGATGGAATGGGCTAGTTACACACTCGGTGGATCGGGATGGCAGATTGGATCGAAGCGGTCTTGAATATAGAAGACCGATCTGGGTAGGTATTTCTGGGGCGGAACTCTTCACCCCAGACACAAACAGACCAAAAACACTTCCAAGAGATAACTTCCAATAGGTCGATCGTCCAAACGATCAAGACCAGACCAATACGAAATAATAGAGGGTAGACCGACCGTTCCGGTCTAGTTCCTAACCAATACGAAATAAGACCAAAACCGGTCTAGTTTTCAACCAATATTAAAACAAGCCAATATGTCCGCGTAAAGACCTAATATGCTCGTGAAACTCCACAAACGATATCTCCACGCCAAGACCAATCCAGTGAATAGCACGTTCCAAACGTACTTGAGTTGAGGTGTTGAGATCGCCAAATCGTACTCCCGTCGAGGGACTTCCGGTGGGCCAAAGTGCGCGTGCGGCGTGTCCAGACCGGGTGTAACAGGACTGATCCTGTTACAGGCTTACACTGTATTTTGCGAGGAAGCGCGCAATACAATTAGGGCAGGATTAGTTGGTAACAACTAATCCTATAATAAAAGTAAATATATAAATATTCACTTATCTGTTAGAACGCAAAATTAAGAGTTTTTATTTAATGGGTGGTTTAGAGGCTAATAGTATAGTAGCTAACTAATTGATATAATAATATCAAGTCTTTAACTAACTTTACTATTAGTTAACCTGCAATATTCGGTATTTATACCGAATCGACTTTTCCTTCTTAGATTATATTAACTTATAATCTCTTATTTAAATTTCAGACAACGCGTCTGAAATTAAACTGTGATATTCTAACTTGAATATCTATTATGTAATGGCACCCCATTACATCACCCCCCCCCACTTAAGGCGGTTGGCCAATAATAATTCTTATTTTGGTCAATCATGGGCGGCACTTGTTGGTCAGAATTTCTCATTCACCAACTGATTGACCATCGACTCGATGGTCAAGAGACACGGCGGCGGCGCTCTAAAGAGCGCTGCTGAAAACAATGAAGGAACTTCTTCCTCCGCCTCAGCACTAGGTGCTGAGGTGTTGAGTGACAACGGTGACGCTGCATTAGCAGCGTCAACTACGCAAAGCTCGGAAGACGTACCGTCTTCGACCACAGATGCTACTAAGGCGGCATCTGACAAGAAACAGGGAGATGTTGCTAATGCAACATCTCGCACGATGGCAACTTCTGAATGGCGTGTTGCCAAGAGGGCCATGTTCGGGAGTTCTGACTCCGAACAAAGTGATGGGGATACAGATGTCCCAACTAAATGATCTAGAGAGTCGAAACTCGCTAGGTGCTCATCGCCTAACAGCGATGACGACTCTGGTGTCGCTGTCAGCTATGACAGCGACAATGATTATCACAGGTGGTTGCGGGAACGCAGAGCCCCACCTGGACCAAGTACTTCTCCACGTCGGGGTGATTTAACCCCGGCGCGTGGTGTTGAAGCAGGCGGTGCTCCGCCTGCTAAAAGGGCTCGAACAGAAGCGGCGGCTGCCGCTTCTAAAGAGTATCATCGTACGGAACCACATGTTCCGTACAGAGTGGGGTTTTGGACCCCTGGCTGGGCTATTGCCCCCAACAGTGGCGGTCACCGTAAACGGTACTGCCAGTATGCGTTATTCGATATCAACGTGCTGGATGACTGCGAAGACATCCAGTCACGTCGATTCGATCGAAGTACAGACGATAGGCGTCTGTACTTTATTGACCTCTTTTTCCAGGTTCGATATTATTCAAGCCGGAAAGGGTCAAGGAAGAACAGGGACGATAAAGACGCCCTGACTCAGAGTTGGAATGCTTTTGTTGACAACTACAACAAAAGCCCAGATGATTACGTGAATAAAGTTCACGTAATGTGCGAGAGCTTTTTAAAGCACTCACGAACAGGCAAAATGGAATACATCCATTTTGCTTGCCTCAAAGAAGGGTTAAAGTGTGGTGTCCCTTCTCACCTCGTTTTCCTGCGGTGTCCGCAGGGCGCTCCTCGTCTGTCAGAGGAGGTGTTGCGGGGGTAGGGTGGCTTTTCCGTACCCGCCAAAATTCAGGGTTTAATTGATACCCTGAATGCATCAACACCTACTGTTGATGCTACTTCGCATTATGAGTTTGAGACTTCTTCTCAAAATCAGTCAAAAGGTCTGGGGCGTCGGCCCTCAGAACCTCAATCGGTTCCCAAGAGTCGAACTCTTGGGGATATCCCAGCCAGCGCACCAAGTACTCGGTACGCTGCCCCTTCTTCAAAGGCACCAAGCGCTTCGAGATCAAGCGCTCGAGGATATATCGCTTATTCCCCTGATTATCAATCAGGGGCGGCGGAGGTTGAGAATTCCCTCGCCATTGTTGTTGCGGAGCATGGTTCTTCGCTCCGCAAGCTCGAGGAGGGTTATTCCTCCTTGAGCAGCGATATGTCTCACTGTGTGAAGACATATCGGTCTCTTCGAGAGGATGTCCGCGACATCCTCGGAGCGCACACTGCCCTCCAGCAGAAGAATGATCTTCTGTACATTGAGCTTTCCCGCTATAAGGGAGATTTTCGATCGGCGCACGGCTGATCTTGAGCAGTCGAAGGCGGAGGTAACGACTCTCCGCTCTGCTCACCAACGGCTGGAGGCCGATTACAAGTCTCTCTTGGGAGACTTGGAGAAGCACGGCATCTCCCGTGGTTCTGCGTCTCGTCGTAAGACGAAGACGAGTGATACGGCTTGATCCGCCCAACATAGAATGTTGGGTGGAGCCGCATTGCTGTGGGAATGTCTAAGGTATAGGCATTCCCCCCAATCTCTTGGACCTTGAAGGGTCCAATGTACTTAGGAAGCAACTTCCGTGTAGGGAAGTTGCTTATTGCATGTGTAGGCAAATTAGTAGTACATATTAATACTAATTCACCTTTAAGAAAGGAGTTCTTGTTCTTCCTTCCTTGTTTATCTGCATTTTGCTTCTGCTTGTCAAAAGCAGAGTCAAGTGCATACTTTACATAGCGTATTACAGCTTGGAGCTGTAATAAGAATTCATCTACTGCTTTATCAGCAGTAGGTGCATTATCCTCGTTGTCTGCAGCCATTGCTGCAGACACATATTCATCTTATGCAGCTTCAGTTTTAATTGAATCTGCTTCCGCTTCTACTGTATTTTCAGTAGAAGGGCCATCGTTTTGTTCACAAGTTGCAGTCGCAACTTGCGCATTGACTCGCTCAAAATTTGAGCGGGTCCCTCCCCCACTTAGATTTGGCGTACCGCGAAGTAAAGCTGGGGTTCGTGGATGCCTTAAGGCATTCACGTAGAACGGTGTATGCTTAGTTGAAGCATGCACCGAATTGTTAATCGCGAATTCAGTGAGTGACAGGTAGTCACTCCACTGTTCAAAGGCATGTGCGTATTATGATCGCAACATGTCTCCGAGAACGCGGTTAACCCATTCCGTCTGCCCATCCGTTTCCGGATGGTCCGCAGTTGACATCTTCAACTGGGTTCCCAACAATGAGAACGTTTCTTTCCAGAAACGTCCTGTAAATCTCGGATCTCTATCCGAGACAATGTCTTCCGGCATTCCGTGCAAATGGAATACCGTATCAACGAATATCCGCGCTGTTTGAGCGGCGGTTACATTCGCTTATACTGCAGTAAGATGTACCATCTTACTGAACGGTCTACAAAGACCACTATTCCAGTCTTCCGACTATTATCGGGTGGAAGACCGAATACGAAGTCCATTGAAATGGACTTCCAACACTCTGTCGGAACTGGCAGAGATTGCAGCGGATCCTGTGCAGACTGCGCTGGCTTAACGCGCTGTCAAATCTCGCAAGAGCGTACGTATTTGCGTACCCACTTGTACTGGTTTCGCCAGTAAAAGTCACGTGCGAGAGAAGCGTATGTCTTCTCTCGACCTTGATGCCCCGAAATCGGTGCATCATGATACTCAAACATAATTTGATGTTTGAGATCATCGTCGTTTGGAACGACGATGCGACTTTCATATTTTTGGTCTGTGCTGTAGAGCAGCAGAACATCGTGCAGTCGATATCGATGCACGCAAGCGCGGAGGAACTCTGGGAGTTCGTCTCGTTTCTCACTTGATTGATTACGTAAGTAATCAATCAGCAGACGTGTCTCCTCGTCTGTTTTGTACGCCTCGCGTATTTGTCGTATAATTGACGATGACAAGGCAGTGCAACGGATTGCGTTTGCACTGGCACCTTCGGTTATGGACGGTTTCGTCTCGTAATCGGGCCTTCTTGATAGCGCATCCGCTATCACGTTCAACTTTCCGGGTTTGTATTCAACCGTAAAGTTGTACTCAGCAAAGAATGACATCCATCGAGCCATTCTTTGAGAAATGTGTGGTGAATTCACGGCCAAGCGCAGTGACGCATTGACCGTGTAAACCACAAACGGTCTATCTCCCAATAGATAGATCCGAAACTTAGCCAGTGCGTACTTCATGGCAAGGATTTCCTTGTCATGCACTGGATAGTTGCGCTCGACTGGGAGCAACTGACGCGATTGATAGCAGATTACGCGATCACGATCATCGTGATCACGCTGCATCAAAGCACAGCCGATAGCGAAATCGCTCGCGTCGCATACGACGTGGAACGGACGCTCGTTATCGGCTATAGCCAAGACAGGCGCTTCAGTCAAGCTTTGCTTGACTGCATCAAAAGCATCTTGACATTGGGTATCCCAATGCCATTCGACATCTTTCTTAAGTAATTGAGAAAGAGGTCGTATCAACCCAGCATAGTTGCACGAATACTTGTGCAAATATGTTGCCAACCCAAGGAACTTTCGAAGCTCCTTAACGTTGTTTGGCGTAGGCCATTCAACGATCACCCTGATCTTTTCTGGATCAGGACTCACCCCGTTCTTTCCCACAAAGCATCCAAGAACGGGTATCTCAGGTTCACCAAAGGTGCACTTCTTCAGATTTGCATAGAGCTTATGCTTACGCATAAGCTCTAACACTCGACATAGATGCTCCCTATGGACATCTACATCGCTTTTATCGTGTTCACCCTTACTATGGATGAACACGTCATCGAAATAACTCGGTGCGAATTCTCGCACCGGGCGTAATAGATGCGTTACGCATCTGTTAAACGTAGCAGGGGCATTTCGAAGCCCCTGTGGCAAAACAAGCCACTCCCAAAGCATGCCGCTTGGGGTGCTTACTGCCGTGAGAGGGATATCCTTCTCACGCATTAGGATTTGATAAAATCCATCTCTTAGATCGAGAGCACTAAAGATGGTGCTCCCGCACATGCCATCTATGATGACATCCTTCCGCGGTATCGGTGTCTGTGCCGGTACCGTCGCTGCGTTCAGCTTGTTGTAAGCGTGAACGATTCTCCACCCACCTGTGGACTTCTTCACACAAAAGGTGGAGGTAGAGTGCGGTGAGGTAGACTCCCGCACTTGGCCTGATTTACGACGAGCTTCGAAGAACTCGTCGATCGCTTTTACCTGATCACGCGGCAACTGCCATTGCCGAGTATTACAATACTTCGTGCCTGGCACAAGGTCAATCTCATGACGAGTTCCCTTATCCTTAGGGAGCTCTCTAGGTACTTCTTCTGGGAATACGTCAGCGTATTCCCGAAGTACCTCACAAAATGGGGAGGTCGCTTTAAGCGACTCCCAGCTCTGCGCTTTAAAGCGCTGAACTCTCGTTTGATCATTGGGAACCTCTTTCCCAATGTTTTACACTTGTAATGTGGATATTCGTTCACGAATATCCACTACATCATCTATTGCAACGATGATACAGATCTGTTCGATCTGACCATCGTGCAAGTTTCCCATAAACTTCTTCCAGCTTAGCGCTGGAAGAGCCATCACCTCCGAACCCTCTTTTGGAGGGTGTTCCATCAACAGAGAATGGGTAGCTAATCCGTTCTCCGTTTGCGTCAAGACGTTGATCGTCTCGACGGAACTGCCATGCAATCAGACGCACTCGTCTGATTGACTGCTACACATTGATTACGATTCACCGTGTGCGAATACTCATCATCATGGTGGCCACTGCCTACCATGGAATTTTGGCGATCAGATTTGCTCGTCTGACCGGCCGCCTTTTCTGCGACACGGTGGTCTTTATCACCCGTGCGCATGGCTAACGCAACGTGGTGGGCACTGGCCACCACGGAGTTTTGCTCACGATTGCACTCGATCGTGAGCTCACTCTCAGCAACACGGAATTCATTCGTCGTGTTGGAACCTTCGGTCGCACAGTGGGTGTTTCCCACTGTGGATACTATTTCATTCTCACGGTGGGTGTTTCCCACCGTGGATATAACTTCATTCTCACGGTGGTCTTTATCACCCGTGGAATTTTACTCTCCAACACGCAACGACTCTTCTGTTGCGTGTGGTAGTCCCTCTGGACTCTCACCAGCGGAGGTACCTTCCGCTGATCGTGTCAGAACAGACCTGGTGGCGTTATCGATATCCACCAGACTGTCTGACGCTGCGGTTGTATCCTCTGATACAGACGGATTACACACAGGGTGATCAGATCCTGTGCGTCCGCCGAAGTCGATCGATAGGTTAACCCAGTCGATCGAAGGTTTAAACTTGGACATCCATGGGATTCCAAGTATCACATCGAACTTGTCATCTAAATCGAGGACGATGAATTCATCCTCTAATGACACTTCATTCAACTCGAAGCTTGTTTTAATCACACGCTTTGGAATAGTCACGGTTGCACCTGTTGCTAACCGGACTGACAACATACTTCGTGGGGTCTCTACCTCCACGAAGCTCAACAGCGTTAGACTCTGAGTTCTAACGAAATTGTTTGACGCTCCTGTGTCAAACAAAGCTCGCATGGGTACATCGCTCCCGTGCGGCTTAACCTCCAGGGTGATAAGAGGCTTACCATCACCCTGCACCTTTTGACAGGACATAGTCCCGTCTGGGGCTATTACCCTCACATGTCCTATGTCGGCATGTGGGATAACATTCCCAGTAGGGCGCCCCGCCCCTACTGGCGATTCTCGTTTTTTGCACCAACAGGGTGATGTACCTGTTGGTGTCGCCGTGCAGCGGACGGTTCCGTCCGCTGACAGCGTGGCTCCGGACGCGGTGCCATACACTCATGGGCAAAATGCCCCATTTTCGCGCATCTATTGCAGCGAATTTTGTTCTTAAATTTCGGTTGATTCGTGTTCGAAGCAACCGCAACCGATGGGTCCATCGGCTCTGGACCTCCACCGACCAGGCTCTAGCGCGGGTGGCTGTTTCTTGAGACGAAGTGTGAGCTTCGTCTGCCTGACTGATGATTTTTGAGATGCCGTTGCTGCATGTCAAAAGCGAAGGGCTGTTGAGACCTTCGGCTGTACCCAGCATGCGATGACGCTGATCGCATGCGGAACTCCTCACGGATGCTCATATCAATGACATCCCTCAGAGTATCTGGCTGGTGCCGATAGAGACTCTGTTTGACGGGACCATCATTGAGTCCCTTCATGAAGCCAGTGACCTGCATAGCAGGGGGCACCGGCTCATACACAATATTTGACAGCAAATATTGCGGCTTCTGTGCGTAAGCTTGAAGGTCAAGCTTACCTTGCCGGAGTTCCATAAACTCCTGCCGACTACTTAGCTCCATTTCTGGAGCTTCAAAGTTGAGCTTTAGCTCAGCTTTAAATTCCTTATAAGTAAGGAACGCAGAGTCATCAGTGGCTCTGCGACTCATCGCCCATGCCTTGGCTCTGCCGCCTAGACATGTTGTGGCGAAGTACGCCTGTTGACGTTCGTCAACTATATTTTGCCCAGAGATGGCATCTTCCACCTCTGCGAACCATCTACGAAGGGGCTCGCCCCCTTCACCGGTAAACGGCGGTACTCGCGCCTTTATCACTTCAACGCTATGCGTTGCAGGTGCAGTTGCGGTCCGCGCTGCCTCTGGCGCGGGCAGTTCTGACTTTTCTAGGTGGTTTAGCCTAAAGCGGTTCACCACCTGTACCACTTCCTCTGGAGACTTACTCTGGAGGAAGGTAATGATGTCGGTCCCCATAGACCGAATCATTTCCACCGCCGCGTCTTTACTACGCGACGAGAAGTGAGGGAAGTGTTTATTCACCTCTTACAGCGTTCTTTCTCGCTCGGCAGCCGACATGTCTCGCGAAGTGATGCCGAGCGGCTCTTAATCTTCGCTCCGCTAGTTAACTAGCAGAACGGAACTGTGGTCGTTAAGACGGACCACAAAGTGCTACCAGGTGTAACAGGACTGATCCTGTTACAGGATTACACTGTATTTTGCGAGGAAGTGCGCAATACAATTAGGGCAGGATTAGTTGGTAACAACTAATCCTATAATAAAAGTAAATATATAAATATTCACTTATCTGTTAGAACGCAAAATTAAGAGTGTTTATTTAATGGGTGGTTTAGAGGCTAATAGTATAGTAACTAACTAATTAATATAATAATATCAAGTCTTTAACTAACTGTACTATTAGTTAACCTGCAAGATTCGGTATTTATACCGAATCGACTTTTCCTTCTTAGATTATATTAACTTATAATCTCTTATTTAAATTTCAGACAACGCGTTTGAAATTAAACTGTGATATTCTAACTTGAATATCTACTATGTAACGGCACCCCATTACACCGGGTATAATGGGAGAGAGGGGATAATTCGACCCTCTGCCCCCAAACACTCCGCGGCGGGCGGAGGCGACTAGTGTACGAAAAGTGAAGAACGGCGATCCCTAGCTGTGGTGTGAACCAAGACCAAAGGACTTCTACTTAGAAAAAATCCTGCAACCAAAAGACTTCTTACTTGGAAAAACCACAACTAAAATACTACTACCCTATAGTCCCTAAATGTACCCACACAAAAATATGTAAAATACCCAAAGTCGGGTGACTCACCAAAACTTGCGTTTTTGACACTTCTTGAGTCTGATAGGCTGAAAAGCCCCCTTGTTTAAACCAATCCGAAATTAGACCAATGCCTTGACGAAACTTGACCAGAAGTGTGCCAAATTTTGGGCACGCTTCTCCACAGCCGCCCCTGAGTCCATCAAATTCAGTTAAACCTTGGTCATTCAGACTTTTACGACATGGAGCAACCATCTTCTTCATCCGTTCCAGGTACTTGCACTGCTAGACTGGACCTTCTTGTGTTTCCTTAACGACCGTTCTTGTAGGCACCTCGAATACCACGTCATCGCATGTCACTTCGCCCGTCCGGTCGGTCCGGTCTGGCAGCTCCCATCGTTTTACTGCACCTCAGACATCGGCAGGGCATCAGAACGGGACCGACGCGCAGTTGCAAGACGCACTTGAAGAGATCGCACGTCTCCAGGAGCAGATGGATCAACAGGCTACACAACGTAAGCATGCATGTCCGGTCTTCACCTTGGACCTGTTCTAACCTTCGTTTGTCTTCAGCCCGTATACCTCCGGCCCGTATACCTCCTGGCATCAGCAAGGCGATCAATGCCCTGCTTGCCGCCGATCGGCAGTCGAACACGCATGACCTCCAGCTGCGTCAGGTTTTGACTGGACTCATAAACGCGCGCAACAGGTTGACCCGCTTGAAAGCTCATCAGCTTCATCTTCGGGAGCAGCTTGTGCTGGTCCAACAGAAGCAAGCGGAAGACCTGCTTGACCAGACCACGTTGAGCATTCAAAGAGACGATCTCGAGAGGCGTCTCACCGAGCTCCGAATTTCGATTCAAGACCAGACCGAGGAGGTCCGGTCTTGTGAACGCAAGTCGAACGATTGGACGCAGGTAGTGAACGGTCGTCGGGCGGTATTAAAAGAATGTCATCAGCACTTGGTTGACCTGGTGCGTCCTCGTCGGCATCCGGTTGCTGCCTCTAGCGTAGACCGGTCTGCGTCGGCCGCCTTGGTGGACCTACACCGGGACCAAGCCCAAGGCCGTTCATTGGCCGATATTCTCCAGCCCGAAATTGCACACAAATCAAAGAAGCGTGCGGACGCGCCGGGTAGCTCGAGGGCGCGGGGTATAGCGTGCGACCCTGAACTCGAAGGGAAGCGTGCGGTGCCCCATAAGCGAGCCAAGACGCAGGATCTTCTCATGGGCCCAAGCTTGGACGAGGATGACGACAGTAACATCTCCAAAAATCAAGCGCCCTCGACCGCCGGTGCTGACCGTGCCAAGTATTCAGAGGTATCGTACTGGGATGACTCCGGCGAAGACTCCGGTGATTCGGAGTTTGCTGTCCCCATACCAACCAAGTCGCGAACAAGTCCACATGAAAGTTTTGTTCAAGTTGCATCGACTTCGGAGCAGACCAAGAAGACCGGTCCGCATGGTGGCGTTTCACCACCTCATGCGTCGACAAAGTCAACACCTACGGTCTTTCCTGGGACGTCCAAGCTCCACAAAGATTCTTTGTTGGCCAACGTGGCAATCGACAGTTCTTCCCTTCCGCCACAAACGCGTGAGGATACTTTGCCGTGGTCGCCAGGGCAGATCGGTTGTTTACGCCGGTCCACCCTGACCAAGCAGCTTCTGGCCCGGTCTTGCTCTCGTCCAGACCATTGGCTTTTACCGCCGGAGAATAAAGTTCCTGCCGCGTCGGAATGGCGGCCGGAATTGATCACGTCGGCACAGATCTCCTGCTTGTACGCTGACGAGCCGTAGAAGATTTTCGAGCATTCCAAGCTGGGGTTCATCTTCCACTCGACTCCGTGGGCCAATGCTTTCATGAGTCGGGTGAAATATTTTAACAATACTCACGCTCAAGCCATCTGGGAGGCATCCCACTATCTGGTGCTTCCCCCAGAACGAGTTCGGCAAGACCCTGGCTTGGCGACCATCCAGAACAAGCGCAAGCGGCGTCGGATTAGAGCGGGTGAGGCCTGGCAGTCCCTGTGCCAATATGTGTTGGACGGGATGCTAGCCCACGAGTGCGACGTCGATGTGTTCTTATATCCAGTTGTACTTCATATGCCGTGGCGTCGCGTCGAGAGGACCCGGCTGCTGGCTGACGTTGGCACATGGTACCCCGGTCTTGGGTGCAATACACCGGTCTTGGACCTCAAGGATGCCTTGGTCCAACTAGACCAACAAGAACCTTGGCGTAACCAGTACCAGGACCAAATTGAAAAGCATCCGTCGTTGACGGTCGGCCGTCTGTGGGGTGATGGCGAGTGAGGTCATAAGTAGTCGACCAGATAACACTTAATATATATCATCGTCCTTTTTCACATGTTCAGTCATCAAATCACTTGAATTAATTCCACCACTTTCTCCAGAGTTGCACTAGACACGTTATCACCAACCGTTCCACTTACATCGCGAGAAAACAATCCACGTTCGTCACTCCACTATTCCAATTCGTCACATATTCACAATACACAATACACGAGGCACAAGACCTTCCACCTTTTCACGTCGGTCGGGAAGACCGATGCTACTGCATGTCTTGGTATGGTCTTCATGGGTCTGAAACACTGCGAAACGGTTCCGACTGACTCGGTACCGTTCGAATTCTCGTAGTAGTGCTCCACAGTTCAGGTCGGACTCATCGATCCAAGTTGTTTCATCATGGTCCTTCTATCGGACCAGATATTCTCGGTGGGTCCGGCCGAACCTGGTCTTCTTGACCGATAGGACATCTAAGACCTTTTCCACTTCAAATTCGTCCTTCTCCAGCGGTCGTTCCCAACTGTCCTCCGGCAGTAATGCTTCATCGAAATCAAACCGTTCTGCCTCGTCTACTAGACAGGGCATTTTGGGACGATCAGGAAATTCTCGGACCAGTTTTAACTTGGACACATGTACGATCGGGAAGACCTTGTAGTCCGTGCCGGTTGTTACTAGACGGGCAGCGTGTTCACCAATCAGCTCGGCAACACGGAAAGGGTCGTGCCACATGTGATCCAGCTTCTTCGCATAGCCCTCTTTCACTCGGTCTAGGTATAGCCATACCCTCGCCCCTGGTTCTATACCGTGGGGTCGGACCTGGTAATTGGTCCGGTCTGCCCGGTCTTGTGTAGCTTGACGTAACTTTTCGTTGACAATTTCTCTTGCATGCTGGTAATGTTTCTGGACCTGCATGCGCCAACGTCGAGCATCACGATCCCGGGTCCGAGTGCAGCCAATAGGTATCGCGGCTTCAAGAGTGGACCGGGGGTCCCATCCATACGCAAGATAAAAAGGCGTTTCTCCTCGGACCCGATCGGTCGACGAGTTGAGTGCAAACACCAGCCTTTCTGCGTATTCGTCCCAATCTCGCTGGTCTGGGTCAGCAACGTACATCTTGATCGCCCTCGTTATGGTCTGCACCATGCGTTCCGCCGATCCATTTGCTTGCGGACGATATGCCATCGTCGCGCTCTGTTTCTGGCCCAGCATATTGTTAAACGACCGGAACACCTCGGCCATGAAACCGGGTTCTCGGTCGTGTCTGATGACCTCGCTGGCGCCGAACCTTCGGAACAC
>CM047580.1:2603655-2653000 GCA_026184515.1 Peronosclerospora sorghi
GGACATCTAAGACCTTTTCCACTTCAAATTCGTCCTTCTCCAGCGGTCGTTCCCAACTGTCCTCCGGCAGTAATGCTTCATCGAAATCAAACCGTTCTGCCTCGTCTACTAGACAGGGCATTTTGGGACGATCAGGAAATTCTCGGACCAGTTTTAACTTGGACACATGTACGATCGGGAAGACCTTGTAGTCCGTGCCGGTTGTTACTAGACGGGCAGCGTGTTCACCAATCAGCTCGGCAACACGGAAAGGGTCGTGCCACATGTGATCCAGCTTCTTCGCATAGCCCTCTTTCACTCGGTCTAGGTATAGCCATACCCTCGCCCCTGGTTCTATACCGTGGGGTCGGACCTGGTAATTGGTCCGGTCTGCCCGGTCTTGTGTAGCTTGACGTAACTTTTCGTTGACAATTTCTCTTGCATGCTGGTAATGTTTCTGGACCTGCATGCGCCAACGTCGAGCATCACGATCCCGGGTCCGAGTGCAGCCAATAGGTATCGCGGCTTCAAGAGTGGACCGGGGGTCCCATCCATACGCAAGATAAAAAGGCGTTTCTCCTCGGACCCGATCGGTCGACGAGTTGAGTGCAAACACCAGCCTTTCTGCGTATTCGTCCCAATCTCGCTGGTCTGGGTCAGCAACGTACATCTTGATCGCCCTCGTTATGGTCTGCACCATGCGTTCCGCCGATCCATTTGCTTGCGGACGATATGCCATCGTCGCGCTCTGTTTCTGGCCCAGCATATTGTTAAACGACCGGAACACCTCGGCCATGAAACCGGGTTCTCGGTCGTGTCTGATGACCTCGCTGGCGCCGAACCTTCGGAACACATATTCTTCGTAACTTTTGGAGATTTTCTCGGCAGACCGGGACGCACTTGCCTTCGCAAACTAGACCGGTGAACAGGTCTACCCAGATCAACAACTCAGTATTGACATATGTCGATTTAGGCAGCGACGGTATATGGTCCATCGCTATGACCTGGAAAGGGTAGGTAGCTTCGATATTTCCGGGCGATCTCCCCTTGATTACCGGTCTACCCTTTCCGGTCTCGCAATCCGTACAACAACCCACATATTTCTGTAAACTTCGGAAAAAACCTATACAGTGAAAGTGGGACATGATCTTGTGATACGTTCTGCCTATGCCCTGATGTCCCCCTTCTAGACTCACGTGGTAGTGATGGGGGACATCCGGCTGGAGCAACTCAGGTATCACCAATTTCGCCAATCGGTCCCGGTCTGCACTGTCTTGGTTGGCATCGCGGCAGTAATATAATAATCCATTATCATCCACTTCGTAGCTATCCGCGATTTTGATGCACTCTTTCGCTTGATCGTTCGTCAACTTGGACAGTTCACCACGCAGGTAGGTCTTCAGGTTCATAATCCATTCTTCTTCGTCCTGCGCCTTGAGGATCCGTTCTGCCCTTAGTCGTTGCACAACGGATTCACTCAACCGTTCCTTCGGGAGCGGTTGGTGGGACTTCCGAGCTTTCGGTCTAGTAGCGACCATCACATTCACCTGGTCCGGAGCGTTCTTTCGTCCGATCACCTCGGGTAGCCTGTTTATATTCACCAATTCATCCAGAACGGCCTTCTCGGTGATCGTAGACCCGGTCTGGTCTTGCATGGCCTTGGTCGCGAGGTAGTCGGCGCTTCTGTTCCAGTCCCTTTTCACGTGCAATAGCTCGTGGTTGGGGTGGTACTTCAATGCCTTCATTACTCGATCATTAAGCGTCCTTAGTCGTGGAGCCTTGTAGTCGATCTCTCCGGTGATCTGCCTGATCACTAGGTTGGAGTCACCACATATGATGACTCGCCCCTTCTCTTGCGACGACAGCAGGCCCAGACATAGAAGTAGACCTCGGTACTTCGCCTCGTTAACAGTAATATCCGGTGTGAAATCGGCAGCGGCTGCAACTATAGACCATTGTGCAACTTACAAAATATGGCACTATGGGCGCCGACCTTCTTCTTCACGCTTGCTGATCCGTCAAAACTTAAGACCAAGAGCTCTTCATCATGGTCGACGGTCGGTGGCTGTCTCGAAACTGACTGCCGAGGTTGCTTCCTCGGGGCAATCGCTATCAATGCCTCGTCCACTTCAGACCGAGGGGTGATACTGGCAGCTAATGTGCCCAATATCTCTTCCTCTCCCCCGGTGCACTTAACGACCTCGAGGGTCCACTGCGACAAAACCGCCGACCATCTGCCTAGACGTTCGTCCATCCCATTGGCTGATAATAGCCAGGCCAAAGTAGACCGTCTTGACAGGACCTTTATATGTCGGCCGACCAGCAGGTTTTAACACACATCCAGAATTCGTAGCAACGCCAGAACTTCTTTCTCGACAATTCCATAGTTCACTTCATTTGGTTTTAGCGTCCGGATCGTAAACGTGACTGGAGGATACACACCATCGTGATCTTGCACTAAAGTGGTCGAGATAGCCCACTTACTGGCATAGACAATAATGGTCGGCACTTTTTCGGGAGCTAAATGCTTCAAAATCGGTGCCGTGGCCATCTTAACCTTCAACATACCAAAGGCAAGCTGTGCACGCTTCATATGATCTTCGGCCTCCACTTGCGGACAAACTGCAGCAAGAACAGAGTCGGTGCCCCCATGTAAAGTTGCCCGGTCCTCTTCGCGCAACATATGGTAGTCCACTTCCCAGAGCTCATACAACACAGCCGCGTAGATAGCAAAATCTTCGATGAAGCGGCTGTAGTGGTTTAAACTTCCTAGGAAGGACTGCATTGCCTTCAGAGACTTGGGAAACGGGAGGTTTCTTAACGAATCCAGGTCCTTAGGATTAGCCTCTAGACCATTGTTCGAAACCATATGACCTAAATAGGCGACCTTGGACATACACCAAAAACTTTTTATGGCGCTGATAGATAGGTTCCATCGGTCGCATGTCTCCAACTATCGTTCAGCATTCTCGCACAGATCGTTCCATGACGAGGCAGGTATCAGAATTTCGTCGATGTACGACGGCCTCCCTAGAACGGACGGTCTTCTTTCCCGATCGGGTTCACCCTCTGTAAACACATCATAACTTTCGGCAGGGTCCCGATAGGTCTTGATTTTGAAGTGTCCGTACAGTGCGTTGTCTATCAACCTTTGATAGATCTGGGGTGCGTTCTTCAGACCGAACGGCATACGGTTCCACTCCAAAAGACCAAACGGTGTCACAAATGCGGAAATCTCACGGGCTCGATCAGTCATCGAGACCACCCAAAATTCACTTGCCATGTCCAGCGAACAATACCACAAGGTATTGTCCAGGTCTTCCAACAAATCATTAATCAGCGGCATCGGGTACACCATAAGTTTAGTTAACCGATTTACCAGCCGATAGTCGATGCACAGTATAATGTCAACGCCGTTCTTCTTGATAACAATTACGATCGGCGAGGACCATGGCGAGGTCGACGGTCTAATAATCTTGGTAGCCAACAGTCCTTTGATAAGATCAGAAAGCTTTTCCCGGTACTGTGGCGCCACGCGTCGACATCGCTGAGCAATCGGCTTGACATCTCCAACGTCAATATCGCAAATCGCACCACGGGCTGCAGGTGGTAAGGCATTGCCCTTTCCGATCAGCAGATGTCTTTTCTTCCATATGATATTCTTCAACTGGTCGATCTGGTCTGGACTGTTAAGGTCTTGATCACCCACTTGTAAATCATCCATTGTAACTTCGGGAGAGTCGGCAGACACTTCAGGGAGGGCTTCCATTTGGCTTTCCAGCTCCTGAATGTACTGTTCCCCGCCTTCATGTATACAGACTTGTTCATCTTCTGGGGTGATATCACCTAGACCATCTGTATCGGCTGAACACCCCTGGTCTTGATCGACGGGATGTCCTTCACTGATATCGGTCTGATTAGGGATACCATCATGGTCCGACCTAGCAATTTCATGTTCCCCTTCTTCCGTTTCTTGCTCCGCTGTCGCCTGGTCTTGTGCTGACACCACGTTGACTAACCTTGGCTCGTCTACTTGATGGTCCACCGTTCCTGGTGACTGCGGCGCCTTTCTTCGGACCAACATCTTTTTCGGGGTGACATAACTTGGTCTTTCCACTAAAGGTGAGGTATCCTCTTCCACCGACCCATCATCGTTGATAAGATCGGTGGTCGATTGGTACGCCAGGTTTTGCCATTCGACATACCGCCTCGATCCAATCGAGACGAACCCCATCTTACTTGGTACCTTCCCTTCTGCAAACCACATGCCGACAATAGTGTTATTGTCCAGTGTCAGCGGCTTGTCACCGATATTGGTAACACGGAAAAAATCACGTCGACCAGCACTCTTTACGAAGGTCGAGACCCACCGATCGCCCCTGGTCAACCACAACTTCCTCGAGCGAAAACCTTTCTCAACCGGGGTATCGGCAGACCGACCAACTGGGATAGTGAGGTCTTGGTCCCACCGGACCAGATCGGTATACGAACCATACAGAGGTCTTCGACCAGCCAACTGGACCTGGACCTCATCCGGGAGTGTAAGCACTCCATGTAACAGGTCTAGGCGAATACCAGCTGGGACCATGGAATCCATTCCTAGTAAAGCGTATTGACCAGCCAACTTGCCAACCCAAGCGCTGAAAAAGTAGACCAGCGATCCCGACAAAGTAATTTTCACACGCGTTCTTCCTTCGGTCATATAAGAGTTTTCGCCGATCCCGACGCATTCTTGTCTCTGTGTATCGTCTATACGACATCCGACCTTACGAGAAAAGGCGGAGTCGATTATCGATACTTCAGCTCCGGAGTCGAACAACATCGTCGCCTTCTGGTTATTAATCTTGCCTCAGGCTTTCGTCTGCTTGAACCATTTATAAGGTGCGTTATACTTCCACTTTCCGCGGGATTCTCCCGGCAGCAAGTCCAACTGCATAACCACCTTAGTCCGGGAGTACTCATCGGTCTTCAGACTGTAGACCGGATGGTCTCGGTCGACGCAATTTGGAATAGAACGTGTATTGTCGGTCTTATCCTCCTTGCCGACATATGCATAGATGTGAACCGTAGATCGCTCGGCTCGATCCAGATTCCAACCTGGCGAGCGTTATAGTTTAACATCTTTTCTGCGTCCGGCGGCAGCATCCCCGCGTGCTTGTCCGGCTTGTACCACTTGCGCATCATGTTAAAAAATTCTTCAACCTTGCAGTGGCCGGCCTCGTGGATCTCTCCACATGACTTGCATACGAAGAGGCAGTGGTCCGTCGGGTGGCCGCGTCTCTCGCACTTCTTGCACACCATCTTCTTCCAGCAGTTGGGACCGTCATGTTTGCTCGACCCACAGTGGGAGCACTTCTGACGAGGTCGGTCTGGATCGGACTTGCTTCCGTTCCTTCCTTTCCGGTCCACCTGGTCGGACTTCGACTTGGTCTTCGGGGCAGGTCCCGCAACATAGACGTAACGATACTGGTCTTCATCCGATGACTCCTGGATGGATGGACTTCCACTTTCCCCTTCTGACCCCGTGCTGTCATCAGCTACAATTGCCTTGACCGCTCGGGTCGGTCTGGTCCAAGGTCTCTTGACTGAATCGGTCTGGGTCTTGGAACGATAGCGACCTGATCCACCAGCGGTCTTCGCTCTCATACTACGCGACTGTTGTAACGTCCGCAGGGTCTGTTCGACTTCGCCCGCATCCTTAAGACGCAGTAGAGTAAGCTGGTCCGCCAGTTCTTGATCGTCAAGGGTACTAATATAGTCACCCACATGTTCTTAGGCGGCACCGTTCGGCGGGTTATTCTTTTTGATTGTTATGCCGGCGCGAAGTGCAGCCACGTTCAACCGATGCAAATACTCGATCGGTGTTTCGTCGGCCCGCTTCTGCATATGGTGGTACTTACGGGCGCTTGAAAATCCGGAATTACAATATTGACCTTCAAACTCCGCACATAAAAGGTCCCCGTCAGACCGGACGCCCCGACCCAACTGTTGAATCCAGTTCGCAGCCGGTCCTTTTAACAAATCCCGGAAGATTAAACAACGTTCGCTTTTTGGGGTCTGGTCTCGCAGGAACGCAGAGTTGACCCTACTGAACCAAGACCGGGCCTGGTCTTCATCAGCATCCTTGCCGGTGAAGTCCTTGAGGTCGGTCGTCGCGGCCATACGGATGCGCGGAATCGCAGCAGATCCAAAGTCGTAGGCAGTAGTGGAGGCTAGGTTAGCCTTGCGCACCATGCCTGCGCCTGTACCATCTGACCCACCATGGTCGTCAAGACCGCCGACCGACTCCATATCACAGTCACTTGTCTTGCTTGGTCTACGCGGTCTAGACGGTTGCAGCTTGCGCTTCCCTTTGCTGACTTGCTTATCACTTCTAATAGGCTTATCCATAGATGTTACCTATTCCATATCCACATCTTTGCAAACATTGACACCTTGACAGGTAGACCGGTCTTGGACATGTGGGTGCATAGGTGGTCTAACCCGTTCTTCCATGAAACGTTGCATCATCGTCTCAAACGTGGCTTGGACGTTGGCTGGCGTCATGGGCAACGTGTTGATACCCTCCTTTTGCGGAACTGAGGCCTGCGGGGCTTGCTGGAGCCCCGACTGGCAAGCAGCCCCTTGCTGCCGCATGTCCCTTTTTTGTTCAGACCGGGCATGGTCCACCCCCATGGTCATCCGCTCGACACTGGTCTCCAACTCTGTTGAGCTGTTAGAAGCCGGTGGAGACTGGTAGATCAATTCATCATCGGAACCAATGTCAACAAGCTCTGTGGAGGCTTCGGCGACCTTCATTGCCGTGGTGGGAGTTGGGCGGCGAACCGCCCCCACCAGTGGCACCAAACGGTCGTGGAGGTCCGACATCGACGCCTCCAGTATCCAAACATCAAATTCAAACAATTTATTGACACCGGTGGGGTTCTGCATTTTAATGCCAACCTCCGCCAACATCGCCACCAAATTCTTGACGAGCAGTAATGGTCGATCACTCCGGATTGGCTCGGTAGTGGGACCGAGAAGACGGTCGGGGATATGGAGGTCCAACACCCGAAAGACCTGGTTTTGGCGAACAAATCGATTCAATTCAAAAACATAATACATCTTGTCCAGGTCTTGTTCGGTGATAGCCTCGTCCCCGACCTTCGACTTTTCTTCGAAGTCGTCTTCGTCGGGTGGCATTCCCAACCCTTTTATGGGCACCTTGGGTACCTTGGGGACTTTAGGGAGGTAGACCGGATCGTTCCGGTCAGCCTCCAAGTAATTTTCATCTTTTAGTTTTCCATCAATTTTTTCATTCATACACATAGGATCAGGACCAAGGTCCTGATCCTTTCCGGAACTATAGCAAGACCTGCTATAGTCCCGATCGGCTCCGGTGGGAGACTTTTGGGGAGGAAAAAACTTATTAATCCCGATCTGGTCCTCCACCAGGCCAGATCGGACATCGCCATCTTTATCAACAACGAGAACGCAAGGCGATAGCCTTTCCTTACGTCCTCTCCAGAACGACTCCATATTCAATCATTCAAATCTTCGAATCCAATTTTTGATGGAATATCGGCACGGTGATATCCACGATCACCAAGTGATCCGGGCACGCGCACCATTGTGGTGGAGTCAAGTTCGAAATCGAAAACATTAGCATCGATAACCTGACTACCACCATCGCGCCCAGCCTTCCAACTTTCGGAGGGGGTACTCCGCGGACCACCACTCGAGATCTGGTCCAATCTTCCGCTGCAAGCAGACGACCGTTAGTCATCAGAAACCACTTGGTCCGATTTTTTAGTGTCCATATCACCTTGTGTACTCGATGGAATGGGCTAGTTACACACTCGGTGGATCGGGATGGCAGATTGGATCGAAGCGGTCTTGAATATAGAAGACCGATCTGGGTAGGTATTTCTGGGGCGGAACTCTTCACCCCAGACACAAACATACCAAAAACACTTCCAAGAGATAACTTCCAATAGGTCGATCGTCCAAACGATCAAGACCAGACCAATACGAAATAATAGAGGGTAGACCGACCGTTCCGGTCTAGTTCCTAACCAATACGAAATAAGACCAAAACCGGTCTAGTTTTCAACCAATATTAAAACAAGCCAATATGTCCGCGTAAAGACCTAATATGCTCGTGAAACTCCACAAACGATATCTCCACGCCAAGACCAATCCAGTGAATAGCACGTTCCAAACGTACTTGAGTTGAGGTGTTGAGATCGCCAAATCGTACTCCCGTCGAGGGACTTCCGGTGGGCCAAAGTGCGCGTGCGGCGCTTCGAGACCGGGTATAATGGGCGAGAGGGGATAATTCGACCCTCTGCCCCCAAACACTCCGCGGCGGGCGGAGGCGACTAGTGTACGAAAAGGGAAGAACGGCGATCCCTAGCTGTGGTGTGAACCAAGACCAAAGGACTTTTACTTTGAAAAAATCCTGCAACCAAAAGACTTCTTACTTGGATAAACCACAGCTAAAATACTACTACCCTATAGTCCCTAAATGTACCCACACAAAAATATGTAAAATACCCAAAGTCGGGTGACTCACCAGAACTTGCGTTCTTGACACTTCTTGAGTCTGATAGGCTGAAAAGCCCCCCTTGTTTAAACCAATCCGAAATTAGACCAAATGCCTTGACGAAACTTGACCAGAATTGTGCCGAATTTTGGGCACGCTTCTCCACACCTGCGGCTGTACAGCCGCGTCAAATCGCGTGCCGGAAGAAACTCCGAGAAAGACTTCTCACGCAGAAGCAGTTTACTGCCACCTCATACCGAGAGCGCCTTGGGAAACAGGCACAGGGTGACGTTGTTGAGAACCTCCGCGAGGTTCCCTTCGTTTTTGCTACAAGGAGAAGATGCCGAAGAGGCATAACAAAAGTTCCGCGCCTGGGCGGAAGGGGAGAAACGTCTCCCTGACTTTTTATAGCTGTACAACAGCTATTTCGAACGTGACGTTCGGATAGAGAGGGCATTGCGCTTGGCGTTTGCCAGAGCCAAAGCGATGGGGCAATTATCTGACCCTTATTGCACGCTCTACGCTAGCGCACGTGCCCTCACTGTGGTGCCGGAGAACATTGCGAGTTCCGCATCTTCCTCCGGCGAACTCCCAACTACTGGGAGTGAAGCGCTGCCCCCGCCCCTTTGATCGCCGACTCGCAGGGGGATTCTCCCGCTCGAAAGCGTCAACGACGTCTCGGCAATCCTGCCGCAGGGGAGTCTCGGACTCCCAAGAACTCTGTGATTGTGGATAACCCTTTCACTTCACGAGATACTGGGTTTTATCCCGATGATGGCGTCGCGCCATCAGACTCTCCATATGGTAATGTGGTGTGGTGAAGTGGAGTCTTTATTTACAGCATGAAGAAGGTGATCTTCGGCATTTATTAATTCTTGGTATATTTTATCTCTCCAAACTCTACACGTTAGCACGATGACACTTTTTACGCTGCTGATTTCTTCAAACACTGAATATTAGTGTCAAAGATTGTGTCATGCCTCCAATAGGTGAACAATCTTAGTGTATCATGATGTTAGTAGTGCGATGCTTCTGTCTTCTAGCAAGATGCTTCTATCCACCTCTATCACCAAGTGATGCTTCTCGCACTCTCACAATGTCTTGGCAAAGTTGTTTTGGGCTCTAGCATCATGGCAGTGACGCTAACGCTAAGTTGAGCTTCTTCAACCTCATAAATTTTCAGCAACTAGGTGCACTAGGGCACACGAGATAACAGAGCAACTAGACTATGGAAACAAACCATCAGCAACGCCACAGAAAGATAAAACATAGGCACAACTTACCAGAACAACGGCGGATTGATACAGAGCGGCAGAGTCAATGAAAAGTCATGCGCCCTCGGCTGCTCAAGCTGACCATTCTGGTAGACGTTGCTCGCCTTAGACGCACTCTTTTTGTACGGATTCCCCAGATTAAAAGACAATTGACGTCGGCGCAGCCCCGTTGGAGTATCTTCATCAGGTTCCGCCTCGGCAAGAGGATTGCGAAGTGCCTCTTTCTTGATCAATCGCGATTCGTAGTCACTCATTATGCCGATAGGCTGACGATGCTTTTCGTCATCCTCACGAGCACGCCAACTGGGTGTGAGCTTCAGTGGAATTGCTTCATCTTTCAAATCCATCACGCGAGGGAGAGCTACCTTGAACTGATTTGGTAAAGACTTTTCGAAAAAAAGAGGCTTTACTTTTGTTGTAAGCGGCTCGCATATCTTGGAGCGACATAGTTGCAATTAAATTCAACGTTGCGTCGCTGGTAGTCGTTCCGTTGAGGTCTTGGTTTGCGACAGGCGACGCAGAGGGAGATGATTTGGGAATGCCACTGTCGATCCGAATAACTCGGGAGAACAATTTATTGTTGTTATCACTCTCAGTAATGGCTTGCTCTCGCACCGGTTGAGAACTGTGAAACTTGGTAGCTCCGACCTAAATCTTGCACCTCAGGCACCATGTCGTGCAAGTTGTACTTACGCAGCGCTTTTTTCAAAGGAGGATATTAATAGATTGGGCATCCACTCAAATACGAAGAAAACGATTCGCGCCACGATGATGGCATGGCTTTGGCTAGAAACACCCACGTGTTTGAGACGGAATTAATATTATGTCCACTCGCTTGATATACACGTGCAACCTCTACAATGAGTGAGAAGATCTTGGGGAAGTTGTAAGGCAGCAGTACGAGCACTGCGTTCGGTAAAGGGATACCAGTACCTGGGCTCGGAGGACGTAGCATTCCAATAGGGTCACCTAGTCGTCCGTCCCCTTTGCTGCCTTGAACGTAAACTATCCATCGCTGGCCGCGACTGGGTGTCGGATTAATTGACGTCTCAAGCATGTAGCTGTCGGCCGGGAACTTGAGTGTATCTAGCAGCATGTGACTCGTTGCTGCCTCAATCGCATTTTCAACTGTGCGGGAGTAAATAAGCGTTGGATGCGCTTCCCTTGTCGGTATCACGGCTGTGTTTCGGTCGAGCCCAAAAGCTTCCGCGATCGGCCAGTAGAACTCCTTGGCACTTAATATCGGCGCAATGATATTCCTCTCTATCGGATGTTCTGCTTCGCCATCGATGGCTTCACATTTAAACTTTACCACAGCTCCAGCTTTACGCTTCACAATATTCTGGTCAATACTTCGCTCGACAGCAGGTTTGGACGTGGGTAGAAACAGTATGCCCCCTGTTGTTTCACTGAGTGCCATCAAGTCCGCGGGAACTAGTGGTTGCCCTTTTACGCCATTGATCACGGCAGAAAGTTTCAGAGCAACGTAAAAGGTCTCTCGTCCCATCGAAATGGTTCATACGTGAGTTCAGCTCTGACAGAATGGGACGGTGGTATTACTAACGTGTCTTGAACAAGACCATCTGCACTCGAAAGTGTCGTGGAGTCTGTGAGGAAAATACATACGGACACATTCGTGTTCCACGGAGTACGACCGAGAGCGTAGCAGTCTCAATTAAACTGCAGACGGATTTGATTCATCAGATCAAACGCTTGCCTGAGGGCAGCGCCCACGTCACTCAAGTCCGTGGCTCGTAAGTTCTTGAGTTCTCAAAGGAAGGTATCTTTATTCGTAGATTGGTCCCATCCGACGCGCACACGACCATTGTATGGACTAGCGTCCGAGCTATTTTTCCCTTTCACACGGCTGTCCCGACCACACGTGAGCAACATAAAGTGATGCTGATAGCGCCGATCGCGCACTCTCTTCACAAAACGTTCGACGGCTGACTTAGCATAGTCCAGCAACGCCATGCCACAGCTCGTGAACTGGTTCATGGACGCGCTCGTGTCTATGACGAACGTCACCAATCGGCTTGATGTTCCTGTTTGTTCTTAAGTGGTAAGTATTTAATTTTGGATGAGCAATTTCGACCAATCATCATCGATCTGCGACAGCCAGATCGCGACGGACAGATCGCGATGTCAAAACTGATCAATCAAGTTTCAGAGGGTGCGATGGACAGATCGCGACGGACAGATCGCGATATCAAAACTGATCAATCAAGTTCCAGAGGGTTCGGCGGCCATATCGCAACGGCAAATCTGATCAATCAAATTACAGAGGATTGCGACGGCCCCAGAGTCCAGTATTGAAGTCATCGCTGAAGTAACCAAGAAGTAGTGGGTGAGAAAAGTGATTGACTTTGATGTAGGAGTTGGTAACACTTAATAGAACGAAATTTCCCCTGAACTGGTAAGATCTCTGGAGGCCCTTAAAAACCTTTCTTTTTTTGATCCCATACAAAAATCAAGTGTAATACAAGGAAGTTGTTGAGCACACGCCCTAACAAGTGGAGCAGCAGCCGGTTGAAGCGCGCTAGTGTTGGGAGCAGCCCAGAACCACCTGTGGAAGTGTCACCAAGTGTATTTGATTGATTTGTGGTTCGGGCGGAAGTATTAAGTACCAGGGAAATAAAGCAAGGAGGACTGTCTTATTACTCTTTGTGTTGTTGATTAAGTGGATTTATCATAATTTTCAACTCCTTCACGACAGTGGAATACCCTCCGAATCGAGAACCGGAGGAGAATGTCGCGCAATTGCGACGTGAGGTTCACGAGCGCTGTTCTCGACACAGCCGTCGCATCCTGGAAGTCCAGGAGGGACTCCACGATGAGGGGGATGCGATTGACCGCATCGAGAGACGGCTTGACTCTCACGAGTATTCCTTTGCGGAGCTTCGTGGTCGTATTTCGACCCTGACGGAGATGTTATTACTCCGCCCTGCCGTGTCTTACGGCTACGCGCCTTCCAAACCTCCTCCAAGAGGGGACCTGCCTCCGGGTTCTGGTATGGCTTAAGCATACCCACATAGAAGGTTGGATGCGTGCGCATCACCTTCGGAATATCCAAGGTGTACGTCAGTCCCTTTCGGGCTAGTACCTTGAAAGGCCCAACAAACCTGGGACGCAGTTTGTTCCGTAAAACGTTAGAAGCTGCATGTGTAGGAAGGTTTTTAGCGTTTAATAAAACACTTTCTCCTACGTTATACGCCTTTTTGTTACGCCGACCCTTGCGGTTGGCCTGTTATTTTTGCTTGTCTTGGCTTTCTGCCATGGCGTCGCAAACGTGTCGTAAGACACTAAGTCGCGTCGATAAAAACTTATCGATGTGCTTTCGCACAGATACAGGGCTGACATCGGGAAATCCTACCCCCTCAAGCCCTGGGCCACACACACTTGGCGTCAACGGAACCCTCGGATTCACTAATCCGTTTACGTAAAACGGGGTAAGCCCCGTAGATGCATGGACCGAATTGTTTATAGCAAATTCGGCCATAGGAAGCATCTCACTCCAACTCTTTAAAGAATCCGGACATAAACTCCGGAGAATGTCCTCTACCACGCGATTAACGCGTTCCGTTTGTCCGTCCGTCTGCGGGTGATCCACAGTGGACATGAGGAGTTTGGTGCCCAGCACCTTAAACAGCTCCCCCCCCAAAACTGTCCCGTAAAACGGGGATCCCGATCCGATACAAGGGAATCAGGTAGACCATGCTGTCGAAAGACACGGTCTAGGAACACTTTCGCTGTTCCTTTTCCATCAATGGACTCTGGCACCTCCGCCAGGTGAGCCATCTTGCTCAAACGGTCTACTAAGACCAAAATGCCGGTGTTACCGGCCTTATCCTTCGGAAAATCGAAGATAAAATCCATGCTAATGGATTTCCAACACTTCGTCGGAACGGATAAGATCGCCAAAGGCGCAGCTGACTCTGCAGAGGATTTGACCCTCTGACACGTTTAACAGGTGCGAATATACGCACCGACCCACTTATACATCTTGGGCCACCAATACAAAGCGCTTAAAGCGCTGTAGGTCTTATCCCGACCTAAATGACCCCCGGAAGGGCGTCATGTGCCTCAAAGAGGACTCTATACTTCATTTCCTCATCATGAGGAACAATCACCCGCGGAGTGTCCTCCGCGCTCGTGCTATAATATAGCAAACCGTCACAGTAACTGTAACGGTGTAACCGAGCTCTAGCTCGACTTGACAGGGTAGGCCCAGACGATCCAAGCCCCTTGTCAACCAATGCGCTGATAATCGCCTTACATTGTGGGTCTTTCCCATACGCCTGGCGTATAAGGTCCACCACAGACGAGGTGATGAATGTAGCGTGAGCGAGATCGTTATCGGGACGACGCGACAGCGCGTCTGCAAGCACTTTCTGCTTGCCAGGTTTATACTTAACCTCAAAGTTATACTCCGCAAAGAAGGAGAGCCAACGAACCATCCGTTGGGAGAGATGAGGCGACTTCGTCGATGTCCGTAAAGACGCGTGGTCAGTATAAACCACTAACGGCTTTAAGCCGAGTAGGTGAACCCTAAATTTGACAAGGGCATACTTCATAGCAAGTAGCTCCTTATCATGAACAGGATAATTCCGTTCCGCAGCTTTAAGCTGCCTCGACTCAAACTCAATCACGCGTTCTCTTCCCGCATCGTCTGCTTGTAACAAAGCACATCCGTTTGCGAAATTGGAGGCATCACAGACGACGCTAAATGGTTTCCCAGAATCTGGGAGAGCAAGAACGGTAGCTTTGAAACAGCTTCCCTTAACCGCTTCGAAGGCGGTTTGGTGTTTGGTTTCCCAACACCAATCCACGTCCTTCTTAAGAAGGTCAGTTAATGGCTTCGCCATCTCAGCGTAGTTCTCGCTGTACTTGTGGAGATAAATGGCTAATCCAAGCCACTTCCGTAAATCCTTAAGATTTACAGGCGAAGGCCACTCCACAATGGCTTTCACCTTCGCGGGATCCGCCCGCACTCCATCCTTACCGATGAAGCATCCGAGGAAAGGAATTTCCTCAGCACCAAAAATACATTTGGATGCGTTTGCATAAACCTTATGCTCCAGCATACATTCGAGCACCGCTCGAAGGTGTATTATGTGAGTCTGAACATCAGACGAGTCGCCTTCCGCGCGACTATGAACGAACATATCGTCGAAGTACGTCTGAGCGTACTTTCTATGAGGGCGGAAGAGTTGAGTCACCAAGCGATTAAAAGTCTCTGGTGCATTTGAAAGCCCCTTTGGCATAACAAGCCACTCCCACAGCATGCAGCTAGGCGTGCTGACCGCTGTAAGCGGAATATCGGATGCTCGCATGAGCACCTGACAATAACAGTCCACCAGATCTAAGGCACTGTACACATTACAGCCCGCCATATTGTTCTGGAGGACATCCTTCCGAGGAATCTGAGTCTGCATGGGTACAGTAGCTGCATTCAGCTTGTTGTACGCATGCACAATGCGCCACTTTCCGTTCGGCTTACGAACACAAAAAGTGGGAGATGAGTGGGGAGACTTGCTCTCCCGTACCATCCCTGCCTCATCTTTCCCCTTGAAGAATGCGTCGATGACGTCGCATTGCTCCTTGGGGAGATGCCACTGCCTAGTGACGCAGTATTTGGTTCCAGGAACCAAGTCAATTTCATGTCGGACTCCCCGATCCGGTGGTAACCCCATCGGCGGGTTGTCACTAATGACATCTCCGAATTCCTTAAGTAAGGAATGGTAAGGGTCCTCAGGATCCGCAGGGATCTTGTGACCTCTTCGGGCATTTAATGCATGTTTGGGTTGACCAAAACTGACTCATCCATTGTGTATGAGGAGTTTAACTCCTCTTCCGGACGCAACACGACGATCTCGTCGAGTTCACCCGATTTCAAAGCAGTTCCCAACTCGTTGAAGGACATCTCCTCCAACGACAACAGTTCGCCTACCCCAGGCAATCGTTCCAGGCTTACGCCTTCTGTGACAACACCTGTCACACTATTCAGCATCCGATAGGACTGCTGACTACTTGCTTCTGGACTCATGAAATGATTGAAATTCTTGGCAAGCGAGAAACCCAGATGGGGGAGTCAATTGCCCCATCTAGTGGAGGCGCCTCGCGCCTAACCACAGAGTTCTCTACCCCTACCACCGTTGACTCGCCCGTCTCACCTAAAACGGCGTAGTCGGAATCATTTCCGACGTGCGAAAGAGACGAACTTCGGGTCTCCTCGCTTGGAAGCGCCTTGCGCTTAACCACAGGGGTATCTACCCCTACCACTGGAGTCGAAACTTGTTCGCCGAACACGGCGTGGTCGGTAACCCCGACCTGAAGAGACAAACTACGGGTTTCTTCTCTAGGAAGCGCCTCGCGCTTAACCTCTGAGGAATCCACCTCTACCACTGGCGACTCACCACTCTCGCCTATAACGGCGTGGGGATTAATCGCCGAGTCCCCCTTGTCAAGGAACACTTCCTTGACCTCATTGGGACTGATCATCTCAAACAACCCAATCTCTGGCATCTCTCGCCAGAATCGCTTTAGCGATCGAGCAAAGGTGGGTTCATGACTCGCCAATGCTTCACCCGATCGCGGGTGCGTTGATCCAATAGACTTAGACTTCTAGTCTATCCATGGCTCGTGGAGTTCCTGCCACTTCATGCCCAAAATGAGGTCATACCTCGAGTCCAAATCCAGGACTAGGCAACGTTCTAAGCTGTCCAAGTCTGCAAATTTCAGCCTAAGGTCAATCGAGACCTTGGGTACAGAAACCTGTACGCCCGTCGCTAGACGGACCGTGACAACGTCACGAGAACGTGCCTCTAGGGCCTCGGCATACCCGCCTCTTCTCCACAGAAGCCCGTCTGACATAATTGTCAGACGCTCCAGAGTCTATCAAGACTCTCCAAGGCTTATCAAGCCTTTCACGCCCGCAAGGACGACCAGCAAACCTGGATGGTACACCAACTCGGTACTAGAAAGCACCGTTTTCCTCGGGGCTTTTTTAATAGCGAAGGAAATGATAAGAAAGATGAAGGCGGCTTGAAGTCGAGGCTGCAAAACTAAAAGTTATATTTATTCATGTGAACTCTCTGTCGTTGCTCCTAGCCACTTATTTTTGCTTAGCTGCGATTGGTTAGTTTGCCTATAGTAATTACTAAGTAAAAACGTTATGGCAACTTCAACTTCAATGTAAGAACCTAACAGAAAAATAGAAAAGATGGAAGGGGTCGTAACTTCGGGGTGGGGGACGAAGTCCTGGTGAACCCTAAACACCAGTAACCGTATTCAACTTTACCATTGTGGGAATCGAACCCAAGCCATGTGATCAGAGATCAATCCCCCCGGCACTAACCCCTTCGGCTGCAGTGCGATTGTGAGTTTGAGTTGATGCACGCATACTTAACACCTTCCATCAAGTGTTCCATCACTCAATTAATCGATCCCCATTAGTAAATGTAGACGCATGCACGGAAGACATTATCTTCAATACTCTCCCGTGATGACTACGTGCATCGTGTTAGGCTTGGAGTCCCAGACCACCAACAAAACGCGTATGTTTCACTTTTCCAAGCGCCTTGGTCAGCTCATCCGCTATCATCTCATCCGTCGGTTTGTACTCGAGTTGAATAACAGCGGGTCGAACTTTTTCGCGCAGAAAATGAAACTTGATGTCAATGTGTTTCGTTCGCTCATGAAACACTGGGTTCTTCGATAATGCGATGCAGCCCTGGTTGTCTTGAAAAATGATTGTACCCATGCTTGATGCGCAATCTAAATTTCTCAGCTGCAAACGCAACCAGATCGCCTCTTGTATCGCAGAATACAATGCCATGTATTCTGCCTCGGTGCTGGATGTCGATACTGTTGGATGACGCTTGGATTTCCATGAAACCACGCTGCCGTTCAGAAAAAAAACATAACCCGTGGTCGATCGACGCGAGTCCAAATCGCTTGCCCAAGACGCGTCCGCAAAACCCACGAGCTCTCCCGGAATCTTGACGTCAAAAACGATACTGTAGTTTGCGGTTGTCTTCAAATATTTGAGCACGCGTTTAGCTGCTATCCAGTGCTGTTGACCGTGACTCTCGCATTACTTGTCCACCTCGCCGACTGCGTGCATAATGTCCGGTCGTGTACACGTCGCGACGTACATCAAAGCCCCTATTAGCTCACGATACGGCCACTTCGGCAAAAACTTGTCATCATCGTCGAGCTTGATCAGTTTTTCTCTTTTGTTCATTGGTGTGTATGTGTCCTTGCACTTGTAAAACGTCAAACATCTCTGCCAAGCGCTTTATGTACGCGCGTTGGTTCATGTGAATGGTCTTGATTGCTCGATTTCGACACAATTCTATACCTAGGCAGTACTTCAACTCGCCAAGCTCTTGATGCTGAATTCGGACTTGATTGCGTGCTTGATCTTGTCAATATTTTCTTGCGTCCGCGCAAGAATCATCAAGCCATCGACGTGAATTACAATAAGTCTAAACTCTTCTTCGGAGCGTCGTACGTAGACGCATAAGTCTGCCGGAGTCCTCGTGAACCCTTGCTCTTCAAGGTGCGTATCAAGCCGATTGTTCCATTCACGTGCAGCCTACTTCGTGCTGTGGTGAAGTGCAAGTGAAAATTGTTGACCAGTTTGTACAGGTGTACCAGTTTTCAAGGCAGATCGATCTGTTTGGCTGAAATGACGGAGTATTTTGGGCCAATCGTGTGCTTGGAGTGTTTTGTACGCGGATTTGAGGTAAGGCACACGGTTTACATATAGTTTACATATTGGATTTTTATTGGATATTAAATACAGTGTTCGTATTACATTGGGTTGCGTAAGTCGCCAATGGCTCCGATCTGAGTCATTGGGAGCGGGAGGCTGACAGAGTCCCCTCACGCTTATAAGCCCGGTCAGGACAGAGCTCCACCGGAGTCCCCACGACAGGGAGCACTCGTTTCGTTCACTCACCACTCAAGTTCGGCCCCTCTCAAGGGAGGCGGGTTATTATTTTGCTGGGTTACCCATCGCGATCTGCGATCAAGTCCCAGGAATTGGCTGGATTACTCATCGCGATCTGCGGTCAAGTCCCAGAAACATTTATTGGCTGGATTACTCATTGCTCTGCAATTAAGTACCAGGATTTACTATTGGCTGGATTACTCACTGCCTCGGGCGGTCAAGTGCCAGATTTAATCGCATCCGGAATGAAGATTTCCGCTTCGTTTGCAGATCGGCTAGTTTGCATTATGTTTCGTTGGAATTTTGGTTCAGTACCCCAGAAGTGGTACATCCATATCGATCTTCTCTAAAGTCTTCACCAAGCAGCGGTCCACCAAGTGTGTAACCAGCCCATTCCATCGGGTACACAAGGTGAGATGGAGATGCAAAAATTAGACCAGGCGTCCTATGCTGATTATCGAGCGTCTGCTAGCAGCGGACGATCAGATCGAATCGTAGGCGAAGGTTCGCGGGGTACCCCCCGTCAGTTGGAAGACTGGGCACGATGGTGGTCAGGTTCTCGAAACTTGGGTGTTCGATTTTGAACTTGACACCACCACAATGGTGCTCGTGCCCGGATTATTTGGTGACCAGGGATATCACCGCGATATCCAGCAAAGTGTGGTTTTTACGAATTTTAATATGGATACTCTCTGGAGAGCACGCAAGGAACGCATATCGCCTTATGTGCTAGTTGTTGAAAAGGATGGCGATGTTCGATCTGATCAAGAGGAGGATCAGATAGAAATTAATGAATTCACGACTCCCCATACCTCTCCTGGCGGAGCCGATCGGCACGAGGAACGCTTATCGCCTCGTGTCGTGGTTGTGGAAAAGGATGGCGATGATCGATCTGGCCAGGGGGAGGACTATATCGATATTAACAAGTTTATTCCTCCCCACCAGTCTCCGATCGGAGCCGATCGGGACTATAGCAAGTTTTTCTATAGTCCCAGGAGGGATCAGAACCTTGTTCATGATCCCAGAGGGGATCCGGACCCTGTTCCTGATCCCATGCATATCGACAAAAAAATGCATGTGAAGAACACTGTGGGGGAGGATCACTCCGATCTGCCCAAATTACCAATTAAAAAACCAAGCAGAGGCTCACAATGCTTAAGGACGACGACGACTTGGAGGAAAAGTCGCGATAGATGATGGGACTGTGTATCACGAGGAGGTGACCAAGATGTACTACATTTATGAACTGAAGAAATTCGTTCGCGAGAACGAAATCATCCGAATTGTCAAGCCCCTAATTTCGGATTGTCTATACGGGCCGACTACCGAACCGACCGACTCCGATCGGCCGTTGAAACTAGTCAAGAATCTTTTGGCGATGCTAGCAGAAGTGGGGATAAAGGTCAAGAATCTAATGGTGTTGGCAAGCTATTTGAAATGGATACGTGGAAGTTGAAACAAGCGATGTCAATGATACATGACCATCTGACGCCATTGGTGGGGGCGGTGCGCCGCCCAACTCCCACAATCGCGTTAGAAGCCCCAAACCTCGTGCAATCACTCGTCTGGAAGTCATTATCCGAGGATAGATCGCTATATGGGTCGCCACCTTCCTCCAAGTGCTCGTCCGAGTTGGAGGTCGGCGTGGAGCGGATGACGATGGATCGCTGTACCAGTCACGGTACCAGTCGTACGGAACAAAAAAGGGACGTGCGGCAATAAGGGGCGGCATGCCAGTCGGTCCCCAGGGGCGCCCACAGGTATCGACACCCCCAAGACCGATCCAATCACCTCGACCTCGATGGAATCAAGCATGAAAGCCATGTTCGAGGCTATGATGAAGCGTTACGCCGCAGATCACCTCTTCGCCATCGTGCACCAAGCCTATCTGCCCAGGAAAACGAGGCAATTTGTGTGGACGTCAAATGCAGTCAATAACATCAACAGAAAAGCTGTCCGAAGGTGTTAGACCTGTTTTCAAGACAAAACGCAGGTCACGCCGAATCCACCCCGCCGATCGGCAAGTAGCATCGACTTTGACATGGAGTCGATCAGAGAAATTGATGATGACTACGGTGGTACGGGCAGAGTCGGGACAAGTATGGCGAACTTAGCCTCGACGATGCGTTTGATTCCAATTCGATGGTGATCCCAAGGATCCACATGGCCGCAAGCACAGAGTTGAAGGACTTTACGGGCAAGGATGATGATGAGGTTCAAGCCCGATCATGGTTCAGCCGAACGAAGCCCGCATTTCTCCGGAATCAGACGCCGAACAAAGAACGGTGTCTGATCTTCCGAGCTCTGATGAAGGGGCCGGCTGCGAACTTGATCCAGTAGTTAAGTCAGGATGTCCGATCTGACTGGAGTTTGCTGTGCATGGAGTTTGAAAATCAGTACTGTCACTCCGGCTTCTCTACTGCGCGAAGGTACCACCACATGAAGAAGATGGGCGATTAAACGCCAATCGAGTACCTTCACCGGCTAAATTTGGCTGCAATTCGTGCGGGGATCCCGATCAAGGAGACCGATCCACCGATCGGCGCTGCCCAAGAACACGTGGGCCACTTTATCAGTACGCTGGACGATCAGGAGTTGGCCGATCAGTTGACCTTATTGCGCCTCAGGTACGTGGAAGAAGTTGAACAGACGTTACGTATGCTGCACCACTCCCACAGTATGAGGACGAAGGTTGCTGTCGGATCGAACCGATCCCGATCGAAAGGGAAGGATGATCATGTGAAGAGACCTGCGACCAGACCGGCCAGAGCGATCAGGGCGATCGTGGCTGATATAATCTCCAGATCAGAAAGGGAGAGCAGTGGCTGGTCCAGTCTGGGGACAGGCGAGGAACAGTACCGTCACATTTTCGTCTACCAGTCTGCATCCAGAGATCGATCAGCGTCACGCCGTGCCGAATGGAAGGTAGGAAACGGCATCAGATCGGACCCGGAGTCGCCGTACAAGAAGTAAACTTACTGCGGGTCGACCAAACACAGTGATCGGGGCTGTTGGCGTAAGCTGGCCGGCCAAGACGCACTACTTGGTATGGATTTTATGGTTCCGGCAGGCATACGCCTCGATCTGTCGCATGGAGTGCTTATACTTCCATACGAAGTACAGATCCAACTGTCTTGTTGACGCCCTCTATACGGATCACGTACTGATCTGGTGAGTTGGGACCAAGATATCACCATTCGGGTGGGTAGATCAGCAGATATCTCGGTGGGAAAGGGCTTTCGGACAAAGAAGCTGTGGGTGACCAGGGGCGATCACTGGGTACCGACGTTTGTGAATAGTGGGGATCGAAGCTATCGCGTACGAGTCACTAACATCGGTAATAAACCGCTGGTGTTAGGCAACGGTACGATCGTCGGTATGTGGCTGGCTGAAGGAAATGTTCCGTGGAGAATGGTATTCATTTCGATCGAATCAAGACGTTACATGCAACGGCAAAGCTTTGCGCGGAAGGCCACCTATCGGATCGGCGACGACGAGTCAGCCAAAGAAGACTCCCACCTCGGACGGAAAGGTCAGATCACGTGGCGATTAGGATGTGCCAGAGGTCACCATCACAGTCACCCGATACAGTGAACTTGAAGGCGGATGTACAAAGAGTTGTTAACGCAGTTGTATCACAAGATCGAGTGACAGTGGAACCGATGGTAGATGGGGACGATAGTATTATCGCTGGAGACGAGTATGGTGACATATCCATTCAAATCGGTGCCACAGAAGGGCATCCCGTCGACGGGGGTCAGCATTGCCCGTTTGACAGGGGCGGACCGAGCGAGATCGCCTCACCAGATGACCTGGTGTGTATGCACAGGGGCAGGGAGAAGTGCTTGATGGGTCGGCGAACCCGATCTGAAATGTGGCTACCCCACCTGAAGTGCTTGCCGATTCGCTTGAGCGAGTACGGATGATCCGCAATTTGCCGACCCCCCAATCGAACCGATCAGCCCAAAGAATTAAGATGGGAGAAGAAATACTGGCTGATTGGGAAGGGCGTTGCTGATGTCGACAGTGATGATGCCGATTTGACCGCCCATTTGGATGACAGATCTACCCAGAAGACATGTTGTGGCCAAACCAACAGAGGACACCCGATCCACATGTAGGATTGCAAGGAATCAATTGGGATCGGTGAATCCGATATCGATTATGGCGATCTGACTACGAAGTCCGAGTGAAGTCGACCGAATCAAAGTTGTAATGGGGCGACACGGACTTACGAAGTGGGAAAACAAGATTCACAATAGTGCAGATCGGGTGACACCGATCTGATACAGATCGACAATACCGACCGGTGTGAATTTGTGATATTTATTGTGATTACGACTACGGTTTTGTGGAGAACTGCGATGAACTAGTGATATTTCGATGATGATAAAGTGGCTTAGGATGTAGATCATTTTTTGGTGGCAACGATAACGACTCTTTCGATGTGGATACAGTTGGATGTGGTAAGGGTGGACCGTGACTAATGTGGATAAATGCTATGTCAAATAGGACGATAGGATGATCTGAAATGGAGTCTATTATTAATGAAATATGAACGACGATTATCCGATCGGCTCCTTCGATATGCTCCGGAGACCAAGGGTCGGCAGCAGCCAGACCTGAAGGAGGGAGAGGCACGTCAACCTTCAATTCCCCCGAACGAATCAAGACGATATAGACGAGAAGTTCCGGGCAGAAGAGTTGGTTTGGGCACCTCGGCAGCTGGTTTCGACGATTCTTTAGCGCTGTCGCCCTCCGGGTGTACCACTTGGTCCGCTCGTAACATCGGCTGCTCAACTGTGGCAGCATATCGACGACGCTGGGTGGATTGTGATTGCGATAAAACGAGAAGTAGCTCATCTGAACCCACCGATCCACGCTCCGAATCAGCCCCAGGCGAAGCTGATGCCGACTTGGACCGAACAGTGTAGAGGTTCGAGGGCGCGCGATTTTCGAAGCCTTCCTCTCCATAACTGGATCCTCCGCCGCACTTGAAAGTTGCACCCGAGTCTTGGCTTGCGTTTGCACTGCCTCCAGATTCTTTTCAAGCTCCAGGTCGCACGCTACGTTCGGCGCCCTAGAGCCTCTCCACACGTCTTCGCGCTTCCAATTTTGTTTTCAAATTATGTGGGGCGGATTTTTAGCCAATGAGTGGCACGATAATCCACCCGATCCCGGGTTAGCGGCGTAACGGGTCGAAGGCGCGGGATTTTTCGAAGCCTTCCTCTCCATAACTGGATCCTCCGCCGCACTTGGAAGTTGCGCCCGTGTCTTGGATAGCAATTGCATCGCTTCCAGCTTCTTTTCACGCTCCAGGTCAGCCGCTAGCTCCCGCGCCCTCGCGCCTCTCGAGGCACCGTTGCGCTTCTTGTTGTGTGCGCAAATTTTGGGGGCGGAATTTCAGCCAATGAACGGCTAGAATTTCCGCCCGAATTTTGTTGGGAAATCGCACACCTGAATGCTTCTGTGGGTCCGCGAGAGCGCTCAATGTTACTCCGCGAGGAATGAGATCGGCGACCAGCGACTTGGAAAGGCATGTAGCCAACTCATCACGGCACCCGCAGTCGATTCCCCAGAGTCGATTCGACTCTTGGGTCCAAATGCCGAGCTGATCTTGGGAGGCACTAATTCTGCCGGAATATTTGTCGATCGTGAGCTTTAGCTCAGCGATCTGCCGATCCATCTCGAGTCGTTGGGAGTATATGACTGACCGATCACCCTGAGGCTCTGAGAATTGTCGAACGACCACTGCGTGCAGCTCCTGAAGACGCGATCGGTTGATCTCGAGACGACGCAAGTCGTGACGAGTGCCGATCGGCCCTTCCAACATCGTTTGGAGCAGATCGAAGTGACCGTACACCTGTCGAACGGTGTCGAGAAGTGTCTGCACAGTCGGGAAGACATCGATCACCAGTGGATCTACATACAGCAAGAAGTGAGGATCGATCTAACGTGTAGTCATCAGTAGAATAGCGTACCTGATCTGTTCTGTTGCGGGACCAAGGCCTTGAGACGCTTATTCTCGGCCATCAAGTCTGAACAATCCGTTTGTATAGCGCCGATCAGCTTGGAAAGTCGTTTGGAGTCTCGGCGCATTCTATGGAACGCGACGTCGGTCACGGCCTGCTTTTCGAGCGCAACTCTAAACTCTTCCCGGAGCGCATTAATGGTTTGTTGGGACCGATCGACCTGGACTCGGGGCTCATCTTGTTCTGCGACGATCTGAGTGTCACCCGAGTCGTCCGAATGGTCCGATCGGTCAGGAGTTTGAAGATGCGGGGAGTGCAAGTGCCGATTGCCTATGAAGATGAATGTTAGTGGAAAATGTGGCGGTCGGTAGTTAACTGGACTTACCTGGTACACTGGATTCGGAAGAATGCATGGAATCGGAGACAGTTTGTGATATAGGGCCGCTACCGTTGTGCGGCTGCGACCAGACTCATGGGCGGCTGTGGTGAAGTGCAAGTGAAAATTGTTGACCAGTTTGTACCAGTGTACCAGTTTTCAAGGCAGATCGATCTGGTTGGCTGAAATGACGGAGTATTTTGGGCCAATCGTGTGCTTGGGGTGTTTTGTACGCGGATTTGAGGTAAGGCACACGGTTTACATATAGTTTACATATTGGATTTTTATTGGGTATTAAATACAGTGTTCGTATTACATTGGGTTGCGTAAGTCGCCAATGGCTACGATCTGAGTCATTGGGAGCGGGAGGCTGACAGAGTCCCCTCACGCTTATAAGCCAGGTCAGGACAGAGCTCCACCGGAGTCCCCACGACAGGGAGCACTCGTTTCGTTCACTCACCACTCAAGTTCGGCCCCTCTCAAGGGAGGCGGGTTATTATTTTGCTGGGTTACCCATCGCGATCTGCGATCAAGTCCCAGGAATTGGCTGGATTACTCATCGCGATCTGCGGTCAAGTGCCAGAAACATTTATTGGCTGGATTACTCATTTCTCTGAAATTAAGTACCAGGATTTACTATTGGCTGGATTACTCACTGCCTCGGGCGGTCAAGTGCCAGATTTAATCGCATTCGGAATGAAGATTTCCGCTTCGTTTGCAGATCGGCTAGTTTGCATTATGTTTCGTTAAAATTTTGGATCAGTACCCCAGAAGTGGTACATCCATATCGATCTTCTCTAAACTCTCCACCAAGCAGCGGTCCACCAAGTGTGTAACCAGCCCATTCCATCGGGTGCACAAGGTGAGATGGAGATGCAAAAATCAGACCAGGCGTCCTATGCTGATGATCGATCGTCTGCTAGCAGCGGGCGATCAGATCGGATCGTAGTCGAAGGTTCGCGGAGTACCCCCCCCCCCGTCAGTTGGAAGGCTGGGAACGATGGTGGTCTGGTTCTCGACACTTCGGTGTTCGATTTTGAACTTGACTCCACCACAGTGCCGTATAGCGCCTTGCGTAGTAAACACTTCTTGTCGGGAAATATTGCGTCTTCAAAGCCATCGGGATGATTCATATAGATTTCCTCTTTGACGTCGCCGTACAAAAATGCCGTATCAACGTCGACGTTTTCAATTTGAAGATATTGTTCTGCCGCGAGTTCGATCACTACGTTAATCGATTCCTTGCGTGCCACGGGCGCGAATGTCTCAAAATAATCGATTCCTGGACGCTGGGGGAAACCCTTGGCGACAAGGCGAGCCTTGAATTTCACAATGTTTTTGTTTGGGTCACACTTGATGCGAAAGACCCACTTGCATCCGATTGCGTTCTTGTTTTTGGGTAAATCTTGAAGCGTCCAAGTCTTGTGCTTTGCCAACGACTTCGTCTCACATTCCATAGCGCGCATCCAATCGTCCTTGTGCTTACTCTAGAATACTTGCGAGTAGCTCGATGCACTTTCGCCATCGTCCTCAGCGCTGAAGCAGTAAATTCCGTCGAGCTCGGCCTCAAAGTCTTCAAGGTTGAACTGACCTCGCCTTAAGTTGGGATACTCTTGCTCGTACCGTGTCACAGATTGCTTTTTGCGCACCGGTCACACATTCGATTCTTGTTCACCGTCGCGTGATGGCGTGCTTGATTGCTGCGTCGGCACGGCTCCTGTTGGCCGTTCCGTTGGTTATCTCTGCTGGTTAATCGGTGTAGACCTTGGACTCATTGTTGGTGTTTTAAATTCTTCTTCTTCGTCCACTCCTTCATCTCCATCGCCTTCACTGTCAATAATAATGTTGTTCACTCCTGGTGCACCTTTGTCTTGAACTTTCATCGTTTCGTGTTCAGCGAATGTCACGATTCTTGAGATGATGATCTCTCCCGTAGTCGCATCCAGTAGCCGATATTCCTTGTTTTTATCGATTATCCAAGCAATTTGCATCGTACCCCGGCATCGTCAAGCTTTCCTCGCGTTGCCTGGGTTATATGTGCATGACATTGGGTGTCAAATACACGAATGTGTTGAATTCGCGGATTACGCTTGAACACGAGCTGGAACGGGCTTCCAATTGGGTTGGACGCATTGGGTAACACGTTGTGAATGTCCACTGCTGTCATCATTGCCTCACACCAGTAGACCTTGCTCATCTTAGCTTCACTCAGCATGCAGCGTGTCATCTCTACAAGCGTGCGATTCATTCGTTCCGCCATGCCATTTTGCTCCGGGTTTTATAGCACCGTGATTTCCTGCTTAATCAACTTGCGTCGTCAGAAATTCTCCATCTTGGCGTTTCGGTACTCTCCACCGTTGGCGCTGCGCAAGACCTTCACATCAATGCCACACTCGAGCTTGATATTATGGGTGTACTTCATAAAAGCTTCAGGTACGTCACTTTTCTTGCGCAGCGGATAAATCATGGTTAAACGGCTTTTCATTATGATGAACGTCACGATGTAGCGGTATCCACACTTAGAAGCTGGAGTTATCGGTCCTAGCACGTCCGAGCACACAGTTGTATTTTTTCGACGACTCTCTCTCTCGATCAATTCCGTTTTTCCTTCCTTGAATGTTTTCCGTACTTGCTTTGCCGTAGCGCAAACATCGCATACGCTATCCTTGTCCACACACTCGCCACTGATACGGCCATCCTTGATCAACTTGTTTATCGTCGAAAACGACACATGCCCAAGACGACGATGCCACTGCTCAGCATCGATTTCAGCTATGTGGCACTCAGCACTCGTCTCGACGTTCAGCATCATCAACATGCCGCGTCGTGATCCTGTTGCAAACGACTTGTTTTTCCATTCTCACAACGCATTCATCACGGTATATCTCAACATTCATTCCGCGTGATGTCGCCGCTGTTAATGAGAATAGATTCTTAATTAAATCTTGAACATGCAGCGTGTTCTCGAGCCGCGCATTTGTCCACTTTGTGCCGTTCCATATTCGAATAGCAACTGTTCCTTGTCCTAGAACTTTCAGCTGCGCGCTGTTCTTGGCACTTGAAATGTTGCGCTTTGTTGTTGCTCTGGTATACTCGACGAACGCTTCACGGTCCCTGCACATGTGAGACGTGGCGCCGCTGTCCATAACCCAGCACCCCTTCGAGCTTCCTTCTACTGCGTTTAATGCAACGTTTGAGCGGTCTTCATGTTGCGTGCATAGTGTCCGCGCTTCCCACAGTTATGGCACTGGACTCTCGCTCCTTTCTTCCGCTGACCACTGGCTTTCGTACCAAACTCACGCTTATCCTTACGTATGCCCACGTGCATCGCCGTATCTTCTTCAATGCTCGACGACTCGTTCTTGCGCACTTCTTCGGGAATTAGCTTGCTGACGAGATCACGAAAGCTAAATGTCGTAACACTCATGCGGAACGCCTGCACTAAACTTTCGTACGACGCCGGCAGACTGCGTAACATTGTTGTGAAAAATTCTTCCTCGCTCGGCGCGCATTTGGCTCCTTTCATATCCATTACGAGACGTTCTAAATCCGTCACGTGAGCGCTTATGCTCGTCGCAGTGTATTTCAAGGACGCGAACTTATCCTTGAGCCACAGACGGTTTACCATATGTTGGGTGCGGCGAAACGCCTCTAGCGACCCCCACGCTTCACGTGCGCTGTTAGCATCAATCATGTGCTTCAGTTGAGAGTCGCTCAGGTTTAGCACAATAGCCGAGTGGGCTTGCTGCTCCTTGGTAGGCGTAACACCGGATCTCCCAGCCACAGCCTCCCATAGTCCCTTGGACATCAGATACATCTTGAACGCCCATAACGAGTAGTTGGTCCCGTCGAATGTTTCGATCTTGCGGGCGTTGTCCGAACTTGGACTCATAACATTTTAATAGCGAAGGAAATTATAAGAAAGATGAAGGCGGCTTGAAGTCGAGGCTGCAAAACTAAAAGTGATATTTATTCATTTGAACTATCTGTCATTGGTCCTAGCCACTTATTTTTGCTTAGCTGCGATTGGTTAGTTTGACTATAGTAATTACTAAGTAAAAACGTTATGGAAACTTCAACTTCAATGTAAGAACCTAACAGAAAAATAGAAAAGATGGAGGGGGACGTAACTTCGGGGGGGGGGGCGAAGTCCTGGTGAACACTAAACACCAATAACCGTATTCAACTTTACCATTGTAGGAATCGAACCCAAGCCATGTGATCAGAGATCAAGCCCCCCGGCTCTAACCACTTCGGCTGCAGTGCTATTGTGAGTTTGAGTTGCTGCACGCATACTTACCACCTTCCATCAAGTGTTCCATCACTCAATTAATCGATCTCCATTAGTAAATGTAGACGCATGCACGGAAGACATTATCTTCAATAGCTTTGTGCTCTCGTCCCCTACCCTGAGGTTTAACAGCACTGAGGGATCCCCCAGTAGGGCTTCCCGCACCTACTGGGAGCCTTCGTTTCCCGACGGCTTGGGCGAGGGCCTTTTACCCGCCCTCGGTCCTTTATAGTAAGTTTCTCGATGGGGATTTCGCGGACATCTGGTTCCGCAGATGATCCGCACTTCCACACTGGAAGCATCTTAGCGGCCCATGCCGCTGCAACATTGCGAGGAGATCCGCTTCGAAGCTCTGCGGAATGGAGTCAGAGTGACTCCTAGCGGAAGGTTTCTCTTCCGCTTCGACCTGACTAAGGTCCATGGGCTCGGGACCCACTTTAGAGGAACGAAAGTTTCTTTCGACGTTAAACTCCATCTTAAACGCCTCCCTCAGGGATTCGGGTCGGCATCGGAAGAGTCCCGAACATGCTGGCCCTTCTATCAGGCCTCCCATGAACATGGGAATGGACACATCGTCCGAATACGCTTTCGCGTACATCCCTGCCAACAGGGTCTTAAGTTCTTGGATGTATGTCTCCAAGTCTCTAGTGCCCTGACGGCACTTCAAAAACGCCAGCTGATTCTGGAAAACCAGATCAGGCGTGGCGTACATGTCCATAAGCTTTTGCTTAAGGACTCCCCAGGTCGGCAACACGTTCGTGACCAAATCCGGACACTTAAACGCCCATGCACGGGCTTTACCCGTAAGATGGGTCAGTGCAAGTCCCACTTGCAAGTGATCCTCGATCACATTCGCTGTGGCGAAGGACGTTTCGACCTCGCGAATCCACACATAAAGATTGTCACCTTTTTCACCGGTGAATTCATTTATCCTAAAGGACAACGGAGGGCGCACCCCCGTAGACGTGGAGTGACTTCCACGAATATTCGCCTCATGGGCGATGAGGGCGTTAACCCTCTCACACACGGCCTCAAGGCCCTTCTCAACTAGGAGTTGCATGCCATCCTCACCCAGGATGGATAACAGCATTTAAAAGGCTTCTTGTTGGACAGGGGTTAGCTTACCCCGATCTTCTTGGTTCATCCTTTGCAGAGGATGTTGTCGTCTACCAACACAGGTATTGGATTGAATACAGTGCTACCAGATATAGCAGGTGCGTACACGCATGGTGAGGCTAGCACACAGAGGAATACTTTTCTTAAGCGTCGATACGCCACTACTTAGCCGATACGCCCTTAAATAAGGGCTTAGTAAGAGATCGCTCTCTTACTCGTGGCCAAGATTCCCTTGTTTACTGTTAGTAGATACTAACGCCTTGATACAAGGCTTCCCTTAGAAAGGGAGTAGCTAAGTGAGGTATTCCCTTTGGCTACAAACACTCACAGCACGCTCGACCCTTGCGTTCGAGCGTCTAGCTGGGTTCAGTGTATTTTGTAAACAGATTTTTATTTAATACGTAATTAGCCTAAAATAATTAAACTAATGTAAATGTGGTAAAGTGTGCCAAAAAAGTTGGGCCTAATTAAGGGCTAAATTGTGGCCCTAATTAGGGGTGTGACTGCGGACACAAATCGGGGGCGTAATCGTGTACGATTGTGTGTACCACGATGTATACAGGTGCGTGTACAACTGCGGGGTACATAGACAGGACATAAACGGGGCATTGTGGGGAGATACGACTATGTACAGGCACCTAGCGAACACCGACGAACACCGACGAACACCGACGAACACCGACGAACACTGACGAACACCGACGAAAAACGGATAAATCAGGTCGACCGGTCGACGGAGGACGCTGGAATGGACGGTTCTGATTGGCTGAAATTAGGGAAATGGTAGATCTAGAGATATAAGCGGAAAAAAAGTTCTCCTTTTGCGTACGATCGGGCAGATCGTTTACAGGGACGGCAACTTAGGGCCTCCCTTCTTTGCATACACCCCTCTACGTCCCGGGCGGGAGCACATAGTGCACTTTTTGGCCCACCGGCAGACGTAGAGTTCTTGAGAACTCGCAACAACTCCGCCCGCTGCGTCAGCGGTTCTTCTGTAAATGTTTTTGGTCTTTGAGAACATGATTGAGCAGTGCGCTCTCACCTCTTCCCCTTTGATTCACGTTAGTCCCCTAGAGTTCGGCTGCTGTAAGCGCCCCACGGGAACTCTAGGTGCATTTAGTGAAATTCCTCTCCTTCGTAAAGTCTAGGCTAGGAATACATATATTTGGGTGTTCTTTTAGCTGTTTAAGACTCCAGAGGCTCCGTGATCGGGCAGTGAAGACTTCCGCTGCCTGATCAAGTACCCCCTTCGCCGATCAACACCTGATCAACACTTTGCAACTTGCGACCCGCGTTCATCTTATCGCAACTCGCGCCAGCTAATGCCTGATCGACTTAATCGATCAGACCGATCAGGTCTATCAGGTCGATCAAGATCTGATTTTTGACTATTGACTCCGATCGCCCCCGATAACCCCCTGATCAAAGGTCGTAGGTCCTGATCATCGACTTTTAGCGCCTGGTCAAGCCTGATCAAGCCCGATCACTGCTGATCAACGACTTTTAGCGCCTGATCAAGCCTGACCAATCCTGATCACACCTGATTCAAGTTTGAGTGCACCTGATCACGCCTGATCAGCACATAGGTCATTTCGTTACAAGTTTCCCCAATATTGCATCAAGGAATTGTCGTGTTTTAATACCCGCCACCTAGAGAGCGACCCACGCCCAAGCCGTCGTGTACACAAGGTGAGCAGAAACACAAGCATTCAAGGACAACCGGAGGACCCCCTTCGTTCGTCGGCAGTCCGGGCGCCGTGATAACGCCTGATCAAGCGTCAAAAACTTTGGTCAGCCGCTCCACCACAAATGGCTCCCGTGCCCGGATCTTTGTGCGACGCGGGATATCACCGCGATTCTACACAAGATGGCGCTAATGCGGACGTGAAAACGGAAGAAGAAGCGGAATTGACGATCAAAATGGAAAAGGAGGAGGTGGTTGTGACGACGGAAGGCAGTTCGCCGTCGTCATGTCTGAAGAAGAAAGGAAAAGCTGGTTATCAGGACCTGGGGAGGTATCCTGATGAGATAAAGGAGGAGAAACCTCAACCATCTCCCGAGGCTCCTTCGGGAGCCCACGCGGATCATAACGCAAGTTATGATCCGCCAAGTGTATGTGTGTATAAGGATCCGGATTGGGATCCGATGGTGAAATATTACAGACCGACCAGCCGAAGGCGTTGCTAAAGGTACCTGGGTCGGAGAGTGTACTAAATGGTCAACGAGACCCAAACTTCAATCAAACAACATATCTAAGTGGATCATTTAATCTTCTTGCGGCTTCCGCAAGAAAAAAGGAGCTTCTGGAGTCGGTGGTTACTATCTTTTGTAATAGCAAATTGACAGAAAAATGCAAATATCCATGAAGATGAGTTCATTCGGCGCAGCCGAGTTGGTCTTCAAATTCTGGGGCCTAACAACACTGAGGGATCCCCCAGTAGGGCGCCCCGCACCTACTGGGAGCCGTCGTTTCCCGACGGCTTGGGAAAGGGCTTTCTACCAACCCTTGGACCCTTCCAGCGACTATCTCGCTGGGGTCCGCAGATGATCCGTGCTTCCACACAGGAAGCATCTCAGCGGCCCATGCCGCTGCAACATAGCTAAGAGCTCTGCTTCGAAGCTCTGCGAAAAAGAGTCAGCGTGAAGCGACGAAAGTCGATCAAGTACGTCACCAACGGAATTCGATCTGGTGAAAATGTTTTACCGAAAGGTTTACAAAGGAGAATTGCAAGATTTTTTTATTGACGAACGCGATCATGAACCTCCTCGGGGTCACGATCAGCGGCGAACTGAAAGGACCGGTTGATCGACCAGTGAAGAATTGGAATGACAAGATTCGGCTGGTGTTAGGGCTAATACGCCTGATCAAGCAAGCTTGTCTGTCGACAAGCGCCTACAATGCCGAAAAAATGTTCTACCAGGACCTAGGAGATGTTAAGACCGCTACACATCGATTATACGAGGTGGTTGTACCTATCGTGGGCCGAACTATTATGGAGGACTCCCCTCCCAGTTCTCCGCCCAAAATTGAAGCGGGGCCCGTTGAGCAACGTGGCAGAACACACGGGATCGTCCTGTTACGAATCGGCTCCTTCCAAAGGCGATGAGCCTGAAGTGGAGTCGAGCAGTGCCGGAAGTATAGAGCCCAATATTACCAGGATGACAGTTTTCCAGAAAGATGAAGAAATACGGCGTTGATCGAGCACCTGCTCCGGCGCGGAAGCCCAAAGCACTACGCGTGATCAAGGTGACGTCTGGGAGTGAGGAATCAAGTGCCGATGACAGTGGAAGTGATGTTTATCAGCGCCGTTATATTATTGCTGCCATGCGTGATCGACCAGTGACGCATGATCAACCTGGTGAGACCCTATCTGGTAAACGAAGTGAATCAAGTGCAGCTGACCAAGGGGCGTTGAAGAAGTGCAGTAACTGTGGATCGATCAGACACGATAATTTACGTTGCTGGAAGCGCCTGCCCTGTCTGAAGTGTGGCAAGAAGGGACATCCGACCGACCAATGATTGTACGTCTGCCGAGCATGCGGCGAAGTTCACGATGCGGGCAAGTGCCCAATGGAAGAATTTTACAACCGCATCCGCCAGTGGTATAATCCCACCAAGCATGCTGGAATGTTGCCCAAGGAAGCCGAAGATTTGTTAAACTAGGACGCTCGCCAGGTTGGAATCTGGTACGAGACGAGCGTTCTGGTTTGTGTATTTTTGCATATGTGGATAAGAAGAGGGATGATCAAGCAGCAGAAAGAGATAATGAAAAATGTGATCAGCCTGATTTACCACGTTTGGCTAATATCCGTATCGATGAGTTTTCTCGGTCCCCGTTGATCATGGAAGTGGTTTGCTTGCGGGTGAATCACGTGGATATTGGAAGTACCACTCGCCTAAGAAATGGTTTAAACAAGCCAAGGCGAGCGGTAAAATTAATAATGAACGTGCCACGTTATTATTTGATTTCGGTGCCGAAGTATCATCGACTCAACCTTTGCTCGTAAGGTGAGTTGTCAGATCGACACGAGTAAAACACAAAAATGTGTCGGCATTGGAGAAAGTGCATACCTCACGGAGGGGCGCACTAAAATCAAGATTATGTAAGCGGGCTCGTTGGTTTATTATTTATGCATGGGTGGGCAGACTTGTCGGTCAAGATGCTATATTGGGTATGGATTTTATGATACCAGCTGGTGTTCGTTTAGACGTCGCCCATAGTGCCATAAGTTTGCCTGATGAAGTTATCATCACATTATAAGGACGTAGACAGCTGTACGGGTCGAGTGGAAATTACATGAAGCTTGATCAGTACGAACAGACCCCAGTAAGTCGATTTGCTGAGGTCCGGAATCGTGATCAACGATCTCGAAAGTTGTGGATTGCGCGTGGAAAAGATTGGGTCCCCACTATTACTAGGGGCGTGGGTATCTTACGATACCTGCGTGTTACGAACGTCGTCGATCATCCGATCATTGTGCAAGACGATACGATTTTAGGTATCTGGATGAACAAAGACGACGCAACCCGTCGCTCAGGATTTATTTGGGTGGGATCCAATCGCTATAAGGAGTGGCAAAATCTCGCATATCAAGCTTCTACCGATTCTGTACATGACGATCAAGAAAGTGTCGATCAGGGTCCCCTAGTCGAGAAGAAGGAGTATCCTACGCCTCGAAGTATTTTAGTACGACCCACAGACCCGATCGTGACGTCAGTGGCATTACTAACCGGAGGGTCGCAAAAGGTGCAGGAAGTGCAAGAGAGGTGCGATCAGGAGCTGAAGGTGAAATGTCCTACCCTAGACCACGAAGTTGAACAACCTGTTACAAGAGATGATCCTGATCAAGATACACGTGATCACCTCGTCTCAGCCGATCCTAGCGAATTTGGTGTGATTCCAATAGATGATCAAGTTTGCTACCATGAAGGGGTAGATTTGTACGTGAAAGAAATGGAGAGCAGATTGCTACGTTGCCTGAAGTGTCTGCGAGCACCGAAGAAGTGACTAAGGATGATTTACAAGTTGGTGATCCATTGATCAATACAGCAGAAGAAATGGATCATCTTCGCGATATAATTTGGGCGAAGAAACATCTTTTGATCGAGAAAGGTAACGCGCTACCTCCTGCTGCACATGGAGTTGTTTGTGATATAGATGTAGGCAATGCGCGACCGATCGCCCAAAAGTGTCGAAAGGTATCTCCGCAATTTCGCGAGAAGTTATCCGCCTTGATCAAGGGGCTATTGGCCACTAAGATCATCCAGCCGTCTACATCACCCTGTGCATCACCTAGAGTGATCATCGTGAAAAAAATGGTGTTGATATCCGCTTATGTATCGACTATCGCGCGGTGAATCAACTCACGCGTTTTATGGTATACCCAATGCCCCTGTTCTCTGATCTACTCGGAGATTTGGATATAGCGTTGTGGTTTTACTCTTTGGATATGGCGAGTGGTTTCTGGGTCGTGTCTATGACCGATCGATCACGTCAGATCTCGGCGTTTGTCACTCCGTTTGGATTGTTGAATGGAATAGGATGCCCTGTGGCCTAAAGAATGCTCCGCAAACTACCAGCGGTGGATTGATAACGCACTATACGGGTATCTCAAGGTTAAGGACGGTGCTGACGAATCGGCTGATGTATTCACTGTGGGAGAGCCTGACCAGACGCCGGGCCCTTCTGTGCTGCATAGGCGATCATATATCGATGATATTTTGATCCCTGCACCTACATGGACCACCATGTGTGATAAGGTGCGGAACCTGTTGCAAAAGTGCGATCAGTGGAACTTGTCAATCAGCGTGGCCAAATCGTACTGGGGGCGAAGTGAAGTTCCTTATTTAGGACATCATGTCTCTATCCGCGGTTTGGAAACGAATCCAAAAAATTGGATGATCTAATCGATTTGCCTTTTCCTGGTACCTTACGCGCTATGCAATCGTTTTTGGGAAGTTGAACTATTACCGTCGATTTATTGAAGAATTCGCGATCTATGCCGCTGTACTCTACGAATTAAGAGAGATAGATTATCAAGAGTTGAAGAGTTGATCATCGATCAAGGAGAATTCGGATCATGAGGGCGATCGATTAATCAGGGCAAAAGTAGCATTCAGTATGCTGAAAGCGAAGATTGCGTCATCCCCAACCCTGCGCCATTTAGATCAAGCCAAAACGCCGGCGATCGTGATTTATTCCAGCAAATGGGCAGTATCTGCCGCGTTGGTACAAGAACATGATCAAGTGTACTGCACCGTCGCATTCGCCAGCCGGACATTGAAGAGCGGTGAGCTGAATTTCAGCACCATCGAAAAGGAAGTTTTTGCACTTCTGCGGATTTTGGAATGTTACTTCACGATGCTGGTCGGAAAAGCAATCACTGTTTTATCACGTCGATCCACTTTGAACTGGTTACTAACATCCCATGGGCTGGACGGAAGATTGGGAAGATGGGCTTCGATCTTATCACAGTGGGACCTTTGTGGTGGAGTCAAGTTCAAAACCGAACACCGAAGTGTCGAGAACCTGACCACCATCGTGCCCAGCCTTCCAACTGACGGGGGGGGTACCACGCGAACCTTCGCCTACGATCCGATCTGATCGTCCGCTTCTAGCAGACGACCGATCATCAGCATAGGACGCCTGGTACGATTGTTTCGTCATCTCACCTTGTGTACCCGATGGAATGGGCTAGTTCACACTCGGTGGATCGGTGCTGGGAATCGACTTGAGGTCTAAAATGCGTAAAACCGTGCTGGGGGTGTACCGTGGGCGGAACCCTTCACCCTGGGTACGGGCAAACCGGTTATACTTAAAGTAAGTATACTCCAAAGGGCAGATCGCTTAATCGATCGTAGAGCCCAACCAATGTGAGAAGAAAAGACCAATATTCCAATGTGGAGATCCAAATAGAACGTGATAAACTCCAGGAACGATATCTCCACGTGATAATCCAAAACTTGATGACACGTTCCAAACGTGCGTAACTTGATCTTGAGAAGCCGTCCAATGTTTACTCCTGTCGAGGGACTTCCGGCGGTCCAAGTGCGTCTGTAACGCGTCCCGGCCGGGAATAATGAGCCAGAGGGGATTACTCGACCCTCCGCTCCCAAACCCTCTGCGTCGTGCAGAGGCGACTGATGAACAAAGCGAAAAAAGCTAGCAACTTCTTGTTGAGTTTAAGTGAGGCCTAAGCGGTAGAACTAAAACCAAGCAAAACCAAAACTAATCTACCTACGGCTCCCAATATGTACACACATGAAAATATGTAAGTACACGCAATTTCATGTGACTTACCAAAATCCGTGTTTTTGACACCTCTTGAACATGATAGGATTAAAAGCCTCCTGGATTTCCGCCAATACGATCGCTGATAAGCCGATCGGTGTGGTGCTGACAAAAGGCGACCAAAATTCTTGATTCCGCTTCGCCACAGCCGCCCCTGAGTCTGGTCGCAACCTCGCAACGGTAGCGGCCCGATCTCATCATATCCATATCTTCACAGAAGTGGACTTCATCAATGGACAGATCTCCGAGTCCACCTTCGCCAGGTACTTGCCTTGTACACCTGATCGTCTTGTAACCTCTTGACATTCCTTGCTACAGGTGCCCTGCGTTCCTCATCGCCCCATTTCGATTCGCCGACCAGATCGGCCCGATCTGACAGCCCTCACAGCACTCCAGAGTCCGACGCACAGGATGGGCATCAGATCGAGGTCGATCAGCTCCAGAAAACAGTCAGGGAGCTCCAGTAACAGTTGGCCATTAAGGATTCTTCGCTCCTGCAACTTCGGAAGGAGGTGGACACTTTGATTCCTATATCCACGAAGTTGCAGGAGGTGATCGCCGAAAACGCACATCTCCGGGCCCAGATCGCCCAAAAATCAACGCGAGGTAAGCCTATCGGTCTGTTTTCATCTTTGGTCGGTCGGCTCTGACCCTCCTTTGCATGCAGATCGGTTGCCCACCGACATCGCCAAAACATTCGACGCCTTATTCACGGCCGATCGGCAGTCGCATGACCACTGCGATCAGCTCCGACCGATCTTGGACGGGCTGATCGGCGCACGGCACGATCTGTCACGTTTGGAGGCCTACCGATCGCACCTCCTGGAACCGCTTACGGTGGTCAACCGGCAGATGTTGGAGGACCAGTCCGATCGGACTTTACTCCAAACCCAACATGGTGACCTGGAGAGGAAGATCGGCGAGTTGCAGGTCGTGGTCCGGGAGCAGATCGGGAAGTTCGAGTCCTTCCAGAGCCGATCGGACGCCTGGACCCAGGACTCAGATCGTCGCTGGGCATCCGTAAACCGGTGCCACCAACAGTTGACTGACTTGTTGCACCGGCGTCCGGCTGCATGCTCTAGCGCTGACCGGTCAGCATCGGCCGTTATGGTCGATCTGTATCAAGATCGGACCCGACGCCACTCATTGGCTAAAAGTAACCACCCGAAAATTCCGAAAATTTCCAAGAAGCGTAAGGACGCGTCGAAGGGCTCAAGGGCGCGGGGAATAGCGCGCGACTCCGAACTCGAGGAGAAGCGAGCGGTGCTTCCGAAGAAAGCCAAGGCGTTGGCGCATCTCCCAAGCCCCAGATCGGACGCAGGTACACGTATATCATCACAGAATCTCATGCGACCTCGTGCCCCCGCGACGCTCCCACCAAGCGTATAGAGGTCTACTCCAGAGAGGACTCGGGGGACGATCGAGCGATTCCGTGTTATTGATCACTGCTTTATCCAAGTCCCGATCCGATCGACGCCGAGGTCCTGTTCCAGCGAAGTCTGCATCGGGGGCTGATCAGATGATCAGATCCCAAGGCGATGGTGTTGCACGAACGCGTGAGTTGACCGGATCGGCGCCTTCCTTCCCGCCCGGCACATCTGGGCTGCGCCGTCACGCCCGATTGAAAGGGGTGTCGATCGGAGATAGACCTCTCCCATCGCTGACTTCAGATGCCACGTCTCCATGGTCATCGTGGCAGATCGGTAGCTTGTACCAATCAGCCCTGACAAAGCAGATATTAGCCCGATCTCTATCGCGTCCAGAATCCTGGCTTTTTCCTCCAGCTTCAAAGTCTCCTGACGCTTCTGCATGCGGGCGGACCTGGTCACAGCACCACAAATCGCCCGTCTGTACGCAGATGAGCCATGGAAAGTGTTCGTCCGCTCCAAGCTGGGGTCGATGTTTGCGTCGACTGCGTGGATCGACTCGTTATTAGGTCGAGTGAAGGCCTTCAATGAAACCTACAGTCAAGCGATCTGGGAGTCTACACACTATTTAGTTCTTCCTCCTGATCGAGCGCAGCATGATCAAGGCCTGATATCATTCCAGAAGAACCGGAAAAAGCGCCGGAGTCGGGCGGGCGAGGCCTGGCAGACCCTATGCCAGTTCGTTGTGGGAGGGATGCTGGCCCGCGAGTGCGACATCGACATCTTTTATATCCTATGGTTCTCCATATGGACAAGCGTCGGGTTGAGAAAGCCGGGGTATTAGCTTAAGACGGAGTCTGGTATCCCGGTCTTCATTGTTACGAGCCGATCGCAGACCTGAAGGACGCTTTGGTACAGATCGATCGGAAGGAGCCCTAGTGCAATCAACACCAGAAACAGATCGGAGACCATCCGGCGCTGACTATCGGCCATCTGTGGGGTGATTGCGATTCTTGATGCGGCAGTTAGCTGACCAGATAATTCATAATACATGTCATCATTTTCCCAAAATTCCTGATCACCTGATCCCTTAACCAAATCTCATCACTTTCTCCAAACTTGCACCAACACGTTATCATACACAATTTCCATCCACATCTCGAAAATTATCACCACGTTCGTCACTCCACTACTCCAGTTCATCACAGTTCATCACGCCAATTCACAATAATTCAGACCTTACACATATTCACACCGATCGTTATGATCGGTGCTACTGCGTGTCTTGATCCTCGTCTTCATGAGTATGAATCACTGCGAAGCGATTACGACTGACTCGTTCTCGCTCGAACTCTCGTAGCAGTGCTCTACAATTTAGATCAAGTTCGTCGATCCAAGTTGCTTCGTCATGATCCTTCCAGCGGACCAGATATTCTCGGTGGGTGCGACCGAAACGCTTCTTCTTGACCGATCGGACATCTAGAACCTTTTCCACCTCGAATTCGTCTTCTTCCAATGGCCTTTCCCAACTGTCTTCCGGCAGCAGAGCTTCGTCAAAATCGAATCTCTCCCCTTCGTCCACCAGAAAGGGCATTTTAGGACGATCGGGGAACTCTCTGACCAGCTTCAGCTTGGACACATGCACGATCGGGAAAACTTGATAATCCGTGCCGATCGTGATCATACGGGAAGCATGCTCACCGATCAGCTCTGCTACACGGAAAGGACCGTGCCACATATGAGCCAACTTCTTTGCATAGCATTCCTTGACCCGATCGAGGTATAACCATACCCTCGCCCCTGGTTCAATACCATGAGGGCGGACCTGATCGTTATTCCGATCTGCTCGATCTTGCGTGGCCTGGCGAAACTTTTCAATGACGACTTATTTAGCATGTTGATAATGCTTCTGGACCTGCATACGCCAACGGCGGGCATCGCGATCACGGGTCCGAGTGCAGCCGATCGGTATCACCGCTTCAAGTGTCGATCGAGGGTCCCATCCATACGCCAGATAGAAAGGCGTTTCTCCTCGGACACGATCGGTTGAAGAGTTGAGTGCGAATACCAGTCTCTGCATACTCATCCCAGTCACGTTGGTCCGGATCGGCCACATACATCTTAATCACCCTTGTCATTGTCTCCACCTTGCGTTCAGCCGATCCGTTCGCTTGCGGACGATATGCCATCATCGCGCTCTGGTTCTGGTCTAGCATGTTATTGAATGATCGGAACAACTCAGCCATAAAATCGGGCTCCCGATCGTGTCTAATAACTTCGCTGGCGCCGAACCTTCTGAACACACATTCCTCGTAACTGTTGGCGATCTGCTCCGCAGATCGGGATGCACTAGCCTTTGCGATCACCAGACCAGTGAATAGGTCGATCCAGATCAGCAGCTCAGTGTTTCCGCGCGTCGATCTGGGCAGCGACGGTATGTGATCCATTGATATCACCTGGAAAGGGTAAGTGGCCTCGATATTTCCGGGCGATCGGCCCTTTATTATCGTTCTGCCCTTTCCGGTCTCGCAATCTGTGCAACCGCCCACATATTTCTGCACGCTCCGAAAAAGTCCTCTCCAGTGAAAGTGGTCCCTGATCTTGTGGTATGTCCTGCCTATGCCTTGATGTCCCCCTTCTAGACTCACATGGTACTGATGAAGGACATCCGGCTGTAGCAACTCAGGGATCACCAGTTTCGCCGGTCGGTCTCGACCGGCACTGTCTTCGTCAACATCACGGCAGTAATATAGCAATCCGTTGTCATCCACATCGTAACTGTCCGCGATCTTGGAACACTCTTTCGCTTGATCGTTCGTTAACTTGGACAGTTCACCGCGCAGATATGATTTCAGGTTGACAATCCACTCTTCTTCGTCCTGCGCCTTGAGGATCCGTTCCGCCCTTAGCTGTTGCACAACGCGCTCACTCAGCCTTTCCTTTGGGAACGATCGGCGAGACTTCTGAGTTTGCGATCTAGTCGCCGCCATCACATGTACCTTATCGGGGCTTTCCTTGGGCTTGATCAACTCCGGGGGCCTGTTTATGTCCATAAGTTCATGTAGAACGGCCTCCTCAGTGATCGTCGCCCCGATCTGGTCCCGCATGGCTTGGGTCGAGAGGTGATCGGTGCTTCTGTTCCAATCCCGTTTCACCTTCAATAGCTCGTGGTTGGGATAGTCTTTCAGTTCTTCATAACCCGATCATTCAGCAACTTCATCCGTGGCGCCTTACAGTCTATCTCCCCGGTGATCTGTCTTATCACTAGGTTGGAGTCACCACATATGATGATCCACCCTTTCTTTTGTGATGACAGCAAATCAAGACATATAAGTAGCCCCCGATATTTCTCCTCGTTGACCGTTATGTCAGGCGTGAAATCAGCGGCGGCTGCTACTATAGACCATTGTGGTAACTTCCACAGTATGACACTATAGGAGCCGACCTTCTTCTTCACGCTAGCCTATCCTTCGAAACTCAAGACTAGGAGTTACTCATCCCGATCGACGATCAGTGGCGGCAGTGAGATTGACTGTCGAGGTTGCTTCCTTGGGGAAATCGCCATCAGAGCTTCATTCACTTCAGACCGAGGGGTGATACTGGCAGCCAATGTGCCCAATATATCTTCCTCTCCCTTGGTGCACTTGACGACCTCGAGGGACCACTGTGACAAGATCGATTACCATCTGCCGAGCCGACCGTCCATCCCATTGGCCGATAATAAGCCAGTCCAATGTCGACTTTCTCGAAAGAACCTTTACAGATCGGCCGACCAGTAGGTTGTAGCACACATCCAAAATCCGTAGTAAAGCCAGAACTTCCTTTTCGACGATTCCATAGTTAACTTCGTTCGGCTTCAACGTCCGGCTCGTAAAAGTGACCGGGTGGTACACTCCATCATGTTCTTGCACTAGAGTGGCAGAAATGGCCCACTTACTAGCGTACCCAATGACGATCGGTATTTTTTCCGGATCGAAGTGTCTGAGAATCGGTGCCGTCGCCATCTTGGTCTTCAGCATACCGAAAGCAAACTTTGCACGCATCATGTGGTCATCTGCCTCTACCTGTGGAAAATCTGCGGGCAGATCAGAGTCGCAGCCCTCTCGTAAAGTTGCCTGATCTCCTTCGCGCAACATATGGTAGTCGACTTCCCGGAGATCGTACAGCACGGCCGCGTAAATCGCGAAGTCTTCAATGAAGCGGCTGTAGTAATTTAGGCTGCCTAGGAAGGAATGCATTGCCTTAAGTGATCTGGGAAACGGGAGTTTGCTCAGTGACTCCAGATCCTTGGGATTGGCCTCCAGCCCACTGATCGACACCATATGACCCAAATAGGCGACCTTGGACATGCCCCAAAAACTCTTCACAGCACTGATCGACAGGTTCCAGCGATCGCATGTCTCCAACAACCGTTCGACCTTCTCGCACAGATCGCTCCATGACGAAGCAGGGATCAGAATGTCGTCGATATACGATCGCTTCCCTAGAACGGACGGTCTCCTTTCCCGATCGGGTTCACCCTCTGTAAATACATCATGGTTTTCGGTGGGGTCCCGATCGGTACTGATCTTGAAATGTCCATACAGTGCGTTGTCGATCAGCTTCTGGTAGATCTGGGGCGCGTTCTTCAAACCGAACGGCATACGGTTCCACTCGAACAGACCGAACGGCGTAACAAATGCGGAGATCTCGCGAGCCCGATCGGTCATCAAAACCACCCAAAATCCACTTGCCATATCCAGTGAGCAATACCATAGGGTCTTGTCAAGATCTTCTAGCAGATCGCTGACCGGCGGCATCGGGTACACCATAAGCTTGGTCAACCGATTTACCAACCGATAATCTATACACAACCTGATGTCGACGCCGTTATTCTTGATCACAATCACGATCGGCGAGGCCCACGGCGAGGTCGACGGCTTAATGATCTTGGTGGACAACAGTCCTTTAATAAGATCAGACAATTTTTCAGGGTACTGTGGAGCCACATGTCGGCATCGTTGGGCGATCGGCTTGTCATCACCCACGTCGATGTCACAGATCGCTCCGCGAGCAGGAGGGGGTAAGGCGTTGCCTTTCCCGATCATCAGATGTTTCTTCTTCCATATGATCTTCTTTAGCTGATCGATCTGGTCGGGACTGTTGACATCCCGATCACCCACTTGTAGATCGTCAAAGGTGACTTGGGGCGGATCGGCAGACACTTCAGGGAGGACTGCCATCTGGCTTTCCAGCTCCTGAATATATTGATCCCCGCCCTCATGTATACAAACTTGATCATCTTCCGGGGTAATATCGCCCAAACCGTCCTGATCGGTTGCACACTGCTGTTCCCGATCGGCGGGATGCTCTTCAACGTCGTCGATCTGCTTAGGCGCGCCACCGTGGTCCGCCCCAGCAATCCCATGTTCCCCTTTTTCTATTTCCGGCTCCGCTGTCGCCTGTTCTTGTGACGCCACTATGTTGACGACCCTTGGCTCGTCATCTTGATGGTCCACCGTTCCCGGCGACTGCGGTGCCTTTCTTCGAACTAACATCTTCTTGGGGTTAGATAGCTGGGTCGCTCCACCATAAGTGTGGTATATTCTTCCACCGATCCATCATCACTGATCAGATCGGTGGTCGCTTGGTATGCCAAGTTCTGCCACTCAACATACCGTCTCGATCCGATCGAGACGAACCCCATCTCTGGCACCTTCCCTTCCGCCAGCCACATGCCAACAATACTATTGTTGTCGAGCGTAAGCAGCTCGTCACCGATATTAGTGACTCGAACAAAATTATATCGGCCGGCGCTCTTAACAAAGGTCGACACCCACCGATCGCCCCTGGTCATCCATAACTTCCTTGATCGAAAACCTTTGTCGACCGGGGTATCAGCGGATTTGACGAATGGAATGCTGACATCTTGGTCCCACTTGACCAGATCGGTGTGCGATCCGTATAGGGGCCGCCGACCAGATAACTGGAGCTGGACCTCATCCCGGAGTGTAAGCACTCCATGAGACAGATCGAGGCGGATACCCGCCGGAACCATGAAACCCATGCCTAACAGGGCATCCTGACCAGCCCGCTTGCCAACCCAAGCGCTGAAGAAGTAGACCAACGAACCCGATAGGGTGATCTTCACGCGCGTCCTACCTTCGGTCATGTAAGAACTTTCACCGATTTCGACGCATTATTGTCTCTGGGTGTCGTCTATACGACATCCGACCTTAATAGCAAAGGCGGAGTCGATAATTGAGACTTCGGCCCCAGAGTCGAACAACATCGTTGCCTTATGGTTATTAATCTTACCACAGGCTTTCGCCTGCTTAAACCATTTGTCGGGTGCATGATACTTCCAGTATCCGTGGTACTCCCCAGGCAGCAGATCCAACTGCATGACCACCTTCGATCAGTAATATTCATCGGTCGTGAGATTGTATACCGGATGATCCCGATCGACGCAATTGATAACAGAACATGTATTGTCGGTTCTATTATCCTTGCTGACATATTCATAGATGCCAAACGTAGAGCGCTCGGCTCGATCCAGATTCCAACCTGGCGAGCGTTCTAGTTTAACATCTTCTCAACATCAGGTGGAAGCATCCCCGTGTGCTTACCCGGCACATACCACTTGCGCATCAGATTGAAGAACTCTTCGATCTTTCACTGGCCGGCCTCGTGGATCTCTCCACATGACTTGCACACGAAGAGGCAGTGATCGGTGGGGTGGCCGCGTCTTTCTCACTTCTTGCATATCAGCTTCTTCCAGCAGTCCCGAACATCGTGCTTGCTTGACCCGCAGTGAGAACACTTCTTGCGAGGTCGGTCCGGATCGGACTTGTTTCCACTCATGCCCTTCCGATCTGCCTGGTTAGGCGTCGATCTGGTTCTTGGGGCAGGTTCCGTGACGAAGATGTGGCGATATTGGTCCTCGTCTGACTCCCGACTGGACGGGTCACTACTTTCTTCTTCCGATCCAGTGCTGTCTTCAGTCACGATCGCCTTAACAGCACTAGCCGATCTGGTCAGGGGCCTCTTCACCGGATCGGTATGGGTCTTCGATCTGTAGCGAACCGATCCAACGGCGACCTTCGCCCTCATACTGCTCGAACGTTGCAGCGTCCGCAACGTCTGCTCCACTTCCGTCACATCCTTGAGGCGCAGCAGAGTGAGCTGATCTTCCAGCTCCTGGTCATCAAGGGTACTAATATTGTGACCCACGTGCTCCATAGCGGCACCGGTCGGCGGGTTGCCTTCCTTGATCACTATCCCGGCGCGAATTGCTGCCACGTTCAAACGATGAAAGTACTCAATCGGCGTCTAGTCGCCTCGCTTCTGCATATGATGGTATTTGCGGGCGCTAGAGAATCCGGAGTTGCAGTACTGCCCCTCAAATTGTGAACATAGCAGATCCCAGTCGATCGGACATCCCGACCCAACTGTTGGATCCAGTTCGCAGCCAGTCCTTTCAGCAGATCCCTGAAGATAAAACACCGTTACTTTTTTGGTGTCTGATCCCGCAAGAAAGCAGACTTGACCCTACCAAACCACGACCTGGCTTGCTCCTCGTCGGCTTCCTTGCCAGTGAAATCCTTGAGATCAGTGGTCGCAGCCATGCGAATGCGTGGGATCGCAGTAGATACAAAATCAAAGGCGGTCGTATATGCTAGGTTATCCCTGCGCGTTTTTGACCGAACCTGCACCGTCTGAACCATAGTGGTCATCCGGATCGCCGATCGACTCCATGTCTAAATCGCTGTTTTTGCTTGATCGGCGCGGTCGGGCTGGCTGCGGCTTGCGTCTTCCTCTACCAACTGGTTTGCCCCCTCGGGTAGCCTTATCATTTGATGCCACTGACTCCATATCCACATCCCGGCAAGACTTGACATTTTGCCGGGCAGATCGGTCCTCGGCATGCGGGCGTGGAGGCGATCGGCATCGGTCTCCCATGAAACGCTCCATCATTGCTTCAAACATGGCTTGAACGTTAACGTGGGAATGGGCAGCGTGATGACATCCTCCTTTGGAGGTACTGAAACCTGTGGGGGCTCCTGGGGCCCCGAACGGCATGCAGCCCCATGCTGCCACACGTCCTTTTTATGCTCCCATGGGGGTATGATCCACCCCCATGGTCATCCGCTCAACACCTACCTCCAACTCCGATGAGCTATTAGAGGCAGCTGGAGACTGATACAACGACTTATCATCGGAGCACACATCGTCGTATGCTGCCGTGGCCTCAGCGGCCTTCAATGCCGCGGTGGGAGTTGGGCGGCGAACCGCCCCCACCAACGGCACCAAATGATCATGGAGGGTCGATATCGACAACTCCAGCTTCCGAGTATCCAGATCAAACAGCTTATGTACGTTGGCGAGGTATTGCACTTTTTTGCCGACCTCAGCCAACATCGCCAGCAGGTTCTTTACCAATAGCAACGGCCGATCGCTTTGGATCGGCTCGGTGGTGGGTCCGAGAAGGCGATCGGGGATTTGGGGGTTTAATATCTGCATGACCTGGTCTTCACGAGTAAAACGCTTTAACTCGTGGATGTAATAAATCCTGGCCAGGCCTTCTTCCTTGATAACCTCATCCCCGACCTGCGACTTTTCTTCCAAGTCGTCTTCATCGGACGGCATTCTTAGCCTTTGCTTGAGGACCTTGGGAAAATGGATCGGGTCGTTCCGATCAGCCTCCAAGTCGTTTTCATCTTTTATTTTTCATCAAATCGTTCATTCAAATGCATAGGATCAGGACAAAAGTCCTGATCCTTTCCGGAACTATAGCAATACTTGCTATAGTCCCGAACGGCTCCGGTGGGAGCCTTATGGGGAGGAAAAAACTTATTAATCCCGATTTGGTCCTCCACCCGGCCAGATCGGACATAGCCATCCTTATCGACAACGAGAACATAAGGAGATAGCCGTTTCTTATGTCCTCTCCAGAACGATTCCACATTTAATTAATTATAATCAATTTTTGACGAGATATCATCTCGGTGATATCGATATCACCAAGTGATCCGGGCACGCGCACCATTGTGGTGGAGTCAAGTTCAAAATCGAACACCGAAGTGTTGAGAACCTGACCACCATCGTGCCCAGCCTTCCAACTGAAGGGGGGGTTACCTCGCGAACCTTCGCCTACGATCCGATCTGTTCTTCCGCTGCTAGCAGACTATCGATAATTAGCATAGGACGTCTGGTCCGATTTTCGCGTCTCCATCTCACCTTGTGTACCCGATGGAATGGGCTGGTTACACACTTGGTGAATCGTCGCTGTAAATCGATTTGGGTCTTAAATGCGAGACCGTGCTGGGTGGTGTACCGTGGGCGGAACTCTTCACCCTGGGTACGGGCAAACCGTTTATACTTAAAGTAAGTATACTCCAAAGGACAGATCGCTTAATCGATCGTAGAGCCCAACCAATGTGAGAAGAAAATACCAATATTCCAATGTGGAGATCCCAAGAGAACGTGATAAACTCCACGAACGATATCTCCACGAAACAATCCAATAGCTTGATTACACGTTCCAAACGTGCGTAACTTGCGCTTACGAAGACGACCAATACGTACTCCCGTCGAGGGACTTCCGGCGGGCCAAGTGTGTCTGTGACGCGTCCCGGCCCGGTATAACAAGCTAGAGGGGATTACTCTACCCTCTGCTTCCAAACACTCTGCGGCTTGCAGAGGCGACTGATGTACAGTGCGAAGAAACGACTTCTTGTTGAGTGTTAAAGGCCAAAAAAATTAACGACTAACCAAAACTATCTCCCTATGGTCCCCAATATATACAAACATGAAAATATGTAAGAACACGCAATATCATGTGACTTACCAAAATCCGTGTTCTTGACACCTCTCTCACACGATTGGCCCAAAAGCCTCCTTGATTTCCACCAATCCGATCGCCGATAAGCCTTTCGGTGTGCTGATGACGCAAAACGACCAAAATCCTTGAGTCCGCTTCGCCACAGAGGCGATTAAGATTTTTCACTGGCTGTAGATTGGTGCGAGTATGGGCAAGACGGCAGCGCAGAGGCAAGCGCAGTTGCAAGACATGGTGCGCTTGGAATTCTCGTATGTCTGTGCGTGTCAAGTGTACGGTCGCCATCGGGCCAAGCAGAGGCACAGTCTGCGGACATTGACTACTTGCTCCGCGAGTACCCGAACTTGCGCGTGGCGTACGTGGATACGCTGACGCACG